>JABFTP020000165.1:34693485-35916853 GCA_013387265.2 Cryptolaemus montrouzieri
AAGGAGTGGTAAAATAATTAATACTACTTTTGAAATCTCCCATTCATAGATGTAAGATCAATATCATGTACTATTAGAATAGTTTGCTCCTTAATTGAATACTGAAATATGAATGAATTTTGAATTTTTGAAATAGTTATTATATAATTATTTCATAAAATATTACAATTTTTAATTTTGGACTAACAAGTGCTTAATTTTACAGCAACAATCGTATAAATAATATTCGGACAATTTTTTCTTGGAAAGTAATGTAATAGGTCAAACAGCTCAATGTGTATAAGCATGTAGAGTTCTTCCTTTTGCGATTTACTGCAGCATTTTATCTTTATCTTGTTTCCCTCTAAGCTTTCAATACTTCTATGCTTTTAAGTATGGAAAGGACGTCTTATCTCTCACTACAAAGCGATTAGTTTTCAAATAGCCATGTCATTTTTGTTTGGGTGGCAATTTAAAATATTGAGTGGGGAACTGGGTTGTATCCTAGAAATACCTTTGATTAATGAAAATCTCTAATACGAACTCATTGGACAGAAATTCCGAAATTACTCGATTTTGGTGATTTCACTTCAAAGTAGATAACAGAAAACCGTATGAGGAATCTAGAGATCGGTTTTAAAGAAACTTCTTCGTTTATGAATACTTTTTAAAACGGTAGAACCTTCCTACAGAATTTGTTTTCAAGATGAATGGAATAATGTTTGTGCGTCAGAAAAATTCTCGAGATATGACTAAAAATTTTCTTATTTCGAACGTGAACCATAGAAAAACCAATTAGCTTTTCGAAATATTATGTTTCTACATATTAATCTGATTCGAATCTGAAAAGTGAACAATTTCCTCTACATAAAAATAGGTCAAATATTCAATTTTAGAGATAACTTTCTATGGCATATCAGTAGCATTCTTCTGAGGGCATTTTCGAATGAAGGGAACTCGGTAATGAAAAGGGAATAATCGTCCTGGCAATTTAGACATAACAGTAATAACCAAATAACAAAAATTCCGACAGAGCAAAATTTCGGTGGAGACCTTTATTACATTACCTTACATTCGTGGGGGTTGATTGGCTTTGCAAGCCTTTCCGAACTGTGACCAAATTGGTCTTTTGTTCGTAACCCTTCTTATTCATTTCCCTGTAGGTCTAAATCCCTTACAAAATTGAGAATCTCTCTGGGAGCTCTCGATTTTACTTCGTGCGGCTCTAGTTTTCCGCTACCGAAGTGTATATGTCTTTGACGGACAGTTGCGATGCAACTGCAAAGCATATGTTCGGCAGTTTTATCGCCCTGTTTACACATTCTGCATGTTGCCGTTTCCGATTTGCCCATTTTATTGAGATGGTATCTCAGTGGGCAGTGTCCAGTAAGGAGGCCTGTTATGATCCTCAGCTCGTCCCTAGAGAGATCGAGAAGCTGTGTTGTCTTCTTTACCGAATAGTCAATGAACTTTTTCGCTTTCCTTTGGCCTGGAGTTCTCCTCCAGTATACTTTTTTGCTAGATTCTTCACATCGTGCTAGTTCCTGTCGTCTGTGCGGCTTACTAAGACCGCAGAACGGTTTAGGTCCGATGGGTGGGATCCAGCAGCTGATTTGGCCAGTTCGTCAGCGGCTTCATTTCCTTGTATGCCTTCGTGGCCAGGCACCCACCACAGGAAAAGTTTGTTCCCCTCAGCAAGTTGCTTCAAGGATTGACGGCATTCCCAGACAGAGATGCTCCGATAACTGTAAGAGTTTAGAGCTTTCATCACGGCCTGACTGTCCGTTAAAATGTAAATCTTTGCACTTTCGAGTTTCCTTCGTAGTCCCTCCTGGCAGCAAAGGATTACAGCAAGTGTTTCTGCTTGCATGATTGTGGGAGTAGATCCCAGAGGCACTGATGAAGAGTACTTAGGTTCATATATGCCTGCTCCTGTTCCATCAATCGTTTTTGATCCGTCCGTGTACCAAATGGAGGGTTTTTGATCTTATTGATTTATTTTTCCCTTTACGATGGTGCGGTCTTCTATGACCACTTCGAAGGGTGTGTGAAAATCAAACTCAAGTGGCATTATATGCGATGGTTGTGATAAGATTTCTGGCGCTATGTAACCCAGAATCCCCAGGTGTCCCTTCAGATCACCAGGTAATAGTTTTTTGTGTCTTGGAGCCGTAATGCCGATATCAACGCCTCCTTTTTCAATTTTATATGAGGAGGAGGGAGATTTAGGATTACCTCCAGGGCAGTAGTCGGGGTGGTTCTCATAGCACCTGTTATGCCCTAGCACACTAGCCGCTGCAGTTTTTGCAGCTTGTTTTGCGTAGTTATTTCTGATGTTTTCGTCCACCATACTAACGATGCATATGTGACAATGGGTCTTATAACCGCTGTGTATAACCAGTAGGTTATTTTCGGCTGTAGCCCCCAGGTCTTTCCGAAGAGTCTACGACATGCCCATAGGCATGTCGTAGATGTAGCCTTGGAAAGAGTTTTGTCAATGTGTAAATTCCAGTTGAGTCTCTGATCTAGGGTTAACCCTAGGAACAATATTCCGAAGCAGGTCGAATCTGCGCCTTATATAGAAGCAACAGCTAAGATAACGTGAAGTATCGCTTGGCTCTGAAAAGAAAACTAGGTTTAGCTGCTGCCGACATAGCTATTGCTGATGCATGTTCATGCCAGCAAAACCCTAGTTGACCTTTGTTCCCAGAAGGTGAATCAAATCTTTGTATGCGATTTGTTGGCCTTACATCATTAGGCGAGGTTCTCCAGTGGGAAGTTTTTTAGAAGACGTAGTTGCTTGCGTCTTGTTCGCGTTGAAGTTCACCAGGTTCAACTGACCCCACTCAGATATCCTCTGTAAATCAGAGTTTAAGTTATTGATTTGTTGACATCTCTGACGCTGAGATTCCGCAGCTGTAGTCGGCCGCAGACTACTGAAAGACGAAACCTGGGTACAATCGTCTACAAAACCGAAGATCTTGTTCTCTGTAGATGACAGAAGATCGTTTATCTGCAATAGAAACAAGGTTGGCGAAAGAATGGATTCATTTTATTTATTTAACAAAGGTAAGAGATGGGACCATAAGGGTCCATGAATCTCAAAAATATAATTAATATGGTATGTGATTTCACAGAAAAGAAAAGGAAACAGGGTAAAAATAATATTAACAATAATGCCTAAATTAACCAACGAGAAAATCGAGATAAACTGAAAAAAAGAATGAAACAGGAAAGATAAATGATGACATGGATAGAATACGTGATATCAAAAAAGTGACAATGAAAAGGAGGCACCAGTGTTACGCACGCACTTTGTCGAAAAGATTTTTGAATGAGTTGACTGAGGAAGCGCGCACCACAGCTTCTGCTAAAGAGTTCCATAATAGAAGACGCGGTTGCATATAAAGAGCTCACGAGGAGTAGTTTTGAAGTCCTCCCGATACAGTTTCAGTGAATGAAGGTCCGTCCCAAATAGGCCGTTCATTGCACGATAGGTGGTAATCAGATCTCCACGCTCACGACGCTCAGAGAATGGCCTCAAACCAAAAAGTTCAAGCCTCTCCTCGTATGAAGGTCGAACAAAACCAAAGGGAAGTCTTGCCATTTTTCTCTGGACAGACTCGAGGAAGTTTTTATCTCAAACCAGGGCTGGGTGCCAAACAGGACCACCATGATCAAGGTTAGGTCGAACGTAAGAAATGTATAGTAACTTGCACGTGATGATGGAGCATCCGATGGAAGATTTGCGTAGGAGATAGCAAACCCTGTTCACCTTCGATACAACATGGCTGACGTGAGCCGACCACGATAGGTCCTCAGAAATGATCACACCGAGGTCATTTTGTGATTGCGTGGACTGAATGCTCGAACCATCCATATAGTACCGGTACCGGGGGTTATTCTTGCCCAGATGTAACACCTTGCACTTGATTATATTTAGGGGAAGAAGCCATTCTCGAGACCACTCACACATATTATGAAGGTTTTTCTGAAGTTGCAACGACGACGTCAAAGCATTGGCGTAAAGCTTGAGATCGTCAGCGTTCGATGCGTGAGCAGAGAAAAGGGTTTATGGTAAGTCTGCCACATATGCCAGAAATAGAATAGGCCCTAGAACTGAGCCCTGAGGGACCCAGCTAGTAACAGGTTTGGTGGATGAAACTGAGGAGCCTACTCTAACTGAGAATTGACGATCGCTAAGAAAAGCCCTTATCCATTCCAGCAGACCACTCCTAATCCCCAGATGATTTAGTTTATGCAGCATACACCGGAGAGGAACACGATCAAAAGCTCTTGCGAAATCCAAGTATGATATGTCTATAGGTTCACCACGGTCGATTGCTTTTGTCCAGTAGATCACGCACCTCAGAAGGCAAGTGACATTTGACCTACCCGGAAGGAAACCATGTTGGCTGGCAGGTATGACTTCATTATCCTGCATGAATGCTAGCACTCGTTTGCAGACAATCTTCTCTGAAATCTTGTATACAATAGGTAGGAGGCTTATTGGACGATAATTAAAAGCAGAAAGTCGATCTCCATTCTTTAATATTGGGGTTATTCTAGCTGTCTACCAAACGGTAGGTAATGTAGAGGTCGTGAAGACAAGGCCAAGATATTGCTTAATGGATAACTTAATGCAGTCTCGCAGATACATTGTCGACGCCTGGAGAGGTAGAAACGTCAAGCGAAGCTAGACACATCCCTGAGGTACTCCTGCTTGCAACCGGAAACAATCAGATGTTATACTGTCGACCACAACTTGTATTGATCTTTTTGATAGAAAGCTACTTACACAACTCCGCAATTTTTCGGGAAGCCCATATGCAGCAAGTTCATTCAACAAGGCTCCTTGCCAAACCATATCGAAGGCTTTATAATTATCGAGGGCTATTGCTCTAGATTCCCCATGCCTTTCCATCGTTGATATACAAACATGAGTGGCGTAGGCGAGCAGAACTCCTGTCGATCTTAGCCTGCGAAAATCATACTGACGGTCGTTCGGTTATCAACATTTTCAACTGAAATTATCATCGATAAAGTGAAAGGGAAATGGTAATTGAGAATCGTTAGTTAAGCTTGGGAGAGATAGGCAATGAATTTTCTGTTCTGAAACGCGTTGCCGCTCCACTAGTTTCAAAAGACAAAAGACAGTTCTTTAGATTATGAATCACGTAAATGTCGCTTAAGATTTGCTTTTTTCTGTGGGAGAAAAATCTGCATACAGATACCACTGGTTGTTTTTGTGGTTATGTGGGGATGGCTATTGTCGGCCGACTAAAAAACTCCTCTCCGTCTCCCCTCAGAAACCGACTGGAACGGTCTTTAGGCAGACCTTACCTTGGGTGCAGTTCTGCAAAAACGGACTGTGCGCCTCATCAATCACCCGGAGATCACCCGCTAGCTCTCAGAAGACAAGTGACTGACCTTTCTCTGTTTACAGAAACTTCCACGGAAGATGCTCCAAGGATCTGAAAGACCTTGTTCCGGGAAAAAATGTTTTGCCGCAACACTAGGCTGGCAAGGAGTTCTCATCATATGGCAGTACATTTAACGACCCCTCGAACCCCTCTCTTCGAGAATTCCTTCCTTTACAGGGCCGGTGAGCTGTAGAACTCGCTTCCGTCCAACATCTTCCCAACATCTTACAATTTGGTCCTCTTCAAGAAGCGAGTAAACAGATGCCTCAATTCTTCCCAGGCGCCCACTCATGTAGTGTAACAGGTTCGCCTATTCCTGAGAAGAGCGCATAATAAAAAAAAGAACAACAACCGTAAACACCTGATTTGGCTACGACCGACCCTTTTCTTTGTCCAAAACTCAAATTATCACTTCTAGGTGACCGTTTTGAATCGGCAGAAGACATAAAAGAGAATTCGCGACGACAACTGAAGTCAATTCCGGAGGAAGCGTTTCAAAAATGTTATGATGTTTGGATTGTTCGTTGACGTAAATGTACTAATTGAGCAGTTCCCGGTATTTTTTCGGCAGAATGCATGAAGTTTCAAAATAGGGGATAATTTCTGCTCGATCGAATTTTTTGCCGATGAGTGTATCTTTGTAATTATTAAGTTGGTTATTAAAATGCTTCCACTGAAATTCTGAACGACTCTCAGAACATTACAAATGAATAATTATTTGCCTTGCCCAAAGCTGTCATATTTGTAATACGTGATTAGTACCATCTGATTAGATGCATGAAGATTTCGTAGAGAGTATATAATCAATTCCTTCTGGGTAATTCTGAACGGAGTAAATAAATGGGACATTCCTCGGCAGGTCATAGTTTGTTCAATGAAAGTGGTCAGACCAGTACAGAGCTTTATCATCGTGATAACTTGAACAGTTCCTTATTATATGGCTAGATGTTGGATAATAAGAAATTGAAACCGATTTGGCGTGAATTCTATTCCATCATATTTGCACATCCTCTAATGAAGTTTTGAACGATTATATAATTCCACTTATACTTAATGTTTACTGACGAATTTATATAGATCGTTCATTATAGAAGGATGGGTAATCCTAATGTATCACGTTCCAGAGTAGTAATCAAGTTAATTTGAGATTACCTGAAGAGAAATATTCTTCAATTAGTGTTTTATAGAGTAGTAGGCAATTAGCGACTACAAACATTTCTGGGGACATGCTAATTTTCTCACGTATAATGATGATAAAAAAGTTATAGGTAAATTCGGTCCAGAAGATTTTAGGGTAGGTTAGTCCCATTGGTGATTTCAGTTTGCCGATATAAGCTGAAGAAGTTGTTCATTGAATGAAATGCACTGTTTGAAATATACACACAGATTATTGCTAGATATAAATTGACGACCGAGTAGAAGTTATACAGTATTACAATGACAAATTATATTTCAATTATGGCCTCAATAGAATGATAACATTTAATCAAATAGAAACGGGTAACAGACTTCATACAATAACTATGAATCATTTCTGAAATTAATATTTGGCAATTACTTCAAATCTCTTAACTGAATAAAATAATTATGTTCAAATTTTCACAATATTGACAAACTTATGACACAGGGCTTCATCAGATAAGTAGTATATTTAAAACAATGACGTGTGTTATATATTACATTGGTAAAAGCATGTAATCAGCTCAATAGGAGGGAAATCCATACAGAGTTGCTTCTATTAAGAACTGAAAAGAGTACTAAAAGTAATGTGGACGAATTTATTTCTAATTGACAAAGGACCACTCACAAAATTCACCAAAAATAGCATTCAGTTCACCAAATTTTCGTCAATTGTACTTCGAAACACCCTGATTACAATCCTGCAATAAAAAACATACCTCAATGGATAAGTTTCTGAGATATAAGCTGTTCAAGTTTGATAGAATTTGAAGCGGGTTTTTCCTAACTCCCCTTTTTCAACTGTAGATTCTGTTTAGAATATATTTGAATAGAAAAAAAATATTTTTTCAAACTGGGAGATCAAAAAAGTGTGATAAACGCATTGGAAGACCTGTCTTTGTATACAGGGCAGACTATAAAAAATCGTGAAATTGATAATAGAATATCTAAGTTGTCTTTCAATTGAAAACTACAGTACGGCATGAATTTATTAGAATCTTCACTACTAGCGAGTACCTAAAGTAATGTGGACGAAATTATGTCTAATTGACTAAAAATTGCATTCAGTGAAAGTTAATTAAAATAATTATTGGGTCCATAATGATTCTAAAACATCTATAGATCATAATCGGCATCACTTAGAAGACTGAACCTGGCCATCGGGGCTCTCTCGGTCAAACAGAGGGGGAATTGTTTTGTTGAGTTTGAATATTGAAGGTTTTTTTTGGGATTTTTGGGATGGGAAATTGGCAAGCAAGAACAAGGAAGTGATTATGTTTCAGGAGACTCAGACTGCGACGGAAGAACATCTCCGCGAAAAAGGAAATATCGCAGGTTATGTACTTTTTGATTCTCTCTCCTTAGTCCTTTTTATGTCCTTGCATGCTATGTAAAATCTTTTCTTAAATTCAAGTGTGTTTAGACATATAAGAGTCAGGTATGTTTGTTGAAATATTTTTCTGCTGGTTTTCTTTTTCCATTGTTACAGATTCCTGTCCCAAACCCCTTCCTTTCACCATTGTCTTCGTCTGGAACTCATGGAGTACGAGATGAGAATTTAAGCTACTAAGCAGAAAAATCTTTGGTACTCTTTATGTACACACCACACTAACACAACATAAACAGACAATCTATTACTAGTGCAATAGCGACAGGGAAACGAGTTTTTTTCCTCAGGTTTTTTCAGTCGTTGAATGAATCATACGCAAGATAGTATGGTTCCCCTGTTACATTTTTCCTGAGCTCACACTTGTGTTTTTCTGACACACATCAAAATTATAAATACAAGCATTTATTGTTAATACAATTATTCGAATTTCTGTAAATCCTCTATTTTTCAAAAGAATATATATACAGAAAATACGTATAATATATATTTAAAAAAAGATTGTGCTGTTAATTTGGGATCTATAATGTAAAGAAAAGATAATTATAATAATCAACCATATTTACTTTTTTAATTAAATGATTTTTAATCTTTGGTTCCTTTAATGAACAAAAACATGGCACTTGACAAAATAATGATCATAAAAAATATGACAAACGTAGTTTCAATTATCATAAATCAGATTTCCATTATTCTAATCACTAACTAGAAGAAAACCGTAACTTTAATGATAATTTCAAAATTTTACACAATGAAAATAATAGACAAAAACTCAATCTGTTGGAAATTTTAGAGATCAACAAAGAAAAGAATTCAGGTAGGTTACTTAATAGTCAATTAGATCTAAATCCTTCTCCTTTACTCAATCTCCGATGGGTTTTCAACATACCCTTGTACTGAAATAAGACTAATATATAAGAAACCATGAAATATACTTTTCTTAAACTTAAGAATTATATATGTAAAAAATAAAAATGTCTAATATTTTCGAATTAAAAACATGTCCAACAACAAAATCATTCACAATCAGTGCAAATTTGTTTAGCGCACTGTAAACAAACATGTTTTTTTCAAGAGTAACATCGATATTTGGATTTTCTATTCAGCTTAGATGGACAAGATTCACATATTTTTCTGGTGTTTTCTTCGTTAGCTTGACTTTGAATTGAATCTGGCATATCAGAACTGAGTATTCTGGCTAAATTCAAACGAACTTCACGAGGCAAGCGTAAGTTGAGCAACCTTCTCTTCATGTGCTCCGATACTAGTTGTGTAAAATGTAAAATATGTGCATTAATAGTACTTATGTCTAAAATTCTATAAAAAAGTCATTGGCCAACTTCTTGATTGACGGCTGTTAGTGTATATCGTACACTTTTTATCTATCTCATCTACTCCTCCTTTGGTGAAATTATAGAATTTTATTATTTCTGGTTTTCCTGACTCTGTATCAATACCTTCACTATGATGCATCGAGGAAGCTATAATAACAGCTAAGACTCTCATAGGTACATGAGAAATAAGCGTTATGTCTTTTATAAAGCCGTATAATGTTGAACCTTGTAGTCGAATTTCAGCCGGTAAAAATTCAGGAGGTATTTCTCTTTTATTTTTTTCTACAGTGCCGACACATGTCAATCCTCTCTGCTTCAAAGCATCATTTAATTGAATTGATTTAAACCAATTGTCAGGTGTGATATTTTTGTTGCTGCCATATACAGGTTGCGTCGAACGTAGCACGCTTGAGTTGACACCAATAACTTCTTTTCTTTTTCTGTTAGGTTTTCTCCATCTGATCCTTTGTCAGAATATACATGACAATTATAAAAATATCCATTATCAGCATCGGATAAGCAAATGATTTTTAGTCCATATTTCGCCGGTTTACTGGGCATGTAAATCATCAAAAATGAACGACCTCTGAATGGTACTAGCATTTCATCCACAGTGACATATCGACGGATGTTATAGACTCACACTGCGACGGAAGAACATCTCCGCGAAAGAGGAAATATCGCAGGTTATGTACTTTTCGATTATCTCCTTAGTCCTTTTTATGACCTTGCTTGCTATGTAAAATATTTTCTTAGATTTCTTTAGACATGTAAGAGGTATAATTGTTGAAATATTTTCCTTCTGGTTTTCTTTTTCCATTGCTACAGATTCCTGTCCCAAACCGTCTTCCTTTCACCCTTATCTTCGTTTGGAAATCATGGAATGCAAGAGAGAATGAAGCGGCTAAGCAGAAAAATCTTTGGTACTCTTTATGTGTACACGACACTAACACAACATAAACAGAAAAGCTATTGCTAGTGCAATAGCGACAGGGAAACGAGTTCTCTCACTCGTTTAATGAATCATACGCAAAATAGTATGGTTCCCCTGTTACAGTTCTTGAGCTCACACTTGGGTTTTTTTTTCACACGCACCAAAATTATAGATATAAGCATTTATTGTGAATACAATCATTCAAATTTTTGTAATTCAAAAGAATATCTGCATTTTTTCAATCATTAAAACCTTGTTGGTCAAATCGAGTCCTGTTCTCAGAAGATGCAAAGGCCAGATAGGGTCCATAGAACACAGAGCCTTTGCTTTCCGAATAGATAAGTGAATTTCTTTATTTTACTTCATTATTTTTAATTCTTCTGATAAACAGGTTTTTGTAGATAACGTCGAAGGTTAGAATACATTACTGCACTTTTTGTGAAAACACGATTTGTTTCGTCCAAAACCATTTTCAACTGAAATCTGTATTCGTATCATTTTCTTCTTGTGAGTCTGGATGTTTTTAGTGTTGTGGTTTATTGAATTTTAGTAGATTTCGCGACTTGAGAAGCATCTTCACTGACTGACAACAAATAACTGCCCCTTGTTGAAGATATTTTATTGTCCGAGTCTGACGGGACTGCATAATTAACTAAATTTGATGGTTTCCGAAATCGTTCGAATACCCTCTGAAATCCGCCACCTATAGGCCGCGGCCTATACCGCCTATTGACAAATCCAATGCTGCCCATAATCACAAATAAATGGCACCAGCTTCTCACCCATTCTGAGAAAACTTATATGGAGGGTGTGTATGAATTATTTCATCATACAAATTATAATGAGAATATGGCATCTGGTGAAATGACGCAATTCGATTCTACGCATCCTCCCTAAAGCAGTTGTAATTTTCATTGTTGAATGGAAGTGAATGAAATTATCTGAAGGTTAATGTTATGATGCTATTAACACATCGTTAGTGGAACGAGATCCATAACAAGTGACTGAGATTTCATTGAACTTTAAATAGAAATAGCCATCCGATAATGAATTTCTATTTGCAGAAAGCAGTTACCATTTCGTTTATTGCAAACGTAGAAACAAGAGGTGACATGACATCTTTAATTACATTTGAACTTTTTGTTCAATGTTTTGATGAGAGAACTGATTATTCGAATACGTTTAATAAAAGACATATAGAATACAGTATACACATATACCATGCAAGTGTAAAGAAACGCATATACTTCATAATTCCTTTCATTTTGTGTTAAGCGAAAATGCTCGGACAGGTCAATTTTTATACTTGGATCAAAATTTCGAGGTCTATAAATTTTTTTCGCGTTCTTGGCAGGATATTACGCAATCGATCTTTTTTTCACGAAATCGATCTTTTTTCAAATTACAACTTTCATTTTTTCTTAATTTTCATTGGGTAGTGCTGATTTTGATAAGCATTTTGAAACCCCATGGTAGCAGTCTGAGATGAGTAAATTCTGATGTATAATAATGATAATAATATATATATATATATATATATATATATATATATATATATATATATATATCCCCCTCAGGGCTCAGGAACATTGTTTCTGAGTACGGGCGTAGCGAACCCGAGGTACCCAAGGTGAACCTGGCAGTAGGTATAAAATGCAACTTATCCAATGATGTACAATCTAAGGAATAAACGGGTGAATCGACATTGTACCACCATAACCTCTTGTCGCGTTCAAGATTTAGGAAGAGTGTCTTGTTCGGAAAGTGAGTCACAGTCTCCCTCGGTTAGCGAAGGAAGCAGCGTGATATCGAGTAGGGATACTTCAACACAAAACCAAGTGGAAAACAACATCAATACCTCCCAACCGACTCTTGATGTTTCAACGGCGGCGCAAGCCATTATGCCTACGACCACGAGAGCCGGACTCCCTAGGAAACGCATGAAGTGGACCCCAGAAATGAATGCCTTCATTATGCGTTCCTATTACAAGATTACGAACTTGGAATCGGAAATGACAGCTTACAGATACCCGTTACATCTTGCGTTCATAGAAAAATATCCTGAATTACAGCACATATCCGAGCAGAGAATTTCGGATCAACGAAGAACAATCGTCAAAAACAGGCTACTTTCTTCAGAAACGCTGCAAAGCATACGAGAAGAGGTCATAATGGAACTCAGAAGCGAAAATGATACTCATAACGGTATACCTGCCGAAGTCAATGAAAATGTTACAGATAACATCGAAGCCACGGAAACGAATATTAACATGGAACGCCCTCCTGAGCCGAATCAGCAGAACGAATATATGTATTTAGCAAGATCAGAACTCAACACAGCAATAACTGAATTCAGTGGTAGTAGCCCAACTAAAAGACCTAAACTGCCCAAACTCAAGACGAACAAGAACACCAATATCATCCTAGCAAGCGTGAACTCAGTGTTTGAAGAATATACCGACCAGAACACCTTGGAGAAGATTCACACTTGGATTTACTGTGGAGCAGTAGCGGTTCTTCGACTTCACAAACAACAAATCTCCACAACTCTGATTCAAGCTGAGCCAAAAAGCGTCAGAAAACCACCATGGCAGACACGACTGCAGAAGGATATTGAATATTAGAGCAGAAATCGGTCGCCTCACAGAATTCCTGAGAAACAGAAAACCCTCAAGGCGCTTGAAATCACATGTACGCAAAATTTATAGGAAAATTGGTACGAACACAAAACACCCTGATCACGAACAACACATCGACGTGTATATGGACACTTTGAAACAAAAACTCCAAGCAAAAGCAAAGAGGCTTTCAAGATACGTCAAGTGTACTGAAAGGAAACACCAAAACCAAAGGTTCCTCTAAAACGCAGCCAATTTTCATAAGGAAAATAACAAAACTGCGACCAACAATAACAGAGAAGTACCTGACGCACAGTGCTTGACCGACTATTGGTCATCACTATGGTCGAGCACCAAAGAACACAATAAAGATGCGGAATGGATCACGAATGAAAAAGATCGCCTGGATATCAGACATATGGACTTCGAAGGAATAACGGAGGAAGAAATCACAACAGTAGTTCGAGCGACCAACAATTGGAAGGCCACAGGTATAGATAATATCCACAACTACTGGTACAAGAAGTTTGATAAGCTCCATGGAGCCCTAGCGAAACAGCTCACGTATGTTCTTCAACATCCAGAGAAAACACCCATTTTCCAAACGCAAGGCTTAACATATATGCTACCTATGAGCGATAGAACACAGGATCCGTCTCAATATAGGCCAATCACTTGCCTGCCAACACTCTACAAAATACTCACCTCATGCATATCCAATAGAATATACCAACACCTTGACGACAACAATATATTAGCAGAGGAGCAGAAAGGATGCAGAAAGAAACACCACGGGTGCAAGGAACAACTCATCATCGATTCTGTGATAATGAAGATTCGTTCAGAGTGCGGTCAGCGTCTGAAGAAAGTGCTGAAATCAATGTTGAGCTCGGGGAATCTAGTCAAGGCAATTAACACCTACGCCATTCCAGTGTAACTTTGCTCATTTGGAATAATCAGATGGACTAACACAGAACTGAATGATATTCAAAGGCAGACCCAAACGATGCTGACAAAGTACAACAATCATCATCCAAAATCGTCTGTGATACGAACACCTTTGAAGCGGAAAGAAGGAGGACGCGGATTAGTAGATATTGTCAATTTACACACCGAACAGAAAAAATCTCAGAGAATTCTTCTCTGCAAAAGCTCTCGCTTCTGACCTCCATAGAGTGGTATCGTTGGCTGTTAAGGGATATACACCTCTAAACCTTGCTACCAGAGATGACCTGCTGAATCTACCTTCCTATCAGATAGTGAAAAACAAGAGCAATGGTCAAGAAAGAAATTGCATGGACGACATCACCATGAGATTAATCAACCACATATCGACAAAGAAGCCTCCAACAAATGGTTGATGAAAGGAGAATTATTCGCGGAAACAGAAGGATTCCTTATGGCCATTCAAGACCAAGTGATCGCTACAAACAACTACAAAAAATTTATTATGAAGGACGGAACGTTACAGACAGATAAGTGCAGAAAATGCCATATAAGATCGGAGACAATACAGCATATTACGTCCGGCTGCGAACAACTGGCCAATACGGACTATATTCATAATCAAGTGTGCAACATTTTCCATCAAAAACTTGCACACAAGTTCGGACTTCTGAACACCTTCTAGCCATATTACAAGTATCAACCGGCGCCCGTATTGGAAAATGACTCTATCAGATTATACTACGATAGGCCAGTTGTCACTGACAGAATGGTGACGAATAATAGGCCGGACATAGTGGTGTATGATAAGAGAGCCAGAACAGCAATGCTGGTGGATGTCACCATACCGAATAAAAACAACGTGCTGAACAAGTTCCAATGAGATTTAGAATACATGCAAAATTATGTTCTCAAGTCACAAGACGAATTCTGGAAACGAAGTAAGATGGTTTCGTGTGAGTTGAATACTTTGTTCGGTTGATTTGCGACATATGGTGTCATCAATTCTGCATGTTTCTAAATGGAAAAAAATACATAACTGGAAGAGCAGAGACATAAATTTTATAATTTCGAATATTCGAAGTGAGCACTTTCAACAGCTTGACAAAGTATCAATAGTTTTCGAATTTATGAATGGTATATAATAATTTATGGGGGTATCATAAATTTCATAAATTCTATTTTTTAGGTATCTCCATTTAAAGTTATCGTAAGGATTCAATTGGGAGAACACATCTCAGTTCCCCTTTCACCAATCCAACGATTTTCAAAGACCTCAATCAAAAAGTCGGTGTTATCGGGGTCATTGATATTGGGGTATAGCACAACTGAAGTGGGTTGAAATGTTCCCTAAAAACTCAAATATCGACTCTCTTGTTAAATTGCCATCGAAAAAAAGTCCTGACACTCTATTTCCTACTATGTATCCTGAAACAGAATTATTGTGGATTCTGAGTGTGATGTACACTCATCTCTTATCAAATGTGGGACGAATGACTAGCAATAGTTGTTGATGACTGCCTTTGCCATAGACCAGAACTGACCAGTTTCAATGGTCTGCTCCAAGAGTCGGTTCTCATCTCTTTCATTGAAGTAGGTTTTACCTTAATTAATTGTTGAGTTACAAATGTTCCTGAAATGCACATATTCAGATTCAGTTTCATCTGTTGCATTCTTCTTTCAGTTCTTATATGCTCTGTTCTTAAATGTGGCAGCTTTTTGACAGTTTGTCAGTGTGCATAGTAGAGATCCATGCCTGCAAGAATAACTTCAGTGATGGACAGACATTATTGTCTTTATCTGAAAGAGTAATCATTGAAGAGAAAAGGCGAAAATACTAGCTCAGCTCCTCCCAGCTGCCTAGGTTGTAATACCATATCTTCATGGAAGGTGTTGAATTTAAATTGCGTTGCTGTACGAAGTTACCATTGGTTGTGTTTGTGAACAGAGTTTCCTGCTGATTGCAAAGGCTTTCGCTTGCATCCTGCTTTGTCTTTCTTATTTGAACGTTCGAGCCAGTTGATGTTGTAGACGTTGAAGTCTTCTATTGCATCTGACGGATGTTGAATTTGGATCGTGTCTACCTTATGGCCCTGACATTGAAACAATCTGGGGTAGTTGTTAGGAGATCAATACAGACAACATAGAAACATGGTATTATTATATAAACACATTTTGAACGAGTTCACCTCCGGATAATTTTGTTCCCAAAGAGCTCATCATGTCTCATCTGAAAAATCATTTCCAGTTTGAATGGACCATCTGCGTACGAAACTTAGTCACAAATGTTGAATATACGGAGCCTATAGCACGATGTGGTGGTATTACACTGGGAGATGGGAGTGGGACGCATATACTTTTGTTCTGGATATGACACCATTCGATGTCGATTCTAAAAATATAATTAATCAAGCATCAACCTTCTGCCTGTACCTGTGTTCTGATCTCATGTGATTCTAATCAGCAAAATATCTTTTTTGATTCGAAATGCAGTATGTTCAAAGTAAAATTGTAAGGCAAGTATGAAAATCTGAATACATGCCAAATTATGTTCTCAAGTCTCACGATTAATTTTCGAAACTACCATCTCTGAAAGAAACTAAGAAAATTTCTTGTGAACTGAATTGAGCAGCAAATGCTTAGAATCAAAGCTTCCCGAATTAGTTTTCAGGAATGCTGAATTGTATTGATCATCACGAAGAATACGTCAAAGAACGGTAAAGTCTTCAAAGATTTTCAATTATTCCGTTTCAGCTCTGTATGCGCAACATTCCTCGTATCTTCCGACCGATCAATCACTTCCTGCATTTCCGAAACCAGTCGGTTACATCTAAAGCGGCTCCATGCTGGTCATGTGGTGATCAAATGAATTGGTGGTTCGCCCCAATTTCTCACCATCTGCACTTCAGATTATTCTTTAGTATTATCGTGTACATGTGATATCGGAACTCGCCATTCCCATCTCTATCTGTGCCAATAGCTGTGCATTTGTTCTACTGGCTTCAAGTACTAACCTTGTTCAGCTCTTACCCTGTTGTGTACATCATCTCTGTTCCCGTGTGATCCAGGATCTAAAGAGTCGGGATATGTTTGTTTACTGCCAGTTATTCCAGTGCCTGAACACATCCTCAACCAACTTAGAAGTTATCCTGTGTGCCCATAGTAATCCCAGAGCAGCTCGACTATAGTAGCAGGTTGTGACCATTTGTACCCAGTTCTGCCAGCTTTTGAGCACAGACAAGTACCGCCGTGATCTCCGACAGGAAAACTGTTGAATATTCATTTAATGGGAGGTACAAATTCTTCCTATTCCTCCAGTAGTAAACTATGCTACCTGATTTCCTTTTAGTCTTCGAGCCATTCGTGTAGCAGACTTGGAAAAGAATATTTTCCTTCCTTTACTCTTGTCGAGATGGGATTTTCACTTCAATCTTTTCACCGAAGTGGTACCTCGGTGTCGTTTAATCCAAGTTCATCCAGAGGAGGTGGTCATAGTTAATAGCTGCAGGAGACAGGGAATGTCTCTTATCGACCTCCAGCGTGGCCCCGTCCTTACTCTTGGATAATGGATGGTCGAAAATATTGCGTATAGTTCAAACACTTCTATCGATAAAATAAGTAAGTCCAATGTGAGCGTAGCTTATTATAATTGGACAATTATTTACTCCCGAGCATAACTGATGAAAGGAACGAAATATTTTGAAGATTCTTTTCTTGGTTTTATCGAAAAACTTCATTTATAATTATTATTATAAAATAACTATCAAGATCAGGGGGAAAACCTGGCCAATTATTGAAATTTGAACAGAAAAAAAGGCCTGTGGATCAGGTTGATGTAATAAATCCTACATAGTTAATAAAGCTTCTGTTAAAATAAGTTAGCTAGGCAATTAATTAAATGTAGTGCGTGATAAGTTGATCTAACAAAAATATTTCTAATTGCCAATAGAATCACGCAACCCATGATCCGGGTCGATTCATTACAACCAGTTTATAGTTGTGGGAGGTAGGCTTTATAGTACGTCTTCCATCATTTTCTTTCATAATCTTCCCTTGGTGTAAGCAAACTTGATCTCTTCTTTATATAAAAGGAGTTGACGTTGAGCAAGCTAACATGCACATTAACAACGGTTCTACCCTCATAACGTTAATGAGCTTGATAAATTGTCTAAGCTATCTATTACATATGGATGCGAGACATAAGCGTAGACGAGAAAGAGGATATTCAACGCGATTTGAGAATTCATTTCTAATTTGTTGATTGTCGAATAGATGTTCAGTTTTTACCCAAGTGAAAGAGTAATCTTTATGGATAAATTTAAGATGTTGCTTGACCAAATTCGAGAAATTGATTGGAGAATTGGAAATGTACACTGTGGCAAGAAATTAATGCACAATTTCAATATTTCAAATTTTGTTTGTCTAAGTCAACTAATGGTTAACATATGCTTCTTTTCGGATATGTCCGGATATATGCCCACAAAATTTGATAGTTTTTCTTAACGCTTATGTTCCCCTCATGATAAATGAAATGGAAGAAATATATTGAGATTTTGCAAGAAAACACCACACAACACATTGTTGATTAACTTTTGTGAAAACCGTTTGTTTTTCTTGAAATTGTTAATTTCAGTAATAATTCAACGCAAACCTCGAATTCTAGGTTGGACTTATACATGAATAGGTCAAAGGCCTGGGGTGTCCCATTCAACTGTTTCCAGATTGATCTGCAGGCACAGGGAGACTGGTAGTCATGAAAGAATACCTGGACAAGGAGGACCTCTAGCAACAACTGCGATCCATGATAGTTATTCTAGAATTTCCTAATTGAGACAAAAGTTCACTGCTAAGACCTTCAAATACAGCTTCGACGGAACAGAGTACAAATTAGCACTAAAACACAGACGACAGCATCTTATAGAGTTTGATTTGTCGATTGAATTTTGCCAATCCTGAATCCCGAATCCTGAAATGTTAACTCCATTAGAATATTGTTCAGCTCCCTTATGATATCTCACATGGAATGTATCAACTTTATGGTCACCCTATTATAAAGATCATATTGCCCATTTGGAGAGAGTGCAGAGGAAGCTTTCATGCATTACAGGACATGCACAACTTACTAGTCTTTTGTGTTGTTCTTTCAACCTAGAACATCTGGTTGTCAGGAAGAGAGTTGTCAGCTTGACGCTGTTGTTTAAATTATTGAACAATCTTATTAGGTGCTCCTATCTGCTGACTCTATTAATTTTAATTTTCCGGGTAGATTAAAAAGACACACTCCCTTTTTCCGACTCGATGTTTGTTGGCACAACTAGAGTAAAACTTTTTTCATGACTTTTTCTTTTTTTTTTATGTGCGCTTCCCAGGAATAAGCGAACCTGTTACACCACATGAGTGGGCGCCTGGAAAGAATTGAGGTGTCCGTTTACTCGCTTCGTGAAGAGGGCCAAATTGTAGGATGTTGGGAAGGTGAAGATGTTGGACGGAGGCGAGTTCCACAGCTCACAGGCCCTTTAAACAAAGGAATTCTTATAGAGAGAGGTTCAAGGGGTCGTTAAATGTACCGCCATATGATGAGAACTCCTTGCCAGCCTAGTATTGCGGCAAAACATGAGTTTTCCCGAATCAAGGTCTTTCAGCTCCTTGGAGCATCTTCCGTGGAAGTATGTGTAAAATAGAGAAAGGTCAGCAAATTGTCTTCTCAGAGCCAGCGGTTGGTCACATTGGCTTTGACCCAAAAAATGTGAGATCTGTGCGGAGTCAGTGATAGCATATGAATGTGATTTTGTTTACAGAAATCATAAGCCATTAAAGACGTGTGACTGGCATGATTATCAAGAATCAATAAAACTGGCTCCTGTGAGGATGGTTTGGCATGATTAGCGAAGTGTTTCAGCCACTCAAACAATAGATTTTCGTTAATATATCCATTATCTGAGCATTTGTATATAGCCCCTGCTGGATCATCCTTTTCAAGCTGCGGAGTCATCCTCTTTCTAGGGAAGATGAACATAGGAGGAACAAAACCGCCAGCAGCATTCATGGCACATAATACTGTGATATTTTTTCCTTTTTCCCAATTTGTTAGGGAACCGATCCTTTTCATGCCTTTGGGAGCTTATATCTTACCAGGATCTTGCATTGTAGAAATACCGGTTTCGTCGCAGTTATAGATATTTTTTGAGGTGAATTTATGTTGGTCCATTAGATCTCCCAATAGTTTAAGAAAAGTTGGACTTCTTCCTTAGTAAAAGCAGTTATTCTGTTGATACGTGTGGCTTCTGGTTTGCGAATACATATAATTTTTCTGTTCAGAAATCCTTCTAGTCAATCACGTCCAGCTATTTGGGCACTCTGGTCGAATGTGTGTTGGATTTGAAGCTCTTATGCATTTCGGTATGCTGCCTTTCTTACTTGTATAGCTGTGACTCCATAAAAATTGAAGATAAGTATTTTATGCGGTCTGCTAAGATCTTTTCTGCATCCAGTGCAGGAAGTCTTCTGAGACGTGGTTCTGATTGATCTTGTTGCTTTAGCCGATTTTGAAAGGTGGAAAAAGGAATACCCATTGCTTTAGCCGCAGATCTAGTGGACTGGCCTTGGTTTAACAGTTCTTTGGCTTTTTCTAAGGTTTCAGACGTCCATTGCGCCTTATTGGTGTTTCTGGGTCGTATTTTTGGCAACTCTGAAATAAAATTGCAATTCGTAAGTAATCGATTCTATCATGAAATTTGCGGGTAATGGGAGTCAACTCTCATTATTCGAATCGCAGCGAAAACAAGAATCGTAAAAAACTAACTTGACGTTAGAACACCTTCAACGATTCCAAAATATATAATTTAAGATTACAGTTACTCAATATGCTACATTAAATAGTCAGATTTATCGTAATAATGTACTCATTGGTTATTTTGTGAACTCGTAAAATTACATCGAAAGCGCGCCAAAACGTGTAACTTCCTCCGCAAACGACCGATGCGCACAGATCGGGCGATTGGGCGGCCGCAAGGTGTCACGTGATGCGTCGTTTGAGTCGACATTCGCTTGTTTAATTTCTTTCGTTTGGATGTGGTTACACTGACCACCATTACCCGCTGACTCCTATTGCCTCTTTTCCCCTATTATGTTCATTTTTGAGACAAGCCTCTAAAACACCAATGAAAGGCAGCCGGCTCGGTGGCGTGTGGGATATGATGCTCGTCTCCTGCGCAGAGTTACCTGGGTTCAATCCCCACAAAGTCGGTGCGATTTTTCGGATTCTGGGAATCACTTGAGTGTCCATCTTTCGGAGGAGATGTACAGCTGTTGGTCCTGTCTAACAGAGATGTGTTGGACATTAAAGATCCCTTCCCTCGACACGAGAGGGGTTCGGCAAAATTCCCGGGTTAGTGAGGTGACAGAATTCCCCGGCGTGTCATTAGCCGAAAGGCAGAAATAGAGTACGTTAAAGGAAAAACAAACAAACAAACAAACCAATGAAAGGCGAGCCACAAATATAAACTATATTTTATTAATAATATGTATGGAATTCTCGCTTAACACTTGGTGAAACATAATGAATAAATTATTGGTTTATCACTTGGCAAAGGTTTCACAAATATTCATTAAAATACTAGACATATGTTTCGGATTGTTAGCTCATTATCAAGAGTAATACAATACTAAATTCAAAATGATTGATTTCACTTATGTATAACAGCATTCACAACAGGAGGTAAATTGACTGCCCATAGCCGTTGCTGATTTACTGGATTTTTGGAAATAATTGAATTGGTACTAGGGAGATAGGAGGTGGCCTGCCCGTTCCCCAGATTTGTCACTGCTGGATTTGTATCTCTGGAGATATATCAAAGATCTCTCATCAAAAAGAGCAACTCGAAATATTAAAGAGTTGAAGTGAAATTTCAGACATTGTCTTGTTTCGGTTTCCAATATTCAAATTTCGAATGCATCTGAGTATCCTCAGGCATTGCAAAATATGCATACAGAATAGTGAAAATACATTCGAATATATACATTGATTATTTCAATTAAATTTCATCCCATATAATAGAATACCTCGTTAGTGTTCTATTACATGGAATGAAATTAATTAGTGTTCTGTTTCAAAATAACGATTGTATATTTCTTTTCAAAATTTTCATACGGCATGATCGCTTCGTTATTACCAACGATACTGAGAAATTTTACTTCCTGAAAAACATAAGATAACTTATCTCAATAGTTATTGCAAGAATTAATTTTAAAATAGTCATAATTAGAGCACGGAAACTACTTAAAATACCTCAATCATTCTGCTAATTATGTGAATTGGCATAGAGCTGCTATTAAAATTAGGAAAAAGTTATACAATTTTCGGTTACCATAAAAATGTCCTGAATGAAAGAATTGAGAACACATGTGATAATTTTTCGGAAAAAAAAACTTTGGAACAAAATCGAAGTTACCTATGTTTTATATTTCAAACAAGGCATTATGACGCAAAAACCGTTGGACAAAAAAGAAACTCAGCACGTATTTCGATTCTAAGAGAAAAAGTACCTGTAGAGTGTCAAAACCGTTTATATATAACAACAGATATATTTACACTGGACCGAAAATTTTCAAAATTTCCAAACAACTCGAGAACGAAGCTAGCTCGAATCTGTTTGCGGGAATGAATATCTAACGTAAAAAGAACACGGGGAAGAGGAGTCATTTTCTTCTAGTTGTGATATTTCTGCAGTACTGAATCGTCGGAACTGTGCACCTGGCCAAATTCAAAACAAATACAGGGCTTCATCATTTATGATTTGCATCCTTATATTCTGTAGCTAGCTCAGTTACCAATAGAGCTCTTACCAGACAAGCCTGATAGGACTCTGTTGACCAGAGAGCCTCCTCATAATGAACGAACTCCAGCAAATGTTGCACTCACTCAGCACAGAGATTCTACTCATATGAATAATGATCTAAAATGTCATAAATTCGTGCTGTTAACACGCGGGTAGCTTCCATCATTAAATTCAGTTTTATTTGAGTCTATACCAGAATTTAATGTATTTCCTACTGGTTCTAATTCACTCCATCGGTGCAAGACTGTTCAGTTTACATATTTGTTATTATACTCACTTTGATTACTCTTCATTACATTCAACATAACTGATGTTCACCATCTTACGCAAATCTCATTAGACTATATTGGATCATAAAACCATATAAAGCAATTAAGTACTATTTACGATAGTACATATTTGTTACTAACACTTTCGTTCAATTAGGCGTTAGGCTAATCTGCGACCTTCTAGGATAATTTTGTCTTGTACTGATCCCCATTGGCGGTACTTACTAGTAAAGGCTATTTATTACTAGTCATATAAAAGAAATAACATCGATTGTGAAACTGACGTCGATCTATTAATTTGTTCATATATATTTGTATACGGCTATTCTTAACCGTTTCAGATTGTTTGAGAGTGATTTCCTTTTTTCCCAACCGAGAACTTAAATATATTCGACACAGTCAACTTTACATGTTAATTGAATTGACATAACTTTTGACAGATGATGTTGCAAGGTTAGATTACTAAAATTTGGAATTCGCACAGGTCAGTATGGTCGTTCATTATCTGAAAGTTGTTATTCAAAAGTCATTTGGAAATTTCAACGGATTCTAAGTAATTGAGTTTTTCATCCTTTGGGGCATTTGGTAGAGATTTCACCTTATTAATATTATGAAAAAGTGGTAATTTTTGCTGATTCTGGATGATGGTAAGCTAATGTGAATTTTGTTCATTTTAAATGAATGAAGTTTTATGTTCTTTATATTTAATTTTGAATAAACGACCAGCTTGACCTATGTAAAGATTATGGCAGTCTGGACCTTGAGAAAAGTAAAGGCGGCCTTAGGAGAAAAAGGGGTAAATGAAGGAATTTGAAATATCAGAAGTACCAGAGTTTGAAACTAGCTGATCACTACAGACAAGGAGGATAAGGTAGCGAACAGAGTTCATGACGCTCTAAACAATGCAAACAACGAAGTCGGATTGAAAGCCGAATAGGCAACTGGAAACAGCAGACCTCCATAATCGTAAGGGACATCGATGGAGAGACCCCCAGAGAGGAGGTTGTAGAGGCTGTCAGGAAAAGAGTGGCCACCCTAACTATCGAAGACGAAGCAGCGGAGGGGCTTCTAGCGGAAAGATTTATTCAGATTGGCCTGGTGAGATGTCGACTAGAAAAAAGGGTGGGGCTCACGAGATGTTAAAGATGCTGGGATTACGGCCACCTAGCGGACACTTGCCGGGGTCAGAACCGGTCGAAGATATGTTTCAATTATGGAGCAGAGGGACATAACACGAAATCGTGTAAAAACGATAGAAGCTGTCCACTATGCAATGAAGCAGGACACGCGACAGGAACATCTAAGTGTAGGGTCTTCAGAAAGCACTTAACAAAGGCCAAGAAGAGCCAGGATACGGAGAAAGTACCTCTCCAAGCATCCACTGGAGAAGAAAAGGGGAAAAAAGAAGATGACTGGAAGACAGTGAGGAGTAAAAGGAAGTTTCCTATTGATAAGCAATCTGTGATAAATACTCTGTGATGAGTATTCTGTGATGAGAATCTTATGACTCTTTTATACAATCTGTTTCTCGTCGTGTCCAAAGTAATTTATTAAGTTGTTGTCTACTTGTATAAATTATTTATTGTGAAAGAAATATTTATACACACCGTGTTCTATAGTGTTTGTATTAATTTAATGACTAGTGTGTCTCGTCCCGATAATTTATTCAAATGTTGGGCAGGTGGCCACACATCGGGGAGATGTAAGGGAACTGACAGAAGTAAGCTGTGTCAAAGATGCGGTGTAGAAGGTCACAAGACCAAGAAATGCGAAAACGCTGAGAAATGCCTCGCATGTGAAGAAGAAGGACATAAATCTTACTCTGGAAAGTGTAAGATGTTTCAAAAGGGATCTCCAAAAGGCGAGAAATAAAGAAAGAGAAAAGAATAATTTAGGAAAAATATAAAAATTACGTTAAAATTATAATACAGCAGACGAAACTGGACATGGCGAAACTCGCACATGACATGGCATACGCCACCGCGAGGAGGAGAACTGCGGACGTAATGATTATGCCGGAACCAAATAGGACAATAACACGGACTACGGAGT
The DNA here is from genome assembly GCA_013387265.2 of Cryptolaemus montrouzieri. NCBI lineage: Eukaryota > Metazoa > Arthropoda > Insecta > Coleoptera > Coccinellidae > Cryptolaemus > Cryptolaemus montrouzieri. The sequence continues at coordinate 34,718,443 of JABFTP020000165.1, forward strand.
GGATAGGGACAAAATGCAGGACTAAATAGGAACATACAGGTCAGGACAGCGCGATGCGGGAGGGATACCTGATGATTTCTCTGTAGGAGTTTACGCTATTCGCTGCTTACCTCTCGCCAAATACGAGCATAGTCGTCTTCGAACGCGACGTAACGGAATTATTTGAAGAGGTGCAGAGGACGAGGGGAAATGAAGTAGTTGTCGGAGACTTCAAGGCCAAGTCCCAATCATGGGGCTCTTGGAGAAACGACCGCAGGGCGAAATAGTAGAGCAATGGCTAGCGCAAGTGCGCATGGAAATGAAAAACTCTGGGACACCTACTCTCATAAGATACAATAGCGAATCAGCCATTGATCTCACTCTATGTAGCAGTCGAATGGCAGGGAGAGTAGAAGGATGGGTAAGGTTAGGTTTGGTTAGAAAGTGGAAGGATGGGAGGTAATATACGACAACCCATATACGTATCACGGTCAGATATATTCCACTGTACGGACCAAGTACTATAAAAAGACGAGGAAAAGCACGAAAATTCTTAGAAAAGACCTATTCAAGAGATAACTTGAGAAATTCGATGGTAGAGAAGACCTATACGCGTTCGCTATAAAAAAAAACATGAAGAAGCCGTATAAGTGAGAGAAGAAGATCGAGAAAAATGTGTTTATTGGTGGACAGAAGAAATGGAAGAAATGAAAACTGAGTATAAGAAGAACTGTAGAATAATGACCAGAATGAGGAAAAAGCAGATAAATATAGAGCAAATGGAAGTCATACAACAGAAGATAAAGTATACACAGGGAGCCCTTAAGAAAGGAATAAATAATCAAAAAAAGGAGATGCTGGAACGAATTACTAATGGAATTGGATGAAGACTCTTGGGGATAAGGATATTAAATACCTACAAGACACTTAAAAACTAGAAAAATCGCATACAATATCAGCCTGAATAAGAGAAAGAAAATTATAAGAGACCTGTTCCCGAGATTCACGGAGGAGACGGAAGCGATCCTCCCCCTACAGCGGAGATAGAACCGTTTACACTTGAGGAACTGTATAGCAGTGCAAGAAGTATGCAAAATAAAAAAGCCCCTGGACCTGATGGAATGGCACCAGAATCAGTAAAACTGGTAATCGATACCCTGCCAATGGAAACACTGGAAATGTTCAACGAACTGCTGAAGACACAAGTTTCCCGCCAAGTTAAAAAGAAGCTAATGTAACACTTATCCCTAAGAAAGATAAGGACCTTAATGTCTCGAACAGCTACCGCTCCATATGCTTACTAAACGGGTTTGGAAAATTCTACGAGAAAATGATAACAGGTAGAATCCAGAACGAGGAAAAACAAATGAAAGTGCTATCAGACAACCAATTCGGATTCAGGCCAGGAAGATGCACAATTACCGCTATGGAAGTGAAAATGATCTGAGAAAACAGCTCGCCTTGGAAGGCCGTCCATACTATTGACATGCAGAATGCTTTCAATAGCGCACTATGGATAGAAATCATAAAAGCCCTTAGGAAGCTGAAGTTCAGCGAGTATCTGATAAATTTAATACAAACATACCTGTCGGACACAACTATAAAGGTTACAAAAAAAGAAAGTTACCAATATACGACTGGAGTACCACAAGGCTCAGTGTTGGGCCCAGTGCTTTAAGTTCTTCTTTATGACGAAATACTACGAATCAAGTATCCGCGCGGCTTGACCTATATCGCCTATGCAGATGACCTTATCTTCGTCGTGAGGGTGTTCTCGCAGAGAAACCTGAAAGAAAAGGTTAGCTATACGTATAACATCATAAAAGAATGGCTAACAAGGGATGGCTTAAAAATAGCGCAATCCAAGACTGAGGAAATGGTAAAGAGGGGAGTCAGAAGAGGCAAGGTCATGAAATTCCAAGTAGGAGGAGATACTCTGACATCTGTAAGGAAATGAAATATCTGGGACTATACTTCGACGACAGGCTCTTCTACAGTTACCACATACAACAGACGGTATGCAAGATGGCCGAGAAAATAAGGGTACTAAAAAAGCTAACGCCAAGTATTGGTGGGCCAGGATACAGAAGCAGGAAAACATTAAATTCGGTAGCGCAGGGAGTCGCGCTATACGCGGCGCCAATTTGGATTAGAGCATTGAAAGGAGGGAGGAACAACACTGACGAAATCGTTTTGGCCTATAGAGCAGTGTCGGCAGAGGCGATACAGGTGATCGCTGGAGTATCTCCGATAGATACGCGCACACAGTCGGACTGAAGAGGCAGGCAAGGAGGAGGACAATAACGCTATGGCAAAAAAGTGGGGTTCGGAGGAGAAATCGGCGGCCTGAAACAGGAGGCTGATCGGAAATATGAAGGCTTGGTACAAATACCAACACAAAAGGAGTAGTTACTATTTCACCCAGTTCCTTACAAGGCATCATACGGAGCCTTCACATACCGAATTAAGAAAACGAAGACGAACAAATGTTCTAGATGTGACAAGGAGGACGACCCCGATCACGTTTTTTACGGGTCCCCAAGATGGGCGCTGAAAGAAAGAGTCACAACGCTACCAGAAACAACAGATATCATAGCTTACATAATAGAAGAAGTAAGTGGAAGACTATTTTTGATTATGTAGTGCAGATCATGAAGAGGAAAGAGGAGGAAGACAGAAGAACGGAGATAGAGGGGAAGGATGTTAACAAACAGTGAGAAATGAGTTTAATAGTGTGATATGGAAGAACCAATAGGGTGGGATTGGCGAGAAGGATGAGAAATCTGTTTCCGATCTCACTCCGAGTAATAGAAGTTGTAGATAAAGGGAGTAGCCATCCCCACTCAACCACACGAGGACTGTGGTATCTGTCTGCAGGTTTTCTCCCTTTTCGAAAAGAAAAGAGTCTGGACAAAATAACGCCTGATTTATTTTAATTTAGATTTCCACTATATTATCAAAACTATAACCGGTTTCACCACACTGTGGCTTCATCAGATAGATACAAACTGATGAACAGAGTTATTCCTTATATATTAGTCTTATTTCCTACTTAATATTACAATAGGTACAAGAGGTATGTTGGAAAACCCATCGGAGTTGCTTACTTTATGAATTGAAAAGATTGAGTAAAGGAGAAGGATTTAGATCTAATTGACTATTAAGTAACACCTCAATTCTTTTCTTTCTTGATCTCTAAAATTTCCAATAGATTGAGTTTTTTGTCTATTATTTCCATTGTGTAACATTTTGAAATTATGATTAAAGTTATGGTTTTCTTCGAGTAAGTGATTAGAATAATGGGAATCTGATTTATGATAATTAAAACTACGTTTGTGCTCGGAAAATCTAACTTTGAAATTTCTGAAAGTTCTACCAATAAGACTTTCATTACAATCCCCGCAAGACAGTTTATAAACACCGGATTTATTACATTTATCAATTTTAGATTTGCAGTTTTTGATATGTCGGCCTGAAGAGTTATCAGTTCGGAATGCTAATTTGAAATTATAATGCGAGAGGAATGATTTTAATTATAGACTGGGATTACCAATATAAGTTAAGCTGTTGTATTTTGTGTTAGATCTTTTTATACTTGGAAATACTTCCTGGATTGCTTTTTGAATTTTTTTGCGTGAAATCAAATTCTCAATCATAGTTGGACTGTAACCGTTATTGACTGCTATTTGTTTAATTATATTTAGCTCTTTTATGAAATTATTTTGTGACATTGGGATATTAATGAGTCTATGTACCATACTATTGTAAGCTGCTAACTTATGTGGATAAGGATGTGTAGATGAGCTGTGAATAGTAATATCTGTATGCGATGGCTTATGAAAAATTGAAAAATTATGTTTGCCATTAATTTTAGTAATAGTTAAATCCAGAAAGTTAATGGAGTTTTCTGTTTCTATCTCTAACGTGAATTTAATATTATCGTGAATTTTGTTAATGAATGTTTTGAATGACTCTAATTGTCTGTTTGTGCCAGTGAAACAACAAATGATATCGTAAACATATCTAAACCAATAAATAAAGTGTTTGAATACAGTCCAACTATGATTGAGAATATGATTTCACGCAAAAATTTCAAAAAGCAATACATGAAGTATTTCCAAGTATAAACAGTTCTAACACAAAATACAGCAGATTAACTTATATTGGTAATCCTAGTCTAAAATTAAAATCATTCCTCTCGCATTATAGTTTCACTATAGCATTCCGAACTGATAATTCTTTAGGCCGACATATCAAAAACTGCAAATCTAGAATTGATAAAAGTAATGAATCCAGTGTTTAAAAACTGTCTTGCGGGGATTGTAATGAAATTTATATTGGTAGAACTTTCAGAAATTTCAAAGTTAGATTATCCGAGCCCAACCGTAGTTTTAATTATCATAAATCAGATTCCCATTATTCTAATCACTTACTCGAAGAAAACCATAACTTTAATGATAATTTCAAAATTTTACACAATGAAAATAACAGACAAAAACTCAATCTATTGGAAATTTCAGAGATCAACAAAGAAAATAATTCAGGTAGGTTACTTAATAGTCAATCAGATCTAAATCCTTCTCCTTTACTCTTTTCAATTCATAAAGTAAGCAACTCCGATGGGTTTTCCAACAAACCTTTTGTACCTATTGTAATATTAAGTAGGAAATAAGACTAATATATAAGGAATAACTCTGTTCATTAGGTTGTATCTATCTGATGAAGCCACAATATGGTGAAACCGGTTATAGTTTTGTTAATATAGTGAAAATCTAAATACTTTAAGTTTTATTTCATTGAAAATATTTATATCAATTTTCATCAAGTAATGACCTCCTCAATCAAATAATTGTGAGTATTATAGGTCAACAAAGTATACAAATACAAGATAACGTTGTTATACGAAGCCTTATAGGTTACCATACTCGCAAAAGGAGACAATAAACAAAGAACTGAACCAAATGTTGAAAGATAATATTATAGAATCTTCAGTTTCTCTCCTCTTTTAATAGTACCGAAAAATACAGACTGTAATGGCAATAAAAAATGGCGTATTGTTATCGATTATAGACAATTGAACAAGCGTATACCTAACATAGAAAAAATTTTGGAATCACTTTCGGATGCAGTATATTTTTCACATTTAGATCTGTACCAAAGTAATCATAAAATAGAACTTGAAGAATCATCAAGGCCGTATACAGCATTTACCGCTGACAACGGTATCTGGCAATTCACTCGGTTCTCACCAAACGTTTTTTCAAAAGCTATGTCCTAATTATAGAAACTGCTTTTGCTATTTAGACGACTTAATCGAATTTGGTCAAAATTTGCAGACTCACAACAAAAATTTAACCTACGTATTAAATCGTTTGACACAAGTACACTTAAAACTAAATCCTGATAAGTGCCATTTTCTGAAAACCAATATACTTTACCTAGGTCAGGACATATCAGCTGACGGTGTGTCCCCAGATCCAGAAAAAATTGGAGTCATTATAGATTATACTGTACCTAAAGATTCCAACGAAAGCAAACGATTCGTTGCATTCGCAAATTACTACAGGAAATTCATTCCCAATTTTGCAGAAATGGCATCAACTTTGAACAAATTGTCGAAAAAAGAAGTACCATTCGTTTCGACAAACGAATGTCAATTATCGTTTGAATCTTTCAATCATGCCTTAATGAGTGCTCCAGTTTTAGAGTATCCAAATTTTTCCGAAAATATCACAGCTCTACAAAAAAAATTTTTTATTGTTGCCCTGGATATCATCGCAAATTTTTATGTTTTCAAGTGCCCAGATTACGAATATATTCATGAATGTTCTCAATGTGCTCGTATTTTCATGATTTTTGCATTTCTTATATTTTGAACAATTATAAGCTTGTTAGAAATAAAATTTAATTTTCCAGTCATGATTAGGCTTCTGCGCAACTTTTTCGCTCATACAAACATCACCTGATCCCCACTCTCAGACCCCTTGCTCCACAGAACAGCTGAACAGTCCATTTTTATATATTTGTCTTCTAGTCTAAAATATGAGTTCGTCACGAAGAAAGTGTAAATATTGTAGTGATTTATTTTGTTATATTTGCGGTGTTTATATACCAAAAAACAAAAAAATATCACAGACTTTGTCAAGGAGACTTATGTTGAATATTTTGGTTTCAAAATGGACAAATTAGGTAAACCATGGGTTCCTAATAAAGTTTGTAAGTCCTGTGTTGAATCTTTACGATTGTGGAAAAAAGGTGAACGTTCTGGATTAGACTTTGGTATTCCTATGATCTGGATGGAGCCTACGAATCATTTAGATGATTGTTACTTTTGCGTAGTAGATGTTAAAGGTTTTAGTCGAAATTAAACGTGGACATACCCAGACTTACAGTCTACGAAATGTCCGGTTCTACACAGTGAAAATCTCCCTCGGCCCATATACATTTCAAAAGTAATTCGCATGCCCTCAGAAACAATGATGTTACCAATTTCACAGAAATCGGGACCATCTACTAGTGGAAGTGAATGGGAAGGTGAAACATCTACGCCAAAGTTATTTTCTCAAAATGAACTCAGTGATTTAATACGTGATCTCAATTTATCAAAACAAGGATCAGAACTGTTAGCCTCAAGATTGAAAGAAAAAAAATTTATTGGCACCAACAGTAACAATTACAATATACAGAACGCGAGAAAAAGAGTTGTTACAATTTTTTAGTGAAAATGAAGGATTACTGTATTGTAATGATATCGCGAAGCTGCTTATAGACATCGGTTTGAAAGAGTACAAATCTACTTTTTTATTGATAGTTGCAAAAGAAGAGCATCAATGGCCGATCTGTGTGGATTTAAAAATGGTTAATTTTTTACGGGGCCAACAAAGTGGATATACAAAATACCCTTGCTTTATTTGTATGTGGGATAGTAGAGCAAAGCAACTTCATTGGGAACAAGATGTTTGGCCTGTAAGAAATTCTTTAACTGTCGGTAAAGCCAACGTAATAAGGGAGCCGCTGGTGAGCAGAGACAAAGTCATACTTCCACCATTACATATTAAGTTAGGTATGATTAAGCAAATTGTAAAAGCGTTGAACAAAGACGGAAATTGTTTTAATTACATTTGCAGAAAATTTCCGAAGCTTAGTATGGAAAAATTGAAAGGTGGAATAATTGATGGTCCTCAAATACGGCAATTGATGGAAGACTCAGATTTTATCAAAGTTATGACTGTTCCGGAAAGTAAAGCTTGGAAAAGTTTTTTGTTGGTTGTCGAAAATTTCCTAGGTAATCATAAAGCAGCAAATTATGAAGAGATTGTGCAAAATATGCTGACAAACTTTCAGACTTTAAGGGCAAATATGAGTATTAAGTTACACTATCTCCGCAATCATCTATATAAATTTCCGGATAATTTAGGAAATTATAGTGAGGAACAGGGAGAGCGGTTTCATCAAGATCTAAAAGTGATGGAAGAAAGGTATCAAGGTCGATGGGATTGTCACATGATGGCAGATTACTGCTGGTCTTTGAAAAGAGATTGTCCCCTGAAAAATTATAGAAGAAAAGCTCATAAAAGGCGTTTTATGGAAATATGAAATATATTTTCGACATTTTCCTCTTTATTTACTTCGATGTATCCGAATTTCTCAAAACATAACTGACAATATAAATATATCTGTTATTTTGCTTCTTGTTTTACGATTTTTGTTATGTAAAATGAAAATAAAGACTTAAAAAGAAATCAGAGCAAATTCTACAAAATCATTGATAGTTTCACGAATTGTGTGCATAAATAGACCCAAAATCATTTTCTTATCTAGGGCAACAAAACCATTGTAGACCAGTGTAATAATTTAAAATTAGTCTGCGACGCTAGCAGAAATAGCATATGATCATTTTCGGCCAATAGTAACGGTAATCCAATAGCTTACGCAAGTAGAGCTTTGAACCCTGCAGAACAGAATTACTGCACCATAGAAAAAGAGTTGCTTGCAATCGTCTGGTCAACTCAAAAGTTTAGACATTTTTAAAATAGGAAATTCGACACATACAGAGACGCTCGTGGATTACTCTATTTAGTCGAAATAACCAACACATCCAGACTGATAAAATTTCGATTAAAACTCGAAGAATTTGACTTCACGATACATTATATTAAAGGCAAATACAATGTCGTTGCTGAAGCATTGTCTAGAAAGCGAAGAATTAAAAACCATGGGTAAAAAAATTCAAATCCGTTAGTTACAACTAGAAGCATGACTAAAATACAAGAAAGCAATAATTCTCGAGTACGAAATGAAATTCCTCCAAATGACAGGCTTGATCACCCTGGCATTGTGGAAATAGTTAAGGCTCTTTCAGAATGCATTGCTTTGAAATGCGTAATGCGACAAGAATTCGATAAATTGATAGGAACCTGCAATTCAGATAAATTTGTACGAGAAAAAGCTTTGTTTATTGAAGATGCTAGTATCATTTATCTCATTCAGGAAACTCAGACAGTGTTGGACTTAGGTGAATCATTGCGAGACCTGAAAGTTATATGTGTTGAAAACAATGTTCCGGAACTCATTGTGTATAAAAATGAAATGAACCTGCCAGTCATAAAAAATTTAATTAGGGCGCTCAACGAAGTAACAGATACAGGAGCAAAGATGACTATTGTTGAAGGTATACGTAAATGAAGGACAAGGAATTGCAGCAATTAATATTGAATGATTTTCATTTACTCAAAACAGGAGGTCATGCAGGTATCATTCGCATGTATAATAACAGAAGACTTCAATATCATTGGAAAGGATAGCGAGCAGATGTAGAAAAGCTTGTGAAAACATGTCACAAATGGTGAAAATTCAAATATTCTAACATCAAAAAACAACGTTTGGTAATAACAACTGTTACTGCACCACTGCAAAAATAACAATAACCAATATGTCCTAAGCATACAGTGTGAGTTATCAAAATTTGTTGAATGCTATCCGTTAGCCAACAAAGAAGCGTGTACGGTAGCTAAATCTTTTGTCGAAAATTTCATTTTACATTTTGGCATTCCAAAAGAGATAGCAACTGACCAAGGTTCAGAGTTCATGTCAAAAATAAAATGAAGAATCTTGCAAACTTTAAGGCATAACTAAATTGAACTCTGCAGCATACCACCACGAGTCGATAGGGGCTCTTGAAACCCTCATAAGCTCTTAGAGGCTTACTTAAGAATTTAAGCAACGGAACATCCAGAAACTTGATCATGGCTACCATTTTGGTGTTTTTCATTTAATAATACTGTTCACACTGAACACCACTATACTCCATATGAATTGGTTTTTGGCAGAAAATGTGATATTGCATCCAGCATTGATCGCTCTTCCGAACCTTTTTATAATTTCGATAACTATCCTTTGGAATTTAAGTACAGGTTGCAAGTATCATGCAATGATGCAAGAAAAAACTCAGAATAAGCAAAAATTAAAAGAAAGGCCGAATTCGACAAGAAGTACTAACCAAGTTGATTACAATTTAGGAGAAAAAGTTTCAGTGCGAAACAAAGCTGGAAATGAAACAGACGCCATTTATAAAGGTCTTTATAAATGGCCACTGTTTCATTTCCGGCTGTGTTTCGCACTAAAACTTTTTCTTTTATAAATAATTATATGAATTAGTCTACAATAGCAGGTGTGTAAATCCAAGAGCAGCACTAATGCTCAGTAAGAATATAAAATTTGCTTCTGTTACAGAATTCATCATTAGAGATCTAACAACAGCCCTAGTAGAGGTGCCAATGATAAGGGATAAGAGGCACATCATCATGGCCTCAGCATACTTCCCAGGAGAAACATCCTCTCCACCACCAGGAGAGGTACAAAAACTCGTAAGCTGGTGTCACAAGGAAAACCAACATTTGATCCTGAGCTGTGATGCGAACGCTCACCACACAGTATGGGCAGTACAGACGTCAATGAAAGAGGTAAATATCTTTTAGAATATATCTATTCTAATAACATAGACATTGTGAATAGGGATAATAAACCAAATTTCATAAATGCGGTTAGGAAAGAGGTCCTGGATTCACTCTTGCTTCGCTATTTATACTACAATCAATTAGGAAGTGGCGCATCATGAACGAAATATCTATGCCGAACCAACAAATGATTGGTTTCGAAATTGACTCAGATAAGATTTAAAAAGTGGAATAGAGAGCACTATAAAGGGCGGACTGGGATCTCTTTGAAGAGAGGTTGAAGTCTGAACTGGATGGTCTCGAATATAACATAACCACAGTAGAAGAACTGGAAAATGCTTCTACTTACCTAATCCAAACACTAATATTAGCATTTGAGAAGAGCTGCCCAATGAGGAAAAAACACTTCTCAAGGGATACGCTTTGGTGGAGCAAGGAGCTTGCTCAACTCAAAGCTAGAGCCAGAAAAGCATTCAATAGAGCGAAAAGAACAGGTGAATGAGACGCTTACCGAAAAGCTCTAACTAAGTACAACAAAGAACTCAGGAAATCCAAACGGCAATCATGGAAATCCTACTGCGAGGGGATCAATGATCTTGCCCCAGCTGCACGAATACAAAAGGTTCTAGCCAAAGACCATCCGAATGCACTTGGTCTCATTATGGAACCTGTAGGAGAGTATTCTAAAGACTTTGGCGGAAGCTTGAGGGTACTTTTAAATACCCACTTCCCGGACTCGAAAATACCCCCCATCAACAACATGAGCTAGAACTAAATAGCTCCAGTAGGGAAAGCAGAAATCTAGCGGGCCGAATATTCACCCTAGATAGGGTGAAGTGTGCCACCAAAAGCTTCAAACCCTACAAATCACCAGGGGCGGACGGAATCTATCCGGTCATGTTACAAAGAGGCAACACATATACAGCCCCGTGTCTGAGAGCTATATACAAAGCCAGCGACTCACTGGGCTACATACCCCAGTCATGGAGGATAGTCAAAGTATTATTTATACCGAAAATGGGCAAGAGGTCTCCAGATGAGCCTAAATCATATCGCCCGATAAGCTTAACCTCCTTTCTCCTAAAATCAATGGAGAAAATTCTCGACAACCATATGAGAAGTTTCATAAAACTTCATAAAAAATAATTTGCCTATCAACCGGGCAAGTCCACAATTGATGCCCTACACGATCTAGTCAAAGAAGTGGAAGGAGCACTAGAGGCTAAAGAAATAGCCTTTGTTCTATTTGGAGACATTGAAGGTGGCTTTGATAATACCTCCTATACATCCATTAGCAATGGTGCAAACAATAAGTCACCATCAAATGGATTAAAGAAATGCCGGATCATAACGGCCACTTTTGGAGACACCGAAATATGGGTGTCAGCTGTGAAAGAATGCCCTCAAGGAGGTGTCCTATCGCCGCTACTATGGTCAGTAGTTGTTGATGGCCTCTCAGAAAGACTGAACAACGCTGGCTTCAACGCACAAGGCTATGCTGATGATCTAGTTATCATCATTAGGGGAAAGCATGATGGAATCTTATCGAACCTGATGCAAAAAGCCCTTAATATCGTAACTGAATGGTGTGCTGGAGAGGGACTCAGCATCCATCTAGACAAAACCATTCTAATTCCATTCACAAGACGTAGAAAGATGAACTTAAAGCCCCCCTTTCTGAATGAACATACTATGAAATTTTCGGAACAGGCTAAGTATCTAGGGTTAACCCTAGATCAGAGACTCAACTGGAATATACACATTAACAAAACTCTTTCCAGGGCTACACCGTGCCTATGGGCATGCCGTAGACTCTTCGGAATGACCTGGGGACTACAGCCAAAAATAACCTACTGGTTATACATAGCGGTTATAAGACCCATTGTCACATATGCATCGTTAGTATGGCGGACGAAAACATTAGAAATAACTAAGCAAAACAAGCTGCAAAATCTGCAGCGGCTTGCGTGCTTGGGCATAACAGGTGCTATGGGAAGCACCCCGACTATTGCCCTGGAGGTAATCCTAAATCTCCCTCCTCTTCATATAAAATTGAAAAAAGAGGCGTTGATGGGGGCATTACGGCTCCAAGACACGAAAAACCTATTACCTGGTGATCTGAAGGGACACCTGGGGATTCTGGGCTACAAAGCGTCAGAAATCTTATCACAACCATCGGATAAAATGCCGCTTAAGTTTGATTTTCACACACCCTTCTGGGATCAAAAATGATCGATGGAACAGGAGCAGGCATATATGTACCCAAGTACTCTTCATCAGTCCTCTGGGCTCTACTTCCACAATCATGCAAGCAGCAACACTTGCTGTAAACCTTTGCTGCCAGGAGGGGCTAATAAGGAAACTCAAAGGTGCAAAGATTTACATTTTAACGGACAGTCAGGCAGTAATAAAAGCTCTAAACTCTTACAGTTATCGGAGCATCTCTGTCTTGGAATGTCGTCAATCCTTGAAGCAACTTGCTGAGGGGAACAAATTTTTCCTGTGGTGGGTGCCTGGCCTCGAAGGCATACAAGGAAATGAAGCCGCTGACGAACTGGCCAAATCAGCTGCTGGAATCCCACTCACCGGACCTGAACTGTTCTGCGGTCTAAGTAAGCCGCACAGACGACAGGAACTGGAACGATGGGAAGAATCTAGCAAAAAAGAATACTGGAGAAAAACTTCAGGCCAAAGGCAAGCGAAAAAATTCATTGACTATTCGCCAAAGAAGACAAAACAGCTTCTCGATCTCTCGAGGGACGAGTTGAGGATCATAACAGGCCTCCTTACTGGACACTGCCCACTGAGACACCATCTCAATAAAATGGGCAAATCGGAAACGGCAACATGCAGAATGTGTAAAGAAGGCGATGAAACTGCGAACATATTCTTTGCAGTTGCATCGCAACTGTCCGTCAAAGACATATACACTTCGGTAGCGACAAACTAGAGCCGCACGAAGTAAAAGCGAAAGCTCCCAGGGAGATTCTTAATTTTGTAAGAGATCTAGACCTACAGAGAAATGAATAGGAAGGGTTACGAACAAAAGATCAATTTGGTCGCAGTTCGGAAAGGCTTGCCAAACCAATCGACCCTCACGAATGTAATGTAATGTAATGAAAGGTCCTTATACTGTTGTTGGACACAAATTTTTCCTTTTGAGAAAAATTCCAGGATGGATTCCGGGATGTTGTAGTTAATTTTTTTTTCTGTTGGTGGGGAGGTGTGATGGATGGATCAAGCTTTCCAAGCTAATAATAATTCAGGTAAATATATAAAATATAATAAAACCAAACAGGTAAAAACAATAAATCAGGTGTTTATAGATTGAATTGCAATGACTGTGATAATTTCTACATTGGTAGACCACATAGAAATTTTAATATTAGAATATCGGAACATAAACGCAGTTTTTCAAATAAAAAATCAGATTCAAACTACGCGAATCATCTCTCAGAAAATAATCACTCTTTCGATCCACAGTTTGAACTTTTGCATCCAGATAATAAATATTGGAAGGTAGATCTTTGGGAAACTTTAGAAATCAATAAATACAAACATTCAGGTAGACTCATCAATGAACAGGTCGATTTAAGCCCTTCACCCCTATTGAATCTCTTCGAGGACCAATCAATTGCTTAATTTTATTGGATATACCTGTCATAAATAACCACTTACGAAGAAGCAAGCCAATAACCTTTTAATTACTCAAGAACATTTATATTTATATTCTCATTCTTATTTTCTGTACATTCATTCGTCTGAAGAAGCTACGGTGTAGTGAAACGCGTAACGAATCGCAATTTTGAGTAAAATTCCTTAAAACACAGTACTTGTTTTTTAGTAAAGAATTTCTATAATCAAATAATCATATTCCTTCAATGCTAATTTTCGAAATGAATCTTGAAGCACTGAGTATTTCAGAAAGAGTTGAAGAAAGCTATAAAATATCGTAAATATTTCTACAATTTTCAGAACAATGAAACCATTTATTAATACACGGGCTGATACTTTTGGAATAGGAATGTTAGTGTTGGCCATTGTTACACATTGTCTGAAAAGTAATTATTGAAGGAAAAACGCCCCCATGTATCTGTTCTCGAATTTATTCCAATCGGTTGATACACACTGTATATTTTATCTCTTAAACACGTATCGTTTTCATAGTGTTCTTTCCGCGTAAATCGAACAGAATGACGCCAATGTATCTTCATTTATTCTCGAGTTCGTTCTTCCTATTCGCAAGATGCGAAAGACTTGAGATAACCATTAAAGCACTTATGTTAATGAGTTATATTCCATGTTTGTAGCCATGCCAAGTTGCATTACGTTTACACAAGAGCTAGAACATGACCTCATTGTTCTATTTATTTCGTTCATAATTCATGATGCATCATCATCAGTATATACAGACGATAAACAGTGAAAGTACTTGCCTTTTTCCCTTGGTCTCTTGGTCATCATCAAATTTGATACGGTTAAGGTATTGTGTATTGAATGCAAAATAGATATCTGGTTTTGCAACCATCCTTGAGATGATTTTGTCTAACGTATTTCAGAGTAATTTAGAGCATCGTGATGCGTTTGGGAAACGCCATATTTCACATTTGATGTCGATCAAGTGAGATCAATGTGAATGAATAGTGAGTGGAATTATATTGATGATTAAAATACCTTCAAATATTCTCAGATTTGGTTCAGTAGAGAATGATATTGTTGCATAGGATGTTAGAGAATGGTATCTCATATTGCAGTTTCGTCGTAAAATATTTCTCAATTTGATGAAATTCCTTAACTTGTTTAAATGCATTGAAAACAAAGTATTCGAAAACCTATATTTTTGTTGAATCTTGCATCTGCAGATTTTTTTATAGCATTGTACACATGTTATAGGAGAAGACGGTCGCATTCCCATCGCCCAGTGTAATACCAGCACATCATGCTATAGGCTCCTTTAATTAGTTATAATTGACATAGCTCGGATGCTTGGCAAACGGTCCGGTTTTCAGAGTGGAAAGGATTTTTCAGATCGGATGTCGCATTGCAAAGAGAGGATACGTTGAAAAATTATGGCTCTCGACCTGCCATGGTTGAAAATCAGTTTATATAACGAAGCCATGTTTCTCTGTTGTCTGTATCGATCTCCTAATGATAACAAGTACCCTAGATTATCTCAGTATCATGCCGACAAGTTAAATACAATGCAAATTCAGCATCCGTCAGGTGATCATAATAGAAAACTTCAAAGTCAACAACATTAACTGGCTTCAACACTCACAGACACATAGAAGTCATCCTTCCCACCTTTGATAGAGATAACGCTTCTTTCGCATCATCATCAAAAGCAAAGGCGGATCTCTATGCAAAAATGTTCTATTTTAGATACATCAAACGCACGTTCAATCGACTATCAGCATCATATCATCTCCCAGTCATCCACTGCTGAATGTAAGCCTCTCCCAACCTTTTCCATTCTTCCCTGTCCTGTGCGCCGTGGTACCAGTTGGACCCTGCGTATTGTCTGGGGTCATCTACCTATCGTTTTTGTGGTCTTCCAATGCCCCTCTTGCTTGTTCTAGGTCTTCAGTGCACTAGTCTATTTGGCCATTCATCTTCTGTTTTCCTGGCTACGTATCCTGCACAACTCCATATCAATTTACTAGATCTTTCCATTATATCTGTAACACAGGTTCTTCTCCTTATCTCTACGTTCTGGATTCTGTCTCCCAAAGTCACTACCTGCATTCTCCTTTCCATATGTCTTTGGGCAACTCTCAGCATTTCTGCTCTTCTCAGCTAGTGTCACAGTCTTTAGGCCAAAGGTCATGATGGGAAGAATGCAGGAGTCGAACACCTTCCTGCGTTAGGAGATGGGAACATCTCTGTTCCTCAAAATGTTACTCATTTTCCCAAACGAGGTCCATCCAAGTAGGGTTCTTCTTTTCACTTTAGCCACCTGGTTTTGCTTTTCTAGTTTCATAACATGACTGATATAAATGTAATCTTCAACTTTTTCTTTCAGCTGATTATCTATTCTCACCGGATTTGTGTGTTGCTTAAGAGTTTTGTTTTTCTAAAGTATATATGAAGGCCTACCTTCTTGGATGCCTCGTTCAGTTGAGTTAACATAGTTCTTAAATCATTTGAACTGATCAAGACCACATCATCGGCGAACCGGAGATGGTTCAGGTGATTTCCATCAACATTGATACTTTTTCATCTCATTCGAGTTTCCTTGAGCAAGAGTAAATAGTTTGGGAGATATTGTATCCCCTTGTCTTACTCCCCTCTGAACTGAAATGTCTTTCGTCTGCATCTCTTCGTCGACCCACACTCTCAATGTGGCGCTTTTGTAGATATTCCTCAAGAGGGTGGTGTATCTGGAGTCTCTCCTTGCATCATTCAATCCTTTAGTTACTGCCCAAAGTTCGAAGATCGAAGGCTTTTTTGAAGTCTACAAAAGCCAGATGTAGGTTAATATTGTATTCACAACATTTCTCTAGGAGTGGTCGATGGTGCTGAAACCTTTTCTGAATTCTACCTGCTCGACGGGTTGATGAATGTCGAGTTTATTTGTGAGTCGGGTAGTTATTTTCTTCGTTAGCAGTTTGTAGAGATGTGAAAGGAGACTATCGGGCGGTAATTGCTTATGTCGTCCAAAAATCATCCAAGACGAAAAAATTTTTTCACAGTTTTATCATAGTCACCCATTCTACGAATTATATTTTTCCGGAAAATATAGCGTTTTAAAAGATACTCCTTTCGAAGAAGCTATCTGAAATCGAATAAGTAATAGACAAAAAATTAAAACATGAGGTTACCGTTTAAACAGTTCGAGTGAACGTTAACTTCCGGTTTTTCCAGAAAAAACAGACCAATAAAAATTCTTCAGGTTGTTACAATATCATTCAAGATGCTACTAGGTTTTTATTTTATTGAAATCAATTAACAATTCAAGAAGATATAATTTGGGGCGTTTCTCATGAAACATCCAATATAGAAGGCAAAAATTTGTCATTCAGCTAGTGCGGAAACTTAAAAATAGCATTTGTTTCTAGAACACGTCGTTTACCTTGTAATTTTTTCATTCAGTAAGAAAATTGGATCGCAAAAGCAAGGAGCTCTTTGTTCCGTCGTCCTCAGTTTTGAAAGAAACAATATATTATGAATATAGAATAGTCCTCAATTATTAAACCATTCCTTTGCAGTTAAAATTAAATGTTCATTCAACGTATTTTAATCAACTATAACAGCTTCGCCTTGGAGAGAAATCTATCAATCATCTAATTATTTCAGATGAACGCTAGCTAAACTAACATTGTTTCAGCTGATGCAACTATTACATTTTATATTAATTTAGGTCACCTTCCGATTAGTGATAGCATCCATTAATCTTTACTGAAACTGGAATACACCTAAGGACAATTACTATTCGAGCAACTTAAAAAGTGTATATCACATTCGTTAACTCTAATGAGATTATCGTAATTATCAAATCTCCTGGGTGGTTTCAAATAGAAATTCTCCTTAAAAAGCTGAAAAAGCAGAAATTCTATAAAGATACTCATTTCTAGTAATATACAGCAATTCATTAAGCATATAATTAGATGGTTGTTGATTATAGACCGGTGCCATTTTCGGTAGACAATTATTGTTGAGACTTGCGAATCTTTGGTAATATCCAGTAAATTTTAATTTATTGTACGAGGTGTACATTTGTGATTAGACCTGGAGATGTGTGTGTTGAATGATAGATTTGTTGCAAGAATCTAGACTGAATTTGTGTGAGTATTGTTGAAAAAAGGGAAATTACTGTGAAATCTCTGTTTACGGACACTTTCAAATTGCGGACGCCTCTGAATATCGGACAGTTTTGCGATCTCAAAAATTTTCGATGAATATTCCTTAGTACTAATATTTCTCTAACAGACAACTTCCTGGAACGGACGCTCACATGCAGGTGTCCCAACGGGGTAATATCCAGTAAATTCTAATTTAATGTATGAGCTGTACGTTTGTGCTTCTAACTAGAGATATGTTTATGGATCCAAGAAGTTTTTGAAAGAATCTAGGCTGCATTTTTGGGATTAATATTGATAAAAATCAGAATTACAGTGAAATCCCGGTTTATGAACTCCTTCAAATTGCGGTGAATATTTCTTAGTATTTATATTTCTCAATACGGAGCACTTTCTGGAATGGACACGGACAAACAGGTTGTCCCATCGGGGACACTCTGGTAATAATATTCAGTAAATATGTAATGTAAGTAATGAAATTAACTCTATCCCTTTCCGCAGTTTATTTTCGATAAGTGACAAAATTTGATTGTAATTACCAAAATTTTTTCTGGAAACTGCTTGTAAATTCGGGTACTTTTCCTTAAATGATGAATCAATTGATAATATTTTCGTTTGAGTATTTATTTGTCATTTTATTGAACAAACAAAATTAGTGTTATTGAAATTTTTAAATAATTTCTAAACGTCGACCAGGGGCCAAAATTGTTGAAACCTTACATAGAACGTTCTGAAATCTGGCATCTGAATTGAATCTATTTTATCTATTTAAGTTTTCGACGGAACTGTGGGTTTTTGATATAATCGCGAATGAATTAAAATGAGCCATTTCAGTTATGCGGAAACCTATCATCAATCAATACTAATATGAAATACGGTTCTCATGAAGTGAAATAAAATTGGTACTCATATTTGTGAAAGCGTTTTTCCTTAAATTTAGTTTTATAGAGTTGACAAGTGATTCTTGAGCACACTGCATATAAATTACCATCGGAAAGTACGTCGATCTCAGAAGTAATACTTTTCATGTTAAACTGAAAAAAAAATTATAAACTTACTCAAATCTGACTAATTTTATTTGGGCAAAGAAGATAAGACCGTAATTTCGAAAATTTTGAGGAAAAAAACCGTAGCTCAATGGTGGTCAATTTTAGATGGGACTAATCTCAACGAAAGGAGCTTGAAAAACGATCTCTTTTAATTAAAGAAAAATTGAAGAAAACCCATGCCATTAGACACAGCAAAGTAGTTGCTGTTGTCCGATCAAACCAGAGGTAGTACCGCTCTGAAAAAATTTCAAATTGTAGATGAGTATCCATTTACTCTAAGCCCAAAATTTGAATTTGAATTTGGTAGACTCTAACTTGTTGAGTTACATTATCAATAATAAAAACAAGTAATGTTTTTAAAGAATTTTACTGAATAATTGTGATTCGTAACGCGTTCCACTACACCATAATTTCTTCAGAAACTATGACAACTATATATAGATACAACTGAGAATATAAATACAAATGTTAGGTAGGATCCTTAGTTGATGTTATATAACACCAACTAAGGATCCTACCGCTAAATTTCAGAAAGAAGTTAAAAACGTAATTTCGACAGCAAAATCAGTAATTATAGATCACGAGAAATATAAATTCATTAACTCCAATCCACAATCCCCCGAATTATATTCGTTGATAAAACTTCATAAGCATATTTAACCTATTAGACCTGTTGTTTCTAATGTAACGGCACATTCTTCCAAACTTTCAAAATTCCTTAACGACTTGCTAATAGAACATTGCAATTTTAAATCTGGATTTTCGGTTAAAAATACATACGAACTAATTGACAATATTGAAGATACCATTAAACCACCTATTTCCAAACTTTCTTTCGACGTTGAAAATCTATCTCCTAACATTCCTCCAAAAGATCCGTACTACTCAGTAAAAGAATTATCATGACATGAATAATCATGTCAATACGATCATTGAATCAGATATTCTTTCATTATTACAAATTTGTTTGGATCAAATTTAAGTCCACTTCAATAACAAATATTATACAAGTGAAGACGGCTTGATTATAGGCAATCTGATAAGTCCTTTGTTAGCAGAAATATTCATGAATAATTTAGAAAAATTAATTCATCATCCATTTAGTATATATTGTTTATACTGGTATCGCAATGTAGATGATATCATTATTTGCTTCTCAAGAACAGATAGACAGTTGAAAATTTTCGAGAATATAAATACATTACATCCAAAAACTGAATTCATAACCGAAATATAGAAAGAAATAATTCAATAAATTTTTAGACGCAACAATTTCGAATGAAAATGAAAAACATGATTTCGCAATTTACCATAAGCCGTCACATACAGATATTATAATACATAACTCGTCGTGTCATCCATATCAACATAAAATGTCAGCATTCAATAGTTTTATTCATGGATTGATGAACATCCCGTTATCACCAGAAAATTTCAACAAAGAATTAAATCTAATTAAACAAATTGCTGAAATTAACGGTTTTAATCCCGAAATAATAAATAATATTTTGAATAAAAAACAAAGTAGAATCGCATTGATTGAAAATTACCCTGTTGATAAATTGAAACAAGAATTCAACACCTTAACCTACGTTGCCATTTCAAGTGAAAAACTGAAATCATTCTTGAGTACAAATAATTGCAACATAATTTTCCAAACTAATAACAGCTAAGACGAATATATAAAAACAATAAAACCAAATCAGATAAAAATAATGAATTAGGTGTTTATCGATTCAATTGAAATGACTAATAATTTCTACATTGGTAAAACACATAGAAATTTCAATATTAGAATATCGGAACATAAACGCAGTTTTTCGAATAAAAATCAGATTCCAAGAATCATCTTCTAGAAAATAATCACTCTTTCGACCCACAGTTTGAAATTTTGCATACAGATAATAAATATTGGAAAGTAGATCTTTGGGAAACTTTAGAAATAACAAACACTCAGGTAGACTCATTAATGAACAAGTCGAATTAAGCCCTTTACATCTATTGAATCCTTCAGGAGCAATCTATTCCTTAATTTTATTGAATATACCTGTAATCAATAACCACTCCATAAGCTTTCAATTACTCAAGAACATTTGTATTTATATTTTCAGTTTTATCTATACAGGGTGCTTCAACGAAAACTAAACAGAGGCTATATCTACTAAGATATTCATTTCTGATCAAAACGCAAAAACAGATCAATTTTTGTTTCAAGGGGGACATCTTTTGGGGTACAATACTTGCCTGAAATATCAACCCCCTAAGCGGGGGTTGCAATCCTTGAACATTTTGAATAGGAAGATGGGTTGAGTGATGACTCAAAAGAAAGGTGGTATCTTTGTCTACATTGCCTTAAACGAATATCCATTTTTCATTCAAAACTGTAAAAGATACAGGGTGAGCAACTGAAAGATAAGAAAGACTATTTCCCTGAGACTATTCAAGTTTCAGTGAGGTAAAATGGAACAGATCCATGCTGATCAATGACAGTCATCATCAAGTACCATCCTCATCTCGAATTTCAATCTCTGGAGCAGGGGTGACAACCCTTGAAAATTTGGAAGAGGGTAGATGGGTCGAGTGATAACTCGAAAGAAAGGTATTATCTTTGTCTGCATTCCCGTGAAAGAATTTTCATTTTTGATTGAAAACTGTAGAAGATACAGAGTGAGCCACTGAAAAATAGAGAATACTATCTCCCCAAGACTATTGGAGTATCAGTGCGAAAAACTGGAATAGATTCATTTGGATCAAAGATGACAGCCTTTGATCTGGAATTAATCTGTTCCATTTTTTTGCTCTAATACTTGAATAGCTCAGGGCGATAAATAGTCTTCTCTATATTACAGTAGCTCACTCTGTATCTTCTACAGTTTTCAATCAAAAATGAAAATTCGTTCACGGGGATGCAGACAAAGATAATATTTTCCTTTCGAGGTATCACTTGACCCATCTACCCTCTTCCAAATATTCAAGGGTGGTCACCCCTGCTCTAGGAGTTGAAATTCGAGATGAGGATGGAACTTGATGATGACTGCCATTGATCCGCATGGATCTGTTCCATTTAACTTCACTGAAACTTAGTCTCAGAGAAATAGTCTTCCTTATCTTTCAGTTGCGCACCCTGTATCTTTTACAGTTTTCAATTAAAAATGGAAATTCGTTCGAGGCGATGTAGACAAAGATACCACCTTTTTTTTGAGTCATCACTCGACTCATATATCAGGTCCCAAAATACTTATAATAGGACTTTAGCGCAGGCATACTGTACACGTGGCGGTTTTATTCATGTTATGACGTATATAGCTCTTACAATTTTTAAACAGTCATATCTCAGAAACTGTGGCTCTTAGGAATTAAAGTATTTTGACATTTTTTATATGTAATTATCTAATCTACAATTTTTGTTTTAACTTATTTTATGATGAAACTTAACGTTTGCTAAAACTCGCGAAAAAAACCATTTTTGTGATCTTTGACCCTGAGTAAATTTTTTCAGGAATCAGATCGATAAGGACTTTTTAGTTTTTATTTATGATGGTATTTCGAACAATTTAACCAGCTTTGAGCTGGTTGCAAAGTTTTGTGCCTTCACTCCTATTTTTAGGTCTAATTTGATCGGACTGTGGTAAATTCGTTCATTATGATAAAAACTATTTTACCACGATCTAACTATGAATTTGCAGTTTTCGGAGATTTTTCTGATTCCCTGCGTCTACATCTACGTAGAGTACTTTATAGATTTTGATTTCTTTTTTTCTATTTTCAACTCTTGGGAGGATGCGATACCTATCATGCCACAGTGGCGCAGCACAAGATGATTTAATATGTGTGTTCACTCGCTTCTTGAAGAGGGCTAAATTGAAAGATGTTCGATTGAAGCAAGGGGCATGTGGCTTTGCTTGTTGGACCGTCTGCTGATGAGAGTTTTCCGCGAACCTTGTTTTTCTTTGGAACTGTATTCTCTCCAGGATCAAACCGATCTTGTTTGGCGATGGCTGACAGATGGTCATGTGAACTAACTTTAATGTATGTCCATTCTTGAGGAGGTTCGAGGTCCTTGCATGGTTAGAGGAGGTTCTCCAGCAGTGAATTTTCAGGAGACCATTGTTGATTGCGTCTTGTTCACTTTGAAATTGACGAAATTTAACCGGCCCTACTTTGATATCTTTACCAAGTCTGAATTCATTACCAAGTTCTGTTGGTAACTTTATCGGTGTGACTCCTTAGCAGTTGTAGAATGTTGACTAGAAAATTGAGACACGGGGGTACAGTCGTCCTCAAACTCAAATATTCTGTTTTTGGTGAAGTGGAGGAGATCATAAATTTGCAACAGAAGAAGTGTTGGCGTGAGTATAAAGCCCTTGGTTACTCCTGCATTAGCTTGAAAAGATTCACTCGTTACACCATCATTTACCACCTGGATCGATCTATTGTAGAGAAAGCTACTGATCCAATCACAGACGATTGAAAACAGCTGGTAACCCTAGAGCACATTTCTTCAAAACAGTTGGTGATATTCCATCGAGACCTACTGCTTTCTTACAGTTCAGTTGTTGAATAACGTGCCTTCGCTTACCTACTCTGAACTTTACTCCAGACGTATTCGATCGAAGACGTGGGATGCTTGGTGGCAACATTCTTACAAAGGGATCCACTTTTGCTTAAGGTGATGATGTGATAGAATCGTCATTTATAATCAAAAAGTCGTTATTAACTGCTGTCGTCTTCTACTGGTCTGATCAGAGAATTTATTCTTAACTCTCCCATTGAAGAAGGTTACCGCTTCAACAATTATTGAGTCACAAATGTTCCTGAAATTCACATGTTCAGCTTCAGTTTCATCCATAGGATTCTACTTCCCTTTCATTTAAACTCTGTTTTTTACTGTGGCAGCTTTTTGACAGTTATCAGTGAACCAAGGCTTTCATGCGAATGTTTTCTTCATGGAGTGTGGAATGTAGAGGTCCATGTCTGCAAGAAAATTTTTCGTGACGAACCCAGCATTGGTATTGGTGTCAGGAACTCATAAACTGACGTTATCGAAGGAAAAATACGAGAAAAACTCTCGAAACGCGGTTGTGGTCAGAATTACCAACGGGCGCTGAGACATGTAAACGGAGATCATCTTGATCTGAAAAAAAGAGATCTAGAGTATCGGAAAAATCGCGTATTTTGTCAGGAATTCTTGTCGGCTCATCGACAAGTTGCGTCAATTTGCGGCTGATCGTATAGGCTTTTGCTTCCTTTACCGGTTCGTCGGTCCTATTTGAGTGATGGAGCAAGTTGATGTTATAGACCTTGAAGTTTTCTATTATGATCACCTCAGCTGCCCGAATCTGTATTTGGATCGTGTCTAGATTGGTTCCTAGATACTGAAACAATCTAATGTAGTTGTTATCGTTAGAAGATCGATACAGACAACAGAAACATGATTTTGTTATATAAGCAGATTTTGAATCATGCCAGGTCGAAAAAGTTTACCTCTCTCCCCTCTTTGGATATGGACGTCCGATCTGACAAAAACACAAACCCTTCCTTGAATTAAGCCGTAAATTCAATTCATAGTCATTGAAGCAGAGGTAGATGTCTGTTGGCATTATTTGGGTTTCCGTTAAAGCTAGGACATGAGGTTGTATGTCTTGTAAGTGCTGGTGTACTGCTCTCTTCATGTTGTTGTGTCCAAGTCCTATTATGTTGAAAAACTCAATAACAATGTGGCTTCTCTCATTGGATTTTGGGGGCCTCCGTGTCAGAGGACCATTTTTAGTAGTATTGCTATCATGAGCCTCCCGAGCCAGTTCCTACCGGAGATGCGACTGGTGAACGAGTTTACCTCCGGATAATTTTATCCCAAGAACAATCCTTCTCACACTGGAGACGCACCATCTGTAAGCATTCATAGCTTAGTCATCAATTCATTAAGCCTATAGCATGATGTGGTGATATTACAATAGGCGACGGAGTGGGATCGCCTATTGTGATATCACCACATGGGGGTTGGACTATTGCGAAGGAATATAAGGTATTTTCAAGTATTTATGTACTTTCCGGACCGTCCGGGCACCGCGAACTTAATTGACATACCTCGTATAATGTTTTCTCATCAAGTTAAACTGTTGTGTGAATATAGTATCATTTTTAATAATGGAATGATCATGCCATACGAGAATTTTGAAAAGATCAATATGATTGAATGTTGTATTCAAAATTATCAAAATGCAAATGTTGCAAATGCTACTTATTTAGATCATTTTCTTGAAATGCGACAACTTCATAAAAGTATTTTCGATAAATTGAGGAAACCTTATGAATCATGGTACATACAACGACCAAGGAACTAGTAATATGAAGTAGTTGATGCAGATGTAACAATTGCTGTAGTAAGTTGTGCAACTATCAACCTATCGATTTAGAGGTGGGAAATTGGAATGATAACAGTAATATCTAGCGCTCAGTATTTTAAAAACAAATAGATATATATGTTTGGAATTTTTAACGTTTCCACATCTGTTTGTTACTGTTCGTATCTTTCTCGAAGTCCGGTAGCGGGTTCGCCGTGTCGGTCCATAGAGGGCGACTCTCGTACGTATGTACGAGGTGCGTCCTTTCTGGAATTGATAGGGTACCCCGATGTAGCTTGGTAGGATGCTGAGAAGCGATATGCGACACTGATGAGCTCCTAATAAGGGCGAAACTGCAGTCTGCCGCTTCGTTTCTCGGCATCCTGCTTGGTTGCACTATTGTGGCGCTTGGGGGCTGCGTGCATGGCGGGCAGATTTGAAACTAGCTCTTGTCAGGAGGGATTATTCATTGATATATATATATATGAATAATTATCTTATATATATATATATATATATATATATATATATATATATATATATATATATATATATATATATATATATATATATATATATATAGGGGTTTTACCCCGACGAGTTGCCCATATATCTGTTCATGCAATCAAACTGATTTCATGAAAAATATAAATCCACCACCCGGTAATTAATACCATTGCCAGGCAATGATTATAATCAAAACATATCCTGGAATAATTATATATTAGGATAACGTTAAATGTTATGAGAATATATCAATCTACCAGAATATATACATACTATAGCATCATCAGACAATGATATCAATGTACCAACGAGTAGTGTCAGAGGCTTTCTCCCGGAAAAATCCAGTGTACGGACCTTACTCAAGTAACACTGAATGTTAATCATTAATAGTTTCCTTTGTGTGAAGTGGTGAACGATCGAATAGAATACTGCTCTGAATATAAATATGACAAAATTGTCAGTTAATTATATTACATTTATATAAACAAATAAATAAAATATGAAATGAGATTCTGAGCAGTATAAACTGAAGAGAAAACCTATGACTCTACCTCATTATTTTTTCGGAAAGAAACCTACGAAGAATATTACAAGATTCGATGACTGTTATCTTTTGTAACTGTTAAAACAAATTTTTCTTCAGACCTAAAATCTCAATACTTTTGTGAAGATTTCTAGGAATAATACCTGTTGTGGAAATAATAATCGGTAGAATAAATATTTTCTTCATTTTCCACATTTTATTAATCTCGTCGCTAAGCATCATATATTTAGAAATTTTTTCATTGTATTTATTTTGTATATTATGTGTGTCGGGTATAGCAATATCAATTATATATGTTATTTGATTCTGTTTATCATTAAGAATGATATCTGGTCTATTGTGTTTTACAGCTCTGTTGCAAAGAATTGTTTCATCAAAATAAAGTTTATATTTGTCATTTTCACAAATAATCTCAGGTTCATATTTGTGAAATTTTTTCTTTTGGGAATTAGGTCATGTTTAATTCCTAGATCAAAATGAATAATATTAGCGACGGCATTATGTCTTTCTAAATAATCTGTTGAAGCAAGGACTGAGCAAGATGATAGTATATGAAAAACTGTTTCTGAAGAACAGAAACATCTATATATATATATATATATATATATATATATATATATATATATATATATATATATATATATATATATATATATATATATATATATATATATATATCCGAGAAATAATTCAAACATTGTCAGGCTTCGAATGCCAGTATTTAAATTTCCAATGCGGTTTGGAGTATCCTCAGGTCTTTTGAATTATGCATACAGAAAAATGGTATATATTTTAATATCTACATTACTTATTTGCTTTCAATTTCATTTCGTATAATAGAATCTCTTTAGTTTATCGATTGCATCTTACTTTTCAAAATTTTTCGTACGGCATGGTCGCTTCGTTATTACAAACGATACTATTTTCACATCAAAAGTTGTAACTTGATGAAAAATCATTGAGTAAATTATTTGAGTTTTCATTGCAAGAATTAATTTTCGAACGATCATAATAAGAGCACAGAACATACTTTTTCAATCATTCCGTGAAATTCTGTGAATGGACATGGTTACTAGAAAAATTAAACAATTTTCGGTATTTTCGGTTTCTCGTGAAATATGTGATATATTTTTGAAAAGGAAAAAAGCTTTCCAACGAAATCAATGTCGAGTTTGCATTATACTCAAAAACCGGTGGACAAAGAAAATTCTCCGCACGATTCTGTGTTTAAAAATGCATTTAAAATGTCAAAAACACTTCAACGTAATTTCAAAAAGACTCGAGATAATGTCACTTGATTTATTCCGAAGATTTCCAAATAACTGCAAAACTAGAAAGATAGCTCGCATCTGCGCAAAAAGAACACGGGTAAGAGGGGTTATTCTCCCTTATTCAGAATATTCCACATTGTTGCAGTACTAAAACATCGATATCAGTCAACCTGTATAGTTCGTCCGTAATCACCCTGTATTTACCCTGTATTTAAATATATGAAAAGCACAGTTCAACTATTGACAGATCATGATCATTCATAGGGTATAGGTGATCATTAACTAATCTTGATCTCTTTACTTTCCGTACAACGCTATATAATCACGTAATTTTTCAAACCCGTAATTTGAGGCCTGCGGCTCGCCGAGTAATTGAAACATTTATGGCGGTAGGTTTTGATTGATTCCATATATGTCTCATTATGTTGTCCACCAAGCGTCAGTTATAAAATTATTCACAATTAGAAATGGTGGTCATTCTATTTAAAACATTTCAAATTGTTACGAAATGATGGATTGGAAGAAACTAATTTCGGCCAATTTTTGCGTTATAAAAGTTGCCATTTTGAAGTGGCTTTTCGTATAATCTCTTTTGTAATAGGTACGCTTAAATGGTTTTTCGGTATGCAATTAACTGAGTACGTAGTCTCTCATTAATTAGCGTATGGAACAAATGATTAGTTCACCAATTTCACAATTCTCGACTGGAGAATCAAAACACTGGATTGATACTACCAATATACAGGGTGTTCTATCCAAAACGAGCACTTAAACAAACTTTCGAGAAGAAAAAAATTTTTAATGAGTAGGTAACTAAACTGCAAAATTTATTACGTAATAAAATAACACCCAGCTAGCGGCAAAAGGCTGATTTATCAAAGGAACGCGCGGTAATTGTCAAAGAAAAGCCGCTTTTCTAGACCTTTCAGGTGGCGCGAAACAAATGTTGCTCGTGTAGGAATTTGAGTCATTCTGAATTGTTACTTGAAGGTTATACTACTTCGATACAAAGTTTATTCTTAAATAGTACCAAATGAGTGCAGAGACGAAATCTAAAATGTATCATTTTAATAACGATTGGGAGGAAGAATTTTTCTTTTGAATGGTGAAGGATAACCTAGGCTTTGTTTTTTTGTATTTTTTTTAGAGAGGCATCATACAACAGTTGAGAGAAAAAAGAACATGTTCACAATACAAACCAAAGCTACGATCACGTCACTTAAAATATCTCATATATTGGCGAAACACAACAAACCTTTTGAAGAAAGCATTTATTGAAGCGGGTGAGACTTTATTTGGAGATTTTGAAAATAAAGCAGAAATCATGTCTGCTATTAGAGAACTTCAGTTATCTCGTCGGACTGTCACAAGACCGTTAAACTAAAACATGATATCATGAAATGTACATACTTTACTTTACAGTTCGACGAATCCACCGATATGACAGACACTGCTCAGCTGTGTATTTTTATTCGGATGGTATTCAATTAAATGTTGACTAAGGAAGAATTTATGACAATCATTCCTCTGAAGGGGAAGATTCGTGGCGAAGATATATAAGACGTTTTCTTCAATTTTGTAAAAAACTACAAGCTACAAATATACAAATTAGTTTGCATTACAACCGATGGAACACCAGCAAAGACTGGAAACAAAAACGGTTTTTTGGTATTGTGTCGAGCTAATGAAGATATTCCTTAATTTTTTTATTCCATTGCATTATACATCAACAAGTTTTGTGTTCAAAAGCTTTAAACATGGAGGAAATTATGGGCATAGCAACAAAAATTGTGAATTCCAACCGTGCACGTAGCTTGCAACGGCGGCTTTTTAAGTTGAAGTTGGGAGATAGGGAGTCAGCCCAACACACGGACGGCAGGGGGTTGAGTCACGGAAAATTCCTAGAAAGGTTTCAAGAATTATTGCCTGAAATAACAGCTTTTCTAGACGAAAGAGGTGATGACACTCAGATGTTGAAAAACGAAAAATTGCTCACTGATTTGGCATTTTTGACTGACATCACAATGCACTTAAACACCATTAACTTGGAGCTTCAAGGTAAAGGAAAAACTATTATTGGGATGATAAGCGCAGTAAACGCATTCAAAAGTAAATTGCAACTTATTATAGATCAACTGAAAAAAAAAGGATCTGAAACATTTTCCGTCTCTTAAAGCAAGGATTCCTCAGTTGAATTATGATACGTATGAGGCTGAATTATCAAATATTTTAGGACAATTCGAAATGCCTTTTTATGGTTGCAGTAGATTGGCAAATATAGAATCATTTATGAGTTATCCTTTTTCATGTAAAAACATTGAGGAATTAGCTACTGATATAGCAAGTCAGTTTAATATGAACTCATGTTCTGTTGAAAATGAGTTGGTGCAGATTATATCAGATATACATCTCAAAGCTACAGCATCCGATACAAATTTCTGGTGTTTCATATCTGAAGATAAATATTCGAATCTAAGGCAAATCGCCCTTCAACTGACGGCAATGTTTGGGTCAACTTACTTGTGCGAGTCTGCATTTTCTGAAATGAAGATAATTAAGTCAAAATATCGCAATCGACTAACTGACGATCATATGTCATCATGCTTGCGATTAGCACTCAGTGGTTACGTACCATCTTATAAAAAGTATGCTGAGGACATGCAGTGTCACGCTTCAACATCTAAAGTCACTCATCAATTAAGTTTAACACCAAATGTAACTCTTTTGGTTTGTAACAACCAATAAACCCGCAATTTTGAGTAACTATGATTTATTTCATTGATATTATAGAGAAGAACGTAACTAAACCTAATCCAAACCTTGACTAATATAATGTATATTGTGCGGAAAGCTATTATCTATATATATGCTATGGTACACCCTACCTAGGTAGGTAGGTAGGTTGTATCGAGTATGTACGACAATCCTGCATCACACATACTTGCAGCCTCTCAGAGTCGATCGTAAGTAGTCTCAAAATAATGAGGTAGATCGCCAGCAGTTCAAGTTTGAGCACCCCTGCTCTAAATGATTGGAAAATTTTGCCGAAATACGTCGAATTTTGTTTGGGAGACATCTTTTGACTCATATTTGAGGTTTCAGCGAGCAAATTCCTAAGAGGGAGAGCTACAGCCACTCAAAATTGATTAGGGCTAAGGAATCGAGCGATAGGACTTCATTTGAAAATACTTCGAAAACTTTTAACAACGGTTTTTCAAAAGAGAAATTGACTATTCTTTTCCGCAGAAAAAAAAATTTTCATTTCAATCGAACCACTTTTAATTTTTAGGTTATTCAAGTGATAATTGAAAATAGGAAAACAAATCAATTTTTGTTTTAAAGGGAAAACTTTCAAGAGTACTTAGCGCCTGAGCGCATTAACCAGTATATTCACTTACCTTCAGTTTTTAAACGCTAAGGAAAGTCGGTTTTGCTGTAACGTCTTTTGAATGCCCTTTCTACAAACTACAACAATCTTCAAAACATTTTATTGTTTTATTCGAATTGCCATTTTTACCAAACCTGTTTTAAATAAAAATAAACATATTTGCTTAATTTTTTGTTCGAGGAGCAAGATATTAGATTATACATGTTTTTCGATCATTTGATGGATTGTAAATCAGTCATTGAATGGCTACTTTGCTGATGGCTTGAAAGTTTGATAATAATAATGTTATACACAAAGTAATAATGTGTTTAGCTTGTAAGCCTTTATGACCAAATCAAAATTGAGTCCGAGTAGCTGCAAGGCTATTTAACCAAAAACCATCTCGAACTTAATGTTCGCTTCAATGGAATTGATATCCAAATTTATTGAGAAGGGAATGAATGGATGAAAAAGGGCGCTCAGTAATATTGGGAATGAGGCCGCAGTAGCTGTGGCTGTATTGGGTCATATTCAACTTTTGCCATACACGCAGTCTGAACTCTACATATTTGTGCTGTTTCCGATGTTAGCCAATCTAGGGTTTTGAGAATTTTACATGAATACAAGTTCCATCCGAACGCAACTAAATTGATTAATGAATCAAATTTTGATTTGGATTGATGGCAAGAGTTATGCGAAATAATGACCGAGCATATTAACAGTAATCCTCATTTTCTGACAGCAATTTTTCACTTCGTGGGAAGGGTTAACTTCTTTCTCAACTTTTTCAAGGTGGCGGTGATTGTCAAGCAACAGCTGTGGCCTCTTAAGTTGATTCAATGTGTGTGCAGGCATCTAATCATCACTGAAAGGTTTGTGGTGGTTCGATTGAGATAAAAACGATATTCTGCGAAAAAGATTCGTCGAAAATACTTTTTTATACACCATACTTTATTTCACATATTTGATAGATGACTATTATCTTTAATTACTTCTCATTTCTGTCGTAGACATCCACTTTTCTACTTATATAGTCGATTGAATCAATTTTATGTCGATTTTTCCGCAAAGGTTTCATCTCCGAGATACAGGGTGTTCAAGATTTCGTTTTCAATTGATAACATTGAAACATAAGTCTTTTCTCAGTCTTGGTCAATCCGAAATTCATCCTTGTTCTGAAAATCTACAGAATGGTATTTTCTCTTTGATTATCTCCTCTCTTCACCTTTTATGCAGTACTTTATACATCATTCTGATTCCTTATTGGTATTTTTAAGTCCTTGTTTCCTTTTATTTCTTGATGATAAAAACCATATTCACGTTTTTTTTCCAACCGAACATAAAAAGTAGTTTCTTTACTGGGATCATATTAAAGGGAAATTTCACAATGCAACAGTCGCCATTTTTCGACATCACAACTGAGTCACACAAAATCTTGAAAAACACTGTATAATATAACAGCTAAATAATGAAACAATTGATGGAAAACCAAGCACTAAGCTCAAGGTTCACAAAATATAATGAAATAAAATATATTTGTCTCAGGTTTTATCCCATTTTCAAGAAATAATCTGTTTCCTTAAAAACAGATGAGAGTAGTGGGGACAGACGGAAATCAATCTGGCCATTAGTTATTAGTAGATTACGTTTTTGGGTTGATGAAATTTTTACGAATTCAATGAAATCTAATCTATCAATTTTGTTACCTCAATGTAAAATTTTATTTTTTGTTAAAGTCTCAAAACGATTTTCGTTTATATGATATTCTGAAAAATCTCTACTCTAGTACTCATGTATCGACCAGTTTGACGTAATTCAAATACCAATTGTTTCATATCTCAATGCATCAGGCTTGAAAGTCTACAAACATTCTAACAGAATAATACCCAATTCAACTGAACACCACCCTTCGTACTCTATTCTAGTTGATTGATCTAATCAATTATTAATATTGTTATACGATAAAGGCAGTACAGTTCATGAAGATAAAACCAGAATTTATTAGATTCAACAACATTCATTGAATTTGGAGTCGATACATCTGTAAAATTTCATGAATTTATCAAAGAAGGCATTGAAAACTGTCCGAATGTACCCAAATTATTGGGTCCATAATGATTCTAAAACATCTATAGCATCACGGCATCACTTGGAACACTGAACCTGGCCATCGGGGCTCTCTCGGTCAAACAGAGAGGGAATCTGAGGAAATATCGCAGGTTATGTATTTTTTATTATCTCCTTAGTCCTTTTCTTGACCTTGCTTGCTATGTGAAATCTTCTCTTAGATTTGTTTAGACATATAAGAAGTATGATTGTTGGAATATTTTTCTGCTGGTTTTCTTCTTCCATTTCACCCTTGTCTTCGTTTGGAAATCATGGAATGCAAGAGAGAATGAAGCGGCTAAGCAGAAAAATCTTCGGTACTTCTTATGTACACACGACACTAACACAACATAAACAGACAAGCTATTGCTAGTGCAATAGCGACAGGGAACGAGTTTTTCCTCAAGTTTTTCACTCGTTTATTGAATCATATACAAGATAGTATGGTTCCCTGTTACATTTCCTGAGCTCATACTTGTGTTTTTTCTGACACACACCAAAATTATAGATATAAGCATTCATTGTAAATACAATTATTCAAATGAATTTATATATAATATATATATATATATATATATATATATATATATATATATATATATATATATATATATATATATATATATATATATATATATATATATATATATATATTTCATTTATATATATATATATATCTATAAAACTTTTCCAACATTTTAACACAATAATACCTAATTTAATTGAATATTATACTCAGTCCAAAATACATTATATTAACAGTAGAGGTAAAACACTCAATATTATTATAATGCTAGATTAACTTCATTTGGTTTCCTAATTGTATTCCCATCGACACCGTATAGAGAACTTCAAAATATTAACCACCAATTACAATAAAATACAAGTTTTACCCCTTGAATCAAATAAGAAACGAAGCTGTCAATAAAAATTTTTTGAAGCAGAGTTATTTCAAATACAATAAAATTTACCAACAACCGATGGTCTTTTTTTCAAGCGAAATCTTCATGACGAATCTTGAAAATAAATTTTTCTCATCATGTAATATTTTAATTAAAAACGTTCCGTAATAAAAAAGGTATGCTGATGATAGATTTTGTGTTTCGACAGGTTTTGAGAGATAATTAAGTTTTTAGTCATTTAACGGTACGATTCAATTCACTATGGACATAGAAAATAAGCATAAAACACCTGATTTCTTAGATATTCAAATTATGAGAACAATAATTATCTTAAATTTGACATTTATGGAAAACCAACTTTCACTAATAACTACAGACCGTATTTTAAGCAAAATACATATTTGTATGCATTTTTCAGTATTTCTGCATAGAAGTCTGATTATTGCCATATCCTGTATATTATTGCTCACGCCTAAACATTGGCAGTGGGTTTTCCTACTAGCCATTAGCAGGTACATACCAAGAACTGCTCTCCATTGTATCAAGTATCGACCTAAACAAGCATAATGACACCTCTTGGGGACAAAGTAATGCTGTTACGGAATTTTGTCTCGATTCTGTCATTACCTTGAAATCTTTATTACCATTCTTTTCTTGATTATTATACCTAGTTTGAAAATTCCGGGTGTCTGAGTCTAACCTAACCTATTTTAGCTCACCAGACGACATAGATAATCCCATTATTATTTATTTCAGATATCTCCGAAATTCCCTATATAGTGAAAGTAACCAAAAGATTTCAATTATCTCCTAATATAGAACTAGAACATAACGTCGAAAACGGACATAATAACACCGTAAACAAAATAGTAATAAAAAAACAAAACAAATTATCATTACCTATATACCTTCAAGATCACGAAACAATAAAATATCACAGCATTAATTATGTACAACAAATAAGTACTAAATTATGCCGTATATTAAAACAGAATACCATGCACAAGGAATTTTTCTTCAATGGTTGTGTGAACGATAGCTCTCAATAGTTTTTATTTTGTTTATTTCTTCAGTAAGGTCCACTACTTTATTTTCGAAATGTTTTGGAATTGGTGTTTAAGACAACCTAACCATTTATGTTCAACTGCAGAAAAATGTTTGATAGAAATAAAGTGATTATTATTATTATATTATCGTGGAATTATGCACTATCTCAGCTGTTAGCTGGATACAATGTGTTTTTTCAATCAACAACATAGCTGTCGTGATTTATTCGTAAAATATAATATACTTACGGTTCCATCTTGCTTCGTCTTGGTATGTCCGTGTTATGTTCATGATCGTAGAAGCTTGCTCACGACACAGAAGAACTCACACCGTTATGATACACGACGAAAAGAAGATCTAGCGATCATAGACTTTCCCTCACAGAAAAAAGCTATCACTATATTGGCATAAAACTTTATAACGCGTTACCAGCTGCAGTCCGAGAAATAAATGAAAAAATTCAAGCGGACCGTCAAAGGTTTCCCGCTCAAAAATGTTTTTCGATGAGAAAATAAAATTATTATTATTATTATCGTGGACTATGCACTATCTCAGCTGTTAGCTGGATATAATTTACCTTTCCCAGATTCAGCATTCAAAGGGAATAGGCTCGATTACAATATACTTGACCTAAATTTCCTAACTATCCTACATGTATTGAGAATTACAGCTTTTTGCATTTCTATATAGGTGTTCTTATGCAATTCTAATTTCTTAAGGCTATTATGCAAAGATTTGGGTATTAACCCAGTCGAGGATACGATGCCAGGAACAATATCTTTTTTATCGAGGTGCCACATCTGCAGGTCATCTCTGGTAGCATATCCCTCATCAGCCAAACCATACTACTCTATGGAGGTCAGAATTGAGAGCTTTTGCAGAGAAGAATTCTCTGAGATTCTTTATCTGTTCGGTAAATCGATAACATCTATTAATCCGCGTCCTCCTTCTTTCCGCTTCAAAGTTCTTCGTATCACAGACGATTTTGGATGATGATTCTTGTACTTTGTCAGCATCGTTCGGGACTGCCTTTGAATATCATCCAGTTCTGTCTTAGTCCATCTGATTATTCCAAATGAGTAAAGCAACACTGGAATGGCGTAGGTGTTAATTGCCTTGACTAGATTCCCCGAGTTCAACATTGATTTCAGCACAGTCTTCAGACGCTGACTGTATTCTGAACGAATCTTCTCCTTTGATTGTTTTTGGTCTAGCAATCTGGCTTGTTGGTATCCCAGATATTTGTATGTTTCGCCATCCCTCTCGCACTGCATAATATCACCGTTTGGAAGTTGTGTTTCACCATCTATGACTTTCCCTCTTTGAATGTTCAGGGTCTTACATTTTTCAATCCCGAATTTCATATGTACATCTGCCGAGAACTTACTGACAGTTTTCAGCAAATCATCCAATTGCTTCTTGTTCGAAGCATATAATTTGATTTCATCCATATACAGCAGGTGGGAGATTGTATGATAGTTCCTATCTGTTTTTATCCTAAATCCGTTTCCTGTTCTATTGAGCATTGATGACAATGGGTTCATAGCTAAACAGAACCATAGTGGACTCAAAGGGTCTCCTTGAAAAATTCCACGACTAATGGGTATCTCATCGGTTTTAATTGACTTATTGTTCATGTTGACCTGCAGAGACGTGCGCCAGTGTGTCATTGTTGTCTTCAAGAATTCTACCAGGGCTGGATGAATTTTGTATATCTGCAATACTTCGACAAGCGGTACTATCGAATGCCTTCAGATAATCGAGAAAAGCTGAATGAACATTCCGATGCCCTACGTGTGCTTGTTTCATTATCACAGAATCGATGATGAGTTGTTCCTTGCACCAGTGGTGTTTCTTTCTGCATCCTTTCTGCTCTTCTGCTAATATATTTTTGTCGTCACGGTGTTGGTATATTCGATTGGATATGCATGAGGTAAGTATTTTGTAGAGTGTTGGCAGGCTAGTGATTGGCCTATATTGAGACGGATCCTGTGTTCTATCGCTCTTAGGTAGCATATATGTTAAGCCTTGTATTAGAAAAGTGGGTGTTTTCCTGGGATGTTGAAGAACATACTTGAGCTGTTTCGCTAGGGCTCCATGGAGGTTATCAAACTTCTTGTGCCAGAAGTTGTGGATATTATCTATACCTGTAGCCTTCCAATTGTTGGTCGCTCTAAATACTGTTGTGATTTCTTCCTCCGTTATTCCTTCGAAGTCCATATGTTTGATATCAAGGCGTTTTTTCATTCGTAATCCATTCCGCATTTTTATTGTGTTCTTTAGGGTTCGACCATAGTGATGACCAATAATCGGTCAAGCAATGTGCGTCAGGTACTTCTCTGTTACTGTTGGTCGCAGTTTTGTTATTTCCCTTATGAAAATTGGCCGCGCTTTGGAGGAACCTTTAGTTTTGATGTTTCCTTTCCACTTGATGTATCTTGAGAGCCTCTTTGCTTTTGCTTGGAGTTTCTGCTTCAAAGTGTCCATATACACGTCGATATGTTGTTTGTGATCAGGGTGTTTTGTGTTCGTACCATTTTTTCTATGAATTTTGCGTATATGACATTTCAAGCGCCTTGAGGGCTTTTTGTTACTCAGGAATTCTGTGAGGCGACCGATCTCAGCTCTAATATTGTCAATATCCTTCTCCAGTCGTTTTTGCCATTGTGGTTTTCTGACGCTTTTTGCCTAAGATCGATTCAGAGTTGTGGAGACTTGTTGTTTGTGTAGTCGCTATCGCTCCACAGTAAATCAAAGTGTGAATTTTCTCCAAGGAGTTCTGGTCAGTGTATTCTTCAAACACTGAGTTTATGCTTGCTAGGATGGTATTGGTGTTCTTGTTCGTCTTGAGTTTGGGCAGTTTAGGTCGTTTAGTTGGGTTACTATCACTGAGTTCAGTTATTGCTCTGTTGAGGTCTGATCGTGCTAAATACATAAAATCGTTCTGCTGGTTCATCTCAGGGGTACGCTTTATGTTGGTATTCGTTTCCATGGCTTCAATGTTATCTGTCACACTTTCATTGACGTTAGGTATACCGTTATGAGTATCATCTTCACTTCTGAGTTATTATAATTATTATTATTAAAACAGAATTGAATCAACTCAATATATACGAATAAAAATCTATGTCTACTCTTGGCAATAACCAATAACTTGATACAGGTGGAAAAAGCGTGTATATAAATTATAGTGTTATAGATTTTCTGCGTTTAATTTTGGTCGAACCAGTCGTTTTATCAATATTAGAAACAACGAGCATAGAAAATCAATGAAAAAATCAAATTTTAGATCACGTAACAATAGCAAGAGGTTAGATTTATTCGAATTCGTAGAAATTTCATCAGATCACAAACATAATCTACCAGTAACTAACGACCAGTTTGATTTTCGTTTGTTTCAATTTCTATTTGTTTCTTAGGTATAAATGACATTGTAATATATTAATTCTCTCTTAACTTTTGAAAATAGAATAAAAGCCAATACATATGTCAGACAAATTTTTATTCATTATATTCTGTGAAACTTAAGCCTAGTGTCTTTTCTTCAATTGTGTAATTATTGAGGAAAAATCTGTCACCAGCTGATTAGCGGGGGTAAAATGTTGGTGACGATATATTTTGTTAGGGCTCATCAAGAAAGCAAATATAGTTTATTGAAGGAAAGAAATTGGGAAAAAAGTATGAGCGTTATCCATAAAACTTGAAGACTAAGTGTATGGAAATCTCGCTTAACACTTGGTGAAACATAATGATTCGTTTATCATTTGTCAAAGGTTTCACAAATATTTATTAAAAATACTCGACATATGTTTCGGGTTTTTGCCTATTATCAGGAGTAATACAATACTAAATTCAAGATGAGTGTTTTCACTTATTATAACGGCATTCACAACAAGAGGTAAATTGAAGTCTAGTTGGTCGTTGCACATTGGCTGGTTTTTCCTATGAGCGGACGTAATTTCAATAATCTCCAAGATGTCCATCCTTTTTCCTTTATTACCTGGATGCATGAGTTGGATATTCTCGAAATCTATGAAATGATATTTATTGATGCAGTGGCCTGAAAAACCCGTAGAATTTTTATTTTGGAGAATAGATCTTTTATAATCTTCAACTCTCTTCTCGATGCATCTTCCGGTTTGGCCTATATAGAATGTCTCACATTCACTGCAGTGTATTTTATATACTCCGCTTTTATCCAATAATTTTGTTGTATCTTTGTTATTAACCAATAATGAACCCAAATTCTTTCTATTAGTGCTGATGGTGTTAATATTATTTCTGTGTAATCTGTTACATATTTTGTTGCTAATATTAGGAATATAGTTAATTGGAAATTTTCTGTTAGATTTCTCAGTATGCAACGGATAAATGCTCTGCAATAAAAGTTTATGTCGTTTTTGTCTTAGTAAGTTATCAATTAATTTTGGTTCGTAGCGTTGTTCATTGCGATTAATTCTAAAACTTGAACTTCATTCTCAAAATCGACAACTGACAAAGGAATAAAAAACAATCTGTGCACAAATAATTGAAAAGCACTCAATTTGATACTCTGAGATTGGGAACTACTCTTATGAATCAGGGCATCCGAATAGGTTGGTTTTCTGTATATTTTCAAGGCGAGTGAGTTATGAGTCCTACTAATCGACAAGTCCAAGAAGTTCAAAGATTTTTCATTATTTTCATTTTCCATTGTAAATTGAATCGATTGATGAAAAGAATTGAATGAAATCTACGTAATGATTTGGGTAAGTCCATTTTTTGTTCACACTATATTTCGATGGTACGTAACCAAAAAAGATTCATTTCTTCTGTTTCTTCGTTTGGCTAATCTGAAAGATCTATGAATCATTAACGTTGATCAAAGCTATCATTACATTTCAACAACCTGGCTAGTCTATTATTTTAAATCGTTCTGTGGGAACATCACCACGGGCGCTGAGAGCACGAGACCAGTTTGTAGCTTAAATTGTTATGAATTATATTACACACTTTTCTTTTGTTAAGTAATAATCATTTACGTTTTTATTCATGCTATTACGTTTCTGGATCCGATACTATGTAGCTGAAAGCTATTAGAATTATGTAATACGTTGGAAAATAGGTTTTTGTCAAAATTTATATTAATTGGGTATACTGCTCATATATTCGTAATTGGGAAGAAAATTATTTGATTTGTGATGAAATATCTTATGCTCTACTAATTAATTTTATTTAGGCTTTCACCTATTTTCTTTTTGGTTTGCAAATGATCGTTCGAATGGTTTATCTTCCTTATATACAGGGTGCTTCAACGAGAACTAAACAGAGACTATATCTACCAAGAAATTCATTTATGATCAAAACTTAAAAACATGTCAATTTTTGTTTCAAGGTAAACAACTTTTGGGGTACAATACTTGCCTGAAATATCAACCCCCAAAGAGGGGGTTGCAATCCTTGAACATTTTGAATAGGGAAGATGGATCGAGTGATGACTCAAATGAAAGGTGGTATCTTTGTCTACATTGCCTTGAACGAATTTCTATTTTTAATTGAAAACTGTAGTGAGTGAGCAACTGAAAGATAGGGAAGACTATTTCAATGAGACTATTCAAGTTTCAGTGTGGTAAAATGGAACAGATCCATGCTGATCAATGGCAGTCATCATCAAGTACCATCTTCATCTCGAATTTCAACCCCTGGAGCAGGGGTGATAACCCTTGAAAATTTGTAAGAGGGTAGATGGCTCGAGTGATAACTCGAAAAAAAGGTATTATCTTTGTCTGCATTCCCGTGAGAGAATTTTCATGTTTGATTGAAAACTGTAGAAGATACAGAGTGGGCCACTGAAAAATAGAGAAGACTATCGCCCAAGAGTATTGGAGTATTAGTGCGAAAAACTGAAATAGATTCATTTTAGATCAAAAGCTGTCATCTTCCGAAATCACCCTCATGCCGAATGTCAACCTTCATCTCGAATTTGAACCCCTAGAGCAGGGGTAATATTTCGATCCAGTGTTACCTTTCAAGTAAAGGATTTCGATTGCCTTCATGACTGCTCGCAATAATTCTATTCTCATTGAGTTCCATAGGAGTTAGAGGATGCAAAACGGAAAAGTGATGAAGATGCAATGCGAGGTATCACTCGACCCATCTACCCTCTTCCAAATTTCAAGGTGGTCACCCCTGCTCTAGGGGTTGAAATTCGAGATGAGGATGGTACTTGATGATGACTGCCATTGATCAGCATGGATCTGTTCCATTTTACTTCACTGAAACTTGAATAGTCTCAGGGAAATAGTCTTCCCTATCTTTCAGTTGCTCACCCTGTATCTTTTACAGTTTTCAATTGAAAATGGAAATTAGTTGATCAATGGCAATGTTTGAGTCAAAGATATCCACTTATTCAAAATGTTCAAGGATTGCAACCCCGCTTGAGTCATCACTATTTCGATCTATCTTCCCTATTCAAAATCTGATTCTACAACTGGCTTGAAGAAAAATGATGATGCAGAACTGA
Source organism: Cryptolaemus montrouzieri (assembly GCA_013387265.2). Classification (NCBI taxonomy): domain Eukaryota; kingdom Metazoa; phylum Arthropoda; class Insecta; order Coleoptera; family Coccinellidae; genus Cryptolaemus; species Cryptolaemus montrouzieri. The sequence continues at coordinate 34,759,816 of JABFTP020000165.1, forward strand.
ACTTATTAATTTTTAGGTAATCACGGAATCCATATTTACTTTTTATATCAGCTGTTAAACGAGAAGCTTCACGAACAAAAAATTAGTTGAACGTCTCTGCGATTGATTGTTGGTTTTTAATAATATTATCATTTTCCTTCAACTCAATATTTTCGTTCTGGCAGCGAGAACCATTTCCAAAAGGTTTAACGATATAACATGATGTTTTTATTTCATTCGATGAGTTAATAATTTTATTAGTGTAGTACCTTTGTTCAGTTAGTTTAATGAACTTATTCAAAATTTTGCAATATCTATTAACATAAGTAATGAAATGTTCACTCGTTGAAAGTTTCCTGAATTCAATGAGTTGAAAGTTATTTCGGCAGGAGATTCGGATTATTTTAGTTATCCAATGCCATTTTTCTCAGAATTTGATTTTCTTTGTTTTTCTGGAAAAGCTAGATCAAACCCTGTAATAATTTTCTCATGAAATAATTTAAAGGCTTCATACACGTTCGAGATATTATATAATACATCCCAGTTGCAATTGTCGATATATTCAGAAAACTTTCTCGACTTTTCTCACTAAATATTCTAACTTTGTCCACTGTTTTCAAAATCACGGTCTTATCAGGAATACGTTTAATTTTTATGAACTATGCATTGTGGTCAAAAACACCTAATTCTATCACATCCGCAATCTATCAAGATGTTATCTAATGTTCTAGCGATTCTAGTGGGCTTTTCGATTGTGATCTTCAAATTGAACATAAAAATCATATTAAAAATTCTCTTCTCTCTTTATTATCGATCAAAAAATCAATATTGAAATCACCACATACGACCACATCGAAGCCACAATACACCGTATTCACCTCATGTAAGAGATTCCATAGTAACTTGGCAGTCAGTATACACCTATTATAATTATTTTTTTTGTTTTACTTTTTATTTCAGAATATTCGAATAATACCTCCTGTTATGCAACAGTTAAATTTGTAACATTTTCATAATCGCTATTACCATCAACAAAAAAAGAACACCGCCGTTCTTATAATCATCTCTACAAAAATATGAAACCAATTCATAGTTTCCTCTCTTTTTAACCAATATTCTGTTAGACATATAACTTGAATACAATCTTTTTCACGTTGCAGATAGTTCTCTAAAAACACCTCCAACTTACCCACCTTCTGACGAGCACACTGTATATTTTGATGAAATAGAGTGAAATGTTCTTCCTGTATTAGCCTGTGTTCTTGTTCCTGCTTCCAAATGTACCCTTTCGAGTATTATTTCGGTTACTGCTGAAAGTTTCTCGACATTCCACCAAAGTTTAAGTCTTTTTGTCCATAAGGAGCTTGTTATATTTAAGATTGGCTTGCTTTCCCTGTTCTCTCGCGTGTTCTAAAACAGGTTGCATAAGTTGTCGCTCCTGTAATGTTTAATTACTGAGATATTCAGATATGAATATACCGGTGTTGATTAACATCTTCACATTTTTCCAAATCTTTTTTCATAGCAAAATTACTGAATCGTATCAGTGTCGGTCTTTTATTCGAGTTCTTCTTCCCAATTAAACTTATATGCATAACGTCTTTGTCGGTGATTTCAATTTTCAGTTTCTCTTTTATAATATTGAAGAGTATATCCTTGCCAACCCAAATGTCAACCTCACCTGCACGAGAGATGACAAAAAAATTGTCATCCGGTACACCCTGCTGTACAACTGACGAGGCTCTGGCGACCGAGTCACGGCGGTATAACCGTTGTATCGAGAGTTAAGGAAATGTATCTCTCTAAATTGACCGCCTACCAAGACGCACTGGCCAGCGTGGTGGAGGTAAGGCTAAAAATCCCCGTTTACTACTATGAAAGACAAAACCTATCAAAGGCCCTCAGTCCCCGGCGACTCAAATGTTCCTGGCTACGGTAGCAGCCAGTCAAGACAGCGAGTAGAGGGTGCTAAGAATATTCGGGTTGGATCAGGCTACCAACGGAGACGGACACTGCAAATAGCTACTTACAATACGAGAACATTATCAACGGAACATAAATTGCTTGAACTTGAGGAAGAACTTACCCACGTACGTTGGGACATAATAGGACTCAGTGAAATCAGAAGAAGAGGAGAAAGCCAATTAACTCTGGAGGCGGGTCACGTGTTCCACTTCAAGGGACAAGAAAACTCTTCAGATGGCGCAGTTGGCTTCCTTATCCACAAAAGACACTCTCAAAACATTGTACAAGTGGACAGTATCAGCGAAAGAGTCATTTATCTGATACTTAGACTAAACAAAAGATATTGCCTTAAAATTATACAAGCCTACGCCCCAACAACGGCCCATACTGACGAAGAGCTTGAAACCTTCTATGAAGATCTCTCTATAGCTATGCATCAGAAAGCAGCAACACAGTATACGATTGTGATGGGAGATTTCAATGCAAAAGTCGGACGCAGTGAAGACCCTTCAGAGACACCGATTGGAAACCATGGGATCGGCAGAAGAAATGAAAGGGGCAATAGATTTCATAATAGCCAACAAAAAAGAAATAGTCCATGATGTTACCGTTTTGAATAGTTGCTCTATAGGAAGCGACCATAGATTGGTCAGAGCAAAAGTAGTGATAAATACTAAGACAGCAAGATCAAGAATGATAAATAAGACAAACCACATGAAATGGACATCTCCTAACGATATCAACAAATTCCAAAAGCTGATGGAAACAAACCTGGAAAACCTAGAAAACGAAACATATAAAACTGTTGACGAACAAAACCAACAACTAACTGAGATCATTAAAAGTGCCAAAAAAGGTTGTAGTTCCAAAACATCGAGAGACAAGGGAAAATTAAGTCAGACAACAAAGACACTTATGGAAAGGAGAAGACAACTTAAAAATAAACAAACAACAAATACAGGCGAATTAAAACAACTGAACAAAGATATTTCGAAAGCTATCAGAAGAGACACACGAAACTACAATACAGAGATGATTACGAGAGTGATTGAGGAGAACAGGAGTTTGAAAGTACTAAGACGAAGATTGGGTCCAGGAAAGAAAAATATTTGGCAGTTGGCGGACAAGGAAGGGAACGTAACAACGAATAAAGATGAAATCCTTGAAATTACCAAAGGTTTCTACCAAGAGCTCTATCGACTAAGAGAAAACCAAACAGAAGAAAACCCTTTACCTAAAATACTAAACGTTGGGTCAGAAGATATACCAGATGTAGCAATGGATGAGATATCAACGGCATTAGCAGAGATGAAAAATAATAAAGCACCTGGTGATGATGAGGTTGTGGTAGAATCTCTGAAAGCAGGAGGAGGGACTCTGCTGCGAGAGATCCAGAAGTTGTTCAATGCATGCCTAACGGAGGGTGTAACTCCAACCCAATGGAACAACGCCGTGGTGGTGATAATGCACAAAAAGGGAAACATCACTGACCTTAACAACTATAGACCCATCAGCCTTTTATCGCACATATACAAACTCTATATGAAAATTATTACAAAAAGGTTGACAGTCAAGCTTGACTTCTACCAGCCCTACGAGCAGGCTGGTTTCCGGAGCGGATTTGGTACGAATGATCATCTACAAACTATTAAAACCTTAATAGAAAAATGCCTCGAATACAATAAACCCCTGGTTCTCATCTTTGTAGATTATGAAAAGGCATTCGATACCATAAACCAACGTAAAATGTTAGAGGCTCTAGCTGAGTGTCGCATAGACCATCGATACATGGCACAGATAAAGTACATATATGATCATGCCACAGCTTGTGTGAAACTTCACGCAAAAACAGAAACATTCGAAATACAGAGGGGCGTGCGACAGGGAGATCCGATTTCGCCAAAACTCTTTATAACCCTACTCGAGTATATGTGCAAAAGGATAGACTGGGTATAAATATTAATGGGGAATACTTGAACCACCTTAGGTTTGCCGACGACATCGTCCTCATATCCGACAACATAGGAGATGCAAAAGAAATGCTTGAAAGGCTCAAACAAGCTTCTGAAAGGGTTGGACTAAAGCTGAACGCGTCTAAAACACAATATATGACCAATCTCGTTACAAGTGGAAATATTCAGATAGGTGATGCTGAAATTGAACAAGTCCAAGCCTACAAATATCTTGGACATGAAATCAAAATAAGTCGAGACAACCAAACCTGTGAAATCTTTAGAAGAATTGGCCTTACTTGGGCAGCGTTTGGTGAACTGAGCAATATCTTAAAATCAGATATCCCAATTTGTTTGAAACGAAAAGTTTACAACCAGTGTGTGTTGCCTGTCATGACTTACGGCGCGGAAACTTTAACTCTGACCAAGAAATCGGCCAATAAAGTTCGATTGGCCCAGCGTGCCATAGAAAGATGCATGCTCGGATTATACCTTAGAGACCGAATATCAAATGACATAATCAGGCAAAGAAGTGGGGTTGACGATGCTATTAGTAGGATCGTCACACTTAAGTGGAAATGGGCCGGACATCTGGCAAGAACCACCGACGGAAAATGGACCAAGAAAATTCTAGAATGGCGACCAAGACACGAAGCAAAAAGAAGTAAAGGACGTCCCCCAACAAGGTGGTCTGACGATATGAAACGCATCCAGACGAACTGGATACAGACGGCACAGAACATAAGGATGTGGCATAGTTTACGGGAGGCTAATGTCCAGCAGTGGACAGAACGAGCTGCTTGATGATGATGATGATGATCCTCTAGAAATTGGTAGCCACTTTCAGTTATCTCTTGAATTCCATAAAAAATTAAAAAATTCACTTTCAATTCCCGTTCGAGCATATTTATCTTTCCATCCAGCTGCGACAATTTTTTATCGACCGATTCCATTCTTTCCTTTGAGGTTAGATTGTTTCAGTTCACTCATCTCGGCACTTGTGTTTGTTTGTTTGTTATTCCTTTAACGTGCTCTTTTTCCACCTCTCGGTCAATGACACGCCGAGGAATTCTGTCACCTCTTTAACCCGGGAATTTTGCCGAACCCTTCTCCTTCGAGGGAAGGGATCTTTAATGTCCAACACATCCCTGTTAGACAGGACCGACGGCTTTACATCTCCTCCGAAAGATGGATACTCAAGCGATTCCCAGAATTGCACCGACTTTGTGTCGATTGAACCTGGGTAACTCTGCGCAGGAGACGAGATCATATCCCATATGCCACCGAGACGGCTCGGCAGTTGTTTTTGTTACTGTATTAAGAATTAAATCCAGTTTTTTATCATTAGTAATGTCTTCGTTCGTCATTTTGCAGTATTGATCTAATTTCTGATTTTACAAACAAACTAAGATCATGAGTTACACTTATGTAATCTTTGATTTTTAACTTTAATATTGCACTAAATTTATAAATTAAATTCCACTTATTACCATGTAAATCGGTGAAAATTGCGGATCGACTTTATTGTAAGTCCGATCACGACATATGTTACACACATGTATAGAAGCATAGAAACGGAAGTTTTGAGAACATTAATACATTTTGCTACTTTTTACTTTTGCTTAAAAGGTTTCTCGGCTATGGTGGCTTTCAAAACTAAATACAGAAATCGTCTGTTGTCACTCGAAAATAATTCATCCATTAGTGTTTGCGAAGATGATCCACGTATAGAAATGCTTTTAACTAAGAAACAAACCAAATATTGCATTAATTAATTAATGTTCATGAATAATCATTTTAATCACCAAAAAAAGTAAGCACTAAGTTTATTTTTTCATGTTGTTATTACATTGTAATATTTGATTTCAAAACACTACATTAAAATTTATTTTTTATATAAATGAATCTTTAGTATAGTTTGTATATTTCTAGGTCTGACTAGGACAGACCGACTAACCGTCAGACTGCATCCCCCCAATAACAAACGCGACCCCCTGGTTGAGAAACGTATAGTTAAAAGGCTATATAAAGTCAAATTACTTTACAGAATTTTCCTCTTGATGAAGAACCTATAAAGTTATTAAAACGTTAAATTGAGAGAATAAATTGAATGAAACGAAAACAGAATATAGGACATGCTTCAAAATCTCGCTGTAGTCGGATGTACAATCTAAAATTAGATGATTACATAATGATATGAGGTATCATTTTCACAGGAACATTGATGAACAACTATTATATATCTGAAATCAGTGTGTGTAACAGAATATAAATTATATCTCGATCAACGTTTAACCGATCATTCGTTCACAATCTAATAATAATAGTTTGATTTATGTTGCAGATTAGATATTTCATCATTATATCTTTCATTTAGTGTAACGTTGAAGATCTGAAGATTTTAAGTAGTTCAGGTAGGTCAGAAAGAACAGTTAGTTATCAATTGATGAACGAGTCGACTACTGTGTAATATACAATCCTATTCAATCAATATTTGTACTTTGTCTTGTCTTCAGGTACCACTGCAGCTATTCAAGGATTATTGTGCTACTCCTTTAATACTCATTGCTGAATGTCCAGGGTTCTCTTTAACAAGGTTCAGAATTCAATTTATTTGGTCCCTTTCGCTTAGCTTTTTCAAGGTTTCTTTGCATATTCAATCACTAGGTTTAGATTATCACAATAAATGATAAGAGTTGGCGAATTTCGATGTTTTTCTGAGGCAGTGAAATATTATACAGGGTGTCTACTATAAAAGGTGCCAAACTTCAGAAGGTGATAGAACAAGTCATTTGCAACAAAAAATGTCCTATAACAGTTCCTCGAAAAGTTGATAATTATAGAGTTATTTAACACTTCTTCACACGGACGTCAGAGCGGAGTCACAATTGCAAACGAACTAAAGCAATAACGAAACGTGTAGGAAAGCGTTCCCACACGGCGCGTACAGCATATGCAAGTTTCGACACGTTCATGCTTGCATGAAATAAATTGGTCACGGTTGGTAGTCCGGATAATCGCGAAACCGTATAACTGAGGGCTGGATAAACGAGTCTCTACTGTATTAGAATTTTGCATCAATTTATAGGCGCAGTATACAGGGTGTCTACTATAAAAGGTGCCAAACTTCAGTAGATGATAGTACAAATCATTTGCAATAAAAAATGTCCCATAATATTTTTTCGAAAAACTGATAATTATCGAGTTATTTAACACTTCTTGATTTTTACGAAATTTTTTGCAGAACATCCGTTTTTCAAATACTTCATTTATTGGTTTAGATATGTCGACGATATCATTTGCTGTTTCGCTGGAACAAACAGACAATTAGAGTCATTCAAAACATTCATTAACAAAATTCACGATAATATTAAATTCAGGTTAGAGATAGAAACAGAAAACTCCATTAAATTCTGGATTTAACTATTACTAAAATTAACAACAAACATAATTTTTCTATTCTTCATAATCCATCGCATACAGATATAACTATTCACAACTCACCTACACATCCTTATCTACATAAATTAGCTTCTTACAATAGTAGGGTATCGCAATTTCACAAAATAATTTTATAAAAGAGCAAAATATTATTAAACAAATAGCAGTCCTTAATAGTTACAGTCCTAGTATGATTGAGAACATGATTTCACGCAAAAAATTTCAAAAAGCAATCCGGGAAGTATTTCATAGTATAAAAGTTCGAAAACAAAATACAACAGCTTAACTTATATTGGTAATCGTAGTCTAAAATTAAAATCATTCCTCTCGCATTATAATTTCAAAATAGCAATCCGAACTGATAATTCTTTAGGCCGACATATCAAAAACTGCAAATTTACAATGGATAAAGGTAATAAATCTGGTGTTTATAAACTGTCTTGCGGGGATTGTAATGAAAGTTATATTGATAGAACTTTCAGAAATTTCAAAGTTAGATTATCCGCGCACAAACGTAGTTTTAATTATAATAAATCAGATTTCCATTATTCTAATCATTTACTTGGAGAAAACCATAACTTTAATGATGATTTCAATATTTTACACAATGAAAATAATAGAAAAAACTCAATCTATGGGAAATTTTGGAGATTAACAAGGAAAAGAATTCAGGTAGGTTACTTAATAGTTAATTAGATCTAAATCCTTCTCCTTTACTCAATCTTTTCAATTCATAAAGTAAGCAAATCCGATGGGTTTTCACCATACCCTTTGTACTTGTACCTAATGTAATAATAATTAATAAATAAGAATATTATATAAGGAATAACTTTGTTCATTTGTTCGTATGTATCTGATGAAGCCACAGTGTGAAAATCTAAATACCATAGTTTTATCTCATTGAAAATATGTGTATCGATTTTCATCAAGTAACGACCTCCTCAATCAAATTATCAAAAGATGATATAATGTTGAACAAACCTAATAACTCAATTCAAGCAAACTGAATGCTTCCTAATTTTTGCACAACACTCATTAATGAAACTGGAATTCCAGAGCGTAACTCAAAATTAATTTTCAATTCATCTGCCGCATAATATTCGAATAAAATCAGTTGTTCGGAATTAATAAATCTCTTCGTATAACTCTAGCAATTATAGTTGTCTAAACTAACAATTATTATGAAATACATTACGAAAGAATGAAGGTACACATATTGCTTCCTACAATATCATTGAAAATACGCCCATTCGAGTAACTCAATGGGTATTATTTTTCATTGGAGATGTGAATGTTGTTTGTGGTACTGTTAGTGTAACCAGAAAAGCCCATATATGATCATTTAATTAATATTTTTTGATAAGGTAACAAAGCAATGGTGTTGGAACAAGTACAATATCATGAAAATAAAAATGTAATTTCAACCAAACGTAACGAAATTATTATTGTAAACTTATTTAGACCTCGGACAATTGCTGAAGAAAATGGTTTTTTTTTCTGGAATTTTTTCTCTGTATTCCATTACTATAAATCAAGTAATACAATTTAAAGCTGACTCGGTTTTTATGATTTGATCGAGGGGTCGCTACTATATGAAATGCCAAGGTGACAGGCGGCCTAACCCCTGTCGCCCGGTGTGATACCACGACATCCAGCTATGGGTCTCGTGAATTCGTCACCTGTGTGACTTAGTTTCGGGGTCTGGCGGATGGTCCGGTTTCTAGGGTGGGAAGGATTGGCAACGAAGGATGATGAGCTCTTCTGGGACAAAATCTTCCGGAGTTAGAATAGTCTCCCATTCGGATCTCCGAGAGGGACTGCCTCGAGAGGTTCATGATGCAGGTAAGTCGAGCACTCATCCGGCGTATTCACTAATTCATTCACGTTCTAGAAAAGAAAGCAAACCCTCGATAGGGTTCTGCAATATCAGAGGACTGGGGCACAACAACGTGAATGTGGATGCAGTCCACCAGCATCTGAAAAACGCACAAACCCATGTACTGGCCATAACCGAAACCGAAATAAGTCAAACAAACGACACAACGTATTTACGTTTTAATGGGTATGAATTACAAACGAGATTTGAGTTTAAAGGGGGCCTCTGCGTTTTCGCCATATCGGATGTTGCATGCTAGAGAGAGGACACGATGCAGGACGACGCTTTCGACCTTGCGTGATTTGAAATCAGTTCGCAGGATAAAACACTATGCTGTCTATATCGCTCGCCAAACGATATTCACTTCCCTAGACTGTTTCAGTATCTAGGTGATGAGGTGGATTGGATTTAGACACTTCATCCGGCAGCTGAGGTCATTGTACTGGGTGACTTCAACGTTCACAACACCAACTGGCTCCGCCACTCCAATAGAACAGATGAAGCGGGATGACAGGCTGAAACTTTCGCAATCAGCCATAATTTAACGCAGCTAGTCGACGAACCGACAAGAACACCTGATCACCCAACCGACTTCTCGAACACCTTGGATCTGTTTTTAATCTCAGATCCAGATGATTTTGGAGTGGAGGTCTCAGCACCACCAGGTAACTAAGACCACAACGTTATGTATGTTACTTGAACCATTGTGCTGCCGCTAAACAAAGAACCTATACCACCCAGACGCATTTGGCACTATAACCGTGCTAATTGGGATGAGATGCGTGAATTATTTTCGTGCTTACCATTCAGTGATGTTTGCCTTTCAGATCCTGACATCAATGTGTGCACTGAATTTGTTACAGAAATCATTCATGAAGAAATGGATCTCTACATCCCTAATTTCATGAAAAGAACAGCATGGAAGCTATGGTTCAACAAATACTGCAAAAGAGCCTCTGCAGCCAAGAGTAGAGCTTATAAGTCGTGGAAGATCAATCCAACATAGGAAACAAGAACATCCTTCGTACGAGTACGGAACTTATGCAACTTGACAACTGCAAAAGCAAAGGCCAATTTCAACGAAGGGTTAACAAATAAACTCCTTGACCAGGCAAGTGGGACTAGACAATTCTGGTCTATGGCGAAGACTGTCAGTGCCAATTTCTGCAAATCTGCGTTTTCGCCTCTTATTAGCGGAGACGGAAGTATAGCATCATCTCCGAAAGAGAAAGCCAATCTATTTACTTTCTTGTTCTCAAAGAAATCTATGCTAGATTCATCTAACGCAATACCACCGAATATTTCACCTACAAATCCTTCCATGTTTAGAGTCCGCACTGTGAGACGGGCTCTCGAGCAGCTGAACTGTAACAAAGCAGTTGGTCTAGACGATATACCGCCAATCGTCTTGAGAAAGTGTGCTCCAAAACTGGCACCCATTCTTAACCGTCTGTTTCAGATTTCTTATGACAGCCAGACTTTCCGAGCAGCTGGAAAATAGCGAGAATTCAACCGATCCCAACGAAAGAAAAGAAGTCCTTGCCCCAAAATTACCACTCTGTTGCACTTCTTCCCATTCTGTCTTAGGCCTGAGCATGGAAAAGACCCAGGAACTGACTGTCACAAATAGAAGACTAGACAAAAGAAAACGAACCGATTAAAGTTCTCGGATTTCATCTTGATAGTACACTGTCGTGGGCCTGTCATATTGCGAATTTGAAGAGGAAGTTGTCGTCTGCGGTGTATGCTATACGGAAAAGGGATGATGAAGCAGCAATACTTACTTACCATGCTAAATTTCATAGTCTTGCTACCTATGGCCTTCTTTGGGGTGCGGCGACCGATGTCCCGGAAATTTTCCTAAAGCAAAAGAAAGCCGTTAGAACCATAGCCGGCGTTAGTGAACAGCACAGCCGTAGGGATCTTTTCGTGAAATATAATATAATTAAAATCCCATTCTGCTTCGTCCTGGTAAGCCTGTGTTTTGCTCATGGTCTCAGAAATTCTTACACGGCACATAAGAACGTTCACTACTACAATACGCGTCGAAAAGGGACAAAGTAATACCCTACCATAGACTTACTCTCACCGAAAAAATTTACCAGTACATCGGCAGAAAACTGTAAATGCAATACCACCATCAATCCGCGAGTCAATTAAAAAATCAAGCAGAACGTTAAACGTTTCTTATTGGCGAATGTTTGTTATTCGATCGAAGACTTCTTGATGATCTGTGATAAATTGTGATATAACTTTTATGTTGTATGTTCTTTTTGAGAGTTATATCACTGGGTTTTGAATTATTATTATTAATAGATGACACTTTCCTGGACATATTTTCTTCGGATAATGGCAGAAAGAAATCTCTATGAATGATTGAATCAAACGCAACATATTGATGAGATATTGTTTCTTTAGATCTCTCTGAATATGCTCTCATGGTCTCATTGGCTGGTTCGTACAAGTTTAGACTTAGACCAATTTTTTCCAGAGGAATTTTCAAATGCGGAGTGTTGCAGTTTCCAGGACATCATATTAATTAACCATTTCGGGTTTTACATGAAAATTAAAATTCCTATTTTTGATAAAAGTACCGAGTCAGAGAATTGAAAGGTCGAAATTTGCTCTAATTCTAGCATAGGCAAGCTTAAATGAAGTAATTTATAGAGTATTTTTGCTCTCATGAAATATTTTGAGTTGGTACACTTGTCTGTAATATTTGTTTGTTATGGAAAATGTAATGAGAGTAAGGTGAATGATAATAGATTACCATGTCCGCCATCATTCGACACATAATTAATACGCACGTACCGCGCTACCGAAAAAACAGAAAATTTCCACATTATTATTAGCGTAATACGGTGAGGGACATTCTGGAGAAAAACAAACTACACAAAAGATGGAATTGTCATTAAAAACAACACAATTTTGCGAATTTTCCTCGGAGATGAGAGTGGATCAGGAAACTGGTAGCACTGATGAACAGATTTGTGATTTGTTCACTAAACACTACAAGAGTGTGTTTGAACCTAAAAGTTTCACTTCAATATAGACAACATATTAGATTCAGAAAACCCGATCAAGAAATGTTTTAAATTTTCGTGGTTTTTAATTTTCGCAGATGACCTAAAAGTCGGTTCTGGATTTTTTTCCAATTCTGTCAACAAAATGGTCTTTCTTTAAATATAACTAAGTGGTCCTCTATTACGTATACTACAAAGAAATCAAATATTGAATTCACTTATTCCCTTAGTGGCGTTAATCTTCAGATCGTTGAGCTCGCAAAGGATTTGGGTATTTTTTGGATTCCAAATTAATACTTGACGGCCATATTGATTATATTTGAACAGCAGCATCGAGAATGTTAGGATTCATAATGAGGAGAACTAAATACTTCACAATCGCGCAGACAGTTGTTTTGTACAATGCATTTGTGTTTAGTAGGCTGAGTTTCGCTAGTGTGGTTTGGTGCCTCAGTATGGGAATATTGTAGCTTGATAGGATGCTGAGAAGCGATATGCGACACTGATGATCTCCCAATAAGGACGAAACTGCAATATGCCGCTTCGTTTCTCGGCATCCTACTTAGTTGCAATATTGTGGCTCTTGGGGCTGCGTACATGGCTGTTTACATATATATATATATATATATATATATATATATATATATATATATATATATATATATATATATATATATATATATATATATATATAAATAAATATATATAAGGAGGTTTAATTTTGTGGAAATCCGAAAAGTACTATTTTGATGTGACAAATAGGAATCCTTTCAATTTTTCGGAAGGCGTGAAAGATCTATCTAAATGGTCAAATGTTATGGATAATTCGCTTTATTGAAGCAATAACTAACGTTTCTTAAAAAATCAATGAATAACATTTTGTTTTGATGGTGACAAAGTCTTCTCCAAGTTGTTGGTAAAAAACAGTTGAAAACCTTAGGGACATTTGAAAACCGCTCCCTACGGTTGAAAACATTAAAATAACAAATTTATACTTTTCATTTTATCAGAAACTTTTTACTCATTTCAAACAAGAATAATATAATACAGTTAGGTTAGTAAATATATGATAATAATAAAATGAATCTCAATTTTAAATCACACAAACTGTTTAAAAAGGTTGCTGTTTTGTTTGACATAATGTTTCAACAAATTTCGCATCCTGCGTAGCACTTTGAGTAAAATGATGGATAGGGCTTGTAAATTACGTAGTTCCCTTTCTGTCGATATGCGTTAATCATCTATCGTAGGATGATCGGTTCGATAGGTTTAGTCCTGTGAATAACCCCACACAGAAAATCAAGAATAGTGAGGTCCGGCGACCTTGCTGGCCATCGTATAGGATCATATGTGCCAATCCAACGTTCTGGAAAACGTTCGTTGAGATATTACGCTACCATTTGCGAATTATGGGCAGATGCTCCGTTCTATTGGAAATATATGGTATTGAATTCGACAAACGTAACTTCATCATTATCTTTTGAAAATATGTTCATTTATAGCAGAATATCACTCTGCAGTTAGAGTTACCTCGAAAATATCTAATTTTAGGCTATCACCTAGAATAAAGCAAGCCTGGCTGAAACCGGACCTGCCTTGTCGCTCCTTTAGTTAGGTGAATAACATGTTCGTTTTCCAGTGGCCAATTTCTATTATTATGAATATTGAAAATGCCAGAACTGCTGATGTAACACTGATTAGACCATATATTGTTTTGATGAAAATTTCTATTTAGGGCGATGTTTTTCGAATACCAACAACTCAAGTCATCGATATGGATCTCCTAGGTGCAAATTCTGAACCATCTTCAATTTATCTGATATAAATTTATTTTCCTTAATATTCTATGAACAGAGATCTTTCTTTTATTTTTGAGTCTTGGAGGAAGCGATGATTTAATATGTGTGCTCACTCGCTTCCTAAAGAGGGCCAAATTGTAAGTGACCGGAAAAATGTTCGATGGAATAATTTCACAGCACACTAGCCCTGTAAACAAGAGAGCCAGATTTTTATTTGGAACTGGATACTTTCTGGAACCAAACCTTTCAGTTCTTGAAGCATTCACCATGGGAAGTACCTGTAGAAAATAAAAATATCAGCAACCTGTCGCCTTTACGCGAGAGGCTAGAGATCAGTCGTGATCTCTGGGTGGATGATGAGGTGCTCTCTTCTGGACACTATCCAATAGATGTAATGAATGTTTAGGTGTGGAACAGTATTCCAGACCAGGTGCATTATATTAAATCATAAGCTGTAATGGCGTGAAGTACTGCTTAGCCCTGAAAAGAAAACTGACTTTGACAGAAGCAGATTGGGCGCCATTGTCGTGTCAGCAAACTCCGGTGTTGACTGTGATGCTCTACAAATGCCTGTTCTTTTCTGAGGAAATTCGATGTCCTTGCTGATTGGAGGAGGTTCTTCAGGAGAGAGTTTAATAGAAAACGTTGTTCAAACTAGCCATAGGTTTGAATTTAGTAACATGCTTTGTCAGTACAACTCCTAAGCAGTTATAGGACGTTGATTAGAAAATGAAGACACCAGAGTACCGTCGTCCGAGCACCCAAATATTTTGTTTTCGATGGAGTGGAGTAGATCATTGATTTGCAGCAGAGAAGAATTCGCGACAGCATGGAGCCCTGGGTTACTCCTGCATCAAGTTGAGACAACATCAACTACTACCTGAATGGATCTACTGAAAAGAAAGCAACTAATGCAATTTTCCAGAAAGTCCATATGTGGTTAGTCTGCGTGCCAAACTCTGTTAACTCATTTGAGATATCAAGCACTTTTCGATTGTTCGATGTCCACAAATGCGTAGTGTATGCACCAGTTGATTGTTGTCTAGTGA
The DNA here is from genome assembly GCA_013387265.2 of Cryptolaemus montrouzieri. Taxonomy (NCBI): domain Eukaryota; kingdom Metazoa; phylum Arthropoda; class Insecta; order Coleoptera; family Coccinellidae; genus Cryptolaemus; species Cryptolaemus montrouzieri. The sequence goes on from JABFTP020000165.1 coordinate 34,774,900, forward strand.
AACCGTGTGGATCACAGATAATACCCTACAACTCGAGATATTTAATGAGCTCATCCTTTATCACTCTTGTCATGTCTTTCGACATAATGGGCATCAATGCGATCGGACGATATTTTGGGATAGGCATTCCTTCCCTTACTTCGGAAACGGTTGTACTCTCGCAACCTTTCAACACTCCGGAAACGTGTGGCTCTCATACGAAATCTGAAACAGCCGATTAAAAACAAGAGCTAACTATGGAGCATATTTCTTCAAACCAGTTGGTATTCTATCAAGACCCACTGTTTTCTTACGCTTCAGTTGTTGAAGAACAAGCCTTACCGTACGCACTCTGAATCAGACATATTCGATTGAACGTCTGGGATGCTTGAAGGAACTGCATTTGTTGTATCTGAAACAGAAACAATTTTGCAAATTAAACACCTCAAAAAAGCCCAGGGAACACTTCTGAATATCGATATATCGTATTCAGAACGATCGATATGGATGATTTTTTCTAAGAAATGAACACCTGCATCAATTTCTGACCAAATTATGTAGAGTGCCGCAACAGATTTCAGTTTTTTTTTATAAAAAACTAAAAATGCAGCAGATGCGACGCTGCTTTATAATCATTTCATGTAGTCAGTGTTTGAAATCAGTTAGTTGGCACTTTGTTTCTGTTGTAAGCACAAATAAAAGATTCAAGTTTTGTGATTCGACCATGGAAAGACGACATTTGACTAGAGAAGAGATGTTACGAGCCGTTGGCATGCTCCAAGCTGGGAGCTCACAACGGGAAGTATCCAGGGTTCTGGGAAGTAGCCCAAGTGTCATAAATCGTTTATGGTCGCGTTTCAATGAAACAGGTAGCGTAGAAGAACGCCATACAGGTCGTTTCAGGATGACTACAGTCGCCCAAGACCGATTTTTGGTTTTACAAGCCAGAAGAGATCGTACTACCACAGCATCTCAATTAGCTCAAGAGCTATCACGGGTTCATAATGTACAAATTTCCGACCAAATTTCCGAAATCGACTGCACGAAGGTCAACTCCACTCCAGACGTCCTTTAAGAGTTCCACAACTGACCCATGGAAATCGCGATGCTCATTTAGCTTGGTGCCAAGAATACGTAAACTGGGATCAAGAGAGGTGGGCCACAGTTCTCTTCAGTGATGAATCTAGATTTAGTTATTATCCTGATTCGGGAAGAATTCGAATATGGAGGAACCTGGAAAGCAAAACCGTCTCCAGCATGCTCGAGAAGTTGTTAGACAGGGAGGCGGGTCAGTGATGTTTTGTGAAGGTATACGCCTTGGTGGAAGAACTGACCTCGTTGTCATACAGAACAACCTCACGGGAAATTCTTACGCAAATGAGATATTTTTACATGTAGTGGTACCGTATCTCCAAACAATGGGTCAAAATCCACTCTTCCAACAAGGTAATGCCCTCCTCATCGTGCAAGAGTTGTCTTGAATGTTCTTGAAGAGAATGATATCGATCTTCCACCAAGGCCATCCTACTCCCCAGATCTGAATCCCATCGAGTATGTGTGGGACACCTAAAAAAAATCTTCTGCGTCAAAATGTCTTCCATCATGAACAGGAGCTTCGATTAGCAGTTCAGGGGGCTTGGAATGACTTAGGCCAAAATGTAATAGACAATTTAATATTGAGCATGCCGCGACGATGCCAAAGTGTCATTAATAACAGAGGTGGACCTTCTGGGTACTGAAAAATATAAGTGCTTTCATATCGTTTCGAAAATATTAGTTCAGGATTTTTTTGTGTTTTACCAAATTTCGTCATTTTCAAATTTCAATTTTTTTTATAATAGATGCTTTGGAGAAGTCAAATATTATTTTGTTTTCTTGAGAATACATTATATACAAAAACCGAAAGATTTCTATAAATTCGAATCATCAAATTCATATTTTAAAAATATTGGTAAGTGTTCCCTAGACTTTTTTGAGGTGTTTAGTTCCGCCTTTGCTTTAGGTGGTGATGCGATCGAACCGTCATTCCTAATCAAAGGTGGGAAGGATGACTTGCAACAGTTGTGGCTGTATGCCTTCACCGTAGACCAGTTCTGACGAGTTCCCCTGGTCTGGTCCAAGAGTCTTTTCCAAATTCCTTTTCTGAAGTAGGTTTTTGCTTAATCAGTGGTTAAGTCAGTTTCATCTGTTTAGTTTTTCTTTCATTTCTTATAAGCTCTGATTTTAACTGACAGCTTCTTAATAGTGTTCAGTGGACCAAGGCTTTTATGCGGATGTTATTTTCGTGTAGTGTAGAATGTAAAAGTTCATGCCTGCAAGAATATCTTCAACGACATATTCAGTGCAGACATTGGTGTCATTAAAGTGAAGAGATGAGAAAAACTCCTTCAGCTCCTACCAGCGGGCTTGGTTGTAATGCCATATCTTACCTGTAGCAGAAACAAGGATGCGAACAGAGTTGCCTGTGAACAGAAATCATTTAGATCTGAAACACGAAAGAGATCGAAAAAATCGGTTAGATTGTCAGGAATTCTTGTTGTCTCATCGACAAGTTGAGTCAAATGGAGGAGTCTTGAACGTGCCCAGTTTTTCTTCAACAACTCTGGAAGACGGAATTCCGTCTCAATTGATGCTAATGTCTTAATTTCATTAATCTGTCGTTGAGGATTTCTATAGTTTTTTGGACGAGATTTCTCGAAGAATCTGTAATTGATCAGAGTTTTTTCATTCTACTAATTGAAGGTTGCCCTCGTTCTAGAAACCAAGCGAATTATATCATAAATGATTTCAGGAATGTTCTATGGCTAACATTCCATGATTCTTCATCCTTCTTAGTAGAGGCCACTTGCTGCATTCACATCTTCATCACACCGTATGTAACAGCTGAGAATATCATACTTTTCCCTAAGGTCCAAATTAACATTCGTGGCCATATTTTCAATTTACTCTACACATAATTGGGTGTAAGGGGCGAAGGTAAAGAATATATATTCAGCAATGCCAGCCCAAATGTCAACCTCACTTGCTCGTGTGATAACAAACGTTATCCGGTGCACCCTGCTAGATAACTAACGAGGCTCTGACGACCGAATGATCGCCGGAATAAGCGATCCACCTCCAGCTTGTCAACAGCTACGGGCGGATGAACAAGTGGAGGAAAGGGCACTCTTTTGTGTCAATCTGGATGACAGAAGAAATCTTGGACATGATGGAAGAGAAAAGAGAATTCAGAAATAAAAACGAAACAAGATATAAACAAATAGATAAAAATATCAAAATAAAAATCAAAGAAGCTAAGGTTACCTGGCTAAACGGAAGATGTGAAGAAATTGAGAAACTAGAACAAAAACATGATACTTCCAACTTTCACAAAAAAAGAAAAGAAGGAGCTGGAATATGGAAGCAATCTTCTTCATCTTTCGTCGAAGATAAACATGGGAAACCCCTACTGAATATAAAAGATCAAATAAACAGGGGAAAGAATAGATAGAAGACATGTTTCAAGACCAGGAGAGCCAAGCATAGATGTACAGAAAGTAGCGTCTGGACCCTACATCACAAAGGAGGAAATTATTAAAGCAACAAAACAACTGAAAAACAAAAAGCTGTTGGAGAAGATAATATCCCAATTGAAATAATAAGGATAATTTCAGACGGATACATCGATGTTATGGAGAACTTATTTAATAAAATATACGAAACTGGAATAATACCAAAAGACTGGCTGACATCGGTGTTTATACCACTACCAAAGAAGAAGAACTCCAGGAAATGTGAAGAATACAGGATCATTAGTCTAATGAATCATATACTGAAATTGTTCCTCCGAATAATACACAATAGAATTTATAACAAATTGGACGAACACACGGGACGAACACAACTTGGCTTCAAGAATGGCTTTGGAACAAGAGAGGCACTTTTTTCAATACGTGTGCTTGTTGAAAGATGTAGGGATGTAGACTCTGATGTATATCTGTGTTTCATAGACTTTCAAAAGGCTTTCGACCTGGTGAAACACGATAAACTAATAGAAATTCTCAGGTCTTGTAACATAGACGACAAAGACTTGAGAATCATATCAAACCTTTACCAAGACCAAAAGGCTAAAATTAGAATCAATGGAGAGACATCTGATGACATTAACATCGAGAAAGGAGTAAGGCAAGGATGTGTTCTTTCCCCGTTGTTGTTTGACGTTTTTTCGGAAGAGTTATTCAGGAAGGCACTACAGGATACCTCGGATGGCATAATAATAAATGAACAATGCATTAACAACTTGCGATACGCAGATGACACGGTTATTCTAGCAGATAGCGCTGAAGCACTACAACGCCTAATGAACCGAGTGATGATACAATGTAAAGAATTTGGAATGAAACTAAATACAAAGAAAACAAAAACGATGGCTATCAGCAAACACTAAAACAGAAAGGTCGGAATTAGGGTCAACGGAACAGAATTAGAACAAGTAACAAAAATAACATACCTAGGAAGTAGCCTTGATGAAACTTGGGATCACTCACTACAGATAAAAACACGCCTGGAAAAAGCACGAGCTATATTTTTTAGAATGCAAAAAATACTATGCAACTGCCAACTAAATATCTCATTAAGATATTATGGCGTTGAAGCATGGACAATGACACAAAAAAGAATAGAATCGTTCGAACTTTGGTGCTACCGTAAAATGCTCAGAATATCTTACATGGGTCATACGACAAACGTAGAAGTTATGCAGAGGATGAGAAAGGATCGAGAACTTGTGCAGATAATAAAAGAAAGAAAGACGCAATATTTCGGTCACATTGTGAGAAACCAAAAGTACGAACTGCTTCAACTTATCATCGAAGGAAAAATCAATGGCAAAAGGGGACCGGGAAGAAGACGCAACTCCTGGCTTAAGAACTTACGTCAATGGACTAATATGAGCTCTATAGAATTGTTCAGAGCTGCAACAAATAAAATAAGATGGGCAAATGTAATCGCCAACGTCCTTAAGGATAAGGCACCGTAAGAAGAAGATACACATAATGTTATTCAAGTTATAGAAATATAGCAATAATTATTTAAAGGTGATTATGATATTTTCTGAATATTATAGCAGTGCAAATTCTTTAATATGGAAGAAAAAAGTGATGAATTTTCGAAGAAAATTCTAATGAATAAACAGAAAAGGAGGATTAAACCATAACATTTTACTGATTCGATCGATTTTTCACGGCCGATTTCAAAAATTGATGAAAAATACTATTTACAATATCAAAATAGCATTTTTGTCTTCCAAAGAAATTAATTCTCTAAGTGTTCATATACTCATGATAGTTCTAAAGAATAAAATTCGATAACCTAAAAATGTAAAGATTATCCCATTGAAAAACTACAAGTTTTATCTATTTCATGAACTCTGTTAACCTTAAAAAGACTCGTTACACCACTGGATTTCCCGAAAAATAATTTTTAAGATACACTTTACACCATCTTGCTATGTTGAAGGATAACTGAGTTACGAGGAGTATTTGAAAATTATTTCATCAAAAACAGCACCATTCCGTGGAAATTTAACTGTATTAGTTTAGAAGTAATCATTCATGAACAACGAATTTGGAACATCTTGTACATTTACTATGGATGAGTTCGGAAATTTCCAAGAGCCGTACGACCCCTTCAATTTCAATGAAGTTATTTCAAAATGAAAAAAGTTGTGAGAAATATATATTGTTTTATTAGAATTTGCATATAAATAACTATACACAAGTGATTATATAAAACCATAATCATATCCTAAGACAGGCAGTCGTCGTCAGTCATTTTGTTCTTATTTTAAATAATTCATAAATAGTTCTATATTCTATGTTTAACATATTATATACAATAATGTCTAATGTTCAATATGTAAAGGAATGAATTTTTCGAACAGATTTCTACAAAAATCAATTTTTCTTGACTAGACACTATTCTGCGACCTGGTCAAAATAATACTGCGTGCGCATATTCTTCTTCCGTTGCTGAATTAATATATCACAGTTTGAAAAGATTTGAGAATGACATTCATAAACAAAAATGAAAATGAAATTAGGAGGTTGAAAGTCGAAAATGAATAGGACCATTTCGCAGAAGAAATGTTCATTTAAGTATTTCCGAAAAAAAATTAGCAACAGTTAGTTAAATAAAAGTTAGGTCTATTTACAATATCTAACAGTATTCATCAAGGAATACAAATGCTCAGGTCCCCGAGTGACTTAATTGTCCAATTTGTCAATGTGTAGATGTCACCACATTCAGTATGAGTAGCCATTACTCCCGTTGCCGCTGGGGTAACCGTTACCGTTTCCGTTTCCGTTTGAGTAGCCATTGCCGTTGCCATTACCATTTCCATTTGAGTAGCCATTTCCATTGCCGTTTCCGTTTGAGTATCCGTTGCCGTTACCATTTCCATTGCCGTTTCCGTTTGCGTATCCGTTACCGTTGCCATTTCCATTACCGTTTCCGTTTGAGTATCCGTTACCGTTGCCATTTCCATTGCCGTTTCCACTAGGGTAAGAATATCCACCATTTCCGTTTCCATTAGGCCCACTTGGGTATCCATTGCCATTACCATTTCCTTCTAGACAATTGAGAAGTTGAAAATATTATTTTAAAAATTGAATTTACATTGTAGATATAAGTATAAGGTATCCACTACATAGTACAATAGTGTTTATAAAGCTTGATAACAGTAGGGGGGTGTTGGTATCTAATTGATGCAAAAATATTGTATATTCGTTTTGTAAAAATTCTCCTAGTCCTGCGAAATTGGGGAATTATTTATACTGGGACCATTCAAAATTGTTATGGATATCGAGTTTTCGATTTTAGCAGAAAGTTGTGCGATTTTTAGGATTTTTGTGTTAGCAAAACACAGTAAGAATGCAGAGAATAAATAATCTCAATTTTATGTCTTTCATTCATTGATTGATTAGCATTCAATTAAAATATTTTTCTCGATAACTTGAAGTGATAAATAATTGAATGCACCATGGATACCTGTTAGATTGCAGCAGTAATGAATGGCCTATATAATACTTGCAAAGCATTAACTTTTGAATGTGTTAAAATAACAATATAACGGTCAATTCATGAATGATAGTGATTTTAACATTTATATATCAGAAAATCTAAACGTTAATTCAGAAAGCATTGTGTTATTTGGTTATTCCTGAGAAAATTGTCTTTGAAAAGGATAGTTCAAACTGACTACAAAATGCCAGTAAAAATAATTCTACGTATGGTAGAGAAAAGATGGATTCCTCGGTGAAATCCAGCAGCCGTTTTCTAAGTAAATAGCAACAGGTTAAAATTGCTGAAAGCGTCCAAAATCCATTAACTTTTGAGTCATACGAACTCTTACAGGTAATATTAGAGAACAGTCTGTCAAACTTGGTTTACTTCAACCCAAGTGAGCCCCGAATAACAAATTCATTATGGAAACTGCTACAGACCTTCCAAGAACATCAAATTTCATCGAAAATAATTTCCCAAAGTAGCAATCACTATAAGGTCATTATTCAATTAGTCACAAATCTCGTTTATTGCTAAAGGATTCTTAATGGGAACATGAACTGATACCTTCATATGTAATGGTAGGCTTATAGCCGTCGGTATCAGCTTCATACGCCACCACCTGCTTCCTGCCATCAGGTAACAACACATTGTACTCGCCTGTGGTTAAATCACCGTCGCGTTGCTCTTTATGCCCAAACTGATTACCAGATTCAGGGTCGTTCACTTCGTACTCGAATTCATATTTCGCCACCTCCTAAAAAATTATTATTCAACTTGGTTTGGAAAATAAGAATCGTTCCACTTACAGTTGACTCTTCTGCTCCATAACCACCATTTCCATTAGGTGGAAGATATGCTGGTCCTGGTCTTCCATTGCTGTAGCCATTTCCGTTGCCATTTCCATTACCGTTACCGTTTCCATTACCGTTAGAATACCGTTTCCATTACCGTTAGAATAACCGTTTCCATTACCGTTAGAATAACCGTTTCCATTTCCATTACCGTTAGAATAACCGTTTCCATTTCCATTACCGTTAGAATAACCGTTTCCATTTCCATTACCGTTAGAATAACCGTTTCCATTTCCATTTCCATTTCCGTTGGTTTTGGGTGGTCCATATAAGCCGTTTGGAGCTCCATTTCCATTGCCGTTGACTTTTCCATTTCCATTACCATTGGATTTTCCATTTCCATTACCGTTTGATATTCCATTTCCATTGCCATTTCCGTTCGGTGCGCCATAAAGAGAGCTTGGTGGTCTTCCATTTCCATTACCATTTCCATTGGGAACTCCATATGATGTACTTGGTGGACCGTAGGTGGAGCTTGGTCCGTTTCCATTACCGTTAGATGGAGCACCGTAAGTAGGGCTTGGTCTACCATTCCCTCCATTTCCGTTCAGAGCTCCGTTACCGTTAGGGGGTAGATATGTGTCACCTGGACCTCCATTGCCTGGAAGAAAATTTCCATCACAAAAATTTTTTAACCTCATAGCAACTTCAACAGAAAAATATTGCATGCTCAGACTTTAACTCTACTTATACATTTATTCATTTAAATTAACAACCCTATAACAGTTGAAGTATCTAATCAGAACAATAAATCAGCTTATTCATTTACCGTTTCCGTTAGGAGCTCCATAAGTTGAGCTAGGCCGCCCATTACCGTTGCCATTACCATTTCCATTACCATTACCATTTCCATTGCCATTACCATTGCCGTTACCGTTGGGTGCACCATAGGTAGAACTTGGCCTTCCATTACCGTTTTTGTAACCGTTACCGTTACCGTTTCCATTGCCATTAGGCACTCCATATGTAGTACTTGGGGTCCATAACTGGAACTTGGCCTTCCATTACCGTTTCCGTTACCATTGCCATTACCGTTAGGAGCTCCATATGTAGTACTTGGTGGTCCGTAGCTGGAACTTGGTTTTCCATTACCATTTCCGTTTCCATTTCCGTTAGGCACTCCATATGTAGAACTGGGTTTGCCATTGCCGTTACCGTTACCGTTACCGTTTCCATTACCGTTTGGCGCTCCATATGTTGAACTTGGCCTGCCATTGCCGTTACCGTTTCCGTTTCCGTTTCCATTACCGTTTGGCGCTCCATACGTTGAACTGGGTCTGCCATTGCCATTTCCATTGCCGTTTGGAGCTCCGTACGTGTTACTAGGTGGTAAATAAGAGGCAGTGGGTCCATTACCGTTCCCATTACCATTAGGAGCCCCGTATGTTGAACTTGGACGCCCATTTCCATTTCCATTTCCATTTCCATTTCCATTTCCATTTCCATTTCCATTACCATTGGGTGCACCGTATGTGCTACTTGGTTTACCGTTGCCGTTTCCGTTTGGAGTTCCATATGTGGGACTAGGAGGAGCTCCATTTCCGTTACCGTTACCATTTATTGGAGCACCATAAGTTGGGCTGGGTCTGCTATATCCATTTCCATTTCCATTTCCGTTGCCATTTCTTGGGGCACCGTTACCATTTCCATTACCATTAGGTGCTCCGTATGTTGGGCTTGGTGCTGCTCCATTACCGTTGGTAGGAGGGAGGTAGGCAGGTCCTTGGTATCCATTACCATTTCCTGGAGTAAGATAATCTATTTAAATAACATTTTAGTCAACATTTCTCTAGTTTTTATTCAAAACAGAGAAACTGACACAAGTCAGGAAAATTACCATTTCCATTGCCGTTTGGAGGTCCATAGACGCCATTTGGTGCACCGTTACCATTTCCATTACCGTTACCATTTCCGTTTCCGTTCCCATTTCCGTTTGGTCCTATAGGAGTTCCTGGTTGATAACCAGGAGGTCCGTAGGAAGAACTTGGTCGACCATCTGAAAGGAGGATAGAGTAAATGAGGGATAGAGAAGAAGAATGAATATTTAGGGCTTACTTGTATAGCCTCCTTGAGATGGAGGAAGATATGATGGTATTGGTGGTTCAGCTGCTACTAAATGCCATATCAATATGAATAAGTACGCTATCTGTAAGAATTAATAAGATTTGCAGTTACAATTCAAACAAAAACATAAGGTTGCAAAAATCTATTTTAGGAATATTTAATGAAGACAACACCTAAGAGAAATCTGAATCGGACCATAATGCATTGTTTTTTACTATGAGTCAAATATCTTTTCAATATAGAAGATCCAATTGTCATAGAACTGGTATTCACTAAATTGGTGTTATGTCAGGTTATTGTGAAAGAGAACTTTTCACTTTTCATTGTGTATCATATACGTTTTTCTGGCCAAATATCAGATACTCATATCAAGCAGATAACAGTAGCAGGTCTGGGTATGAAGATGGGGCGATCGTCTCTAACTTCTGATCTGAAGAAACTGGCCATCTTATGAAAAAAACGAGAGTGAAAATTTATTCATACAATTTTCAAGGAAATTAAACATTTGAGCCCCAACTAGAGACCTGCACATTACATTTCTTTTTCATTCGGTGTAGTGAAGCTTAGAGAAGAATTACTGAAAACTAATGAATGTTCCGAAGATATCAACGTTTGTTCGAAGTGCGAAAGCAGCATGATTATTTTCATCTAACTACTTTTGTAATACAACAGTCTTTACGTCCCTCAGAAACCCTTCCTTAGTTAGAAGATACCTTTCGAAGTTATGATCTAAGACCTACTGCAGCCATGAAACTGATCTTACTCCTTTTCACCTGGTGATTGAAGGAGCAGCTACAATGGCAACCTATAGATTCTATTACTTTTCTTGGAATGAAACGAACGTGGTCAGCTTCGTGCTAGGCGCAGTAAAGCCTGAAATTGAGGACAACGAAATGCTGAGTTTGGAGTTCGACATAGCAATACCCCAAACCATTATGGCCGATATGCCATTCTAGATAATCATTCCTAGTAGACATGAATGGGCCAGGTTTGAAAACCATTCAGTTGAAGGCTCCAATTCGTTCGGCTCCAAAACTGCCTAAGGTGTTTGAGTTGTTGTATTTGGTCAATATGCTGCCAAGAAACACTCTATCAGTCTAGGCAGGCTTCATGCAAACTATGCATGGAGGAGGTAGAGTCAATACAATGTAGGCGCAGCAGAACCAGGATTAGGAATCTTGGATCTCACAAACTAGAGCAGACTGGGCTTATCAAGATTCCACCAATCAAGCTTCTAACATGGATGGATGTTAGAGATTAAATTTAGGGTAGAGTCCCAGTGGTAAGGTTGTCAACTAGTTTAAAATTCATATCTATCTAATATCTGCCATAACTCATTAGGCAACCAGAAGGTTGAGGTATCCAGTTCGTTTTCGTAGAAGTTATATTGGGTGTCCAAAAGCATCCAGAATTCTTGATTCATTTTCTTCAATTCAGTTATGGTTTTCATTTTCTTGAAGCGTTTTCATGTTTCTTTTCTCTTGTATTTATAGAGATAAATTTGAAAATTGCACACAATGTCATATTTTGATATTGACATGAAGATGTAACGCGTTTCACTACTTAAAATGCCCTTCAGTAAACTAATTAAACATATTGCCTTTTGAACCGAAAATGGTTAGTATGATTTAGCTGTTATTTTTGAATACGTATTGGAACTACCTTTGAAAACTTATTCGATCCTTCATTGGTAATATCTGTATATTATATTATTAATTATTCAAATTATGTATGCGGAAAATATAATGAGGGTTACGATTTTCTTTATTCTCAACTCTTGGGGGGAGGCGATGCCTCAGCTGTAGCTGCCTAAGCTGATTCAATGTGTGTGTGTCCTCTCGCTTTTTGAAGATGTCCAAATTGCAAGTTATCTGAAAGATGTAGATATATTCAGAGAAATATTGGTACCGTAAAACGCCGCTACTTGAAAAGTGTGGGTTCACTTGAAATCAACGGTGCGGGCCCAGCTGTTGATTTTTTGATAATCAATGGTTGTCGATCTATTAGAACAGACAAGCGCGGATTTGTTTTCACTGCTCTCCGATCACTTGTGTAAAGAGCTGCAAAAATTAGGTAAAGAATATATTTTTGCTGTCGAAAATTTATCATTATCCATAGTCTCAGGTTCCTATCCCAATCATACATAGATAAAAAGTTGTACCGCGCATGTGTCGCATTTCGACATCTGTACACTAGAGAACTTCAATCACAATGGAAAAGACAAAATCTCGACTCATCTGTAAACAAAACTCCCTCCCACTCAGCTTTTATTCATAAGTTCACTGGCATAATTCAATCGGGTTCTCCGATGTGCTGCGGTTAGAGCTGGGGATCGAGCTGCAACACGTGCCTCAAAATAAATACCCTCGGCCGTTGTCGTATCGTTTCAGTGCTCATTTGTTTCCCACTGTTCTGTTGAAGCTGCATTTTAAGATGTCAATCAGTGGCGAAACGTTGTCTCAACTAGGAAATTCTGAAACAACGGTCATGGGTGACCGTTATTGACCGGAGTCGTCTTTGTCCCGGTCTCTTTTCATGACTACCAGTCTCTCTTAACCTGCGGAACATTCTGGAAACTGTTGACTGGGACACCGTAATCCTTAGGCCTATTTCTATATAAGTCCAGCAGAGGTCATCTAAGACCACTGAACCTGCTCATTCAGCACATACGGGGTCAAAAATTTCAAGAAAAACAAACATTACTGATCAACTTGATCAACATCTGCTGTTATTGATTTGTGGTAGTTCCTCAGCTCACCGGCCCTGTAAACGAAGGAATTCTTATAGAGAGAGTTCGAGGGGCCTAGTGTTGCGGCAAAACATGAGTTTTCCCGAAACAAGCTCCTTGGAGCATATTCCGTGGAATTATCTGTGAAACAGAGAAAGATCAGCGACTTGTCTTCTAAGATCCAGCGGCTGGAGATCGCCGGCAATCTCCGGGTGGTCGATGAGGCGCACAACTCGTTTTTGCATAATATACAACACCCGAAACTAGTGTTTGGGCGCAGATCCCCATACATGGGAACAATAGTCCAAGGCAGGTCGAATGATCGCCTTATATAGAAGCAACAGCTGAGATGGAGTGAAGTATCGCTTGGATCAGAAAGGAAAACTAAGTTTAGCTGATGCCGACTTAGCTATTGATGATACATGTTCATGCCAGCAAAACCCAAGGTTGATCGTTATTCTGAGAAGGTGGTTCGAATCTTTGGATGAAATTTATTGGCCTTGCATCGGTAGAGGAGATTCTCCAGCAAGGATCTTTCTAGAAAACGTAGTTGCTTGCGTTTTTCTTGCGTTGAAGCTCACCAGGTTCAGCTGACCCCACTCAGATATCCTCTGTGAGTCGGATTTCAAGTTATTAATTTGTTGACATCTATGACGCTGAGATTCCGCAGCTGTTATCGGCCGCAGACTACTGAAAGATGAAACCAGGGTATAATCGTCTGCAAGACCGAAGATCATGTTCTCTGTAGATGACAGACGATTGTTCATCCATAACAGAAACAAGGTTGGCGAAAGAATGGATCCCTGGGGTACTCCTGCTTGAAACTGGAAACAATCAGATGTTATACGGTCGACCACAACTTGTACTAATCTATTTGAAAGAAAGCTACTTATCCAACCCCGCAATTTTTCTGGAAGTCCATATGCAGCAAGTTTATTCAACAAGGCTGCATGCCAAACCCTATCGAAGGCTTTAAAGATGTGTGTAGACGTAGAAGCGATATCAGCTAAAATATATTAGGTTAGGTTAGATTAGTGGACTTTGACATGCAATATTTCCTATCTACTAGTTCATGACTCAAGTTCGAGCTAACCTAAAAAATTGATGAAATCAATTGATATGATAGGATCTAAGGATAGAATTTCAACGATTGAATGAAAATTTTTCATTTTGTAATCGTTCGGAAATGTATCACATTATATTGATTATTTGTTAACATCCAAGTACAGAATAATATTGTTTTATATGTTCTTGTCGAAGAAACTCGAAAATATCTTCAAAATAGTTAGATAATGATGTTCCATTCTATTTTGACTAGAACATATAAAAACAGCAATATTATGTTTTTGGATGTTGAATGCTTCAATATTTTTCAACGAAAAAGCAATGGAAAATTTTTGGTTAATTGGTTCATCAATTTTTGAGGTTAGCTCGAAATTTAGTTTGTGCTTGCTTGGAAATATTGCTGTGCGTGTCAAAATCTACAAATCTATCATACATTCATTTTCTCATCGGGGAGCACTTTTACAATGAATTAGAGCGTGATACTTTCAGTACATTCCATAAAAGTTATGTTTTCAGTGTCAAACTTAGAAAACATTTTAATCACAAAATTTTTCTTCTGTCAAATGGCGCGTACAATATGAAATACTTGAATTTCAATAAAAATTTTAAGACCTATGGAATGGTGAATAAGTTATCTATATTTATTTTTCAACAGTTCTCGAAGTAAAAGAAATTTTTGATTTAATTGCGGAAAATGTTCAACTTCTTCATGAATTCAATCCGATGAATGAAATTTCATTGGGTATTACATACGGAGTTAATTCAACCATGAAATTTTCATTTCATGTCATCAATTGTGGCAGGCACAGTTCTTATCCTGCGATTTCACCGTTACCCTCAATATTCATACGTGTTTTTTCTCAAATTTCATAAAACGTAACAGTCCTTGTGTCTACTTCAAATCTGTAGATCTATTACGCCTTAATCCTTGAAAATATTTCATCAGAAAACGCAATTTTTCCTTCCGATAGTTTCGAAAAATTGTCGTCCATCCACCAAATTTCAAACTCCTCCATTCTAGAAATGAAAGAACGATTATGCTAGAAATAACTCATCAGAAACCATCAACACCTTGTCTGTTTCTCGGTAATCTGAATCGTAACTATTACTTTCTATGATTAATTAGTATTCAGTGATCACATTCATTGTTACAATATTACCCATGAATTCATTATTCTCAACTACAAGTTTCTCCCATTTCTCTCAACATCATGAATTTTAGTGAAGAGGAATTAGTAAATGAGGTGCATGCAATTGGAAATAGCTGCAGACATTGCTTGTTGGCTTGTTGTTTGAAGTGATGCTTTAAGGAGACTGAAAGCGTAAATTATGAAATCTAATTCGTCGAACAAAAACCTGTTAAATGAAGAAAATCGATTGCGAATTTGCCTAAATTGTAGTGAAAAATCCGGAAATAAGTGTGCGGGAAAAAGTATAGACTTAACTATAAGAACTTCAGTATCTAAGATTTTGAAAGTGAATAATTGTCGTCTATACCACGTTCAACTTCACCAAGAATTAGTATAGCAGGCTTTCGAAAAACGTATACGGTTTTGTGAATGGTAGTAGAATCAATAGATAGGAAATGGAAATTTCTTGAAATACATCTTATACGTTGATGTGAATAGTCACTATTTTCATTTTCACAGTCCAGAAAATGCACACATCAACTCAATTTCCAGCATAAATGGACCCTTGATGTTTAGAAGGGGATTATGCAGTTGGAGCATGTTTTCTTAAGAGGCCATGAACAAGAGTTCTTACGATTTTCCAGAAATAGTTCGGGTTGAAATGTGAGGTTCTCCATATTTTTCCTTACAATTTAATGTTCGCCTCAGGCAAATACCCTGAAAAGTTGAAAGAAGCCAAAATAAAGGCAATATATAAAACGGGTTACAAAGATTACATGCGAAACTATAGGCCGATTTCACTGCTCAGTAATGTTAACCAAGTATTCGAGAGGGTTATCCATAATAAAATCGTTGAATTTTTTGAAATATACAGAGTACTATCTCAGTACCACCATGGATTTTGATAAACTACAAGAAAAGTATACGTAGCTCTTACAAACTTATTGAACAGCCTGAATAATGGTTTATTAACGGCATGATTGGTAAAGCCTTCGATATGGTAAACCACGAGAAACTTATAGAAAAAGGCTGTACAAAGTGGGAATCAGGGGAACGCCACTACAGCTGTTGAAATCATATTTAACTGGCAGAACTCTATATCAGTGAGCGGAACCTAATAACACATAAAGAGATTATATCTAAATCGATCCCTGTTAGGTAGGGGATACCACAGGGATCAATATTGGGGGTGTTACTTTATATTATTTATACGAATGATCTTCCTGATGTAGGGGTGTACATGTTGAATTCGTTGCCCAAGATATGTCCAGGAATGTGTATGCACTAAGAACGCTCTCAAGAATTGTTAGTAAAGAAACGGCTATCTTAGCGTATAATGCATATGTAAGCAGTAGACTGAGGTATGGTATCATTGCCTCTGGGAATTGGGCATATTCGGAGAGACTGCTCAGAAAAGGTGTTTGAGGGCAATATTAAACCTTAGACAAACAGAATCCTGCAAAGCATACTTTACGCGAACACCTATACTAACAATAGTTGGACCCTATATCTATGAGCCTATTATATTCATCATCAATGTCAGTGAGCGGAACCCAATAACACATGAAGAGGTTATATCTAAATCGGTCCCTGTTAGGAAGGGGGTACCACAGGGTTCAGTATTGGGGCCGTTACTTTATATCATTTATACGAATGATTTACCTGATGCTGTACCTGATACGATGGTACAGTATGCAGATGACACAACAGTGATACTTACCGGTGAAACTTCTATTGAATCGAGAGTAAGTGAAGTCATGAATACCCTAACAACTTGGTTCACTAACAATAATTTGATGATTAACGAGAACAAGACGCAGCTGCTACAATTTGATTATAGCGCAGATTACGAGAACTAACCTTATCACTATAGTGGCGATAGAATAACAAATACATCTATTCTAAAAATTCCTTGGGGTCATTCTGGATCACCGACTGAGTTGGGGTGCACATGTTGAATTCGTTGCCCAAGACATGTCCACGAATGTGTATGCACTAAGAACGCTCTCAAGAATTGTTAGTAAAGAAACGGCTATCTTAGCGTATAATGCATATGTAAGCAGTAGACTGAGGCCTGGGGGAATTCGGCATATTCGGAGAGATTGCTCAGAAAAGTGTCTGAGGGCAATATTAAACCTTAAACAAACAGAATCCTACAAAGCATACTTTACGCAAACATTAACAATAGTTGGACTCTTTAAGTGTATGATGTTCATCATCAACAATAGAGAATTTTTCATAGAAAGAGGAAATATCAACGCCTATATCACAAGAAGGACCAGGGATGTTGAGCTGCCTCTTATGAAGTATGTGTATCTCCAAAAAATATGACAGCTAAAATGTATAATCACCTACCCCAGAATGTGAGATATTATATTTTGTATTAGTATGAAGTGTTCTACAACATTATTTGTTATATGGAACAAATAAAGAGTATTATTATTATTATTATTATCAAGAACACAATTTGATGTACCAGGGCAATCAGATTTATCCAGGAGGGTTCATCCACTGGCCTCCTCGATCAGCGGTGAAGTCGGAAGTTTATAGAAATGTTCCTACCATAATTGAGGTTATGAAACAAAGGATTTATTAAGCTTTGCTTAGAATAGCTCCTGTTGATCTGGGAATTTTCACAGAAACTTTATTCATCGACTTAAGAAGTGTGCTTGAGGAGAAGGTAGACATATACAGCATTTATTGAAATTTCAATGAATTTTTCAATGAAAATTATTCAAAGCCCATTCGCATGAAAAAATTCTTAATGAATAAGAAATCGAAACTATTTACTATAGGTATTGGAATACTATTTAGATTCAACCATCTAATTCAATATGTATTATTGAATGAAATAATTAAAAAAATGTAATTTGAATGTTCTATTTTGCGCAATAGAAAATGAACAACCTGAATAATTGTGCTATCATCCGTTTTGCTCTCTATAAAAGCTCTCTTCTTTGAGAAAGTTTTCAGGTATCTGTGGAAACTTTCTGACAACCCTGAAGGATACAGAAAGATTTTGAAAAAAGGTTAAAATATCATAAAATCTAGAATGATTGAAAACCGTTCAGTTCAGGTGTTAATATTTCTTCGAAACCCCACATCAATTCAGTATGAGAAATACGAAAAATTGGGCATTCTGTCTAAAAAATTATAACTTTGATATAAATCTCTGAAACGAAAATAATTCTGAAATATGCAACGGTTTGAGAACTGCCTAACTTCCATTCCTACTTTTTTCAATACAATGTACAGTTTCAGAGCAATAGAACAAACACGCATTAATTGGACACTCTGTATTATATATGTTGAATAATGTTATTATTCAACATTTGCCAATGAAAAAAAAAGGGGGAATCTTCGATTCAGTGTTGAAATCCGATTTGAGCCAGCTTTACCAATTTTTTAATTGAAAATATTGGACAGCAAATCTACCATGAATTTAATTTATCTAAGCAGGGAAAGCTCTTAAATCCAATTCGTGCTTGGGTGTTGCAAATTAACGTATGACGAATAGCTAGTTTCAAATGATGGACCAAATATTCGCGGCATAAGATTTTATGAATCAATAGTTTTTCACACGTTAGCAAAGAGTTAAATTTCAAAAAAAAAATCTGAAAATGATAATTTAGAGTTTTCTTTGTTCAATTTGCATAAATTAAGAGATACAATAAATTTAATCGTGAAAAATGCTGCCATGAAAACTTTTCAAGAAAATACTCACTTTAGCCATGTTTAACGTAAATTATAAACAACAACTTATAAGAAAATTTCACGTAACATACGTTGATATAAAAACGAAACAAGCGATTCAAATAAAAACTAATGAATGAATGTGCTTTGACAAAGTCGATGCTTTTATATGAATTGAATCGTGATTCACAAGCGGCGTCTCTATTTAGTGCACATCGTAAAGGATCCATTTTAGCAATTTTTACTCATTTATCGTATTTTTTCATCGACATCACGGCATTGTGAATCGGTCGCATCATATTACCCAATCTAAGTGGCAAAAGTCGTTAAGCGCTCCATATTTGATATTGGTCTCGGTTGTTTGCAAATCCGCGAGTTCAATCTTTGAAGAGTATATCTTCGACAGGCAGATTTACGAGAGATGAACTATCAGTGGCGCCCCAGGGAATTATGTTACAAAGACTAGAATTGCTCTTTAAATTTTTTGGATATTTTGTTCATGAATCATGAATAAGAAAATTACATAGTTGAAGGAATATGAGTTTATTCGAAAACTGAATATACTAGTTATTTTTCTTTAAAATACGCCACATCTTTATCAGACAAATATATAAATTAGAGAAAAAGATATCCAGAAACTATTTGGAATATTGTGAATAAAGGAAAATGTATTCAAATAATTGATCGATGAAGCCTGAACTACGTGATAGTTGATATTCATAATGAATAATAAAATAAAACAAGTTACTATGTTTTAACTATCACTAATTTATTGATGTAAAAATGACAAAATTTTTCTACATTGGTTGGACCGGTTTCGGACATACGTCCATTATCAACAACAAGCTAATGAAAATTGAATACTCATGTACAATACAGGAATTACCATCAATAAAATGCTAGTAGAGATCACAGTATCTTGAATAATGGTGAATGGTAGGTAATTAACTCTACCTGGTCGTTAAGGAGCTTAACCCTTTCTACTCTAGATGCCTTGAAAATTTCCATCGATTCAAAGAAATTGAGTTTATAAGGTTTATCACAGGAATGAAGAATTTTTAGCTGTTGAAGTTCTGGAAAATGATGACATTCATTCAGACAATGTGCAGCTAAAGCTGAATCATATTTCTGATGTAGGAATGACCGGAAATGTTCTCTGTATCTAGCCTTGAAAGAGCGTCACGAAGACCAGGGTGAAAGGAAGGGGCTTTGGGACAGGAATCTGTAAAAATGAAAAAGAAAAACAGCAGAAAGATATTTCAACAATCATACTTCTTATATGTCTAAACAAATCTAAGAAAAGATTCTACATAGCAAGCAAGGTCATGAAAAAGACTAAGGAGATAATAAAAAAATACATAACCTGCGATATTTCCTCAATTTCCCACTCTGTTTGACCGAGAGAGCCCCGATGGCCAGGTTCAGTATTCCAAGTGATGCCGATTATGATCTATAGATGTTTTAGAATCATTATGGACCCAATAATCTAGGTTGACATCGCACATATATTATTTATTCGTGGAACTTGCATAGTTCAAAGAAAAATTCGATAAAATTTTGACAAATGTCATAATAATGACACAAGCATTTATTGTAAATACAATTATTCAGAAGGAATGATACCAGCTTGCAAAAGTGGCAGCAAATGATTTTGATGATGCTGCTAACTCGTTGACAAGATAAACATATGAATACTAAAACATGTAAATTGGTATACTCCTGAATTTTCGAATTTATCGGTTTTATCCCTTGTGTTGAAAAGCAGGCCTGACAATTTGCTAGTTGGTTTGAATGCAATATGAACTTTTTTACTATCTGACAAAACTCTAGCAACCTGTTCTGACGTCTTCCCAAAATATGTTAGAGACATAAATTTTTCGGGCTTTTCTCTCTTGGATTGGGGATATATCATGTTGAATGTGTTGTTGCGTATTTTTCGATTAATTAAACTCTCTACTGCTTTTATATCGAAGCCGTTGTTCTCTGCTATTAACATAATGGTGTTAAATTCTGATTTTCGGTCCATGTCCGATAAAGGCAAAGAAATCGAATACGGGTTTGATTTATGCTTGACACAAAATTATTTTCAGTTCAATAATAAGATATATTTACAAAATAATGGTTTAGCTATGGGTTCACCCCTCAGTCCCCTTCTATCTGAAATTTTCATCTCTAATTTGGAAAACACTAAAATTATGACGTCACATTTGACGAAAGGGCATATTCTATTTTGGTACCGATATGTTGATGACATTTTAGCCTGTTTCATTGGTACGAATAGACAACTAGAAATCTTCCTGAATTTCATTAATAACATTCATCCTAAAGTTATGTTCAAAGTAGAAATAGAAGTCGATAATAAAATCAATTTCTTAGATCTAACAATTACCCGGGAGAATAATAACCGTTTGTCAATTAATATCTTCAGGAAACCATAGTACACGGATAATGTCATACCCATAGATTCATTTCACCCGTATTCTCAAAAAATAGCAGCCTTCAAATCCATGATTCACAGAGCGATTTTTTTGCCTTTATCGGACATGGACCGAAAATCAGAATTTAACACCATTATGTTAATAGCAGAGAACAACGGCTTCGATATAAAAGCAATAGAGAGTTTAATTTATCGAAAAATACGCAATAATATATTCAACATGATATATCCCCAATCCAAGAGAGAAAAGCCCGAAAAATATATGTCTCTAACATCTTTTGGGAAGACGTCAGAACAAGTTGCTAGAGTTTTGTCATATAGTAAAAAAGTTCATATTGCATTCAAAGCAGTTAGCAAATTGTCAGGCCTGCTTTTCAACACAAGATAAAACCGATAAATTCGAAAAATCAGGAGTATAACAATTAACATGTTCTGAGTGCAATTCCTTTTATATAGGTCAAACAGGACGCTCTTTCAAGGCTAGATACAAATAACATTTCCGGTCATTCCTACATCAGAAATATGATTCAGCTTTAGCTGCACCTTGTCTGAATGAATATCATCATTTTCCAGAACTTCAACAGCTAAAAATTCTTCATTCCTGTGATAAGTCTTATAAACTCAATTTCTTTGAATCGATGGAAATTTTCAAGGCATCTAGGGTAGAAAGGGTTAAGCTCCTTAACGACCAGGTAGACTTAATTACCTACCAATCACCATTTTTCAAGTTACTGTGATCTCTACTAGCATTTTATTGATGGTAATTCCTGTATTGTACATGAGTATTCAGTTTTCATTAGCTTGTTGTTGATAATGGACGTATGTCCGAAACCGGTCCAACCAATGTAAAATTTTGTCATTTTTTACATCAATAAATTAGTGATAGTTAAAACATAGTAACTTGTTTTATTTTCTTATTCATTATGAAAATGTATTCTTATTGTGAGGAATTCATTTCCGCAAACAGATTCATGCTAGCTCATTTCGATTTCTAGTTATTTGTGTATTTTGAAAATTTTCAGAATTAGTCAAGTCATATCTTGATGTTATGTGAAAATGGATTTGGTATTCTACAGGCACTTTTTTACGTAGCATCGAACCACACTGGAAATTTCCGTCTCCAACGATTAGAGTTTTCACCTTCCAAAAATATATTATTCTGGAAAAATTGAAATTATTCAATTTTGCCCTAATTTTATTCAGTAACTCATTTCATTGACACTATTTACACATCTCATCAAAACAATTGAAAAATTTATTATTGCAATGACAATTCAGATAAATTATGTAATGTTTTGTGTGAATGCAGCATCGTTTGTGATAACGAAGTGACCATACCGTATTCGAATTCTGAAAAGTAATATGAAATCGTTGTTTGAAATATAGAACTGACCGAATATTATATTATAAGGCACCTATTTGAACTAAGTATCAAAAAAACTGCAGTAATCATAAGAAAAAAAACTGAAAAAAGTTTTCAACTCCTTGTATTTCGGTAACGAGTCGTTTGCGATCATATAGGGTGCGCCAGAGAAAACCGGACAATTTTTTTTCCATTATTATATATTTTAGAGCTAGATCATTCGGTCTTGCTTCATTGGAAAGCCAAAGGACTAGGTAAAAAGTAGAGTGAAGAATTTTTTTCATTCTGATTTTCAGCTGAAATGAAAATAGTTTTTTCACCTCATGGCGTTAGCACTCCTGAAGTTGTTGAGTTTTTCATGGATGTTCTAAGGACACAAAAAACCATATTTTACAAAAACCATCCTAACATTTTCGATCGAATTCAAAATGGCCGATTTCATTCAATATTAACAATTTTTTCCACGCATTAAGAAAGTTTTTGCGGTCGTAATGAATCAACTGCGTAATTCAATCACTAAATTGAACCTTTCCCATCATTTTGAGGGGTCGAAGTCGAATATCGATTCAGAATTATGCCAATTTTCGTCAATAATGTTTCTCTTTTCCATCATCAAATGCACCTCCCGTTGTGAAATCTCTGAACATAGACTGCATGCATTAACTCTATGATGAAGAAAAAATAATGAAATGTCATCGAGTTTTAGACGACATCTGGTTTGAACTCGAATTTTATTTTGGTGTGCTTGTTTTGACGTTTGAAATTGTTAACAATGGTTTTAACAAATGAGGATAAGCGTTTCATTGAATGTTTATTTGTGCGTTATACGCTCTTGCTTGGAAACATACGCGTAGCGGCCTGAGACCAGTTTAAAGCTGCATAAAGATCGACAGCGGCCTCCCAAACCGAACCTTTGGAATATCAGCAACAACCCTTATTTAAACATAAAATTGAGGAAACCCTGACAAATATTACGCAAGAAAACGCAGAACTTTACACACATGGAGTCTCATTGCCGAAAGGAGAGAGCTCAAAGGTAGAGGCATCGCTGATGACAACAATAAACAAAAGTATAGCGACCTTAGCAAAACGATTGACAGATGTATAAACAACGACAGAAACTCATACGTAACGTCGATATGCGAAGAGATCGAAAAGCATGCTAACTCAAATCAGCCTCGAGATCTCTTTAAAAAGGTTAAAATGCTCTCAAAAACATTTCAAGTCCACTACTTTCCAATAAAAGATGCACACGGAGTCAGGTTAACAACCAAACCTGAAATCATAGAACGTTGGCAGCAATACTGTGAGAACCTGATGGCCCCAGAAGAAGAGGATGTGCAGAGCTATGTGGACTTAGAAAACATCCAGGAACGCGAACCTCCTATAATCAAATCTGAGGTGGAAGCGGCCATACATAAACTTAACAAACATAAATCTCCTGGTTTAGACAACATCGTCGCTGAAATGATTAAGAACAGCAGTAGCAAAGTCACAGATCTACTCCATCTGATCTGTACGAAAGTATGGGATAATGGTAAGTGGCCAGAAAGATGGACCGAATCAATATATATATCCCTCTACATAAAAAGGGAGCTAAAGACGAGTGTGGCAATTACAGGACCATCGCACTGATTAGCCATGCTAGTAAAGTTCTTTACAAATTATACAGGAACGATTAAAGAAATACCTTCTTCCTCAAATCCCCCAGAGCAGGCAGGGTTTGTTCCAGGTCGTGGAACGCGAGACCAACTTATGAACTTACGACAAATAATAGAAAAGGTGTACGAATACAATGTACCAGCTATGTTCTGTTTTCTTGACTACACTAAAGCATTCGACACCGTTCAATGGGGAAAACTATGGAACATCCTGAGTGAAATGGGGTCCTGAAACATCTTATATACGTCATAAAGGCCCTGTATGACAAGAACAGAGCATACATACAAATAGAAGGGAAACGTTCAACAGGTTTCAGGGTCGGAAAAGGAGTCAGGCAGGGGTGCATTCTCTCCCCAATTCTTTTTAACATATATGGAGAATGGATTATGAGAAAGGCGTTGGAGAACTGGGAAGGCGGAATATCTATTGGTTAGAAAAGTGTCAAACTTACGCTATGCAGATGACACGATAATCTTGGCAAAAACGAACAGGAAATGCTTGAACTTCTACGACGTGTGGAAGCTGTTAGTCTAGAGGCGGGACTACGACTAAACAGGACCAAATGTTGTCTGCTGATTCTGGACAGATCCCAGACAATCGCAGTACCACTTCAGCTCATCCATGATATAGAAGTCAGTGACACTGTTATTTATCTTGGCGCAAAAATAACCAACAAATGAGGCTCCGAACAGGAAATCAAGAGAAGGATTGGGATGGCAAAGGAAGCTCTGGGCAGACTGGACAAAATATGGAAAGACCACAAAATCCGTAAGATGACCAAAATGAGACTTCTTAAAGCACTGATATTCTCCATCGCAACCTTTGGGTCAGAATCCTGGAAGCTAAATGCAGCATGCCGCAGGAGAGTAGAAGCTGAGATGGTGTGTTATCGCAGGATGCTAAGGACCCCTTGGGAGGCTCATAGAACAAACGTGTCCATACTCAGGGAACTGAAAATTCAGGATCATGAAAGATACTGCTAGGAAGATCTCCTGTTAGATCTTACAAGGACCCAATTTCGTGGAGGACAGAGAAGCATGGAGGAGGCCCATGAATAAGTCAATTACTAGAAGAAGTATCTTACGCCAATCTATGATCTTGAAGAACAATTTCGGACAACAGGGTCATTAGGATGAAGACTGTTAAAATTCAGGTTTTCGCCTTTTTCATGCATCAACTCTACATTTTTTTGTATTACAAACTTGATTGACAATTTCAGGATAACAATCAGCGAATTTCTGCATTAGCAGTCAGCCCTATCAGAGCTCCAGGAACCAGCTTCCCTATTTCCCAAATGTCTCAGAGATGCCAAATTTCAAAAACCTCTGTGAGAAGAATAATAAGATACGATTGGGGTCTTAGTATTTTCGGAGGCACTATGATTTTTAATTGACTCATGCGGCCAAAGAGCGCAGATTCAAATAATGCAGAAATTTATTGAATAAATTTAGAACACGTAGACAAATTGAAAATATCTGGTTCACAGACGAAAAAATTTTCAGTGTTGACCCACCAGAAAACAGCCTGAATGACAGAATTTGTATTCCGACGAATGAAATCAAGAAGAATGTGCCTTTAATTCATTTGCAGGGGGAAAGACAAAAACTTTCCAGGCATGTAATAGTCTCTGCTGGTATTTCGGGGAACTTTAAATCAAATATCATTTTTATAGAACAAGGCATAAGATTAGATTCGGAAAATTATTGTCACATAATTCTCGATCATATGTTACAATTAATTGTGGCGTCAACACCTCAATTCACTTTCATGCAGGTGAATGATTGCTGTTTTTTGTATGACATGAATAAGTATAGTGCCACCAGCTGAAAACGAATGGTTGAGAAATTGAGTACCTTTTTGGATGATTTTTATTGGTTTGAATCTTCTTTGGAATCCTACAATTTTTCCATATTCTTCTGACAATGTTTGTCAAAGAAATGAACAACCAGTACTATATCACAAATAAACTCTACTTACTCTCAACTGCCCTCAGTGTACAGGGAGTCCCAAATTAGATGTTCTAAATGAAATCTACTTCAATTGATTTTAGGATGGAGCCAGATGTCATACCAGTCACAATACTATGGATTATCAACGCGTAGACGATATCATCGAACCAGAACAATGGCCCCCAAATAATCCCGATCTTAATCCATGCAACTATATTTTGTGGGGTCATTTGGAAGAAATGGTGTATAAAAATGTTATCATTTTCAATAATTGTGAGGAGCTGAGGCAAACAATTCAAGAATGTTGGAACAATCTTGATCAAGAAGTAATTTCGAGATCCATAGAGAGCTGGAGAAGACAGGTGCAGATGGTTGTATATGCCAATGGGGGTCATATTCCATTCTGAGTACTTGATTCTTTTTGTTGAATGTTTTTACTCATTTGTTAAACAAAATCATGTCGTATTATTATTCTCGCAGATGTTTTTAACAGTTGGCATCTCTGAGATATTTGGAAACAGTTATCCTTATATTCGTCCTAATGACCCTGTTGTCCGAAATTTTTCCTCAAGATCATAGATTGTACTTCTTTCGTAATTAGGGGCTATAAATTGGCAGAAGAATTGCCTCACAGTATAGCCACGCACAAATAAATATTCAATGAAACGCTTATCCTCATTTGTTAAAACTATTATTCACAATTTCAAACGTCAAAAACAAGCAACACCAATATAAAATTCGAGTTCAAACCAGATGTCGTTTAAAACTCGATGACATTTCATTATTTTGGGTTTATCATAGAGACTATGTTCAGAGGTTTCACAACGGGAGGTTCATATGTTGGTGGAAAAGAGAAACATTATTGACAACAATTGGCACAATTCAAGTTCCAATTTTTGGAACATTTTCAAGATCAATATGTCAAATTGTTCAGAAAAGACTGAATTATCAACTGAATGCCCTATTCGAATTTTTCATTGAAAAAAAACGTTCCAGCGATCTTGAAATATTGCCATTTTCACTTATTCGAAAATGGGCAATATTTCAAGATCGCTGGAAAGCCATATTGGCTTTCACCGGAATTGAAATTTCGATACAATTTCTGAAAAACCTAGTCCTTTGGCTTTCCATTGAAGCGAACGAATGATCTAGTTCCGAAATTGCGAAAGTTATAACGAAAAACAATTGTCCGGTTTTCTTTACCTATATATTCATGGAAACTAAACTAAAATGCCTAAGGGAATGAACATTCACTAGATACAGCAAACTCGATCTTCCCTTCTCAACTTTCTGCAACCAATTTTGAACAAGGAGAACTTTTAGAAGGACGTTTTCACAAATTCACAAACTTTTTTTGAGATCAACAACTTCCAAGGGCGTTCTGGGTATGCGTCATTGATTTTCAAGTTCGAAAGAAAGAAGAAGTGTTCCATGAGGTTAAGTTTAATTAAATCTTAGCAGTACTAAATCACTTTCGGCGACTATTTCAACTAATGGGCAGTAGAATTATCTCCTCATCGAATATTACTCATAAAATTATTGAATTCGTATTTGTTATTGAACTAGATATTTGTTAAAGATGAACAACACTAAAGTTCACATAAATCTCGTACAAACAAGTTTCTAAATCATGTTGCATCGCGACATTAACTGTGTGATATCCATCAATATCAATTTGACAAAAAAAAATGAATCTGAACTAGATTTCAAGAGAATATCAATAATTCAACACGTCTATTCCTTGCGAATTTATTGGTGATCACAAATCCAATATTTCAAAATGATTTAATCATCAAACCAAATTTTTCAGAGAATTTTCGATGTGTTTCAAGTTTGAAATATTACAATCTCATCAAAAACATTAAATAAAGAAAATGACAAGTGTTGCAATGATGTCCTCCCACCGCAAAAAGTTATGAGATGTAACTAGTATCTATGAAGGTACCTATTCAAAAACCTTTTCATGAATTGTTATCTCTACTCTACAAAGCAAAAACTAAGTAACTCTAGATTTCCAACTTTTCAGCAGAGTTTTTTATGATGTAAAAAGTGTTCTAACTAAAAGCTTCGAACTCGAAGTTTTACTACTTCTCAATTTTAGAAATTCACTGAGCGTACTAAATTCAAAATTCTTCGCGCCAAATTCAAAATGGACGCTCACTTTCAGTTACTAGATCTCGGATTATCACATCCGCACGAAGCTTTTACAAAACATAAAACAAGTAAGTCGAAAAATTCAAGACAAAATTCAAGTAAGGCAATTTACATTTGAATATTTTATTGCAGAAACTCGTAACAAAGAATTAATTCTTCAGTTATCAAATAGAACACAAAATTAAAAAATATTGAACATCAAATGAACTTTCAAATGAATATAGAAATAGGTGAAAAGATTATAAAAACTTTGTAACCATAGATCGCCCTCTTCAATTTGAGTGTCTTCCCCACAGTGGGCCGAGTTGTCCATACCAGATACTGGCAGGAGAGATTTCCAGAACAACTGTTTCTTAGCGAGCATATGGTTCATTTAAAATATTCTCTTTTTTTTTCCTTATTCAGACCCCGGCATGATAATTGTTAACTGGCAACTGAAGTTTGAATTTTGGTTCTAAAAACTTTGACTTCTGAAACTCCGGACTATCTATTTCGGTTTTGATGTGATCTCGAATTTTTTCTGAATTGACACACCTTAAGGTCACGGAGAAAAAGTACAGCAGTGTTACCATTGCTTACTACTCCTTTTTTACTTCCAAATGGAGAATGAGTGGTTTTTTGTACTTACTCTTCTACTGATTAAATTGACTAAATCATCAAAATCTAATATCTCCTTCGACTTATTCCACTTTTTTCCGATCAGCCCATGTACCGAGTCAGCCTTCATAAATGAATGGCCAGTTAAAAAAAATTTGAAAGTAATAGTCTCTGGTCCCCATTCTTCATCAATAAGAGTACAACATGCGGTAAAGAGTGTCCAGTTTTTATTTTGTGCGGCACAATTGTCTGCCCAAAATACAAAATTTTTTACATTTTCCCCAAGAGACTTCATGAAATTATAATATGCGCATACGACATCGGAGCGAGTTCTGCCCATAATAGCCTCATGCCATAGTACACACACTTTCTGCCATGATTCCTCAAGCTCGAAAATATTTCATTGAAACATTTTAGACAACTTAAGAAAAGGAATTCTTAGTCACTATTTTCGGAATTATTAATATCTTCTGCATATCACCGGCGAAAATGTCTTTATCTTCTGGTCATTCTTCAGAACAATCTGCCTCATACGCTTTTCTTGTTTCAGTATACCTTTTCTTGTGTATTTCATAGTTTCGACTAATTTCAGAGCGATCGCCTCATCTCCTTCATTTACGTTTTCATAGTAGACATGATTCTAGTACAATGAACATGATGGACATTCATCTTGTGATGGTTTAGTGAAGCCAATATTCTCCTGATGAAAAACCTTTCTGTAGGTTTCATATGAAACTTTCTTTTCAGGAGTTTTCTCATTCAAATCTTCCCGCATCTTATACACCGAGATGTCTTGTAAGATACCGTTTGTTAGGAGCATGTTCATGTTATAATGTGAAACTACTGGATTTATATAATCTTTTGATAACTCTCAATATGGGCTTTGATGTTTTTATAATTTTCTTCTGAAATTTCTCTCATATTTTCACCACGTTGAAGTCCTCTTTTATCTGTAATACACTGAAACTCCGGATTTTTCAGAAACTCTGTTTCCAATTGTGTGCAAAAACATTGTTTTGCATACGGTTTGTGTTTTATTTGTTTTTAAGTCTTTCCCTTCAACATTCATTGTTTCATTCAAATCGATAGATTTTTCCTCGATTTCTCCATTTGAATTTGTGATTTCTTCAGTATTCTCTCTATTTCTGTCTATTCACCACTTGATCTATAACTTCATTATGCTTTGTGTCTTCCTGCTCCTCGGTATCTTTCATCACAATATCATTCTGTTCTGCTGTGGTTTTAAAGGTAAAGTATAAACTACAGAGCCCTCCTTGTGGCCAACGGCGTTTCTTTTATAGATCTTGACAGGCATTTTTTTGAGGTAATTTCCAATAAAGAGTCTTTTCTCTCCAAAGTTGAGTAAATTGAAGTAACTAGAAATAATTCTTTTTTGTTCTCCTAACAGATATCGGGAGCTTTTTTTTCTACAACTGTCTGGACATGGTGGAAGTTTTGTTTCAATACGATTTTTCTTTTGTTTACTCCGAGGTAACTTTATCTCTGTTAGAGTATTAGGTTGTCCATTTCCTGTCTCTACTTGATCTTCTCCACCTCTGATTTCTATTTCTGGTACAGATTCAGGTACATATTCTGCTGGTAGCTGGTCTTCTTCAACTTCGATTTCCATTATCTTCTCTGAAATATTAGGTTCACTTTGGTCAGTACTGTTAATTCTTATTAAATTAATCATGTCGCCATCAGTATTTTCTAGTGAATCACGGCATTCCAAACTTTCTTTCAGCTGATGTAGTGTTTCATTTTTTATTCTTTTTAGAAATGAGCTGTGTTCAGATTCTGTTGGTGTCCACCAGATATCACCATCATTTAAATACAAACGGCTTTTTTTGCGGCTTTCGGTGTTTGTTTCAGGAGGAACTGGTAATAAATCAACAAGTTTTCTCTTCCGTTTTCCGTTTGATGGACTATGATTTGGGTCCGCATCCGAATCATCCATTGGCGAAACGTCGCCGTTTCAAGTGCCATTTTGAGAAGACGCTCGCTTCGCGAAATCATTATTGTAGCACTGAAAAAGAGCTTGATTACATCTCTTCCGTATCGTAGTCAAAAGACATACTGCAGAACCACCACACTAATATGATTCAAGTACGCGAAATAAGAAATCATGTGATTTTACTTTGCATTCTGATTGGTGTTTGTTATTCAATTCAAAGGGTAAGACGTTATACTTTCTTGAAGGATTTGTCTATTCATTGCTAGTAAGTTGACCCACTAAGTTTTTGTTTTGTAGTTATTGAATATCTCACTCGCGGGTATCTACCTACACCAGAGTCATCCTGTTCAAGTAGAGTAAGTAGACATACTAGGTTCTATATTTGGAAATATCAAGATCTTCTGAGAAGTATGTAATATTGATATATTTTAACTATGAAATGAAAAAGTTACTTGGTTCATATTTTATAATTTATAATCAAAAAAGCATTACCTCCTAAAAAGTAAATGTTCATAAATTCTCAACGGATTGATATATTTCAAATCTGAAAGAAGCATCTTGCAGACCTTTTCACGAGGAATCCAGTGGTGTGAAAATCTCGAAAACCAAGTATGTTGACTTACTGTTTTGTTACCTACAAACATTTAGAATGTGCTGATCCAAATTAAACATCTTTACTTTTATAACAAATATAATGACTTGACAGTCACTCGGTTACATATTTACAATAGGAGTCATGGCGTTCATTGAAAATAGCAATAGTTTCAATAATTTCTACGCTTTCAGCTATTGAATAAACCATTATACTGGTATGGATGCAACCTGTGTGTGTGAGAAGCAGCTAAATAAACAAACAAGTTTGAATTTCATTCATCAGATACAAGCAATCTGGAAAAAAACAAAAACTGCCGCATTTATTGTTGAGAAATCTGCTTTACATTTGTGTGATTTCGGAGGAATATTTTTCTGTAACAAGAACTACACTTGAGTTCGTTTTATTTCAATCTTAGATACTATATTGTTAGAGGCTTTTCGCATACGACGATCGGTTGCGTATGCGGTCGTGAGGCGTGAGGGCCATTACCCTAGTGGTTGTCTTCACATGTCTGCGTTCCATCAGTCCACCGATGGGGAACATTTTTGCGATTCACCCAATGACAAGGAGCGATCATGGCTTCTTTATGAAGAGGCTCTAATACTATGTTTGAATTTCTCCATGATCCACACTGTATCCTCATTGAAATATAATTGTATTAGTTCACTGTAATCAGATAATTCTAAATACCTATCCAATGAGCTATAACTGAGACTAACTGATCGATTCGAAGATTTGAGGGGTTGACGCCTTCATCTGAGGGGGTGTCTGATGGGGTGTAGTAGAAGCACCACTGCTCAAAGGTATTTTTCTCCAAAATACAACAGTATTTATGTGAATGTTCATTCGAAATCGACAGATTTTGTTATCACTGAAAATAACTCGTCTTTTGACGAACTAGTCTGTATCTTCTTGCGAATATGTCAAAACTCAAAAATTATTACACATTTGTGTTGAGAATCAAAAGAGATTTCCAATGAGGTATAACTCGACTTATATTCCTTATTGAAAAAATTGAGTTTTGTGTACCCGTGCTTAGGTGGTTGATGTAAAATAAAATCACCTTGTATTAAAAGATGTTTCTTTTCAGACAAAAATTGTTCTGTTTCTACTTTTTGTCCAGAAACGAATAGTTTAGCAATTATTGAATCTTTTTCGTTTTAAATGGTTCGTTCCTTGTAGTTGACCATTTGGAAATAACTCGACTGTCGAAACCAGTTGTGTTTCTGTTAATAAAATTGTGGAAAGTATAAAATATATTTTATTTCTTCTTCGTTGAAAATGAATTTCCATGAAATAAATAAAGCATCAATATTACTCATCAAAATAGAATGTTTTTGTTCGGCAGCAACTAGAGGTATTATTGAAGTATTAAAAAATTACCCCATTTCTCGATGCTTTTTTTTCGAGATAAATTCAATTCAAAGTTACATAAAAAGTATTCGGACATTATACAGGCACCTTTTAGAGTCGAATACAGTGCAGACATTTTCTTTTCGATCGATAGTTTTAGAGTTATAATGCATATTTACATTTTCAAATATAAACAATAGAAAGATTCGATCATGAAACAAAGAACCTTTCAAAAAATATTTTTAATTCATACAAGATTGGATTGAAACATCATTTTCAACTTAAATTATCACCAATTTCAAAATCAATGTTTTACACACCAACAGGTATTAGTCATAAGGCTTCCACAGTGACCCCATGAAAAGTTCTGGAGAATGCATTCCTTTACACAATCATCGACAGTAAAGCAGTTTCCTATACGAACATCATCTGCTTGAGCAACAACTTGCGGAGATGAAACGATCACCAAAAATACAAGGCATACCAACAGTAACATTGAGCCGTTATTCTTCACCATTTTTATGACGAAGAATAGATATTTGTTGTAAACGCTTAGTTTTAAGCTGTGCTGTTTCACTGTGAAAAAACAAACCAGTTTTCCTTCGGGGTCGCCATTATTTATACTTTTGGAAACAATTGCATTTATAAGAAAAAGTTACTTAATTAACAATAATTTAAATAACTAATAAATAATCCAATTTCTTCTATTAATAAGAGTCATTAAAGCAATTTATAATTGATTTCATTTATAGCCTTATTGAAATGTGGTGGTATTAGTTGGCTTGGTTATCGTCAAATTGAAAACAATCATCATTTAGAACATTTATTATTCCTACACAGAAGACAAAAGTTTATGGATATAATTAAAATTATGTCTAATTTCCAAAAACCTTTTGGAATGAAGCCTACTTCATCTATCAGGTTACTTAGTGTTCAACTACATATTAACTCATATGTTTGCATTGTTTCATATGCACATGTGTTTTTATCAGCTCATCATAGAAGCAGTTGTTTATAATTAGTTAGAAATTCACGAGTGGTGTACCACACCCTATTTCTTGTACACCTAGAACCCCTACGAGGATATATAGATCCCTTGGTGATTCTTGTTCTATGAAATAGATTCCTGTATCACGAAAATACATTCTTTTTTTCATGCTAATAATCCTCGGGGATCTATGATTGATCCTTATATATCAATTGATATTTACGGGTGATTTTCTTATGTTTCCTTTGTTTATTTCATGTATGTCCTACAAAATTACTCTATACAGGCTACTTCAACGAAAACTAAACATAGGCTTTATCTACCAAGATATTCATTTGTGATCAAAACGCAAAAACAGGTCAATTTTTGTTGCAAGGGGGACATCTTTTGGGGAACAAAACTTGCCTGAAATATCAACCCCCTAAGCGAGGATTGCAATCCTTGAACATTTTGAATAGGGAAGATGGGTCGAGTGATGACTCAAAAGAAAGGTGGTATCTTTGTCTACATCGCCTTGAACGAATTTCCGTTTTTAATTGAAAACTGTAAAAGATACAGGGTGAGCAACTGAAAGATAGGGAAGACTATTTCCCTGAGACTATTAAGTTTCAGTGAAGTTAAATGGAACAGATCCATGCTGATCAATGGCGGCAGTCATCATCAAGTACCATCCTCATCTCGAATTTCAACTCTTGGGGCAGGGGTGACCACCCTTGAAAATTTGGAAGAGGTTAGATGGGTCGAGTGATATCTCGAAAGAAAAGTATTATCTTTGTCTGCATCCACAAACACACAAATGATAGGGTCAATTTTTAGTAGACTCAAAAATAAGATACCAACTCCGGTAAAATCTAATGTGGTGTATCAAGTAGAATGTAAGGATTGTAACAAACAATATGTTGGACAAACTGCACAATGTTTGAAAAACAGAATAAACGGCCATGAAAGTGATATTGTTAAATACCCAGAGAGGTGTGCACTGGTCAAACACGGCAATTCCAGGGACCACAGAATAAACTTTGAAGAAGCGAAGGTTTTGGCAGTAGAAAGGAATTACAAAAAAAGACTATTCCGAGAAATGTTTCGCATAAATAGTATTGAGGAGACGATAAACAAAAACACAGACACGAATCAGTTGAGCGCGATTTACACTTACCTTATCTCAGAGAAGTGGAAGGAAACGACATCTAACTTGGTCCATTGGACAAGTGAGTGAACGCTGAGTTCGGGAATAAGGGTCAGGGAAGGCAAAGAAGACGGGAAGGAAAGAAGAAGAAGCAAATAACCACAGAACATTTATTTAACCCTACTTTAACAGCTGCATGTGGAGTGAAAAGAAAAATTGCTTGTAATAATTTTTGAATCTATAATTGTTCATCTAAATCATGAGAATTTTTATTGGCGTATTCTGGAAAGCTAAATGTGTAAACCTCAAATTTTATGTATGTTTGATTGAATTTGTTACACTAGTTTGTATTTTAAATTGTTCTGTTTCGTTTATTGTAGAACCCTAGTGAAGGATGTAAAAAAACATTCGAAAGCTTGGTAAATAAAGAAAGGGTACCACATAAGAAACTCAATTATCAATTATCAGTCTAGAGCCCTTAATAAAAAAATCCCTAATTTTTTTATTAACTTAACACCTTGGTTTTCTGTTTTTAACATGAAAATATGGAGAATCGCTCGGGTCCGTCGAATTCTGATTCCAGGGGGAAAAACTTTTCTGATTTTTGCATTCCCGTAACTTCAATTTCCCTACCGACGGTGAGCACAACCCCTGACTTCGAATGATGGATGAGAGTTGCGATACCTCATTTTGAAGATCTTATCGAGTACCTTAAATTTTCGCTTCAAAATTTTCATCGTTAACGAAATGGCAGCTGAAAAAGTGGGAGACTACCTATTTTTGTGATTAGTTTATTAAGTACTGCAAATTGGCACTACTACATAAAAACACTACAAAAAAAATGAAGATACAAACAATTAACACAGGTACTAATACAAACAATTTCAAAAATTTGATTCTAAGAATTCCTCCACTGAATAAAAACAATTCGTCTTGAAATACTCTTTTGCTGGATGCTTGAACCGTTGCAGAATTAAATTTTTCCAACCTGATGAGAGCTTATAATAAAACTTCAAATTGAGTGAATTCCTCTGAGACTTTGTTAATCTGTAACGTGGCATTACCAGATCAGCCCTGTATCTTGTGATATATGTGTGATAGTCACTGTGAGTAGATGAAGTACTTATTAGAGAATGAATCTCTATTATAGTAGTGTATACAAATAGGGATGGTAAGCTCATAATTTTATTTTCAATGGAAAGAGGCATGTAGTGTTCATCATAATTTCTCCCATTTATTACTCGTATTGCTTTCTTCTGCAATTCGAAAATTTTTACAGCTTTTGAGCAATTCCTCCAAAGACTAAATATATAGGATAGAATAGAATGAAAAAGAGCGAAAAATGCCGATATTAAGTACCAATCATCAGAGTTGTGATATTTCAAATTCCTGAGCAGGAATATGGTTGACGAAAGTTTGGAGATAATGAAATCTATATGTGGTTCCCATGAAAGACATTCGTCCAATAGCTAGTCTAGGAGATTTACGTTAGAATCAGATGTAAGAGAGTTATCAGAAGAAAATATGATTGTCTGTGTTTAAATCTATTAAGCCTCAAGGAATTCATATTGAACCGAGTCTCAGCTTTAGCCAAAGCCAACTCACTGTTTGAGATGGTCTAGGAGATTTACGTTAGAATCAGATGTAAGAGAGTTATCAGAAGAAAATATGATTGTCTGTGTTTAAATCTATTAAGCCTCAAGGAATTCATATTGAACCGAGTCTCAGCTCTAGCCAAAGCCAACTCACTGTTTGAGATGGTCGACCGATGGGGGTCTGTGCAGCTCAATGTTGTATCGTCTGTATAAAGTGTAGTAGTTGTTGGTTTCATGATGTCAGGGAGATCGTTAACATAAATAGGAAACAACAGAGGCCCCAAAACTGACCCCTGGGGAACGCCATAATTCACTGGCAGGTATTCAGATGTTTTACTTGCAACATAGACATACTGACACCGTTCTGACAATTATGATTTCACAAAGTCATACGATAAAGCTCTGAAACCACAGCACCCAGCCTTTGCCAACAGGATAACATGTTACACCAAATCAAAAGCCTCAGATAATTCACACAATTTCATTGATGGATACAATTTTGCCTCCATTCCCTGAACAACACTCCACAACTCTCATGACTGCACCGAATGTGGATCTACCTGTTTTAAATCCATATTAATCCAGTATTAATTGAGATGGGTCTGTAGTTAGCGGGGTTACCTGTATCTCCCTTTTTATAGATTTGCATTACCTTTGTCATTCTGAAAGTATTTTGGCAAATTCCTTGTTCTAAACATCTATTATTTAGAAAACGAAGAGGAGCTTTTACTATCTCGATAGTGCATTTTATGATTCTGCTGTTCATTTCATATACGCCAAATATGAAGAATTTGATAGTTTCTCAACTACCTATTCCAATTCTGGTTCTATAATAGACTCCAGAAACAACGATGACTTAACAGATTTCAAAGTCTTCAGTGATACCTCCAGCTGAAGAATTCATCACCCCAATGGCGGGCTTTTCTCCAATCGTAGAAAAATACTCATTCAATGTATCCGGGAAGAGCTCATCCGTCATCAGTACTGGCCCCTGTTTCTTGTTTCTTTCATTTTTGATAAATCTCCAAGAATCTCTAGACAAGTTTTCTGAGTTGTGGAGAAATTGTTTTTTCTGGCATCAGATTTCGTTTTTCTTAACCGTTGCCTATAGTATTTTCTATGTTCAATGAAATTTGCTCTGATCTCAGTTAGGTTAGAAATCTATCTCAGGGTATCCATGTGTTTTAATTGTTTCTCTTATTCATTCAATGAAAATTTTTGGTTCGTGAACTTTGTGTTTCAATCCCACATTGCTATATCACCATATACAGGAAATGTTTGAGTTTAGATATAAGTACTGGGTGATTCACCACTGGCGCGGTGCTCTGTGCTCGTACACTCTTGAAGATTTCACTTTTGTTCGAACGGTATTGTATTTAGAAAGTAAGAATCTGCTTCAGCGATTTATTTTGCAATAAACAGGGTGTTTTCTATAAAAAAATCTAGGGTGGTTTTTTCAGATTGGAAGACCACTTTTTGTTCAAGATTCAGGAGTGGTCTAAACTCTGCTATAATATCTTTAAGTTATAAGTTCTTTTGGTGAGTAGTTTCGTCACAATATTTAATTTCCGTAAAAATTCATGAAAATAGGCTCTCACATCATCCCATGCTCCTTCGGCTAGAGAGGATGAATACTTTTTTCCTTTCGTTTTCTTATTGCCCAAGGATAGCTTCATTGATGAATTGAAATAGATTATCCCCATTTTATACAGGAGTGACTCAGAAAAATTATTGAATATTGTAATTTTAAAAATATCATACGTTGATTTTTTCAAATGGAACACCCGATATTAAACATTGTTAAAGTGAGGTTTGAACCCAATTTTCTCAGTATACTGCAATGAAGTTCTCCAAAGAAGAAATGGTTGATATGATTTTTATTCTGGGTGAGTGTGATAGAAATTCTTCGTTGGCGAGTAGAGTTTATGCACAAAGGTTTCCTGATATAAGGCATCCTGATGCAAGATGCTTTGAAAAACTTCTAATTAGATTTATCAAAACGAGTAATATCGCTCACAAAAAACATGAAAAACCAAAAACTGCTACAGCTGAAGACAACCAGTTATCAGTTTTATTGACAGTGACTGAGGACCCATATAAAAGCCAAAGAGAGATTTCTCAGTTGACAAATATAAGTCAAACTTCCGTCCAGAGAATCTTGAAAGTGAATAAATTTCATGCATATCATATACAGCTGCACCAGGAACTGAACAATAAAGACTTAAAATCAAATCAATTTTACAATTCGACAAGTGACAAAGTAGCGGAAAATCCAAATATGTTTAGCACAAACACAAGAATGGGCTTGTTAACACAACTTTCATTATTACGCCACGGAAAATCCACATCTCATGAGACAAATAGATCACCAGCATCATGGTCCTTGAATGTATGGGCCTCTAAAATAGATGAATATCTAATTGGGCCGCACTTTTTCGACGGGCACCTCAATAGTGAAATGTATTTAGATTTTCTGCAAAATCATCTACCAATGCCGATGTACCAGAGCATATAAAACACGATTTGTGGTTTCAACAGGATGGAGCACCGGCACATTACTCACATCAGGTTAGGGAGCATTTGAATCATGTATTTCCAAACAAATGGATAGGACGTGGTGGTCCTGTTAGATGGCCAGCTAGGTCTCCGGACTTTACAAGTCTAGATTTTTCTTGTGGGGTTATATTAAGGGCATCGTTTACCAAATTCCTTCTACAACAAAGTTGGATATGAGACAGAGAATAGTCGACGCCTTTCACTCAGTTAATCCGCAAATGTTGCCGAGAGTTCAACGGACTTTCTTCAGAAGGATTGAGTAGTGTCTACAAAGAAACGGGCCACATTTCGAACACTTATTGGAATAGTTCAACACCTCGAAGATCATCTCACCAGAAACCAATCTATTACGTATTTCATACACGATGACCTTAAAATATCTCCATTTCTCTGATGAAGTATAATGATATGTACTGATAAACTCTTCTTTCGCAACCTCTGATTTTATTATTTTAGTTTATTTTTTTATTTCGAAAATGGTCGAAGATAAAGATAAGGTTACTTCTGCAAAAATATGGCACAATATTTTATGCGTTGACATGAATAATAAAATACAGGATGTTCCATTCGAAAAAAATCAAGATATGTATCTCCTGTATAAAATGAGGATAATCTATTTCAATTCATCAATAAAGCTATCCTTGGGCAATGAGAAAACGAAAGAAAAAAATATTCATCCTCTCTGGCCGAAGGAGCATGGGATGATGTGAGAGCCTATTTTCATGAACTTTTACGGAAAATAATATTGTGACGAAACTACCAAAAAAACGTATTACTTAAAGATATTATAACAGACTTTAGGACGCGCTTAAATCTTCAACAAAAAAGTGGTCTTTCAATCTGAAAAAATCTACCAAGAAAATTGGGACACCCTGTTTACTTCAAAATAAATTGCTGAAGTAGTTTTTTACTTTCTGAATACAATACCGTTCGAACAAAAATGAAATCTTCAAGAGTGTACGAGTTACAGAGCACCGCGCCACTGGTGAATCACCCAGTATATAGCAATTTTGTGGGACATACAAGGAATATATATGGGAAACATTGAAAGATCACCCTTAAATAACTAGTGATATATAGGGATCAATAATAAATATCCAGAGCTTATCACCATGAGAAATAAAGAATGTATTTTCGCAATACAGTAATCTACTTCATTGAACAAGGATCAACTAGGGACCTATATATCCACGTAGGGGATCTAGATGTACAAAAATAGTAAATGGTACACTCTTTTAACCTTCTATACGATTTTAAATAACAACTGCACCCATGATAAGCCGATTAAAAAACACATGTTTATAAGAGAAAAAATGGAAAAATATCAATTAATATTTAGTTGAACACAGAACAAATTCATTAATGAACTGAACTTCATTCCATTCGGAAATGAGACAGAATTTTCATAATATCCGTACATTTTTGTCATTTCAGTAGGTGTATTAAATGTTCTAAATGATGATCGTTTTTATTTGGCTATACCCAAGTCTAGAAACGAATAGCACCACATTCCAAATACGCTATAAATGATCAATTATAAACTGCTTTAATGACTCTTATTAATAGAAGAAATTGGTTTATTTATTAGTTATTTGAATTATAGTTAATTGAGTACCTTTTCACTAATAAATGCAATTGTTTCTAAAGGTATAAATAATGGCGTACTAAGCATTATCAACAAATATCTATGTTTCGTCCTAAAAATGGTGAGAAATAACCGCTCAATATTACTGTTGGCATGCCTTGTATTTTTGGTGATCGTTTCATCTCCGCAAGTTGTTGCTCAAGCAGACGATGTTCGTATAGGAAGCTGCTATACTGTCGATGACTGTGTAAAGGAATGCATTCTCCAAAACTTTTCATGGGGACACTGTGGAAGCCTTATAACAAATACCTGTTGGTGTGTAAAACATTGATTTTGAAATTGTTAATAATTTTAAATACAAATGATTTAATTCAATCTTGTAAGAATTAAATAGATTTTTTGAAGGGGAAAATAATTCTATTCATAATCCAATCTGTCTTCAGTTTTTATTTGAAAAATGAAAATATGCATTATAACTTAAAAACCGCGAACGAAAAGAAAATATCTACTCTGCATTCGACTCTTAAAAGATGGCTGTATAATGTCAAAATATTTTTATGTAACTTTGAATTGAATTTGTCTTGCAAAAATAAAAATCGAGAAATGGGGTTCATTATTTTACGTCTTCAAGACTTCACCTTGCTGCCGAACAAAAACATCCTAAATGATTGGTTTGTCACTTGGTAAAGGTTTCACAAATATTTATTAAAAATATTCGGCATATGCTCCGGGTTGTTAGTTCATTATCAAGAGTTTGTTTGTTTGTTTTTCCTTTAACGTGCTCTATTTCTGCCTTTCGGCTAATGACACGCCGGGGAATTCTGTCACCTCACTAACCCGGGAATTTTGCCGAACCCCTCTCGTGTCGAGGGAATGTCCAACGCATCTCTGTTGGACAGGACCGACAGCTTTACATCTCCTCCAAAAGATGGACACTCAAGCGATTTCCAGGATCCGAAAAATCGCACCGACTTTGTGGGGATTGAACCCAGTTAATTCTGCGTAGGAGACGAGCATCATATCCCATACGCCACCGAGCGGGCTATTATCAAGAGTAATACAATACTAAATTCAAAATGAGTGATTTCACTAATGTATAACGGCATTCACAACAGGAAGTAAATTGAAGTCTAGTTGGTCGTTGCAAATTGGCTGATTTTCCTATGAGCTGACGTAATTTCAATAATCTCTAAGATCTACATCCTTTTTCCTTTATTACCTGGATGCATGAATTCGATATTCTCGAACTCTATGAAATGATTTTTGGTAATGCAGTGGTCTGAAAACTCGTAGAATTTCTATTTTGGAGAAAAGATCTTTTATGTTCTTCAACTCTCTTCTTGATGCATTTTCCGGTTTGGCCTATATAAAAGCTCTCTTATCTAACTTCAAATTCACTACAGTTTGTATTTTATGTAAAATGAACCAAAATTCAGTTTTAGTACTGATGGTGTTAATATTATTTCTGTGTAATCTGTTACATATCTAGTTGCTATTATTAGGCATACTATTAATTCGAATTTTCTGTTACATTTCTCAGTATGCAACGGATAAATACTGTTCAATAAAAGTTTATGTCGTTTTTGTCTTATTAAGGTATCAACTAATTCTGGTTCATAGCCGTTGTTCTTAGCGATTAATTTTGAAACTTGAACTTCATTCTCAAAATCGACAGCTGACAAAGGAATAGAAAGCAATCTGTGCACAAATGAATGAAAAGCACTCAATTTGATAGTGTGTGATTGGGAACTACTGTTATGATTCAGGGCATCCGAATAGGTTGGTTTTCTGTATATTTTAAAGGTGAGTCAGTCATTAGCCCTACTAATCGACAAGTCCAAGAAGTTCAAAGATTTTTCATTATTTTCTTCTTCCATTGTAAATTGAACTGATCGATGAAAAGAATTTGAAAACTGTAAGAAACTATTCAGTTGTCTGTCTGTGCCAATCCAATATTTTTAATGAATATTTGTGAAACTTTTGCCAAGTGACAAACCAATCATTTATCCATTATTTTTTACCAAGTTTTGAGCGAGAATTTCATACATGTTATCAAAAATGCAAGTAACATTAAACTCATACTTCATACTGAGACGACCCAGAACCGGGGTCAATTTTTTTTTGTTAATTCGCTAAAACTATCCATATATTTCTTGGGTTTTATCTAAGTGAATTTTATTATCAATTGTGATAACTGTATTTTGTAGATCTACCTGCATAACATTTCATATTGTTCCTCTGAATTCAAATTTACAGTGAAAAGACGGTCATTTGCCAGAATGATTCAATAATTATATTTTAAATTCTCAATATAGTAGAATATTACGTATTTTTAAGGCAGCTTGAAATCACCCAATAGTGTAAACATAGACACGAAGGAATTTATCTAACCCAAATAAGAAATCCAGCGAAACCAATAATCGACTTTAATACCTAAGCTCTTAAGCACTCATTCGTATATCCACTGTTCCAAAGCTGGTGTTTTCTAAATCAGCAATTCCCACGTCGGGACGAAGGAACGCGTCTGTAAAAGACTATGTAACAGGTACTTGAGTACCAAGGGCTGAGGGAAGTGAGGGGTAAGGACTGCTGGGTCACACATATATAAGTAACCACGATCGCGACGTTAAGGGGGATCATTCATTCATTCATTCATTATTATGATTTTGATGAATATTGAGTTATTTTTCGTCAGATGTGCTGTTACTCTTATAATTCAGTTATTTCGTTTTGAAGCTCAGTGAATTACTCATTCGTGTGAATCGGAATTAAATTTGAGTTAATTAATCCTGCATAACATGAGTCCAGAAGAATGGAAGACGCAGATTGTTCCTGTCCAAGAAGCCGGACAGGGGAAGGAGAAGCACCGTTCCCGCTGTGTCCCACAGGTGATTACTTTCTGAATTAACCGGTAACGAATATATTTATATTTTCATTGTATCCATTTAGGGGAAGATCTTACTTTCAAATTATTGATTTGATGTCCGATACTCTTAAGCTCAATAAGGGAACTTTCCCTGCCTTCAGGTGTAATGATCACCTACGAGTAATATCATTTCTCATTAGTATAAATAAATGGCTTTAGGGACGATACGCATGTATGGACCCACAGACATTGAGGCTTGTATGTTGTCGGTATGAAAGTTTTGAAGAATGTCTGAGTTAGGGAATGTATGTGACGTTTGTGGTACATACAGGTGTATGATCAGAGGGCATGATTCCCTGGTTGGCAAATCCGCGATATGGGAATAGAATATGATCCGCAGTCAGTGACAATAAACTGCCCGTTGGCGCTTAGTTGAGCAAAAGAATCACGTACGGCTTTACGGGCTTACCTCTAGTTCCATATGTAACGTTTTAATACTATACGAATTACTGAATTCGATTAAAAATATGCGAGCGAATTAACGCTTGCAAGTTGTCAGCTGTGGACGTGTTCCTTAGAATTTTAAAAGTAAATCTTTCAGAGTTTGGAGTATCAGGGCAACGACCTCGTCAGAAAACATGATATCATATTACCAAAACCCTTCGATCGGGTCAGTTACCACTCATAAAATGGGTGAGGGTCGGTTAGACCTGTCTACAATAATCTCATATCCGAATTCCATCCAGAATATGGATGAGGGCTGATTAAGCCTGTTATAATAATTAAATATTAAAACTTCCATCCAAAATATGGGTGAGGGCCAAGTGAGCCTGTTTATAATAATTAAATATTCCAACTTCCACTCGTAATATGGGTGAGGACCAATTAGGTCTGGTTATAATAATTAAATATTCCACATTCCACTCGTAATATGGGTGAGGATCA
The DNA here is from genome assembly GCA_013387265.2 of Cryptolaemus montrouzieri. NCBI lineage: Eukaryota > Metazoa > Arthropoda > Insecta > Coleoptera > Coccinellidae > Cryptolaemus > Cryptolaemus montrouzieri. The sequence continues at coordinate 34,819,179 of JABFTP020000165.1, forward strand.
ATTAGGTCTGTATAAAATAATCTAAGATATAAACTTCCACTCAAAATATGGGTGAGGGCAAATTGGGCCTCTATCTAAATGATCATATTTATTAAATTCATTAAAAGATGCCAAAGAATGCAAGGATAAGAATTTAATACAAATGCTACAAAGATCAAATAGACATTGTTACGGAATCTGTTTTGTTTTTCTCATTTCCTTACCTATAGTTTAAGCGACGAAGAATTGGTCGTATCACATCAAACCGCACATAAAAGAACTTGAGTAGGTTACTACAAATACACAACACAACAAAGAAAAGGGTCCTATTTTATAAAAAGAACTTCAAAGCAAGTTCAGGTACTAGACGATCACATGGCTTTTCATTAGGCCGATTTCAGTCGGTCTCAGGTGTAATTAATATGGGAAAGAAAATAAGATAATTCAGGTATTGCAATTTACGTAAAGGCGATACATTTCGCATCGTCTTTCGTAGACCGGGGTTGGGGGTGTTTCAATACGGACATTACTGAAATTCAGGATGTGTAACAACCACCTATGGTTTAATAAACAGTGCCTAAAGTATAAGGTTCTTCCCAAGTATATGAAGATCACTTGCAAACACAAATCGCATGAACCACGAACAGCAGTAAAATCAGCACACATAAAATGATTAGAACTGGAAATGACAAAATAGTACACTAGGAGAGACAACGTGGCTGCTCATCTTGAAAAATTGCATAGTGAATTGGCTTTTACTTACGTCCCGTAGCATTTGACCTTCTCGATCAGCATATAACGTATGTCACGAAAGTCTTGGGAAAAAGTTTTTTCATGCATAGTTCCCGCAATTCGTAGAAGATCTAGTTGCCGTGATCAACAGATGTCAGTTATGATTTATATTGAGTATTCCTTCTGTCAAAAGTCTGAATAAGTTCGCTAAAATGACTTACAAATTAGAACTTCGAAGAAGTATTTACAAGTTAGTTGGGCGAGTTCCTAAGCGTGAAATCATCAACATTTTTCGTGGTCAGAATATTTCTAGGACAACTATTTATCGGGTAATAAGTGAACGTGAGCAAGGAAAACCATGCTTGAATTTGCCAAAAAGTAGTCGACCGAAGGTTCTGAATGAAATCCTTAGCAACAAGTTCTTAGAAGGAGCAAGAGACACAGTAGGAACATCATTACGAAAATTATCCAGAAGTTTTCGTACTTCTCATGAGACAACAAAGCGAGAATTACTGAATGAAAGATGTAAATATCGTAAAAGGCGTAAGTGTCCAAAATAAACCCAGAATCAATTGGAAAATATCCCCAGATGTTGCCGCGTCTTAAGAAGAATTCACTTCGCAAATGACAGAACCATAATTTTGGATGATGAGAAATATTTTATATTATTCCATTCTGAAATCAACTGTAATGCTAGTTTCAATACAAATAACATTAAAGACTTTCCAAACGAAGTCAAATTCAAAACAAAGAAAAAATTTGAAGACAGGGTATGGTTTGATGTGCTATTTCTGAAGCATCGTTTTCAAGACCATATGTAGGGCATGTGAGAGGCGAAGCTGTTGATGCAGACCTATATACTGGAAGATGTCTCCCAAAATTGTTATATTTCATCAATACCTATCACGCTGATGATGAAATAATGCTTTGGCCAGACTTGGCGTCTTCCCATTATGCGAGAGATACGAGAGATTGGTTAGAGGCTAATAACATCCCATTCGCACTTCGCGGAGATAACTACCCAAACGTTCCACAAACAAGGCCAATCGAAGATTTTTTGGGTTTACTGACAAGGAAAGTCAATGACAATGGATGGGAACCCCTAAACTAGAAAGGTTTGAGACAGAGAATCTTTCAGAAGATACGAGAAATCGATGTGGATGTCGTCCAAAGACTGATGGGAGGTGTTCGGAGAAAATTGCGCGCCATTGAGCAGAACGGTCCCCTATCAATCCTTTAAATACGATTTTATAGAGTTTAGATATGAGGTAAAATTCCAATCATATAATTAATTCAATTGAGTTTTTTTCAGGTATTAATTTATCTATTCGAATTTTTTTCCAAGACTTTTGTGACATACGTTAAGATAAGAAATCAAGCATCTGTGTCATGAACAATACAAGAAACAACATAATAAGTTGAAACTTTTCATCAAAAACAGTAAGTTGTTGGCTAATAGTGAACCCATTGCAGAATTACAATTTCACCCTAGAATAAAAATTTTTCAGATATTCTTTTCAATGAACAAGAGACAGGATTTTAAGAGAAAGGTTAGAAATATTGTCCCAATATAAATAATTCGAATGATTTAAAAATGTTAGCCGTTAACTCTGAGATGGAGCTTTTAGCTCAATAGAAAATGTAGATGATAAAACTTATGAAGAAGTAGTCTGTGCTAAATATATGAGACCGTCTAGATTGACCAAAAACAATAGGGAATTAGAAATTGTTAGATCCATACAAAGAAAACTTAAAGACTTTTATTTAAATGAGATAAAAAACACAAGGTTTAACTTTAATCTACACTTTATTTGAAAAAATTCGACGACGTTTCGCTGACACAGCAGCTTTATCAAGAATGACAAACAGAATGAAGAGTATGGTATTATAAACAAATCGTAGAACAAGTTGGATGAATAACAGGAAAATCCACACCGAGCCATTGTACAGTTAGTATGAAAGGTAATAAAAACTAATTAGACAAGTTAAGTAGGGGTGAATAATTCACATCTACCTGCTCATTCAAAAGCTTGTCCGAATGTTTGTATCTATTTATTTCTAATGCTTCTAGGAGATCTAATTTTAAACTTTTTGATTTTATATGTAATATGTCAAAGTTTACGTTTATGTTCAGATGTTTTTATGCCAAAACTCTATAGGTCCTACCGATATAAATTTTATCACAAGAACCGCAATTCAGTTTATAGATTCTGATCTACTTGATTTTCGTCAAACAAAATTTAATATATTTTCAAAACTGTTAATAACTTAGGTAAACATATTAAAATAATAAATCTTGTGTTGAAAATCAAGTAAATCAGGAATCTATAAACTCAATTGCGGTTCTTGTGATAAAATTTATATCGGTAGGACCTATAGGAGTTTTTGGCATAAGAACATCTGAACATAAACGTAGCTTCGATAAAAATAAATCTGATTCAAATTATTCAAACCACTTAATAAAAGAAAATCATTCATTCAATAAAAACTTTGACATATTACATATAAAATCAAAAGTTTAAAATTAGATCTCCTAGAAGCATTAGAAATAAATAGATACAAACATTCGGACAAGCTTTAGAATGTGCAGGTAGATGTAAATTATTCACCCTACTTAACTTGTTTAATTAGTTTTTATTACCTTTCATACTAACTGTACAATGGCTCGTGTGGATTTCCTGTTATTCATCCAACTTGTTCTACGATTTGTTTATAATACCATACTCTTCATTCTGTTTGTCATTCTTGATAAAGCTGCTGTGTCAGCGAAACGTCGTCGAATTTTTTCAAATAAAGTGTAGATTAAAGTTAAACCTTGTGTTTTTTATCTCATTTATATCATGGATCTACATCAAGTAACGGCCTCCACAATTCAAAAACTTTTATTTAACCTTAGCTTATGAAGAAGTAGTCTGTAATAAATATATTAGACATTCTAGATTGACCAAGAACAATAGAGAATTAGCAATTGTTAGATCCATACAAACAAAACTTGAAGATCTTGTTTGTTTGTTATCCCTTTAACGTGCTCTATTTCCTCCTTTAGGCCAATGACACGCCGGAGAATTCTGACACCTCACTAACCCGGGAATTTTGCCGAACCCCCTTCGTGTCGAGGGAAGGGGGTGTCAAGGGAAGGGGTCTTTAATGTCCAACACATCTCTGTTGGACTGAACTGGCGGCTTTACATCTCCTCCGAAAGATGGATACTCAAGCGATTCCCAGAATCCGAAAAATCGCACCGGCGTAGTGGGGAATGAACCCAGGTAACTCTGCGCAGGAAACGAGCATCATATCCCATACGCCACCGAGCCGGCCCTTAAAGATTTTAATTTAACCCTTTGTAAAGCTGACAAATGTAACACTATTATGATTTTAGTAACTGATATGTATATTGAAAAAACAGAAAGAATATTTATTCCTGAAAAATTTATAGAATTACATGTTGATCCTACTATCAAATTTCAAATCCAAGTCATATCGCGAAAAAGGAAATATCACAGGTTATGTACTTTTTGATTATCACTTTAGTCCTTTTATGACCTTGCTTGCTATGTAAAATCTTTTCTCAGATTTGTTTAGACATTCAAAAGATATGATTGTTGAAATATTTTTCTGCTGGTTATCTTTTTCCATTGTTACAGATTCCTGTCCCAAACCCCCTTTCTTTCACCCTTGTCTTTATTTGGAAATCATGGAATGCAAGAGGGAATGAAGCGGCTAAGCAGAAAAATCTTTGGTACTCTTTATGTACACACGACACTAACACAACATAAACAGACAAGCTATTGCTAGTGCAATAGTGACAGGGAAACGAGTTTTTGCCTCAGGTTTTTTCACTCGTTTATTGAATCATATGCAAGATAGTATGGTTTCTCTGTTACATTTCCTGAGCTCACACTTGTGTTTTTTCTGACACAAACCAAAATTATAGATATAAGCATGTAAATACAATTATTCAAATTTTTGTAAATCCTCCCTTTTCAAATATATATATATATATATATATATATATACAATTGAAAAATATAAATTATATAAACTTCAATAAAGCTAGTGATCTGGTGATATTCACAACTTGTTTTAATAACAAAAATATAATTAATATGAATATAATAATATTGAATGCTAATTGCATTGAACAACACTTTCTGTCGATAAAGAAAACTTGAACTTATGAACAAAAGAACGGTAATTATTGTATATGGCTCCAATGAAGATGATGTAGAAAGTAAAGTAAGAAAATACAAGAATGACTTCTGGGACAAACTAACAACAGCTACCTAATTCAATGACTTTAGTCATAATATTAAACAAAGAATGATCCAATTCCATTTGTACAAGATACTCAAGAACACCGTGTAAATTTATACTGGAAAGTCCTGTTGAGACAGGTTCCTTCTTTCCTTTTTGGAACCTCTAAAAACGAAAAATTTATCAATAGAGAGTTCACGATCCTTGAAGAAATCATACAATAAATGAAAGGAAAATCTGAGAAAATAGAAGGACCAAACGTTGTATTTCAACCTAGTAATAATACTAACTAGCGTACGCTACTGTATTCAGCATAAGAGCAACATACGCTGAATCACTGTAGGTGAAAATTCTGTTCTAGTGCAACTCTATCGTTATAGATAACAGGTCGTGCTTCTCGAATCCGAAGATGGATTTAGCAATGATCGCAAACGTTTGCGAAAATGATGCACCTCAAATCAATCTATAAATGATCCACTTGTCTTTTGTCGGAACATAATGGGGAGCAAGGTCCCGCGTCGCAATTGAATTGAATGAAATGCATGGCTTCTTTCTCTCCAAGTCTTGATTAAGCGATCGCTCTCTTGAATTATGGGTCCTTCGACTCCGACTCGTATGGCGAACTGTTGAATATCTCGTGGATATCTTTATTAATATGACAGGTGAGGATAATCTTGTGGTGAAACGGTCCTTGTAATATCCAGTTATTGAAAATTCCTCTTTCTTTTGGATGTAAACTAGTTTGTGGCGATTATACTGAAAAATTACCATTTCAATTGAGACATATAGCATTAAGGTTATTAGATTTTATTCCTTAAAGGATATCAATACTAAGATTCAAGAAATAGTAGTTATTTACTTCATCAGGAGGACAACAAAGCTTTTTTTTCAATTAAATGAAACTATGATGTTCAAAATTTCATTATATTCACAAACAATGCATTTTACTACAATGTGTTTTCATCAGATAAGTAGTACATTTAAATGGATAAATGGAGGGCTTCGTATAATACATTGGTGAAAGCAGGTACTCAGCTCAATAGAAAGAAAATCCAATCAGCGTTGCTCCTTTTAAGAACTGAAAAGATTTAATAATGGTGACGAATATTGGTCCAATTGACTATTAAGTAAATTTCAAGAATTTTTCTGTTTATTGATTTCTGATGCTTTCTGTAAGTTCAGTTCCAATTTATTATTTCAATTTTTCCCATTATGTTTTCACTTTGCAACTGATTTCGCTAGAACATATATGTGAATATACACTGTAACAAAAAATTATCTAATTGGGTCGCTGAAGTCTCTACTTTGCGAACTTCTGCTTTAGCTTTAGTATATTCAGCAGCAGATTATTGCTGTCAGGTGTGGTTGAATAGTGCTCATGTCAATAAGATTGATTCTCAGTTGAACTGTTCTATGATAGTTATAAGTGAATGTATCAGTTCAACTGCTACCCCATGGCTTCCGGTTATTTGTAATATAGTTCCTTCCCATATTAGCATGAAATTAGCTCTTAAATCATCTTGGGATAAGTATCACTCATTTCCAGAAGTTTGTCTGATAATACACGATCTTCAAAATCCATCTAACCTGAAATGTAGGAAACCTATTTGGTCGATTGACTTTTTGCGTACACAGGTGAAGGCTGTTGATCTTCGAAAAACTGAATGGCAGGAAGTTGATGTTTTCAATAAAGTTCTCATAGAGGATCCTTCCAAAAGGGTTGCAGGTTTCGATATAAGTAGGAAAAATTGGTGTACGTCAAATCGTCTCTGGACAGGACATAGTCGTAGTAATAGTATTGTCCAAATGGAATACTGTAGAAATTTCGGCATGTGAATGTGGCCCAGATGAAGAAATATTTGGTCCTTAGAACTTCAAGTCTATTTAGGAGATTAGTTTTGAAACTTGAGGTTATTATGTTCAGCACCCCCGAATGGTGTATGAGATGTTCCCTGTTGAAAAACACCGGAGCATTAGTTAAGTTCTTAGATAAGGCTACGTAGCTAGGGCTACACCCCCGTAGGGCTTCATTCCCTAAAGGTGTATGAGATATTCTCTGTTGAAAAACAGAAGAGCATTAGTTAAGTTCTCAGATTCAAATGAGTTTAGACATATAAAAGTTAGGTATGTTTGATGAAATATTGTTCTACTGGTTTTCTTTTTCCATTGTTACAGATTTTTCCTGTCCCAAACCTCCTTCCTTTTCACCCTTGCCTTCGTGAAGAAGTCCTGGAAATCATGGAGTGCAAGATGAAAATGAGAGAAAAAAGCTGCTAAGCAGAAAAATTTTTGGTACTCTTTTTGTACACACGACACTAACACAACATAAAGAGACAATCTATTGATAGTGCAATAGCGACAGGGAAACGAGTTTTTTCCTCAGGTTTTTTCACTCGTTTATTGAATCATATGCTAGATAGTATGGTTCCCCTGTTACATTTCCTGATCTCACACTTGTGTTTTGTCTGACACACCAAAGTTATAGATATAAGAATGTCAATACACTTATGTTAATACAATTATTCAAATTTTTGTAAATCCTATTTTTCCAAAAGAATATATATACTTACAGTCTTCAGTTCTGAAAGCGAAGTTGATAACGAAGGTGAATATTGAAAAAAAACAGAGTGCCATGAATTTTATTCTTATTCAGAGTCATCAAACACTTTATATAAGCAAATTTGTTCCTCGGAAGACTGAACCTGGCCATCGGGGCTCTCTCGGTCAAACACAGAGGGAATTTTTTTGTTAATTTGAATATTGAAGGGTTTTTTGCGAATATTCTCAAAATTGGCAAGCAAGAACAATGAAGTGATTATGTTTCAGGAGACTCACACTGCGACGGAAGAACATCTCCGCGAAAGAGGAAATATCGCAGGTTATGTACTTTTTGATGATCTCCTTAGTCCTTTTTATGACCTTGCTTGATATGTAAAATCCGGGAAACCAGTTTTTTCCACAGGTTTTTTCACTCGTTTATTGAATCATTTGTAAGATAGTATGGTTCCCCTGTGCTCGCACTTTAGAGGCAATAGTTGGAGGCATGATGCGAGCTTAGATTCATTAAGGAACGGGCACGGTCCTTTTTTTTCTCCGCTGGTATTCTATTTATCCGCTTGTTTTTTACGATTGTGTTTTTCTGACACACCATAATTATAGATGTAAGCATTTATTGTAAACACAATTATTCAAATTTTCGTATATCCTCTCTTTATATATATATATATATATATATATATATATATATATATATATATATATATATATATATATCCGGAAATTTTAAATAAAACGCCAAAATCTTAATTTACCTCAATATTTATTCAACGTCCTTTGAAATGAGCTTCATTTAAAGCGATACACATGTGCCAACGTTTTTCCCAATCATCGAAACATTTTTTATAGGCGCTTTCACGGATGGCCTTCAGCTTCTTTTGCGAATTTTCTTTTATGGCGTCTATGGAATCAAATCTGATTCCCTGGAGCTGAAATTTCAGTCTGGAGAGAAGGAGACAGTCACAGGGAGCTAGATCAGGCGAATAAGGCGGCTGCTCGATGGTATTTATTGAGTGTTTGGTGTTAAAGTCGTTGATAACCGTGGCTTGATGAGATGGTGGTTTATCGTCATGCAAAATCCACGAATTGTTTCCGGCCTTTTACGGCGAATATTTCACGTAATCATCTTTAAACGGTTAAATAGAAGTCCCTATTGACTCGTCTAACCGGAACGAATCCATTATGAACCACACCACGAATATCGAAGAAAACAAGCAGCGTCATCTTGTTCCGTTTTGGCTCAATTTTTCACCCATTACGATGATTGTTGGCTCGTTATTGTATCGTATTCATAGGCCCATGTCACATCACCACTTATGAGTCGTCCCATAAACGTGGAATCAGAACTCGCTCGATCCTTCATGTCAAATGTCAAACTGGAAGTTTCACTAGAGATGTTGAGATTACGAGCTATCTCTCTCACACTGGCATGACGATTTTCGAGCACCATTTTCTTGATTTCTTGGACGTTATTGTCGGTTGAAGGTATCAAAGGTTAGGTTAGACCCGGAACGAAGCAAATCTTCGACGATCTCCTGACTGTCTGTATATGCTTTGTACCATTCGTAAACCTGGGTTTTTGATAAAACAAAGTTGCCATGAGCCTTTTTCAGCATTCGCAATGATTCAGCAAACGGAATTTCTTTCAAAACACAAAATTTGACACAAACTTTTCGTTCAATAGTACCACTAAGTCGACTGGTTTAAACAGCTGTCTTAAACAAACTAGTTGACAGATCGCGTTCATGTTTGGTATAGTAATTAAGATCAGTCCTACCAACATACAAAAACTCAAAATAATTGAAAATACTCAACACGGGCAATTTAAATGAGAATTTTCGGCTAATTTTTGTCACAAAGCATGTATATACCTTTATGAGTCTGAGATCTTTGTTGTGTATAAAACAATAAAATGAAAAAGGAAGAGAAGAAATATTTGATTATAATAAAGCGAAATAGTAGAGTAAGACCAAAATAATGTAAAGACATAAAACAGATATTAATACGTTGATAATTGTATGCAAGAGAGATGTTATTATTATCATGTACATTTATCAGTAGAAGTATTGTTTTCTTCTAGTAGATGATTTTATATTGAGAATCTAATTCTAGTTTGTCGAAACAGCATTTGTTCCTGATAATCTAATATTGAAATTTCAGAAGTTATATAAATTCTATTACAATTTCCACAAGAGAGTATATAAGGAACACCTTATTTTCTTCCTTTATGAATTTCACATTTAATGTTTTGAATATATCTGCTCAGAGACTTATTCGTTCTGAAATATATATTCGAATCATGAGATGGGCAGAATTACTTTAATATTAGATTGAGTTTACCAATATAGGTAAATATATTATATTTTCGATTGGTATCTTCAATACTAGGAAAAACTCATGTATTGTATGCTGAAATTCTTCGCGAAAAGAATACTGTCAATCATATTTGAATAATAACTATTATTGACCGCTATTTCTCTTATGATATTGAACTCTTTCAAGAAATTATTTTCTGACATTGGTATTGTGATGAGTTTCTGCATTATACTGTTAAAGCCAACTTTTTTTTGCTAATGTGGATGTGCGGAGGAACAAGAATGATGATATCTGTATGGGATGGTTTATGAAAATATAAAAATCATGTCAATTTTTGTTATAGTTAAATCTAACTGAAGGAATTCTCAGTTTCTATTTCCAAAGTAAACTTTACATTAGATAGAATTGAATTTGTGAAGGTACCCAAAAAATCTAATCATCTATATGTACCTGTAAAAGAACAGATAATCCCATCTACATACCTAAACCAATAAATGCAGCGATTCGACACCAGTAGATTATGACAGAGTTATCCATCATAAAGTCATCGTTGCTTATGTTAATTTCATCATTGAAGTTTATTTATCGATGGGGAGGAAGAGAAGAATTCGAGTTGAGGAAAATTGCTTAATTTATGTTATTAACGCACTTGAACTGCCTAGTTCTACGAAACAACCTTTTCTATTTTCATTTTTAGAAGAAAAACAGTCATATGGATATTTGAGTACAACACCTCGAATGAGAGGTATTGGCAAAGGTATTTTTTCAACTATATCGACTTCAATATACATGGTGAGAAAACAAAACAATTTTGTCTCAACTTTCACGCTGTTTTGAAGAGATCTGAAAAAAAAGTACTGAAACTAATAAAGCTATGAGCCTAGGGAGATTTACATGGTTAACCTATAAATATATATATATATATATATATATATATATATATATATATATATATATATATATATATATATATAACACGACGTTTCGGCTGGATTTCACCATTAAGAGACTCTTTCCGCATGTAGTAAAAATTGACAATTGTTTTCTCGCGAAGTAAATGTTTTTTCCTTGATCTCAGTAGCTTGTATTACCTCCTCTTGCCCTGAATCGATCTAGGCATGCTTTGGAGTATGTTTTCGACCTCCCCTGGGGTGATATTCTGCCACTCTTCTGTGGCGGCTTGGATGAGCTGTTGTGGGGTTCTTGGATTATCCTGGCGCAGTTTAATTTTCCTTTTGAGATTACCTCATAAATGTACAATAGGATTTAGGTCTTAAGAGTAAGCTGGTCCAAAGTAGCAATTACTTCTGTTTCAAGATAATGTCGCGCAAGGTTGCTGGTATGCAAAGGACCATTATCTTGCATAAAAGTGAAATTCTCACCGTGGGCATCTCGCCAGAGTCTCACTATGGGCTCCAGATCTAGGTTCACGTAATTTCTAGCCGTTACACTAGCAGGAAACGAAATCAAATCTGTGTTGCCTCCCAGCATAATGCCAATCCACTGATGTCTGTTGCTTCCAAAAATTGCCTTTGGAGTATGGGGTGCGACGCACTAGGGTCTCTCCTTGCAATTTGGCAATTCTGGTCTCATCCGAAAAAAGAACATTTCGCCAATTCTCAATATTCCAATTTTGGTGCTCGACACACCAATTAAGTCTGTTAATTTTTTGTTGTCTGGTTAGCTCTGGAACTCTTGAGGACCTTCTGCTGTATAAACCCTATGAACGAAGTCTTTTGACGTATCGTTTCGACTGATACACTGATCTTGTTGCTTCCAGAAATTGCCTTTGGAGTATGGGGTGCACTAGGGTCTCTTCTTGCAATTTGGCGCAAAAACGGTCTTGTTCTGAAGAAGTGATCTTCCTGCTACTTCTTCTAGGCATTTTTTGCGGAGATTGTAGCTCCACGTATCGGGCGTAGGTTTTTGAAATCACTTCCAGTGATACCCCCATTGTGGCCGCTATATCCCTCTGTGTCACCCCTTCTTCAAAGAGAGCAGTTATTCGATCCCTCTGCACATCGGACAATCCAACGTAAGGCATTTTCAAATTTGATTATAGGCTTTTTTAAATTTCGAAATTCGCAGTTTCACATCTCAGTGACTACTGAGTACAATATCACGAACATTTGGTGATAATTCATTATTTCTTATCATACTATCCAGTTTCCTTACAACAAATAACTTCATTCTCATTCATTCATAACAAGTTGTCGAAGATCCATGGTAAAAAATAAACAATATCGTGAAAATGATGAAAGGCTGGCAATTAAAAGCTGAACATGGAAGATATCATCAGAAAAGCGACAAGGTAGTTAAGGGAGCGTCTTTAAATTATCTCCTCGATGATTTTCATTCCTTCCAAGGCTAGAATACTATCAATCCAAGACCATGTCGTTCTCACAAGGTTGTGCCTTAAGTATCACAGGAAATAACTTACTCTCGGACCAATGCCGGAAGTGTAGAAAACACTTGAGGACTCTACGGCTATGCTGAAAAACATCACCAGGAACTAATACTGAAGCATGGCATGGTATTGAGAACCACCTGGCTGTAGATAGTCTAGAAAGTGACCAATTCAAAATATACTGGTACACTACACTGATTACCGATCGAGGAACATTGCATAATAGACCTGAGATAGCACAATTTGATTAGCAGAAGAAAAAAGCGACGCTACTGGACATAACCATCTTTCTAGATAAGAATTTTGAGAAAGCCTATGTGGAGAAGGCACATAAATAGCCGAGATCCAACTGAAGGAGATGTATAATCCCAACGCGCCTGAAAAACTATCAGCCGAGACTGAGTTAGAGGTCATAAAGAGTTTTTTCCCTCTTCATGAACCTCAATCGTGGACAAGATGAGAGAATGAAGAACTTATAAATTTCTCAGAGGATGACCTGAACATCGCACTGAAAAAAATGAAAATGATGAAGGCACCAGACCCAGTACTCAACCGGGTTTTCAACCACCAACTGAAAATAGGTACATTCCCGGAAGAATGGAAGAGAGCGGACCTTATTCTTCTGAGAAAGCCAGGCAAAACAGATATACAGAACGGATCATTTCGACCCATCTGCCTGATCCTCACAATGGCTAAACTTTTGGAGTCTCTGATAGTTGTGAGACTAAATAAAATATCGGCGGTAAGGTGCGGCCTGTCAGAAAATCAGTACGGTTTTACAGAGGGAATTGGAACGTTAGATGCTGTTCAAAAGGTGGTCGGAATAGCTAAGTCAGCAAAGGAGGGCACAGCGGGTACACGGTAGCTGTGCGCTGTGGCCACGGTAGACGTAAAGAACGCATTTAACTCCGCTATGTGGAAGCACCTAATGGAAAAGGTGATAATATGGAGACTTCCAGGACCGCTTGAAAACATAATAGCCAGTTATCTCCAAAACAGAACTATAATAACAAGTAGGGGACGAAAATTGGCATCAACAGCGGAGTACCACAATCCTCAGTTTTGGGCCTTTTGTTGTGGAACATGATGTATAATGGATTAGCTGAGATGAATGCAGGAGAAATGTGCCACATTGTGGCTTTTGCGGACGATGATGCAGTAATCGTAACAGCTCGAAATCAAAAGGAGCTCATGGAGAGGGCAAACAATGCTCTACAAAAAATAGAAAATTGGCTTTCTAATAAAGGCCTCACTGTGACCCCCCCACAAGACAGAAGCGGTGGTTACATCAGGCAGGCGTAAACTCAAAGAAGTGAAATTCTATCTAGGGGGATATGAAATTCTGCCTGAGGAAGCCATAAAATATCTAGGCGTTTAGATCGACAAAGACTTCAGCTTTAAACGGCACACTGAAGAGGCCTCAAAGAAGCAGTATCTTTGCTCAAATTGTTTGGAATTCTAATGCCAAATGTAAACGGGCCGGTATCCTCATTGTGGAAGCAGCAAAAGCGGCCATGCTATATGGTACAAAATTTGGGGAGACACCATGAAAGTGGAGAGAATTAAGAAACTCATTCTCAGAGTTCAGAGAAGACTGGCCCTAAGAGTAACCTCGGCCTACAGAACGGTGTCGCAACCGCAGTCTTCGTTATATCAGGAATGGTACCTTTGGATCTTCTCGTGTACAAGAGACAAGACAGACACAGGTTCGGTTAAGGTAAAGAAGAACTTAGGGAAAGTACATTCAGAAAACGGCAGGATAGATGGAAGGATGTATGGACCAGAAAACTCATTAAGAACCTGAGGAACTGAACAGAGTGGAAATTTGAGAAAGTTGGGTTATTTCTTACTCACAGGTCATGAATGCTTCAACACGTATCTTGTGAGAATAAAAAAGAAAAAAAAAATTGGTTGCATATACTGCGATGAAGAAGACACCCCATCGCACACCCTTTTCAGATGCGTTCGGTGGGAAAACGAGAGAAGAGACTTGTCCTTGAAATGTTGGAATTAATTAAACAACAAAAATATGATAGATACCATGCTGGAAGCCGAAGAGCAATGGGAACTGGTAAAAAGATATGCCTTGCCTTGCCAGATGTGCGTAAATGCATTTCCCCTCCTCTATCAAAAAAAAAAGAAAAAGAACTCGGTTGTGGTAATGCCAATCATCATCTTTGTCGAGATCACCGAACGTTCTCTATATTCAACTCCGATAGATTCTCTCAGGCTATGTCAAGAATTCATTACATTGACAAACCCATAAGAATACAGAAGAGATAAAAAATAATTTAAAAGTGGTTTAGCTTCAAAGATCAATATTCAAATTCAAAATCTATACAAAAGTGATTCTGGATGTTGCAATGTTTGCTTATTCGTGAGTAAGAAACACTTTTATATATTCTTATTAAAAGTGGGCTTTATTATTCTGAGAATAGAATTTAAAACATTTGGGATATTTCATGTAAATTTGCACCAGCATACTAGATGAATCTGAAAATGTTCAAAGAATTTATATTTCTGGAAAAATTACATTTTCGAGAAAATTTTCAGATATCTGAATTCACCTATGATTAAATTTAAATACATTAAAAGAATAATTTATATTTTGATTCGAAAACAATTCAATAATATTTGTATGGAATGGTTTATGGAAAATAGAAAAATTATGTCTATGGTCAAGTTTGGTTGAAGTTGAACCTAAAAAGTTGAAACTCTCAGTTTTCTTTTCGAAAGTGAACTTTATGTAAGGGTAACAACTTATTATGTTATATACAAATCTGAACTAATAAATGCAGCGTTTCGACAGAAGAAGATCATTAATTATTTTCTCAATGTTCTTCATTAAAATTTCGGCTAGTAAAGGACTGAGATGAATACCCTTTGTTAAATCATTGCTGCTCAAGTAAATTTCATCATTTAAGTTCTATTTCAAAAACTACCTCTAGAATATCACAATAGTTTTCACCCAACTTTGATAGCTACCGAGACATCCGAAATAACTCGAAAAGGAAAAAAGATCCAATGAATTTTCCACGAATATAGAAGACGTAGATGGACGAGTCAATTTACTCTATTTGCAGTATTTCACAAAGCTGTCTTATTGAGACCAAAATGAATACGCTGTACATTTAACAATTTTTTCATTCGAATGCAATTATTCGAAATGGACACGATAGCATATTCTTTATAAACTGAGAGTAGGAAGCAATCCTTCATTCGAGATTGAAGATGATAACTTGAAATCTAAACACATAAACGAATAATGTTCGTTAAGAAACATTTTAATTGGATTATCTGGGAACATCAAAAATGCATTTACCTTTTTAAAAGGATTTCTCAGGTAAAATTTAGCAATTTATGAGAAGTAACGAAATTTATATTGCATATCTTATGCAAATGAGATTTGAGTTCGCTTCTGCACAGAATATTATTCATGACTATTGCAAATCATCCCAGTCATCATCCGAATGTCTTCTTCAATTATGTTACGGGTTGAGAATGTCTTTTACATTGAGATTACATAGCTATCAAATTAAATGTTCTTTTCAGGCACATTCCTAACGTAACGAATTGAGAATTAATGATATTTGCTACGAGGGTTTTATGAAAACTCTCCAATCATTCAACGTAGTATGAAGATATTTAGGTTATGTTGAAGAAGTTTATGGTGATGAAGTAAATTCGAAGATTTTATAAAAAATCATTTGCAAATTATTATCTCAGCTAGAAATCGAAGTTTTCTGAAAATTAGATGTATATTTGACATCGATGATGCCTAGTGTGTAAGAAAGTAAGTAAATTTATTTCCTTCAATGAAGTTAACAATTATCTGAATTAGGTAAAAGGTGGTAATTTCATGATAATTTTGATTTCTTATATTTTTCGTCCATCATTTTTACTCAAGAACCGGAACGAAATGAAATTTGACGGAACACAGATTCGGTTAACCATTTGATCATTCTGGAATTTGCCTAAATATTCCTAAAAAACTTAGATTTTGAAATGGAATGGAGATTAGTTATTTCGTGATACTCATAGGTAATTTCGTGATATGGATTGGCAAGTTCGAGACACCATTGGAAAATAGAGTTCCTGGAAAATTTATTCATAAAAAAAAATTTTATAGCGTATATTGGTTGAAAAATGTTAATCCTCATTGTGATCTAATTCTTATTCGGCAGATGTGTCGCACATGAAGAGTTCTTCCTTAGAATCTTCTTGCAGACATTTCACGTGGTAGGGCACGCTACAGTAGGGGCCTTGCACCCACTCTGCTCGATTTTTATTCTTTGCATCTTCAGAATATTTTTTCTACTCTTTCCGCATATCCAATCATCGTCGTCTGCAGATGTTTCCATTTGTCTGGATGAAATAGCTCCGGGGGTTGACAGCTTAAGCTCAGTTTCTCTTTCATTCACATATTTTGCTCTGGAATCTCTTTTCTTTCTGGAAGCGGTCGGTGATTTGGACGACTGTGGAATTTCTGATATTTCGCAGGCAGTCGTTATGTTGTTGTGAGAGAAACTCGATATAAATGCTGGATTTAGGATTTAATGGAAATTAGTCCTATTGGGCTATTGCAGAAAAACCCTCTTTTCATCCAATGCTGAGCCTCAGGGAATGATGCCTTAGGTAATTCTTTGAAAGTATGTGTGGCAGGTACGAAGAGTTGCATATTCATCGATTAGATATCTGATTCTTCTCATTGTGTAGCAGGCTGTTGACAATCCTGGATATGGGGAGTCTAGCTTAGAAAGTTGTCTAGGATGAATCTCCGCAACAACACTGTTGTTGCTTTTTTCGTTTCTATGGTAAGCAAAAGCTTTTGTGTCTTGTTTATACTCATAATTGATTCGTGCTACTTAAACAATTGTTTAACTACACTGATCGACTTCTTATTCTTTTCTTCGAGAGTACTGATTGACCGCCCTACTTATTAGTGTCGTATCATCTGCAAAAACTTTAGCGCCATTAGCCTCCAACGTCTCCATAAAATCGTTGATGTATATTATGAACAAAATAGATTCGGTATTGAGCCCTAGGGTATTCCTCAGGTTACTTAACTGATTTCTGATTTTTGTCCATTCTAGTATCTCCCCATAGATATGATTTGTAGAGTCTTAATACCAGTCCTCTTGTTCCGTACCTTTCCTATTCATCAAACAGAATTTCGTGGTGGTTCACGTAGTCAACCACCTCCTCCATTTCGTCAAACGCTTTTATTATGTTTTACTATTTCTATGAATGCTGTTGTAATTAATTTACTTTCTCTGAACTCGTGTTGATTTTCGTTTGTTATTTTTTTTTGTTAAAGTAGTCTACAAGCCATGACTTTATGGCGGATTACTGGCTAAATTGAAATCTGCCTATAATTATCACACTTGCTCATGTTGACTATTTCATGTTGTTTCGTAAAAATCCCTTACTCAAAGGAGAGATGGATTGAAAAGCTCAACCTTACAGGAAGGTAGCTCACCACTTCTTCAATAGAGCGACTGATAGTCTCTATATATCTTTGGCGGTTTTGTTTTTCATTTTCGCCCCAATTTGTATAATTTCATTGGTCACAGTGGCAGATTGAAATAGCAATCTTGCCTGTCTGATAGATTCTTTCCTTTCTGGTCGATTGTTTGTATTCGTTATTTTCGTTGCGAGGTTTTCCCCAAGTCCTGATAAAAATTTGTTCAAGGCACTCGGAGTGAGGTTGCTCTTATTGTTATAGTCATAGTTCGAATTTGTTCAAGATTTTATTGTTTCTCAGATTGCTTTATATTTGTTATGTGACGTCACTATCTTCTTTGCATCCTCTAATTTGACTTTTGACTCAAATTCAACTTCACTAACTCCAGCGATAATCTATCTTTTTTACCGAAGCTACAGTGTTTGCAGCCTCCAGTTTAATATTTTGGATTTCTGCCAAATTGCCCTCTTCTGCTCTGTAGCATCTAAATTTAATGACTCCTTGATCTGGCTCATCACTAGAATTGTAATTTTCTTAATTTACTATCGAATCATTTGCCTCGATTGTTACATTATTATCTGAAATAAATATGATCATTATTATTATTATCCTGGACTTATGCACTACCTCAGATGTTAGCTGGATATAAGTTACGTTTCCCAGATTCAGCAATCAAAGGGAATAGGCTCGATTACAATATACTTGACATAAATTTCCTAACTATCCTACATGTATTAAGAATTTCAGCATTTTGCATTTCTATATAGGTATTCTTATGCAATTCTAATTTCTTAAGACTATCATGCAAAGTTTTGGGTATTAACCCAGTCGAGGATACGATGACAGGAACAATATCTATTTTATCGAAGTGCCACATCTGCTTGATCTCAATAGCAAGGTCTGTGTATTTGAACTCTTTCTCCTGGAACTTGTTCAGCACGTTGTTATTATTCAGTATGGCGACATCCACCAGTATTGCTGTTTTGGTTCTCTTATCATACACCACTATGTCCGGCCTATTATACGTCACCATAAAGGCCTATCGTAGTATATTTTCATAGAGTCATTTTCCATTACAGGCGTCGGTTGATTCTTGTAATATGGCTGGGAGGCATTCAGAAGTCCGTACTTGTGTGCAAGTTTCTGGTGGATAATGTTACATACATAATTATGCCTGTGAAGATAGTCCGTATTGGCCAGTTGTTCGCATCCGGATGTAATATGCTGTATAGTCTCCGATATAATATGGCATTTTCTGCCTTATCTGTTTGTAATGTTCCGTCCTAAACTATAAATTTTTTGTAGTTGTTTGTAGCGATGACTTGGTCTTGAATGGCCATAAAGAGTCCGTCTGTTGCTCTCCTCTCATCAACCATTCGTTGGAAGCTTCTTTGTTGATGTGTGGTTGATTAATCTCATGGTGATGTCGTTCATGCAATTTCTTTCTTGACGATTGCTCTTGTTTTTCAGTATTGAATATGAACGATAGATTCAGCAGGTCATCAGTGGTAGTAAGATTTAGAAATGGCTGATAAGTGGCCCTTATCAGCCAACGATACTACCTTGTGGAGGTCAGAAGTGCGAGCTTTTGCAGAAAAGAATTCTCTGATATTTTTGATCTGTTCGGTATGTAAGTTGACAACATCCATCAATCCGCGTCCTCCTTCTTTCCGTTTTAAAGTTGTTCTTATCACAGACGATTTTGGATGGTGATGAGTTCAACATTGACTTCAGCACAGTCTGCAGACGCTGACTGTACTCAGAACGAATCTTCTCCTTTAACTGTTTTTGGTCTAGCAATCTGGCTTGTTGGTATCCCAGATATTTGTATACCAAAAACACATTAAAAATATATATACATCTGATATTATGTCTATGGGTCTTCGAAGAATTCCTCCAATGTATAAAGTGGTCTTTCTTTTAAATAACCAGAAAGTCTGCTCTTCAGTTCCGTCTTCGGAAGGTATTTTATTTTTTCTGGTATTTTATTGAATATTTTAACCACCATATTCTGATCATTCTTCTGAAGGTATGTGAAGAACAGTTTAGGGATTTCCAAGTTCTGTTTCCCTCTTGTGCCATATCTATGCTTGGTTCGCGATTGCAGAAAGAGATCAGGATTACTAGCCTAAAATAGAACAATCTCATAAATCTAAGGACAAACAACAGTGAGTACGGACTTTTCCACAAATATGCTTCTATAACTCACATCGTAAGGCAACCTGAAAATACTGCGAAGACACCGTTTCTGCAAAATTACAATTCTGTCTATCACTGAAGAATTCCCCCAGAATATAATCCCGCACCTCAATTAAGCCTGCACGTAAGAATGATATGCCAATAGAGCCGCATTAGTACTCACTGAATATGCTAGAGTCCTTATCACATAAGTATAGCTCGCCATATGCTCGCATAAAACATCAACATGAGATTTCCAACTTAGTCTATGGTCCAAGTGTATGCCTAAAAAGCATACACTTTCAGAAGTTTTAAGCGATGCTTGTTTGTCATTGGTGTTTGTTATGTTATCTTTCCAGTATTTAAATGGAGTTCATTTTCAGTGAGCCATTGCTCAAGTCTTTCTAATGATTTGAATATTTTAGAGTTTATTTCTCCACAATTATCTGACAGCACAAGGGATGTATTATCTGCAAATGGAACCAGTTTCTCAGGTATACTCTCAGGTACGTCATTCACGTATATAATATAGAGCAAATGTCCAAGAATTGACCCCTGAGGTATCCCCTCTTCAACACCATCTCCGAAGACTGGATCAGTTCATCAATAGTTGGGTCTTGTTCAACAACTTGCGTTCTACTTGTCAGATATGATTCCAAGAATTGATGTGGTGTTCCTGTGATTCCCAGTCTTTGTAATTTTTCCAACAAAATTACATGATTTACGTTAACGAAAGCTTTGCTTAGGTTGAGACACAGTACTCTCTCTCTCATTGATGGCTCTGATTATCTTATGAACAGCCTGATAAATGTCACGATTTGTGGACTTTTGAAACTCGGTGAGGAGTTTGAACGCGTCAAGAAAGTCCACAACTCTATCAATAATGACCCTTTCAACTCTAACTATTTTTAACAGAAGGAAGGATACCAGTTTGCAAAATTGGCAGCAAATAATAAGATAAACATATGAAAACTAAAAATTTCAGTACCATCTTCTGTCTGTCCGAAAAGTCTCTTATATCATGGGCGTCCTATAGTTTTGCATGAAACGACACCTCAAGTGCCTAAGCTTATTCCTAACCCAGACATAATGAGCCGACCCAGCCCAAAAACCAAACCTGTAAATAGATATATGAAACTGCATGTTTTGAATTGAAATAAAAGAAAAAACTATATAATTCAGGGGTGAAAATAAAGAAAAATAATTAAAGTTTTTAAACTGAACGTTTAGTTTTGTTTTGAAGAAGGGAAATTCATGCCAGATCAAAAACTGAATTTGTTATCGGACGATCTGCTCATTTTCTTCATTATCATGATATTCATTGTTCTGTAGGATGCAAATGTTGTGGACAGTCTTCACATTTATGACTAGTCCTTCAGACAAAAGGAGAAATTGTTTCTTCTGAACACCAAAAACAATGTTCAATTGCATTTCTCGTAGATCTATCTGCTATGTTTTATGCTCTTTCTTGAGCATTTGTTGGAGTTATAACTAGTGTGAGCTAATACCTCATGCAGACATAGCCGTTGTATGATAAAGAATAATCAGTGTTGTATTTGCCAGGTGAAAAATCAGCAAATATTGGTGAGTAATTGAGTAGCTAATACTTTGGGATAACCACGAATGGTATGAAATCGAGCTCTACTTTCATGTTCTTCATGCTAACTACTTGGCATGTATGTATTGTGTCTTTAAGGCCGCCAATTGAACATCATTTAAGAGTGATAAGCTACGGATGGACAAGAACATTGGTGCGGGTGACATAGCCCCTCCCCTTGTTGCGCGTTAATTTTACCGGTCACGTGGCCAAGAACTCAGTTCTCAATGAACCTTTGAAGCTGTAGGAAGAGCAGGACCGAATCGTTCAAATTTCATTTCAATATTTCTAAGTTAAAATAGGAGACTATCTATCGCCCTTAGCTATTCAAGTATTAGTGCAAAACAATGGAACAGATTCATTCCAGATCAAAGGCTGTCATCTTCAATTTCAATCCCTAGTGCAGGGTACTTGAATAGCTCAGGGCGATAGATAGTCTTCTCTATTTTTCAGGGGCTCACTCTGTATCTTCTACAGTTTCCAATCAAAAATGGAAATTCGTTCACGGGAATGCAGACAAAGATAATACCTTTCTTTCGAGTTATCACTGGACCCATCTACCCTCTTTCAAATTTTCCAGGGTTGTCACCCCTGCTCCAGGGGTTGAAATTTGAGGTGAGGATGGTACTGGATGATAACTGCCCTTGATCAGCATGGATCTGTTCTATTTTACCTCACTGAAACTAGAATAGTCTCAGGGAAGTAGTCTTCCTTATCTTTCAGTTGCTCAGCCTGTAGCTTTTAAATTTTTCAATTAAAAATGGAAATTCATTCAAGGCAATGTAGACAAAGATAACATCTTTCTTTTGAGTCATCACTCGACCCATCTTCCCTATTCAAAATGTTCAAGGATTGCAACCCCTCTTAGGTGGTTGATATTTCAGGCAAGTATTGTACTCCAAAAGATGTCCCCCTTGAAACAAAAATTCACATGTTTTTGTGTTTCGATCAGAAATGAATATCTTGGTAGATATAGCCTCTATTTAGTTTTCGTTGAAGCACCTTGTATATTCATTCCAACCGTACACACAAGAAGGCTTGGAGTGACGAGACAAACGACGGCCTACGTTAGCCTGTATCAAAAGGAAGAAGACCGATAATTTTGAATGCCGGTAGTGAATGTGGATACGTATGACAAGCATATCTTGTCTTTCAGTCCAATTGTGAAACCGGTGATTATCACGATGATATGAATTTCGCAAACTACAAAAAATGTTTGATAGAAGAACTTATTCCAAATTTACCACCAAAATGTGTGTTTGTGACCGATAACGCCCCATATCACAATGTACAATCAGAAAAACGCCCGAACATGGTTAATCTGATTAAATTGTACAAGCTCAAATATAAAATGTATGCTGTCGACAAACCCCTGAATAGTCAGGGCCACGATGTACTTACACTTCCCATATATCATCCTGACTTAAATCCGATTGAAAAGTTTGGACAGACATGAAAGTTCATGTAGCTGACAGAAATGTTGAGTTCTCAATGAAAAATGTGGAAAAACTGTGTGGTAAGTTTTTCTTTTCATTTTCTCCAGACATAGAAAATTTTTAATTTTTCGTTATTTAACTCATTTTTGTTTTTATTTATGTTTATGTGTCTTTCTAAATATAACATTTCGTGAAACGACAGTAATTACAAACACAAACAAAACACAAAAATATATATCAAATTACAAAATACAAAAAACATTAAGGACCAAATTACATTCATGAAAAACAAGAGGGTATAGACAGTTCTCTGTGAGCAAAGTTTTACAATATTTCTGGAATGACTTTTCATCTAGAGCTAATACTTGTGGAGGTAATGCATTGAATAACCTTATGTATATAAGAGTTGTCTTCTTCAATTTTAATTTAGGTATAACTATTGAATCTCTATTCCTAGTAGTGTAATCGTGAATCGTGAAACTTATTTTGTTCCTCTTGCTTGATAAACAGCAAATTTGCATAGGCTATGAGAGAAAACAATGTCATTATTTTGAGTTCTCTGAAAATAGGAGCACAGTGATCTCTAAAGTCAGCACCCACTATACATCTCACTGCAGATTTTTGCAAAACAAAAACAAGCTGTAGGTGAATATGGGCTACGCCTCCCCATGCCAAGACACCATATGACATTAGGGAATGGAAAAGTGCGTAATGGGTAATCTGCGCTGCTTTTGGTCCACCCATATATGCAATCTTTTGAACTGCATATACAGATTTTGCAAGACGATTGCATCAGAATCAATGTCAACTCCAAGGAACCTAATCGTATCCACAGATGATGGTGTAGTGGCATATGTCAATACTTTGGTCTTCTGTACATTCAGAAGAAGTTCGTTTTCATTGAACCAACCCTGGGCGTCCCTCATTATTTTGTCATAGTCGATCTGGAAGTTTTCCCTCTGTGATACCATATGAGTGCCGTGTCGTCTGCGTATATTATTGTTGAGAAATTTGAAGTTGTCATGCTTTCTATAAGATCATTCATAATTAGTATAAAGAGAAGGGGCCCCAATATCGATCCCTGTGGAACACCTCTCGTTATAGTAATCTCTTAACCCACTCTGTCTCGAAAAAATACTACCTGCGTTCTGTCACTTAGGTAGAATGGAATCAGTTTGTTTGCAGTTCCTCTTATTTCGAGATTATGGAGTTTATTAAGTGATTTTTCATGGGACATGCAGTCAAAGGCCTTAGTGGAGTCGGTAAACAAACTGAAGCACAGATCCCCCTTTCCAAAAGATTTATAAACGTTAGTATCATGATGGCATCAACAGAATGTCTGTTCTTTCTATAGCCCTATTGATGAGAGAAAAGTAAGTTACGTTTCTCAACGGAGGTGTATAACTGTCTTTGTATTACTTTTTCAATTACCTTTGAAAATACTAGTAAGATTGATATTTGCCTGTAGTTGTTTGGATCATCTTCATCTTTTTGAGAATTATGGTCACTTTAGCTCTCTTTAACATTCTTGGACAATCTGAATTGTTTTCAAGAATTATCTAGAGTTTTACCATTTTATATATATATATGTATATATATATATATATATATATATATATATATATATATATATATATATATATATATATATATATATATATATATATATATATATATCTTATATATATATATATATATATATATATATATATATATATATATATATATATATATATATATATATATATATATATATATATATATATATATATATATATATATATATATATATATATATATATATATATATATATATATATATATATATATATATTTACAATGAATTCGAATAATTGTATTTACAATGAATGCTTATATCTATAATTTTGGTGTGTGTCAGAAAAAAAACACAAGTGTGAGATCAGGAAATGTAACAGGGGAACCATACTATCTTGCGTATGATTCAAGATACGAGTGAAAAAACCTGAGGAAAAAACTCGTTTCCCTGTCGCTATTGCACCTGCAATAGTTTGTCTGTTTATGTTGTGTTAGTGTCGTCTGTACATAAAGAGTACCAAAGATTTTTCTGCTTAGCAGCTTCAATTCTCATCTTGCACTCCATGATTTCCAGACAAAGACAAGGGTGAAAGGAAGGGGATTTGGGACAGGAATCTGTAACAATGGAAAAAGAAAACCAGCAGAAAAATATTTCAGCTTTCACACCCCACTCTTATATGTCTAAAATCACTTGAATTTAAGAAAAGATTTTACTTAGCAAGCAATGGCATAAAAAAGACTAAGCAGATGATCAAAAAGTACATAACCTGCTGCGATATTTCTTCTTTCTCGGAGATGTTCTTCCGTCGCAGTGTGAGTCTCCTGAAACATAATCACTTCCTTGTTCTTGCTTGCCAAATTTTTAAGTAAAATCGCAAAATTCCTTCAATATTCAAACTCAACAAAGAATTCCCTCTCTGTTTGACCGAGAGAGCCCCGATGGCAAGGTTCGGTCATATAAGTGATTCCGATTATGATCCATAAATGTTCTAGAATCATTATGAACCCAATAAATTGGGTTGACATCTCTCATTCATTATTTCTTCGTGAATTTTGTTTATTTTGAAGAAAAATTTGCGAAAAAATGTTGACAGTCGTTTCTGAACAAAGAAAAAGAAAGAATTTGCATTATTAAACTGAAAACCAGGAAAATCCGAAACAGATAGCTCAGTACGATTGTATCTCTTAAAATTTCCGTTTTCTTTGTTATGTGGTTAATCCTATATAAACCCATCGAGGTATCACAAAAATACTAGGTACTCAGGAAAAACATAGTTACTAATCATTTGCCTCGAATCCCTATTGAAAATCAACCAATCAATTACTATATTTCATCTCATTGTACAGATTCCCGGTATTCTTCAAAATTCGAATTATAAGGAGAAATCAATAGTACTTATAATGAAGGTTCAGTTAGAAAAACCCCTGTCTCGATAATTTTCTGTAGTTCAACTGTTGATGAGTTTGTGACTCACTTTTTTGTGATAGAAATTATAATGAACGAGTACCTTGAAATGCCATATGCCTAAGAGGTATAATCTTCTCAAAAAACCCTTACGCCGACCCTGATAGCTATTTGACATTACATTGCACAACGTATTATTCATCTTACTTCCTAATAATCTAATAAGAATCTCAACCGCACCAATATTCTTGTCGACTTGTAGACATAGACAATTTCTGAAATTTAATTGTAAATGTATGCACAAAATTGAAGAAAATCCTACATACGATATGACTTTCCTTCTATATTTAAGAATATTCTAATTTCAAAACGTTCAATTAAATTATTTGTTATTGATTGATTATTTGAATCAATATGTATAATATGTGATTTATACTGATTTTTTATGATAATTTCACTTTAAAAATACCAGAATATTGTTTCACAAGAAGTTAGTTAAAGGATATTGATCAATTAACTGACAAACAGTTGACATAAACTTAACAAGAATTCAACAGATCGTTTGGATTTACGCAACACGAATACTGAGGTAACACTAGTTTGATACATTGCTAGCTGATTTTTGTAAACTTCTTGTTAAGTGTTTCATGCAACCCAAATATGTATTTCACATTGAGGTGACAAATTGTCAGACTGAACAATTCGTCAAGTAGCTTTATACAACCGGGCCGATATTTTACATGTGCTGCAAATAATTTCAATAACAACAATGAACCGCAGAAATGAGTCTTACGCATAGAATATAGATTAAAACGAAGATTAATTCATAGAGAAAAGCTTTGAAACCAAAATATGCTAATGATTCACGGTGTGTAGTGTAAAATTTGACATTTGATTTCGTGAAAATCGAAAGTGGAAATTAAAATGAAGTTGACAATTCACGACTGTGTGTTAAGTTGATATTTTACGACTGTGTTAATTGGATCATTTATGTGAACGAATATGTGTGTGTATTTGGTTTTCTTCAAGCTTATGTAAGTAAACTTAATTTAGTTCACGTTAAGTTTAATTTCTTTCTTGATATTCTTCATTTACTTTCTTCGAAAGAAACTTATCGATTGAAAATTAGCTGTAAGTGTATGAATGGCTTTAATTTCAAAAAGTTCACGTAGGTTAGCTACATGGCAATTCAAGTTGATAAATCCCCTCACTGTCAGTTGTCAATTCCGAGTTTATTGACGGACATCGCTCCCGATCCATATCTCTTCCCATTCTTCACGAAAACGAGACTTTGCGACGATAATAATCGCGCTATATCTATTTTATAAAACTCCAGTTTCAGTTTTAATTGTGGACGTTCTCGGTATACACCTGCGTTACATAATAGGCCAATTAATAGTACCATAAGTGAAATGGGTACTTGCGCTTCTTGCTTTGGTACGAAATGGTTTATTGCTCTCAGAGGAGTACTTGTGTTGGTGGCAGAGATGTAGCACAGTACCATGAAAGAAAGAACGTAACTCGGTTCTTCTTAGGAGTAAATGTTTATCTACATAATTGCACGAAAGTCGTTCGTTATCGTTATACTTATCAATTTGGACAGAAAAATAATTGATTCAATCTCAGCAGCAATTGGCTGCTCGGTACAAAACGATACCTAAAAACTATAAATTATAGGGGACCTTATATTTCCGCGTATGAAGAAACAGATAATTTCCTCTCTTCATTATCGAAATTAAACTTTCTTCAAGCATATCTAAAAAGAATTAAAAATTAATGATTCACAAGATCCTTTGCATAAAATGTGATTTTCAAAGAATGCATGTAAAATCTCTATATCGGCTGTTCCGTGAAAAATGCCCAAAGCAGAAGCTCCTACAATTAATGATCGATTCAAATAATACAAAACTGGATTGCGTATTGAATGATTTTGTAACAGCCTGAAACATTTTCATTGGTCTGTCATTCCCGGAAATTCCAGAAGTTCGCCTTCACTTGAACTTTTAAATGATATTCCCATATTTTCATATTTTTTTCTATTATTCAATTTTCTG
Source organism: Cryptolaemus montrouzieri (assembly GCA_013387265.2). Taxonomy (NCBI): domain Eukaryota; kingdom Metazoa; phylum Arthropoda; class Insecta; order Coleoptera; family Coccinellidae; genus Cryptolaemus; species Cryptolaemus montrouzieri. Next base: position 34,847,114 of record JABFTP020000165.1, read on the forward strand.
CTTAAAAAGTACCACTTAAAATGCTGTACTCACATCTCCAATTCATCGATGTGGTTCCTAAAATGGGCGACTGATTGTATTTGTGAAAAAATTTTTCTCTCTTAAGAAGTGTTTTGTCATTATTCAAGTTCTGATAACTCACATTATTTCGTATTTTGGGTGAAAAGGACTTAAATCGCAACAGAAGGTTCTGATGAATCGTAAAGTAAGCTTTGTGGCACAATATCAATGATTGATAATTATAATGTCATTCGCAATTATTAATAAGAAATTATGACAGATTAGGTTTCTTGTCTTGTTATTATTTCATTTCTAGTCTTCATTATTATTAGGTATGGAAGATAAAAATGCAGTGACTATGGACATGATCCAAGTTTATTTTCAATCTAACAGAAATAGTGTTCGAGCATTTTGACTCTATCGTGAAAGATTTCCAGATCGTGATGATCTAGAGCAGGGTGCTCAAACGGTCGATCCCGAATGCTTTAAGTAGATAACTAAACTACAAAAACTTGTTACGTAATAAAATAACACTCTGCTAGCGGCAAAAGGCGGCTTTATCGAAGAAAGGCGAGGTGCTTATCAAAGAAAAGCCGCGTTTTATTCTTGCCGCTTTTCTAGAAATTTCGGACGGCGCGTTTGACGGAAACATTCGAGACTTTCGTTCACGCCCATATAAATGCGCCTGCAGGAATTGGAGTCATTCTGAATTGAAACTTGAAGGCAATACCACGTGAATACAAAGTTTATTATTAAATAGTACAAAATTAGTGCAGCGAAGAAATCTAAAACGTATCATTTTAAAAATGATTGAGAGGAAGAATTTTGAATGTGCATTTGTCTTATTTGTCGTGCCACAGTTGCAATACCTAAGCGTGATAACTTAGAGACGCATCATAAAACGGTCCATAAAAATTATGAAAAGTAAGTCATTAGATATCTTGTTTGAAAAAAGAAGGAACCATGTTCACAAGACCAGCCAACCAATCAAGAGCTGCTACGGTCGCGTCATTCATAATATCTCATATATTGGCGAAATACACGAAACCATTCGAAGAGGGATCGGTTGTGAAGGAAGCATTTTTTAAAGTGGGTGAGACTTTATTTGGAGATTTTAAAAATAAAACAGAAATCATGTCTGCTATAAAAGAACTTCAGTTATCTCGTCCGACTGTCACAAGGCGTATTGGAGTCATGAGTCAGGACATGGCAGATAAACTAAAACATGATATCAACAACTACAAGCTACCAATATATAAATTAGTGTGCATTACAACCGATGGAGCACCAGCAATGACAGGAAACAAAAACGGTTTTGTGGCATTGTGTCGAGCTAATGAAGATTTTCCTTCATTTTTTCATTCCATTGCATCAAACATCAACAAGTTTTGTGTTCAAAAATTTTAAACACGGAGAAAGTTATGGGCATTGCAACAAAAATTGTGAATTCCATCCGTGCGAGTAGCTTGCAACGACGGCTATTTAAGTTGCAGTTGAAAGATAGGGAGTCAGCTGAACACACTGATTTAGTTCTTCACATGGACGTCAGGTGGTTGAGTCGCGGATAATTCCTAGAAAGGTTTCAAGAATTATTGCCCGAAATAACAGATTTTCTAGGCGAAAGCGGTGATGACACTCAGATGTTGAAAAACGAAAAATGGCTGACTGATTTGGCATTTTTGACTGACATCACAATACCCTTAAACACTATTAACTTGGAGCTACAAGGTAAAGGAAAAACTATTATTGAGAAAATTAGCGCAGTAAACGCATTCAAAAGTAAATTGCAACTTATGATAGATCAACTGAAAAAAAAAAGGATCTGAAACATCTTTGAAAGCAAGGATTCCTCGGTTGAGTTATGATACGTATGATGCTAAATTATCAAATAATTTGGGACAATTCGACATGCGTTCTTATGATTGCAGTAAATTGGCAAATATAGCATCATTTCATGTGAAGACATTCAGGAATTAGCTACTGAAATAGCTAGTCCGTTTAAACGAACTTATGTTCTGTTGAAAATGAATTGGTACAAATTATATCAGATATACATCTCAAAGCTACATCATCTGATACAAATTTCTGGTGTTTTATATCTGAAGAAAAATATCCGCAACTAAGGTAAATTGCCCTTCAACTGACGGCAATGTTTGGGTCAACCTACATGTGCGAGTCTTCGTTTTCTGAAAGGAAGATAATTAAGTCAAAATATCGCAATCGACTAACTGACGATCATATGTCATCATGCTTGCGATTAGCACTCAGTGGTTACGTACCATCTTATGAAAAGTATGCTGAGGGCACGCTTCAACATCGCAATTTTGAATAACTATGCGTTTTTTCATTGATATTAAAGAGAAGAACCTTACTAAACCTAACCCAAACCTTGACTAAAATAATGTATATTGTGCGGAAAGCCAATATCTATATATGCTACGGTACAACCTACCTAGGCAGATAGGTTAGGTAGGGTCTAGGTAGGGTGTATCGTGTAGGTACGACTATACAAAAATTGTGTGTGTAGTGCAAAAGATCTACGAGCTACAATTTTTTTAAATGTTTCTCAAAAATCGAGTTTATAACAAAAATAATTAAATCTGTCAAAAGTTTTGACAGATAAGTGCCAACAACTTAGGTATTTCATGCCTTGCTCAAATGTAGGTTCTAGATGTATAATAAAAGAGGTAGATTGCCATTTGAAATAACAAAGTGATGACCCACTTCCAGTATAACCAGAAATGGTATCACTTCGAAAATATTTCACTTCAATTGGAAATCGATAGTTATGGCCTCGTATAAAATTTCAGCTTGATATTGTAATTGGAACTTAAAAAGTTTTTAATGGACGGTCCCGGTAGATATCCCTGTATAACTAGTTATACTAGACTGGTAACGCCTTCGGAAATAGAGAGTTTTTCAAAACGGAATAAGTAGAGTGCTTCGGTCCTTTTAGAAGCACGATAGGACTAAATGAGTTAAGAACGTAGTATATAGCAACATCATACCTAAATCACAACCCGCGAAGATTTGAAATTGCAAAATGGATTAATTCATTCCAATGATAAATTGTTTTGAACACCAACTCATTCTCGTTGGTCACCAACAAATTTGGTCGGACATTTTAAGTATCCGAAACGGAGGATCGAAATTAAAAATAAATTGTTATCGAATTTTTAGATATCCACGAAAAGTTCACGAGATTATTAGGAAGGAATGAAGAATCATAGAAAAATGAAAAACACCGTTCTGGGGAAAGTGAGATTCTTAAAAGAATTGCTAAAAAAGGTACTTCCCGAATTTGTAGTGAGATGAATGTAGAATTAGGCAACATATTCCATTATCATTCTATAAATATTGCTTTAGTTACGCTTTTCTATAACTTACTTCTTGAATCTCATCGATTTGATTAGGTATAAATAGATGGGAATTCGGAATGTGTCTCGTTACATGAGAGAGAAAATTTACTGTGCGCAGTGGAACCCTGCATGCTGAAGTACTCGCGCAGGAACACTGCGTGTTATGCACTCAGCCAAAATTGGATAAAGGGCGCGAAAGCGGGTCGCTGCACGCATGTCTAAATTTGAGAGTGCGTATACTAGGATAATATTGCGCTTTCTCTCACTTTTCCTGTATTTACTGAAGCTTCCATATTCTTTATATTACCACAAGTTTTATTTTCATCTGGTATACGGTGTTACACACGTAATTTTTCTCATCTTATTATGTATATAATTATTGATGAATCGATATGTAATTTCTCTCTTTCAATCGTCATTTTCTGAATTATTAAAACGAAAACGAAACTATATCGAAAACAATTTGATGTCATAAATAACGGTGCCGTTTTTTGACAATTTTCTCTCGACCAATTCTTTCTAGGAAACCAACATTACTGAGTTTGTACACACAACGTCATCTACTTCTATTTATGGGATATTGTAGCCCTGCTTTCTTGAGAAACTGGTTTTCAACATAGGTAAGGTCATATTGATCTTATTCGCATGACGTTTCTGACGTTTCATAAAGAAGTCACTCTAATATTTCGAAAGAAAGTTGGTCGATAGCTGTTTCGATTTTCCAAATTCTTATGTGCTTTCAAAATGGCAATAACCTTAGCTTCTCTAAATTCTAAAGGGTTATAACCGTAAAGGAATTTCAGCACTTGTTTGAAGAATTCAAGGAACAATATCATACGCTACAGCTTTAGGTACTATCAAAAATTTCAAAGTACTTTGTTGAAAAATTGAACATCTTGAAAAAATTTCGGTTCATCGGTGAAACTTTTTATTCCTAGTTTTTGTGTTTATTTTTAGTGCCAATCAATTCTGTATTTCTTCTAGCCGAATAATTATCTTTATTGGAACAATGGGTATCGTTTTCCAGCTGATCAGGTAGTAGTTATATTTTCTATACAATATCTTTGATCAATATAGTAATCGTTAATTGCGAATCCGTTAAAAATTCTGCCGATATCCTTATCTGATATGTCCTCGCGAATTTTTTCAGTCCATTTTTGTAAATGATCTTCGCAAAGAATTATACTCTGTTATTACATTTCTTATTATGGTTAAAAGAGTAATCACTTCGAATGGTATTTTACTAACAGCGAACAGTAATTTCTTATTGAAGTATTTGGTCTTTCAACTTATGTCGGAATATCCAATATCGTTAATTTCGTGACTATTATCACTCGAGCCTTGTACAGATATAGAAATATCAAATGTTGAGGAATTTTAGTTCACTCGGTGTATGAACGTGAGAAAACTATACTGAATTTAGACAGAGTGCTCATTCCGAACCATTATTGTGATCTAGCCAATTATGAAATTTTGATCCTTGTAACTGCAATCAATTGAAAGAAACTGTGTATTGCATTTGTCAAATTTTTTCCTAATTTATTATCTATTTATTCATCTACAAGAATTGTCTATCAAATTATGATGTGAGTCAAAAACACGATCCGGAAAGCAAAGTATGTAGTATACATAATCATTAGAAATTACACTACGCACGAAATTACGACGATCACCCCTAAAGTGTAAGTTTTTATATGACTCAAGGGAATGAGGAGAACAAGCATGACGAGCCCCGCTCGTTGCTGATACAGCACTAACAGCTAGTCTGTAAGTGTTGTGTGTTAACGTTTCTGATTTTAAACAGAACATTCAATGGTGTATGAATGATGATATTGTGGCAGAAAGCAGAAAAATAAGAAGAAAAGCAGCGAAAAATATCGTGACAGTATTACTAAATGGGTTTTTATATTTCAACTTAAACAAGAAAAGTATCTGTTGCCATATGTGTTACAAGGTGTCCACCATGCTCCATAACAATCTTTAAGAGCTGGCCTCTGAAGAAATTCTAACACAAATCAGTGAGATTAGCATGGTCCGAATTTATTTGAATTCAGCTTGAAAAATTCGATTCTCACAAGTCCTGAAATCACAATTTTCAACATACGAGAGCGATTCTGTGATGTTATAGAATGAAATACATATCTTGCTGTATGGAAGGTGACATTCGTAACCATAGAAATATGATTATCAGGAATATTAATATACGAGGGTAAACCAAAAATGCTGTTTTCTGAATGGCCTTGTAGAATCACAATAATAATAACAACCTATCGCTTCATTAGTAGAAAATATAGCATAATTTATACGATGCCCTTTACATTTTCAACGCAGTGAGAAGTTCATTCAGTGTTATGTCTGGTTTCTTGACGTATATCGGTTCGAACTCGAGTATCCGATATGATGGTCACTTCTAGGGTGTCAACAGTAGGATGTGGAGCATGTTGTGAAGGTTCAAGCTAGCTTCTTTGTCTTGATACTATATAGTAGCACTATGAACCTGGTAATACTTGTATCCATGCCGATGTATTTTATTGGTACGGCTTGTCCTAGATAAACGGTTATCAGAGCTTATGTACCTGCCTTAAGGTTTGCATGACTTATCAATTTACATCTTCATTGGTGTTTATAAAGAATTTTTCAGCTACTTTTACTATCTGTCATTTGATTTTTCTTGTTTCTCGATTTCAACTTTTCTTTCATTATTTTTTATTCATTTCGTTGAGATTCTCCTGAGGTAGTCGCTGGGATTTTATTGTTGTTTATACGTTTTCGCATTCAGTCTATATACCATTTCAATATGGTTATCATTTAAGTCCTCAATTGGGATGGTATAACTGTTATCTGTAATCAATAATCTATGCGTGTTTAGTAGCTTTCTGATTAGTAAGTTAGTTTCCTGATTTCTGCCAAAGCAATACTGGATGACAGGAACAGGTAGAGATGTGCACACATTTTGTTCTTGTCGTTCAGTTCTATCTGAAGAATTGCTCTTATTCCTCTGTATTCTATATTCTGCTCGTAATTTGGTTTGCATTGTTTTGTATTGAAATCCATTGATTTCCTTCGAAGACTAGGTATTAATATACGACATTTTTTTCTGAAGTTTCTGGACATATGCGTACATTTTAGTTTGTAATTTCCCTATGGCAAAACTCAGTTCCGAACACTTCTCAAGCCCATTCGCTTATGTATGTCATCACTAATTAATATACCACTTATGTAAAACCAACTCTTATGTTATTTTAGACAACACTGGTACATTTGATCCATTCAGTGATAATGGTACTTTCAGCGGTTGATGCTGCTTGAGCAGTACAATGAATCATTGATTAAAGATCAGAAAATTTTACCGTTGAACAAACTGATGAATTTACAAACCGAAGACAATCCGGAAGAAGAAGTGAAATGACTACTCACGATTATCGTTTTTTAAGGCTTAGAGAGGCAGATACCGACTAGTACCGCTGTACAGAAAAGAAACAGGTTGGGGGGAGTGAGACAAGTGAAGACCTATAACGGGCCCAAAATCGAATGGAATATACCGCAGGGCGCCAGCGAACACCAGCATTGAATAAATGAGTAATAGCGCAACGATGCCATGTCGATACTGCAAGAGTAGTGATTACCTTGATGGAAACAGACAAGTCGTCAAGAAGACCCGATCCCGATTCGATTGAGCATATGTGGGACACGATTGGTAAAAGTTTAAGAAAGCGAGAGTAGTTCAAGTTATGCAAGAAGATGGACAGGAATAGACCAAGAATATATCCATGGGCGTTTAGTTGATAACTTTCCGTTCGTATTCTTGACCTTGTTCACCACTTCATTATTTCCGTAAATAAAAACTTTTACTATACGTACTGACTTGGAGAAAGCGTTTGATCCGGTTGTACACTGCATAGAGATGACAGAACATACTTCCTGGTTAGGATCGGGAACTTTTTCTCAGGCAAGCACGCTAGAGCAAGTGGGTTACCGCAAGGTTCTGCTCTACTTTATCGCTGATTAGGTTTCTCCTGCTTCGCAGACGACATAAAACCAACGGCTACCTACTCAGTGAACATGATCAAATTCAAGGAAATCTCACCGACATAAAGGCAAAAAGATTTGGACGTCATCATATCCCAACTTTTGTTGGCCAAGATATATCACAGACATTTGCGATCGCGCCGGCTTGCGAATTTCCGTTTTCGAAATAGGTTTTGGAAAAGCCTCTTTCTCAACGTGCACCGAACTATGTATAATGTACGTGGGTCCTATTTTAGAATATTGCTGTCCGGTGTGGAGTGCAAACCACGTCTCCCGTCTGGCCCAACACGTCTTGATAAGCAGCTAGATTGTAATTAGCCGCAATCTCTTGGGTAAGGATCAGCGTTTGTGGTGAGGCGGTCTTGAATAACAAAAGAAAACTTCATTAGGTAACATTTCTTCTGCAACCATGCATGTAACAGCTGAAACAATATGTCTCGTAGGGTTATTAGTGCAGTGACTGTGAATCCATTTAAGAACAAATATGGCTTATATATAAAGGCATTTGAGACATCACTTTGTTAGTGACACCAAGTTTTTCTTTTGTATTTCCTAATTTGGTTCAATTCAACCGTTTGGCTTGTTATGAGTCCTAGGATAAGTTCTCTTTTTGTTTTCCTTTTTAATTATAAATGAAAAACATAGGATTCCTTTCCATGACTCTCTTTCTCTCAGAGTTAATAATGATAATGTTCAAACTCAACAACACAAAATCCTATTTCTTCAACCGCTAGAGTCTTAAAGACCAAGTCCTATCTTTCAAGTGATGGATATTATTTTTGAATGCAGAGCCAGAAACATTAAGGGCACAAAAATCGGCTACCATCTCCCTTGAATAATTAATTACAGGTGGGGCGTGGCTAGCTCCCAGTTTTCAAAAAATCACTCCACAAGAACGGGAGGTACTAGAGTGGTCGCGCTGGTTTCGTTTAGAAGGGCGGATCGTGTACTTTGGAATCTTAACCATGTCTTGGTCGGGTGAGTAGCAAGCGTTTGTTGTTGTGACCTTTATCCAAACAAGAGAATCTATTATCGCGACGCAGCGTGCCTTCCGCACGAAGTATCGTTTGAACTCATCTCAGAGTGTTCCCGAACGGAAAACAATCGTGGCATGGATGCTAAAATTCCGAGCAACAGGATCTACACTAAATGTAGAATCATCATCATTATCGCTACTGGGCACAAAAAAAAACACGAAAGCTTCATCGAAGACCCCTCCACAGGCCAAAAGTCACAGTTTGGTGTGCAGTATCGAAAGTAGGCATCATTGGGCCTTACTTTTTTGAAAATGGTGGTTGAGAAATTTTTGCTCCCAAAAATTGAGGAATTGACTAAAACCTACGACAAACAGAACTTCTGGTTCCAGCAAGATGGTGCAATTGCGCATACAGCCCGTCGACCACGATCAATTCTTCAGGAGATGTTTCCTGGTCAGGTTGCATTCTTGCGGGAAACAGTTCAGTGGCCCCCGCGCTCCCCTAATTTGAGCCCCTGTTATAACCTACCTAATCTCTAATAGGTTGTAAAGTGATAATAGTTAGTTCAATTTTAAGTAGGTTGACATTTTGTTGTTTACCCTGTTCAGTCGTTTAAATGGGTCGTGGATTTTAATTCCCTTCAAGCATCCAATGTTGACAGTTCCTACCCAATAAAATGAACACGAATAATTTAAAATAATTCAATAAAATATTGTTATCTATTTGGTGAATAATCTAGACTTTACAGAATTTGTGAATTGGACTTATCTTAATAGTAATGTGCTAGCACATAAAATTGAGAGTAGTTCAGAAGGTTGGTGGCTATCCAAGAAAAGATTGATCTCCTCTAAAAATAATGTAGATTGGTGGCTATCCAAGAAAAAGATTGATCTCCTCTGAAAATAAATCTGTGGAACTGAATATTGTTGTCCTTCGCAAAAACGAAGCTGTTGTTGTGTCCTCTCCAAGAAAATAAAGGTGTTGTTATCCTCCCCAAAAAATCTGTTGTTTTCGTCCTCTCCAAAAAATTGAGGTGATGTTGCCCTCCCCAAAAAGAACCCTTTTATTTTAAAGGGTTATTAAACACAAATTCACAAATTATTGTGATTAATTATTTTCTCGTGGTTTCAATGAAGTCTTCAAAGGAAATGAATCAACTCCGGTGGTCTCTCATGCATCAGTTGTCATCCTTCGAGAATCACCGATAGTAAAGGAGATTCTTCACGGAATGAATGGTCATAGAATCAATGTGACTTGCACTGCGTTAAACTTGCACCGTGTTTATCTAAAGGTTATTCAGATGAGGTAGTAGCGGCCACTTAGCACGTTAGACTGTGACTTTTTTCTGTGGGGCTATCTCATGCATCAGTTATCATCCTTCTAGAGTACCCGATAGTAAAGGAGATTCTTCACGGAATGAATGGTCATAGAATCAATGTGATTTGCACTATGTTAAACTTGCACCGTGTTGATCTAAAGGTTATTCAGATAAGGTAGTAGCGGCCACTTAGCACGTTAGACTGTGACTTTTTTCTGTGGGGCTATCTCATGCATCAGTTATCATCCTTCGAGAGTCACCGATAGTAAAGGAGATTCTTCACTGAATGAATGGTCATACAATCAATGTGACTTGCACTGTGTTAAACTTGCACCATGTTTATCTAAAGGTTATTCAGATAAGGTAGTAGCGGCCACTTAGCACGTTAGACTGTGACTGTTTTCTGTGGGGCTATCTCATGCATCAGTTATCATCCTTCGAGAGTCACCGATAGTAAAGGAGATTCTTCACGGAATGAATGGTCATAGAATCAATGTGATTTGCATTGTGTTAAACTTGCACCGTGTTGATCTAAAGGTTATTCAGATAAGGTAGTAGTAGCCACTTAGCACGTTAGACTGTGACTTTTTTCTGTGGGGCTATCTCAAGGGTGAGGCTTTTAAACGTCGTCGAAGGACCATTGAGCTGAAAACCGCCATGGAAAGAAGGAGAAATTAAGCAGATGACCCCTGTGAAAGTCATGTGGAATTTCCATGAAAGGTTAAATATGTGTTGCCCGCCAGACCCATCATTTGGACGATTTAATTTCAAAACTTAACTGAAAAAAACTACATTGTATATAACCTTTCTGCCGAAATAAGGTTTTTTTGGAAAAATCTCGTACAGTGTTTTTACCAACTGTTTGAAAAGTAGGAGTCAGCCGCGCCCCACCCTGTAATATTAAACTATAAACATATGAAAATTTCAAGATGAAAACTAATAAATTAAAATGACGCCTGTCAATTATAAGCTTAGATAAAGAACGGTAAAATATCTTTAGGAAAATTTATTCAAGATCTGTCTATATTGATGCAATACAATAAATATTAATAATCACACATAAACCATGAATTGATTCAAACAACAGGAAATAATCACAGAAAAATTACAAATCACATTATAGTATTTCAGTCAGTTGCGCTCAAAAGTTCACGACCTTTCTTATCCATGGAATATACTCGGAAACTCTGGTATAAAGACCAGGTAAGAATGGTCTGGCACATCCGATTCCTGTCGAAACTACGCCAACAACCATCATTTGATCAGGTTTGCCTGTGTTCAACATAAGTGGACCACCACTGTCGGCCTGTGAAATTAAATTTCTGTAATTACTGTTTCAGAGAGCAATTTTTTCATGAAAATTTATGCATTCTCACAAAATAGTGCATTTATAGAAAAATATTCTTCGAAAGACTGATTTATTCATTAATAATTCATTCTTGTGTGGAAGCGAAACTGAGAAAAGGTGAATTTCCTTCAAAGATGAAACATGTTCATTTTCTGGTACCAATCGAAGTGATTATGATAATTAATGTACTGATCTATGTAAGTATTCATATAATAGTGGGAGCGGATAGGAATCAGTAAATCGAATGTTAATAAGATACTGAAGTCATCCTTCAAAATTCACCTATGTGTATAACAAAAACATCTAAGGACTCCAAGCGAAGTTTAAAATTCATTGCTCTCATGAGTCAAATATTCAAGGGTCATTGTAATATAGGCAATCATATTTTGTGGAGCGACCAGTATTTCCTAAGATAGGGGCTTTCTTCAGGTGGTGATTTTCAAGCTAAAATGAGGAAGATTCGTCAAAATCTTCTCTTAGTGATCTCCTTTTCGAGATCTGGAATCTCAACGTGGAGTCATGAAATGTGGTTTGATTGATCATTATTGCGGAAATTCATAATAGAACTTTTAGAAATTTTGTTTCATTTTTAAATAAAATAGCTTAATAGCTTCACTCGAGCTACCCTTGGCAAAATGCCACTATCATTGTAAGCTTAAATTCTATGTTTGTGGTACAGGTATAACCGTTGATCTTTGAAAATCTGATCAGATAGTTTTATGGTTTATTTCTTGTTCTATTTACTTCGTAATTGTTTTTCAATTATAACTGATCGAGGTCTTCCAATTTCATTAACTTATTAAGCCTCCTGTTCCATTCTTGCATGAAGCAAGAGATTTTTATTTGGTGAATTTCGACGAAATTTACCTTTCGAGACAAAGTAGTTGAATGAAGACTTACTGTATTACCCCCTGGACTTTTGAATAATTTTAAACAGATTGCTTTCTTCGTTTGCGGGGAATAATTCAAAAACCATGATGGATATCTTCACTTAGAGAAGTCATATCTTATGTGGGACCAAGAAAAACATATGACAAATCGTTCTAATTTTGTCTGACAAGTCACCAGCTCAAAAAGGTCCGCGGACTTAGGAGATACTGTGCTTTTTTTTCTTTGCATCCTTCTTTTATCTCCTTAAATATTGAAGTTATCAGTGCTGTTTAGTGTCGATCATTTCTATGGTACAATTTGAATGATGATATCATAAAAAGAAAGGTGAAAGAACAAATCCTACCCAGCAAGCATCAACTCCTCCTTGTTCGTGTCCAGCGCAAATTTGGGTTTCTTGAATTTTTGTTTTTTTGCCTTGAGATTTGTACCAGTCCTGACACCTTTCATTTTCGATAACGTTCACCTTAGCTTTTTGAAGAACTTTTGCTCGACCTCCTGAAAATAACATAGCAAAAATATTACACATTGTAGATTTTTACACATAGTTATAAATTTCGCGTGTTATCCGATATTGAAAAAAAATATTACAGTTATTCAAAACATGAATCAGTTTTAGCTTCTTTAGCATATTGGATTGAGAGGTTTTGATCATTACAGTATGAGAGAGGAAAGAAAGAGAAATAATGCTAATTTATTGTTGACGGATGTTGTGTATTCATACATAGCAAGTATCATATGTTTTACTCTGATTATTAGGCAAAGAGGAATGGTGGATGATACTATAGGTTGCTTATCAAATTATCGAGATAATTTGGCGTGAAGTATAATTAAGGCTTGATGCTCGTTCTGAGCATCATTTTGATTGACCCATAGCGCTGATTTTTTTTTATTTTGTCTGAAATAACCCCTTCCAACTCCAGTTAATTTCTTAGTGATAGTGCTTCTGTTATATTCTTATCTATAGTGAATACACTTTGCCAAAAGATTAACGCACAATTTCTATATTTCAAATCATTTTTTTGGTGAGCAACTAATTATTAACACTTGTTTTTTTCGAACGTGTCCGGATATACTCCAACAATTTTGATATTTTTTTGGCGCACATATTCCTCCTATAAGGAATCAAATCAAGAAATAAATTAAGATTTTGCCAGAATACACCACATATTGATAACAACAGTTGTTGATCTGTTCAGAGTGAACAGACAAATCAGGGAGATAAAGAGAGAATATTGGAGAAAATTTACCAACGATATGAAGAAAGATATGTACGGAACTCAGAGGAGATCATGGAATATGCTTCGAGCAGGGAAAAAAACAGTAAATGAATATGTCCAACTGAATCAAGTAAGCGCGAAACAATGAGAACAATACCTCACAGAATTCTATAATAACGATGAGAGCGAAAACGATAGTGAGAGACTAGCAGATCAGCTTAAGGAGGAAGAAATTGTCGTTATTGTGATCTCCAACGTGTAGATAACTAAGGCGATTCAAAAACTCAAAAATAGAAACGCACCAGGAATAGACAACATCACCAACGAAATGATTAAATATGGAAAAAACACTCTAATAATCGAAATCAAGGCTTTATTTGGAAAAATCCTAGACAGTGTGCCTACAGAGTGGAAAAAGAGCCTTTCTGTATCTATATATAAGAAGGGTGACAAAAAGAACCCCTCAAATTACACAACAGTAACTCTGCTAGGGGCACTAACCAAGCTCTTTACCGGAATTTTACGAGACAAAATAAGAGAAATGATAGACATCAACGAAGAACAACAAGGATTTAGGAGGAACAGAACAGCAACGGATGCAATCTTCGTAGTACGACAAGTAGTAGAAAAATTTCTGGAATACAACAAACTCTTATACATCTGCTTCATTGACCTCACAAAAGCCTTCGATCGTGTGAGAGTGAAAGATGTGCTGAAGATACTGAGGGAGGAACAGATCCCGGAATCAATCATTAAAATTGTCGAAGACCTGAACACCAACAACACCACTCTTTGTCTTTGCCATAATATTGTTAATGTATGAAATGCTTACTTGTAGAGCACTCGCTACCCTCTGTAAGCAAAAAAGTTCATAGTATGTAGATGTGTAGACAATTTGGAAACCAACAGATGAACAAGTTAAGTTGTATCATAATTTTTCTTTTTAAAGGGTGGAAGGCCCCTTCTGTTATAAATTTTAGTGGTACTTAATCACTTACAGCTGTAAGGGGGATTAGAGCCCCCCCATTATCTCGTTCTTGTTGGAAATAATTGCATGATGATGCAATCATGTTTGGGGTTGGCTCGAGAAAGCTCTTGGCATTTTCACTATTAATATAAAATAAGTATTCGAAACGCTGAGTTGTGAAAAGAACTGATTTTTAAATAATGATTCAAATACTATCAAAACTTCGAGGAGAACACTTCAATCCAATCTCAATCAGCATAAGAAAGCGAAATGAAATAAACAATAAAACTACGTCATCGCCGCATTTCAATGCCAACTGTCATAACCAAATGTCACCATATGTTACTAATAGTTCCATTGCGCGAGACTAGCTATTTTGTTCTTGTCCATTGCAATATTTTCCAACCAGACATCCCTAGCTATAACGTCACTTTAAACTTAACGTGAACAGACTATATACAGGGTGTCTACTATAAAAGGTGTCAAACTTCAGTAGGTGATAGTACAAGTCGTTTGCAACAAAAAATATCCTGTAACATTTTTTCGAAAAATTAATAATTATCGAGTTATTTATCACTTCTTGATTCTCACGAAACTTTTTGCTTCTCTCTATAAAAACAAGAATATCTCTGCTACTCTTACAGCTACATCAAATCTGACCATACCATCATAAAGAGCATTGAATTTGCCATAATAAAGGTGAGTATTTATGGTTAAAATTTTGTATACCGGATATTGTAAAAAGCTAAATGAAAAAATTGTGAAATAAATAAAATTAGTGTTATTTTCTTGTGATTGTACCACTGAAAACTGATCGATAAGTAGCCTTTTTTTTGTAAAAATTACTACATCATCATCATCAGTCATCTGGCTTTTAAACTGTTTATCAACTTTTGAGCTTACCATTGTTTTATCAGCGATATCATGGGCAAGAGTAAGAGTGAGAACATTAAATTCTCTTATTCTTCGATCACAAATGAGCTAGTTTCACCGGAGCGTCTAAACAATTCCACAAATGACTTTTCAATAATAATAAGCGATAAATAAATAACATATCTGGACATTGAATGTTTAAGAAACTAGGAATAATTAATTTTCTCGCATCAGAAGAAGAAAATAGAAAAAAGAATCGTGAAAGAATAAATCACAGAAGGCTTGTATTACTTGATTTTAAAACAAATAAAAATATTCAGAATTAGACAGGAACTGTCATTCAATGAATTAATGAATTGAAGTTTATATTGAACTTCAAAGAGTAGTTGATAGTTTAAGAAAAGATGTGTTAAGTGCATTCAAGAAAAAGGAAGACTTTCGTGAAAATATGATTCATTCATTCATTAGTTCCTGTTCATGTTTCATTAAATGATATAAGATATTTGCGTTTTCGAATTTTATGTCCTTATTACTCTTACTCATAATATTGCTGGAAAAGAATAGTTAGAGAAAAAGTTGATATACCGTTTGCAAGCCAGTTGAATGTAGTGGTTTTTACCAAAAAGAAAAAAACAGCCACCTATCGATCAGTTTTCAGTGGTACAGCTTACAAGAAACTACCACTAATTTTGTTTATTTTACAATTTTTTCATTCAGCCTTTCACAACACCCGGTATACAAAATTTTTTACCATTAGTTCTTACCTAGATTATTGCAAATTCAATGCTCTTCTCGATGGTATGGTCAGATTTAATGTATCTGTAAGAGTAACAGAGATATTCTTGTTTATATAGAGAGAAGCAGAATATTTTGTAAAATCAAGAAGTTTTACATAATTTGATAATTATCAACTTTTCGAAGAAATGTTATGGGACATTTTTTGATGCAAATGACTTGGACTATCATCTACTAAAGTTTGGCACCTTTTATAGTAGACAACCTGTATAGTTTATCTTAATTAAAATTACAGTGAAAAGACGGTCATTTGCAAGGATAATTCAATAATTTCACTTTAAATTCTCAATGTAGTGAAATATTGAAAGCAGCTTAAAATCACCCAAAAGCGTAAAAATCTTATGTACGAACCCACAGACATTGTGGTTTGTATGTTGTCGGTATTAAAGTTTTGAAGAATGTCGGAGTTAGTGGACTGTATGTGATGTTTGTGGTACATACAGGTGTATAATTAGGGGGCATAATTTCCTGGTTGGCAAATCCGCGATATGGGAGTACGATCCGCAGTCAGTGACATAATATAATTATAATTAATATTGCCTGATGGCGCTCAGTTGAGTAAGAAGAATCACGTATGGCTTTACGGGCTTATCTTTGGTTCCATATATAACGTTTTAATACTATACTAATTACTGAATTCGATTAAAAATATGCGAGCGAGTTAACGCTTGCAAGTTGTCATATCATATTATCAAACCCTTTAAAAAGGGTCAGTTACCACTCAAAATATGGGTGAGGGCGAATTGGGCCTGTATTTGAATGATCTGACATTGCATTAAATTTATTCAAAGACGCCAAAGAATGCAAAGAGAAGAATTAAATATGAATGTTGCAACAGTTAAATAGACATTGTTGCCGTATCTGTTTTTTATTTTCAAATATCCTTACCTATGCGTATAAGCGACGAAAAATTGGTCGTATCACATCAAACCTCACATAAAAGAACTTGTTGAAAAGGTTACAACAAATACACGACACAACAAAGAAAATGTTCCTATTTAATAGAAATAACTTCAAGGCAAGTTCTGGTACTAGACGATTACATGGCTTTTCATTTGACCGATTTCATTCAGTCTCAGGTGTAATTAATGTGGGAAAAAAATAAGACAAAATTTACATAAAAGCGATGTATTTTGCATCGTCTTTCATAGGCCGGGGTTAGGGGTAATTTCAGTAGGGAACGAACAATTGTTTCTATAACAACAACATTTGTATTCGTTTTCGCAATATCTCTAATCATAGTTGTCGTTTGTTGGACAAACGATGGAATTGCTTCAATTTATTATCGAAATAATAGTTGTGCCATGGCAAGGATTTTCAACCATTCAGAAAAACAGATAGAACTCCAGTATGTTTTATATTTGATGAATAAACTTACAACTTTCTTTCGTTTGAACTGTCTGTATGTTTTTAAATGTTCATGAAGATAATATTTTTGAATAGAGAATTGAAAGACCCTTTCAAAAAAATGTCACTTGAGCCATTTCCCCTGTAATCAATTTCGACATTGATATGTGTTATCTTTTTTCGCTACAATCAGTATTTCCCGACATAGAGTGGGTGACAAATTTTCGTTGGAACACACTGTATAGTTGAATAAATTCAAATTTTGAGGAAAAATTGTCTCGGGACACTTCCATCCATATATCTTTGCCTTGTGTGTATATTCAGATCCCTGGCTATACTATATAGTAATAATTCGAATTACGTGTTTATGATCATTAATTCGATTATTTTCATCTATTTCACACAGTTTATTAGCAATTTCAATAAATCGATGATAATTGATGGCGTTTCGCCTCATTATAACCGAATCTATCGCCTGACGGCGTACAGTTTGCGAAATTGAACATTAGTAGTAAATTCACGTTATTCCAAACTACTTGCACACGTCAAAATATACATTATCTGTAATTTAATACTTACTCGTAGTTATTCCTGGGTCATAGGTCGTAATGTTATACACGATTTTGATTGAAAGTGGCATTATAGATGATGTTAGGTTTGCGTCATTTTATGAAATCTGTTTGCTTTCGATAATATCGACGCTTCCTAGTTCAGAGCAAAAGGGGTAGAATTTTATTGACGTTTTGCAGGTGATGAAAAATTTCGGTTTATCGACAAGCCTGGGATGATGAAAAATAAAATGTAAATTTTGTGCGTTTTATCAATCAAAATAAAAACTTTGACAGCTGTCAGTGAAAATAAAGCTCTTAAGGATAGCATAAATTCGGTGACAATTTCGAAATGACTTGACCGTTGACTCGTTTCAGGATGGGTTGGTAGAGCCAGAAGAAAATCGGTTATAATCTGTATACAGGGTGTCCCAAATTTGATGGTTTTATAGGGCAGGTATGGGGAACATTGCAGATAGACCTTTCTCGGTCTCGATTCTCAAGGAAACCTTATTGATGAAAACCAATTTCAGTTATGATTTTTCGTTTTCGTGTTATTCCGCAATTTTCGAATTTCTGTGGCAGCTGGGATGAGCTGTTGTGGGGTTCTTGGGTTATCCTGGCGCGATCTAATTTTTTTTTTGAGATTATTCCAAAACGTTCAATAGGATTCAGGTCTGGGGAGTCAGCTGGCCAATCTAAAATAGCGATTCCCGTCGTTTCAAGATAATGTCGCGTGAGGTTGCTGGAATTCGGAGGAGCATTATCTTGCATGCAAGTGAAATTTTCACCATGGTCATTTCGCCAGTCTCACTATGGGCTCCAGCACTGGGTCCATGTAATTTCTAGCCGTTACACTCACAACAAACGAAATCAAATCTTTCAGCATAATGCCACCACTAAGCATCACACTGCCCCGTTAGTATTTCGGAATTTGTCTTGCTGCTCGGAGTCTAAGCTTGTTTTCCACGAACCCTTATCCCTTAGAATTTGTCATCTGACCGAACATCAATTCTGGTCTCATCCGAAAAAAGAACAGTTCGCCTCAAAATCCAATTTTGGAGCTCGATACACCAAAAAGGTCTGTTTAATTTTTGTTGTCTGGTTAGCTCTGGAACTCTTAAGGGCCTCCTGCTGTATAAACCCCCTGAACGAAGTATTTGACGTATCGTTTCGATTGAAACACTGATGCCTGTTGCTTCCAGAAATTGCCTTTGTAGTATGGTGTGCGACGCACTAGGGTCTCTTCTTGCAATTCGGCACAAAAAGCGGTCTTGTTCTTCAGAAGTGATCTTCCTACGACATCTTCTAGGCCTATTTTGCATAGATTGTAGCTTCCCGTATCGGGCATAGGTTTTTGAAATCACTCCCTGTGATACCCCCATTATGGCCGCGTGTCTCCCCTTCGTCAACGACAGCAATTATTCGATACCCCTGTTTATCGGACAATCCAGCGTAAGGCTATTTCAATTATGATTATAGGCTTTTTTAAATTTTGAAATTCAGTTTCAAATCTCAGTGACGACTGAGTACAATATACTGAACAGGCTTAGGGGTGATCTGATCTTTACATTTTGAATGATTAAATTTAATTACGCGCACTTAGAAGGCTTGTTCACACTCTTTGATACCTGCCTACGAGGCCATCAAATGAAATTGAAAAAAGCGCTCTTCAAAACAACGCAACGCCAATATTCCTTTAATAATAGGGTATTCGATATCTGGAATAGTTTGTGGGATGAGGTGGTTGACGCGTCGTCGACAATATTTTTAAAAATGTTCTCGACCGAGCTGTTTTCTCGTAAACTCTCCGCTACCTACTTTAGTATTAGTGTTATTTTACTTTATAAGCATACTTGTTAGAATTAATTTTTTGGCCTTTTTCTTTTGTAATTTTTCACTCAGCCTAAATGCTGTAGCTCTCAGAATTTGTTTTGTATTTGTGCTTTTAAAGGACTTGCTCCTCCAATTATAATAAGGGATATACACCTCTAAATCTTGCTACCAGAGATGACCTGCTGAATCTACCATTCCTATCAGATACTGAAAAACAAGAGCAATGGTCAAGAAAGGAATTGCATGGACGACATCACCATGAGATTAATCAACCACACATCGACAAAGAAGCCTCCAACAAATGGTTGATGTAAGGAGAATTATTCGCAGAAACAGAGGGATTCCTTATGGCAATCCAAGTGATCGCTACAAACAACTACAAAAAATTCATTATGAAGGACGGAACATTACAAACAGATAAGTGCAGAAAATGCCATATAAGATCGGAGACTATAAAGCATATTACGTCCGGATGCGAACAACTGGCCAATACGGACTATCCTCACAGGCATAATCAAGTGTGCAACATTATCCATCAGAAACTTGCACAAAAGTACGGACTTCTGAATACCTTCCAGCCATATAACAAGTATCATCCGGCACCCGTACTGAAAAATGACTCTATCAGATTATACTACGATAGGCCTGTTATCACTGACAAAATGGTGACGAATAATAGGCCGTACATAGTGGTGTATGATAAGAGAGCCAGAGCAGCAATGCTGGTGGATGTCGCCATACCGAATAATAACAACGTGCTGAATAAGTTCCAGGACAAAGAGTCCAAATACACAGATCTTTCTATTGAGATCAAGCAGATGTGGCACCTCGAGAAAATAGATATTGTTCCTGTCAGCGTATCCTCGACTGGGTTAATCCCCAAAACTTTGCATGATAGCCTCAAGAAATTCGAATTGCATAAGAATACCCATATAGAAATGCAAAAAGCTGTAATTTCTAATACATGTAGGATAGTTAGGAAATTTATGTCAAGTATATTGTAATCAAGCTTATTCCCTCTGATTGCTGAATCTGGGAAAGGTAAATTATATCCAGCTAACAGCTGAGATAGTGCATAAGTCCACGATAATAAATGTGGTGATAATTTAACATTTCTTATCATACGATCCAGTTTTTTTAACAACTAAAAACTTTATTCTTCACAAGTAGTCAAAGATCCATGGTTAAGAACAATCAATAATGTGAAATACCAAGTGATTCCATATAAATTTGGTTGTGTGTAGGTCCTGAATGGTGTCGCAGAAAATAACCGTGTCATCTGATATCCATTCCGATATTTCCATCTGAAAGACCACCTTCGAGAATATTATTTAAACGAATGTTGAACAATAAGGGGGACAGAATGCATGCCTATCTGATGCCTCTCTGAATGTGACATTCATCAGTTAGTTTTCCATTAACCGAATTACTGTTTTCTGTCGCTAGTAAAGGTTTTATATAATTTGCATATATCTCACATCGATTCCAGAGTCCCCTAATTAGCTCATAATTTTTCCATGGAGAAAAAAAAAGTTTTCTCATAACCGATAAAACAGACAAAACCGATAATCACGATATTTCTGAGGAAGTATATTCAAGGCAAAAGTGTCATATGAAATCTTACTTATCGGAAATAGAACTCCTTATTTTTCCATGTATAATTCACAGAAAAACGTTGAACGTGTGACGTATCAGACTAATTAATCGATATTTGTCACATCTCTGTGCCAGTTGTTTTTTAAGTATTATTAAAAAGACAGATTTAAACCATTTCTCTAATGTTTCACCAGTGGTATGTTCTTCATTAATTAACTTAACTAGAGCACTGATATTTTCTTCGTGTATCGTTTGTGAGAGTTCTGTTGCAATGTTGAAATATTGTCTGGTCCAGTTGCTTTCTTCAGTTTTCCCGAGTTAATTGCATGAAGAACCCCAGATCTCAACATTTCGGGAATTTCTACCTGATTTCTCTCACCCTTTGTATCTGGTCTGTTATCTTTGAATAATTCATCTATATGTAAGCTCTCCATATTTCGAGGTTGGCTTCTTTCTTTCGATTTTACTGAATGATGGTGTTTGGATTAATTTAAAAATGTTCGCTTATACCAAATTCAAATTAATTTTCATAAGAAGGGCAGGTCCAATGAGAAAGGAATTTGAATAAGCTTGAAGTATATGTAGTTTACGGATATGAACACATATTTTCATCAAGTAATGTACAATAAGTTGTTTCGACATTCGAGCATAAAATGAGATTTTGGGAGTTCGGCCCTGTACTTGAAGGAAATTTTGAATGGCTATGTTTGAGACTGCTAAATAGAAATAAATCTGGATTTTCATTCGAATTGACTTATTCGTTTTAGAGTTGTTCTGATGTCCAAAATATCTACTACATTTATACAGAACAGCCTGTATACACTTAAAAAGGAAATAGAGACAAAAAGGGTATTATATCGACAATCCACGGCTCACTCCTACCATCAGTAATAATATTTTCGTTTTCTGTAGAATCACTCAGAATATAAGTTTTCGGAGTTTTTCGGAGAATTTCAAGATGGGCATCATTGATAGTTATTACTCTACAATATATTTTGACAAATACTCGATGTAAAAACGTTGAATATTCAAGTTATAAAATAAATTTTTATTTCCAATTTTGAGGACTGATTACCACGAAAAAAAGTTTCAAAGGAATCTCGAGTGGGTCTTGCACTTGACGATTTTTCAGAAACACTTGTTTTCCGTACGCCACCTAATTCACCATATATCGTTCTTATTTACTAACCTTTCGAGCTCAACTCGTTGGTCCATCCCCAACCAGCAACAGTAGCTAGGGAATCATCAATTCCAATATATCCGTTTTCTCCAACTGCAACAGGCAGACAAACTGGTGATACACTTTCTGACCATACTAGTTTCTCTCCCAATTCTAGAATCGCGATGTCGTTACTCGCCTTGTTGCAAACATAGTCAGGATGGACGGTTACAGTTTTTATAGATCTCTCATATGATTCTTCGGAGGTCTTCGAGAGATCGTGTTGGGCTAGAGTTATTTTGATGTTGGCAGCTTGCAAGAGGTCGATACCAATTCCTCTGAAAAAAATACATAAGGAGGTACGGAATTATTGGAAGATTCATCTTTTGTGGTTTTAGTTTAGGTTTTTGTTAAGTTCTTATAAAGTCGGAAATTGATAATTAATCAATCGTACTATCTGAAGTTGAAAAATGTATTTTAATTTATATATATATATATATATATATATATATATATATATATATATATATATATATATATATATATATATATATATATATATATATATATATATATATATATATATGTTTGAAAGGATCTGTGGGAGCTCAAGAGCTACAAATAAAGATACTCTCAACACTATTGTTAATTCTGATCGCATCCTCGAATAACATTGGATATGTTATCTGTACTACAGTAAACTGTCAACAGCGGACTGTCAATTGCTTTTTTTGCCGTGGTTACTAAAATGAATCCGTGCTCGTATTTTTTTATGATTTCAAGAGAGAATTTGCAAGTTAGTCCATATTGGCTCTTCACTGTTCATAAATGCAACCAATATACCAAAAGTTTCCTTCTTAACAGCATGAATCAGATAAAGATCTTTCAAAGCCATATGATCTTAAGAACAACTATTCAGTTTTCGAGATATTAACAGTTGTGAAAGAAAAAATTACTTTTTTTGACAATTCTTGTATGTTGAATAATCGTTGAATGCACTCCCAGACCACGTTTGAAGTAATTCTGTATGTGCCCAGGTCTTCCACAGCTCAACTGTCGGCATAGATCGTGATCGATTCATTTTTTGTACCCAGTTCTGCCAGCTTTTAAGTACAGGCTAGTATCACTATGATCTCCGACTGAAAAACTGTTGCATGTTTAACTATTGGAAGGTAGAAACCCCTCATATTTCTCTGGTAGTAAACTCCGCTACCTGATCCTTCTTTCCCTCCCACTCTTGTCTGGATGGGACCTCGATCTTATCACCGAAGTGGTAGCTCGTTGTGGTTCTATCTGAGTTGATGCCCGCTATTGATAGCTTCAGAAAACAAGGTATGTCTCGCACCAACCACTAGTCCTTAGTCTTTGCATTGTCGTAACTGCTCTTTTAATGATTGTGAGAGCGGTGGTTCGATCACTACTAGTGGACCTAGCCTCACAGTAGGGGTGTTTATTTGTGCTGAATGTCCTCATATATTTCATAAGGGCAGCAGAAAACCTTTCAGTCTGCAACTTAGCTAGGTTTTCTATCCAGTACAACCCCCCAAGTACTTAACCGATTCCCTCATGTCACGTTTTGATTCGAAAAATGTTGGCCTCGAACATAATTGCATCGTATGCCTTGTGAAAACAACCAGTTATGTTTATTCTGACCCCCAGACACGAGGTCATTCTACCTTTTTCAAAGTAATCTGCAGTGTATTCATACATGCCCGTGGATCCCTTCCTTTGCTAAGGATGACGAAGTAGTCCATGAAGCTAAGAACATGGACTCCCTCCCTATGTAGTGTCTGTAACAGACCATTATCCACTATACAGTAGACAGTCAGGCGACATTACGCCGCCCCGTGGATAGTCTCCTTACACTGATTCTGTGAGAGTGTAGTTTCTCCAACACCCAAAAGTACCATGAGCCATTCCATGAGAGGGGACATTATTCTTTTCCACCTCCCTCCGAACCAGATTCGGTGGAGTGTAGGCAAAATTTCTCTTGACTTCCAGAACCCGTCACCACATCAAACGCCCATATTCAACGGCTGATCAATAATTCGAACAGCTGAGTACGATGATGTATCGGTAGGTAGTCCAGCAGTGTACATGTGTTGATGAGGATGCAAAAGACTAGTGCTGAACACCTTATGTTGAAGAAACCTATCAACCAGTCCCTCAAGAAATTTTAGAACGAATTATCTTAAGCTAATAGGCCTAAAGTCCCTGACCGATACGTGATTTGGTCACCCCGTTTTGGGTATAAACACTACCCTTGTCATTTTCCAGCACACGAGAATGTATCTCAGGGCAATATTTGACCTGTGTGTTTTCACTAGGACCGAAAGAAAACACCCTGGTCCTGGTCATTCATATGGTAGGGTGGTATTAACAGCCCACTTCACCCTGGTTGGTGAGACTGACTATCTGAGCTACCCGGTCCACAAAACTTTATTGAAAAAATCAGGGTGTTAGCTAATTTCTCATATCATGATCATACATGTCACCGACGACGCACTGCATACGGATATAATTCTAAAATTTCGAGTTTCTGAATACACTACATATTTATATTTTCGTAGCAGAACGTTTGAGCGAACTCTGTGGGGCATTGACGTAACCAGTAAGTCTTCACGAAGTTCCTGAAGATATTTGTTGCACGCGGAAAGCCTTGGCTTGTGAACAGGGTGCGATTAATCATAGCGCCTTTCTTGCGTTTGTCGTATTTTCCTTTTGCGAACAATGACGGTAAAATCTTGTTGAATTTTGTTTCGAGCTTGAAAAAAATTTTGCGGAACCTATTAAACTTTATGGACTAGTGTAGGGGAAAAACAAATAGTGAAAGAGTGGCATGAATGGTTCGAAGATGGCCGCTTATCTGTGTATAGTGATCCACGCTCTTGGTGGCCCTCGTCGTCAAGAATAAACGACAACATCGCACGTGTGCGATAATCATCGTCAATTTGTTCAAAAACTTAAATGCGATCTTGGAATTTCGAAAACTAGGTTTTGCAGGATTTTAAATCAAGAAAATCAACCGAACCTCGATCAAATATTTAACAGGGTACAAGGTTTTACAGGTGCGTCAGCCTTCGTACAGTTATGCGAACTGATATGTATAGTATGTAAAGAGTCATTTCAAATTTTTCATTGAACTTCTTCCGGATTATGTTTCATGTTTTCAATTACTCACGTGCACAAACAATGTCCAGCTGTAAGCACAAATCTATTGCTAATCAAGGATCCACCGCAGAAATGTCCGCCTCTTCTTGTAATGGAAACTAACCATGGGAATTCTGATTTTTCGGCATTTTTACCACCAACAATTTTTCCAGATTTCATAGTACGATTCCTTTGTCCACATTCAATATCGGCAACTAGAGTAAATTAAAATATTTCATTTGAAAATTTTTAAAATGTATTTTTCAAATATTTGCATGCGATGAATTATCCTGGCTCCTTCGCCATTTTGTATAAGTACACTGCACAAAAAAGTTAGGGATATTAGGTTTGGTTAGAATCAGATTGTAATAAATGGGATCAACATATTCAGATTATTACTTTTTGTATGTTTTATTCTTATCCTTAACTTAGTAAAAAGAAAATACTGTCTTAGAATTCACAAAATGAATTTTTGAAAGGAAGTTCTTCACTTAATCAATTTAACGATTCGATCGTCGTATTGAGCAGAATAATACGATATTGAGACGAATACAATTGAAATAAAAGGAAGATATCTTTTTGCGGAATTGACAAATAGATATACGAGTATATTGCGATATTTGGAAAGCTTCCATCTGGAAGCCCTCGAAAGTAGAAAATTCAATTACCTAGAATTTATGAATATTCTCAAATAATTTTTAATGAAAACAAACAGATAATGATCTATGTGAAGCCCAAATCTTTGATGTATTCAAATGATATATCTCTTTTTCAACATCCTATGAACTGTTCATCTACTTTCAGGTTCTTCCAAATTCAATAAGGACCCATTAATACATATCACGGCAATTAATACTAAGTTTCATATAGTCCGATAATGTACGAGAGTTGAAAGTCAGGGCAACAGTGATCTATTCATAAATTTTTTGGTAGTAAGAACAGGGTAAGAACTCAAGAATATTCAAATGAAATTAATTCGAAAAACTTGATTTCCTAACAAGAAACCGCCCTTTATACTGCTAGACTCACCATGGAATTATTGGAAGACAAATGAACCCACCAAAAACATTCTGTAAAAAACTAGCCAAGTCTTGATGAATCTGCTCGTTTATCTCTAAAAAATAATCTAGATAAAGTCGTAACAAGTCTAAGGTTCCTTACTGCGATCTCTTTATTAATATAGTTAATGTTGTGACTTGGCCGTTGAACATTCTTTATGCGTTAGTGCAGGGGTTCCCAAACTGGGGGGCATGGAGAAAGTCCACGGGGCGTGACACCCAAATGAAATTAATAAAAAAATTACAAAAATAATTTCCTTAAATCTTTGAAATAAAGTCTTTCTAAGTTTTCATAATTGTTTTTGTAAAGTTGTAAACTTTATCAAAGAAGGCTACAGTTTTTAAAACTACAAAGCACACAAGAGTTCAAGGTACTCAAAACCGTTTCTCTCAACGCCAACGGCCGTGTGTACCGATACCTCCATTTCGCCTTGGTGTGAGTGCGAGTGTCCCCGCACCCCTTCTACCCCCACAACCGATGCAGCTTCAGTCCAATGTCAATAGCCTTACAGTTTGTTCAGTGCTCAAGTTGTAACTAGTCCGTTCTGGCAAAGTGCTTACCGTGAAATATCAATCAGCGTGTTTCATGTAGTGTGGGTGTTCTATAATTGTTGCGACGTTTGAATTGGAGTAATTGTTTTTGTGTTGTGTGAGATCTGAGTGAAGCTGAATCAGAGAAGTGAACACGGCGAAGAAACGCAAGTAAATATACTTGCGTTTCATCGTCAATAACGATTAATTCAATATGGGTTTGTTTCCTTGCTTAAAGATAATGTTGATCACCCTCAAAGCGTTATTTGCTATGAGATATTAAGCAATGACGCGATGAGGCCTAATCGTCTTTTGAGACATTTGTCAACCAAACATGCCTCTTCAAAGGATGAACCTAAAGAGTTTTTCGCTGCAAAATCTCAGAATATAAAGCGCATGAAGTTAGATAGCACTGGATCTGCTGCTCAGTTATCTCCAAAAGTGCAAGCAAAAGCTTCCTATAAATTATCTCTTCCTATTGCTAAGGAAAAGAAAAGTCACACTATTAGTGAAACGCTTGTTAAATCGTGCCTTTTAAAAGCAGCCGATGTTGTCCTTGGAACTGATAGTTGGCAAAAGCTATCACAAATACCACGTTCAGACAACACCGTAAAACGTCGAATTGATGATATGGCCGAGGACATTAAAAACCAGGTGTTTGATGCAATAAAAAAATCCCCGTTTTTGCTATCCAGCTTGACGGGAGTATAGACGTAGCACAATGTTCTCATTTGATTGTATATGTTATTTACGTTGAAAATGAAATATGAAGGATGAACTGATGTTTTCTACTGAGCTGGTGACCACTACTGAATCTGTAGAAGTGATGAAAGGAGTATCACACTTTTTTGAGAAACACGAACTTTCTTGGCAAAAACTTATTGGTGTATGCACAGATGGTGATCCTTCAATGCTCGGTTCTTGCTCAGGCTTTGTGCAGCTGGTCAACCAGAAGAATGCTGACGTGGTTGGGATTCATTGTTTTATTCACCGCCAAGCCTTGGCAGCAGAAACGCTTCCAAACGAACTCAATGCTGTTTTGAAGATATTTATTACAGTAGTCAACTTCATAAAGAACAGTGCATTAAATACTCGACTGTTTAAAAGTCTTTGTGAAGATTCAGGAAGTGACCACAAAATTCTGCTATTTCATACAGAAGTAAGACTATTGGAGCGCTGTGATGAAGTGATTACGTTTTTGGCACTGCCGAAAGAAAACGTGCTTAGTGCAGAGTTCAAAAAACACAGTTACCAAGTGATTTTGGTCTGTTCATCAGACTTTTTCGACACGTTAAACAATCTAAACTTAAGGCTACAAGGTGCGGACACAATATTATTAACACAATCGGGATCCCATCAAGATGTACGTTGAGAAACTACAACTTTGGATATGTAAAGTGTAAATGAACCCCAGCAACTATTCAAGTTTCAACAAAGTAGTGTCAGTATCAGAAGAATCATGTGTTGAGGACGTTTTTGAAGGACCGCTATTGGAAAACTGAATAATTAACCATTTGAAGAACCTCAAGGAGGAGTTCACTTGGTACTTTCCCAACTTGTCAGAGGAGTTTCACAAACTATCAACCGACCCTTTCAACATGGACATATAGTTGCTGCCAGAAGAGTTGCAAAAGGAGGGATAGGATTAAAAAATGAGTCTGCTGCAAGATACGATTTTGAAAAAATGGACAAGCCCTCAAGTATTTAAAAATTTACCCCAGTGTTTCGGAGGAAGCTGTTCAGATGTACTTGCCTTTTTCAACAACAAGCATGTGCGAAAACGTGTTTTCAACTCTTGTGGCGATCAAAACCAAGTACAGCAACAAACTTGATGTCGAAAGTGACCTACGCTCTGATTTGCCTGAAACTCAACCCAGAATCTGTAAAGATATCCAGAACATGCAAGCGTACTTATCTCACTAAATTACATTTTATGTTCTGTTTCTGTAAGTAGTTAGGCCTATTGCTTTACATTTCTTAAATTGAAAATGTATCTTTGTTACAATGTTAAAATTTGTATCAGTAATTATAATCGTTTTTCATGTAAGATGTACAAAGAGGGGCGTGGGGGTTTCCAAATAACCAGAGGGGGGCGTGGTACAAAAAAGTTTCATATTTGTCTAGATTTCATAACTGTTTTGAGATAAACAAGCCCCTCCATTGAGACTTGATTAGTTTTTTACAGGATATTTCTGGTGGGATTTCACTTCTTTTTATAGAAACGTGGGCATATTGATTTATATTATCAGATTTTCTTATCTGACAATTGTTTTTCTTTTTAGGAGTAGTTTTTTCATTATTACAAATCTTTCTCTTCTTTTTTTCCGGTTCTGATTCGTGTACATTAGTAACAGTTTTTCGTATTGCCGATTTGCTATTTCTTTTTGTAAACTTGTAGGTCTACGTATAAAAACCAGTCTAGTCTTATCCAGAATTTTCCTTTAATTTCATTCATATGCGTATTGAAAGCAGAAGGGGAGGCATTCGCTCAACAGTGACTGTGGGACGCTATAGGCTAGATTCAATTAGAAGATTTCCCACTACGCTGGTTTCTGGCAATGACAGTCGATTTTTTTCAGCTGAGATCAGCTGAGGGTTCTGCATCAGATACTTCGGACCTTCGATTTTTGACATCAAATAAAGCGGCCTACCAATTGAATATTTTTTGTAAAGGCGGTATGTCGATCTCTAATAGTTTGGTTGGGCTCTCGTGTTTTCTAATCAGGGTCAACAGGTACTTCAGATCTTCGAATATCCTAGTTTTTATAGTTTTCCCTTAATGTTGCCATTAAAACTTAACTTGGTAACAAATTTCAGCTCTCTGAGTTTATGTGAAGTACTAGTTCTATGCTGATGATCATGAGTGAATGAGTGAGTGAGTGAGTGTCATAAATGCGAATTTTTGCTTTCGCTTAACTTCGGAACTAAATGACCTTCAGACTTGAAAGTTTTGAATCTAAGTATGTAATTATAGCTTACTGGATGACGAGAATTTCTGGGTTCTTGTCTTATCCAGCGGTTCTGAAATATTGGCCTGAGAATGCGGCGAAATGGTTCTCTAGAAATGGCTTTGTTAACTAACCACCAAGAAGTTTTAATAATTTTGGTATCATGGAACAAATAATTCCTTTCCTTTTTCAAGAATATATAATAGGTATGAATCATTTCTTGATTGATGAACTTTATCTCGAAAGATTAAAAATATTGGAATTTTTCCATCAACATAAAGCACACATTTTTTATTCTATGTTACAACATAGACGATCATGACAAGTAAACTCGTAGATTTTTGAATGAAGAGAACCGATAACAGGCTCATACCTGTTTAATAACTTTTGTTCTAAATGAGATAAAAAACACAAGGTTTAACTTTAATCTACACTTTATTTGAAAAAATTCGACGACGTTTCGCAGACACAGCAGCTTTATCAAGAATGACAAACAGAATGAAGAGTATGGTATTATAAACAAATCGTAGAACAAGTTGGATGAATAACAGGAAAATCCACACCGAGCCATTGTACAGTTAGTATGAAAGGTAATAAAAACTAATTAAACAAGTTAAGTAGGGGTGAGTAATTCACATCTAACTGTTCATTCAAAAGCTTGTCCGAATGTTTGTATCTATTTATTTCTAATGCTTCTAGGAGATCTAATTTTGAACTTTTGATTTTATATGTAATATGTAAAGTTTTTATTGAATGAATGGTTTTCTTTTATTAGGTGGTTTGAATAATTTGAATCAGATTTATTTTTATCGAAGCTACGTTTATGTTCAGATGTTCTTATGCCAAAACTCCTATAGGTCCTACCGATATAAATTTTATCACAAGAACCGCAATTGAGTTTATAGATTCCTGATTTACTTGATTTTTCAACACGAGATTTATTATTTTTAATATGTTTACCTAAGTTATTAGAAGTTTTGAAAGTTATATTAAGATTTTGTTTGACGAGAAAGGATTTAATATTTGTACTTGCAGAACCGCAGAATGTTAAACTGTTGAATATTTTATAGTCTTTATGAATAGGATATACTTCATTTATTGCTTTCTGATACAGTTTTTACGAATGATTAGATCTATCATATCCAAATTATATGAATTATTAATGGCTATCTGTTTGATGATGTTTAACTAAAGAGATTTAACTAAAGTGTTGAAAAATCAAGTAAATCAGGAATCTATAAACTCAATTGCGGTTCTTGTGATAAAATTTATATCGGTAGGACCTATAGGAGTTTTGGCATAAGAACATCTGAACATAAACGTAGCTTCGATAAAAATAAATCTGATTCAAATTATTCAAATCACCTAATAATAGAAAACCATTCATTCAATAAAAACTTTACATATTACATATAAAATCAAAAGTTCAAAATTAGATCTCCTAGAAGCATTAGAAATAAATAGATACAAACATTCGGACAAGCTTTTGAATGAACAGTTAGATGTGAATTACTCACCCCTACTTAACTTGTTTAATTAGTTTTTATTACCTTTCATACTAACTGTACAATGGCTCGGTGTGGATTTTCCTGTTATTCATCCAACTTGTTCTACGATTTGTTTATAATACCAACGAAACGTCGTCGAATTTTTTCAAATAAAGCGTAGATTAAAGTTAAACCTTGTAATTTTTATCTCATTTATATCATGGATCTACATCAAGTAACGGCCTCCACAATTCAAATGTTATCTAGAATGATTCAAATCGGTAGTTTTTGTATTTGAAGTGTATCTTGGCTTGTTTAATGTTTGCCAACTTTTTTTTTCTACTCTTCCCTGTTTGCAATTGATAATCCTAATAGTGATTTACATACCACCGATAACTATTTTGTTTTAATTGATTTAATAAAAGTATTTTATTCTCTCTCTGTTGTATTTGCGTACTTATTTCCGAGGCATCCGTTGATTCCATGCTGTGCTGTTACTTTTACCCGCGCAGTACGTGGATCGGGAAGAGCCTACTGCGCTCTGTAGTGCTGTTCCCCCTCAACACGCTACAGTGGTATTCGTAGGATCTCGACAAATACATCCTGATTCATTCATTGTTTGAGCATAGCGTTCGTTTCACGAATTTTGAAGCTTCCGTCGATTCGGTTCTGTGCTGTTCCCCGGGTTTGAAAGTGTCTGCTTCACCCTATAGTGCTGATCCCCTCACACATGTTACAGTGATATTCGTAGGAACTCGAATACTCCAGACGAATTGCCTCATAGATTACAGAGCCCGTTCATTTTGTGATTTTCGATGCTTCCGTCGATTCGGCGCTGTTCTGTTCGTCCTATACACGCTCAGTGGTATTCGTAGGGTCTCGTTTAAGATATTTAATGAGTTATAGCGATCCTATTATGGGTTTTGCTAGTTTAATGATTAAACCTAGTTAAACAGCCAGTGATAGCAGCACGTAATTACTAACTGTTAAAATTTTGTTCTATGAATCACAACATATCTCAGCATATACCGCGTTATTTGTACGAGGATGGATTGATAAGTTTCCGGCTTGACCAAGAAAAACAGCTTTTTTAAGATGTTTTCTTTATTTCTCAACATGATCTCCTTTAAGGCTGAAACATTTCTTATAGTGGTGTTCTAGTCGAGTAATGCCATCTATATAGGCTGATTCGTCAAGTTCCTCGAAATACCCATTTACTGCTTCGATTACTTCTTCATTTCCCGCTAATCTCTACCCTCCAAGCCATGTTTTGAGGTTAGGAAACAGATAGTAGTCACTCAGGGCTTGGTCTAGAGAGTAGGGAGTGTGCGGCTTCAATTCGAACTTCAGATCATAGATTTTAGGCATTGCAACGTGCAAAGAATGCGCTGGTGCGTTATCGTGATGAAACAATGTTTTTCCTTTGCCAAATGAGGTAGTTTTATTTGCATCTTGTGGCTAAAACGTTGCAATAAGTCTGCGTAGTATCGACCAGTGATAGTTTTACCATTTTCAAGGTATTCAATATATTTAATACCTCTTGCATCCCAAAAAAACAGTAGCCATAAACTTCTTTGTCGATAAAATTGTTTTTGCCTTCTTTGGAGTTGGTTCCCCTGTCCCAATCCACTGTTTAGACGGTTCTTTGGTTTCAGGAGTGTAGTGGTGGACCCAAGTTTTGTCAACAGTAACGAATCGACGCAAACATTCGCTGGGATTATGCTTATACAGCGCCAAATTGGCGGTAGAAATGGTTTTTCGAATCAATTTTTGGTAAACGCGGCACCCATCTTGCACAGAGCTTTTCCATATGCAATTGTTGGTGCAAAATATTTTGCACACGTTCATATGACACCTTACAGGTCTCAGCTATCTCACGCACTTTTGATCTGCGGTCTTCCAGCACTATTTTATGATATATGGAGATGTGATCTCAACGGGGCGTCCTGAGCGTGGCTCATCAGAGGTGTTCACATGACCCATTTTAAACTCGGAAACCCACTGCTTAGAGGTTAATATGATCGGGAGAATGTCCCCAGTATTGAATCAATCTCTTTTTTAATATCCTTCGGCGTTAACCCCTTAAAATAAAAGTTTTTGACGACAGCACGCTTTTCCAATTTTTCCATTTTCACAAACAACACAGAGGTGTCTTGTTAAGCGTGCTCTCAAATGTAAAGTAACATGGCGATCGGGCTGAAACTATACCTACAAGCTATCTAAGGATGGTACTGTAGAAAGCCATCTCCGAAGTAGACCTAGTGGCTCCATCTCTTGATCAATCCAGCCTCGTACCCCGATCGCCAGTTTCATTTCTGTGGTTCAAACTCATCATCGTTTCGCCCCTCCTATTCTTGCTTTTCTGACTAAGACTTTTGGACACAGTTTAAGCTTGACCGGCACGTTTCAAAATATTGCTTCCTAGCTTATACACATGTATCTATAGTATTGTTGAAATTGACACCGAATGTGTATATATTGTATAAGGAAACAATGTCTTGGACATTAAATATAGTCGCAGAACATCTTTGCTTCCACTTTCTCGTCAAGTCAGATACGAGTAAGATTTGTTAAAGCCCACTAACATTCTTAGTTATCGCTAACGTCTTGGATAACAAGGAACTCTTTTCCATCTGCAGATTACCATGCCGAAAATAATTTGGGTGGAAAGGTGTAACAGATCGCTTTCCCCGAGGAGATAACCTCAGCAAATAAAAACTGCCGCCAGAGATATTCCAGACGAAGAAAAACCGTTTCAAATTTCACTCTGCCATGATCCAATAATAATTTTCAAGTTGTTTGATATTTTTTTGCGTATTCACATCTTTTGGTCAGAGCGTTCTGCGCCTTCAGTGGTTGTAAGAGCACGTTAGAAGTCTGCATTCTATCGCCAGTTGGTTTTTTTCGATGGAAAATTTTCCTTGTAACACTTTTCAAGCCAGTCATAGGCTCGTACGGGTTTTTTTTATCAAAACGCGAAACTCATTCTGATTTATTATTTACAAATTCATAAAAGTAGCGTTTCTTCGAACTCAATATCCCGAAAACTACTGAACAAAATGTCATGAAATGTTGACACTTTCCCTTTGAAGATTGGTACTACCTGATATTTCTGGCATCATCTATTTTCTAGTCCTGAGATTTTTTCAACTATGTGTTGTTTGTGCTAAGCTGATAAAAGAACACTTGTAAGTAGAAAAAGAAAATATTTTTTCTATTGAAAAATTATTAGTTTTACCAATTAGAAGAAGATTTTCTGATTGTTCTGTTAGTAACTTATTTTCTTGTGAAAATTGAAGATCTATGCAGATTTTTTTTTTGTTTACATGTCCCTCTTCTGTACTGTCTATGTTGCTCATTTAACCTAACCTAACCTCCCAAATGCTCTTTCTAATTCATCAACACTCTAAATGTGTTTGTCTTTAGTTTTATGAGAGAACTTCACTGCTAAAGGTATGAGAATGAACTGAACTCTGTCGTGAGTATACGAATAATTCGAAGAAATTGAAGATCTGAATCATATCAAGCAACGATGCCCGTGCTAAAGCGACAATAGAAACATTTGGGTGTAAAAAAACAAACATATGGATTAATGTGCAATTTCATATGAAAATTCGGCTTGATTCCAATTGTTCGAAAATTAGAATTGGATTTTCATAATATTACATATAATTTTCAAATTTTTTCAATGAATTGTTACTTTTCTAAATTGCGAGAATATTGTTTGTTTTCTTTTTAGTAACTTGTGAAAATTAAAGATCTAGAGCACAATCAGAAAATTGATGGAATTTTTGATAAACTAGTAACTTAAAGTGCGTAGTTTCTTCCAGTATTCCTAAAGTCATAGTGGCTTAAAAATATTTTGAGTGTATTTAATTTCAATTTCAGTGTTCAAATTTGTCGAAAACCTTGGATAAGAAAAACTTCAAAATTCAGTTTTCTAGAAATAGAAATTATTTAAAGGCGAGGCATTTTTTCTCGCTATTATATTTAATATGTTTTATTTTGAAATTTCATAATCCTATATGATTGTTGGTATTAATGAAAACCGAATATGAAACTTACAATCATAATACTTACAGTTATTGAATGCAAGCGTTTCAGACAATTTTAGTATGACAATCCAACGTAAAATTTGCATTTTGTTTCTGGGTAACTAATTACTATTTTAACGAATACTGTAATTTCTCGATTGCCTAACGCAGAATGTATGATTCATTAAATGATTAATGTTAATATATATATTTTTTCAACATGAAAAACGTAGTGGGAGAGGCAAGGATCTTCAAGGGCCACACAATCAGATATTACCGATCTAAGTTCAACCTTGTCTACCTCGTAAGGTTACCATTGTTTCCATGTAGATATAGATCGAAAAATTATTGCCACTCACACTTGCTCAGCATTGAACTTGATCTTCAGCGAAAATGAAAAAACTTCCTCCTGATTATGGTTTGCATTTAATTATAGAAAATTATATTAACTAGAGAAGACACGGAAGAAATGCATCCTCTACCTATTGTTTCAATGATTTATTAGTACCCGCATTATTGCGGAATGCTTCCGGAAATGAATAATTTCGGAAATTGTCTCTTATTTACACGAATATCTAATACTGGACATAAAAGGTTATGGATATTAGGAGTTATGAGTATTTTTCAGTGTGGCCAACAAGTTGATATTACTGGTTTTTGAGTTTCGTCTTAGCAAATGATAACATAATTAATTTTCTGTTTTCTTATGTTGTACACAATGATTTTTCTGATATCTACAGTATGTACTGAATAAAACACCCAACTTTTTTACAAATTGCATCTTATGTCATATTACTCTTCTTGTGTGGATTGCGGATCAAAGACAAAAATTTCCTCCCAATAAAACTA
Organism: Cryptolaemus montrouzieri; assembly: GCA_013387265.2. NCBI lineage: Eukaryota > Metazoa > Arthropoda > Insecta > Coleoptera > Coccinellidae > Cryptolaemus > Cryptolaemus montrouzieri. The sequence goes on from JABFTP020000165.1 coordinate 34,883,431, forward strand.
TTAGTAAAGTTTTTTCGACAATAATTATACCAAAAATATGTAACAGCAGCATTGAATGTGAATAATATCTTCTTCAACATTTTGGGGAACTACGTAGGTGTTTACTTGTTTAGGTGAATGAGAAAAGCGGTTTTATAAAAAAATATAGTTTATTTGCATAACCATAATGTTCTGTGTGTAAATACTTACATAACATTTTATGCCTACATACTAATGATGCTAAATAAACAATAGATAGCAGAGGCTAGACACTCAAAATGAGTGTTCCGCTTGTACGCTACTATTAAACTCAAATATATACTCTTCAATGCCCGAGCTGTTTCAAATACCATAACTAAATTAAACAATTCATTTAAATGGCTGCAAAATTGTCACTTCGATGTAAACAACCAATCAGTTCCACTTCTGTCACGTTCGGGTGAAAAAATTTCTCTATCAGGAAAAGTCACAATCAGGAGGAAGTCACAATCAGCAAGAAGTCACAATCAGGAAGAAGTCACAATCAGGAAGAAGTAGCAATCAGGAAGAAGTCACAATCAGCATTAAGTCACATTCGAGAAAATATTCCAGAAGAGTCGTAATAGAGTTTCTAGTTTCGAATACACAATTCGGGTTAATTTTCACTCATAGCAAGGTTTTTCGTTTATTTTATAACACTCTTTCTCAGTTTGATACTTGGTTCACTAGTTTTCGAAATATTCTCGACTAATGCTAAGAGTCCAAACTGTTACTTCCTTTTGAAAACCTGGTATCGTTTAATTTCTCTTAAGTTTTTAGGAAGTTGTGAATAAAACTTGGGAGCCAAATATGTACTATTTCTCTGTCCTATTCTTTTTTTTCTTGTATCCCTCATCCCTACTTCTCGTCGGGTATGTGTGATCTATCGGATGAAGGGTGATTTTTTGCCTATACACATAGTCGACTACGTCTATGTTATAAAGTTGCCGTACGCTAAGCTCAAATAATTCTCTGAAAAAAAATTGTGAAGTATCTACGTTTAAAAACTTAATGCCAAAATCTTTATAACTTGAAAATGTGAATTCCAGAAGTCTTTCGGAACACGAACACAAGGTGGACATGAAAAAACAAATCGTCAACTTATATCTTACAACTTACATTATGCAAAATGTAAAGCAACCGAAGATTCATGAGGAAAATCTACAAAATGATGCATGCGGGGCAAGTATGTCGGCGGTGAAACAGTATTAATTTTGTAAAAGAGTTATTTGAGGAAGATTCAGATCGGGGTGGAATTTTGCGGATACATGATGAATTCCGTCGAAAACCTTCACTGAATTATGAAAACCCATATATGGATATAGAGACCTAAGTGTGGACTATGTGATAGTACCACGTCTATGACCTAGTGGTCTATTACGGCACATTCTATCTACATTTTTTTTAAGCTATATTTTTCCTATGAACTTCTAAAGGTTAGAAGCTAAGTGAGTGAGAATGAGCTAAGTCACCTCCTGTTTGACAGATCCAAGTTACTCAAACCTGATCCTATGCTCAGCACATGACGTGTTCTATTGACCCTACCTCCCCCTCAAATAGATTGCATAAAGGTTTCCTAGTCGGTAATAACCTATGTAGGTGATTTCTGGGGCGACAGTGCTCCGTTAATATGGCAATAAAAATCCTCAGGTCTAGCCTGAAGAGTTTAAGCCAAGCATTGACTTTCGAAGGGGATGGTCCGCTGATAGCAATTAGAGAGTGTCTGAGACGAGTGAGGCTCAGACAGTGCTGCCGTACCACCAGGTACATCCACCGGTTATTACTATCTAGTCTCTAGAGCGGCCAATGAGTGGTCCGAGACGCACATTATACATTGATTTGAACCATAAGTGACGTGCAGTTGTTGGACGCTGAAGCCCTTAGTGCAGCTTGGCTAACAAGCAGAAGGTAGCATAGTAGTCAAAGGCGAATATTTTCATTAGAAAAACAGTCACAAGCCTGCTAAAACAGATGGACTGTTTCTTGCTAGCACCTTGACCATATACACCAGCTCCAACACCTTGTGCAATTTTTAATCCGTCTGTGAGCTAAGAAGAAACCTCAAGTAGACGTTTCTTGGAGCTGGTCCAATCCTATCTACTAGGAATGATGATCTGGAATGGCAACTTAATGTTGGTTCTGAATATTGCTATTTCAGACTCGATGCTCAGTATTTCAGCCTGTAAAGTGCCGGGCATGAAGGTGACCATATTTGTCCCATACTGAAAAAGATGATGGAATGTGTAGGTAGCTACTCTAGCTGCTCCTTTAATCACCAGGTGAAGATGAGCAAGGCCAAGCATTTGTTCAATGGCTGCAGTAGGAGCTAAGCGAAATGCTTCTGTGATCGTCATGCAGGCCGTTCTCTACAATTTGAAGAGTTTCTATTGGGATTGCTTTTTAAGGCTACACCCTCATCAAGCAATACAGCAATCAGTGATTCGTGGTGACACCATCATCACGTATTGTCACTGAAGTTGCTTCAGGGCAAGTCTCCACTTCTTTCCACAGGTCATTTGACATGCTAATAAAGAAGTGTAGCCTTGTGTATTATGTTTCCAGTTACAAGTTTCTCGTAAGCTTACTATCCAAGGGACCAGCCAAAAATTTCGTTCTCCTCGTATCAGGAATAAACATTCCTCCTATTTCAAGTGAATGGCACCATAAGAGTTTTGTGGGGAATTATTCTAAGTTTTTCATCCTCACACTACCCCTGGACAGCTGAGATAGCCACCTTTGTGCTTGAGATACTTCCGCCAGCCAGTATTACCCCAGTGTTCTGATTATTGCCAGAAAGTCATCAACCAGTAGAGACATCGGCAAATGGGATAGGACTTCTACCTGAGGGCAGCCTCTCCCAGCCACAAAATTGGCATTTTCCTCTTTCAGGCAAGTGCTGATCACTCCGGCATTTGGCATGTTCTCCAGAGAAAGTTAGAGGTTTCCTCGAGGCAAAGAGAAATTATCTCAAAAATTTGATGAACTTTATTGTAATCTCAATCAGTCATATAATTTTCTTTTGGCAACAGTCCCATAGCTTTAAAATTTAGTATAACATGTGAAATCAAACAAACATTGAAATAGCGCAAATATGTAATATAATATTTATTCGAAAATAAAACTTATTTTTCCACTTATAAGGAACATCACAATAAAAGTTATCTTCTTCGGAGTCAGAGAACTGTATGAAAATAAAAATGAACTTAATGTACTTGCGAAAATCGCAAATCCAAGAATCAAGCTCAGAACAGCACGGTCCTTATGGGCCAAGAGACCAGACATTGAACATTTTTTACACATTAACATTCGATTTTATTCAAAAAACAAACCGTTGACACATTTTATACACTTCATCTATGTTATCAGGAGCATTTTGTCCTACTGAGGCAACAGGTTCACTTTCTGTATCGAGCTATATTCCGTCGCCACCTTCCGAGACTATAAGTTCATTATGAGATATTACAAGTTTTTCTCTACTAGGTTTCTCTTTTTGTACGTGTATTTTTCTGCAGTTTTATTTTGTTTCTTCGACAATTCTACTCTTTTCTCTATTTTCTTCTTATTTTCCTTTAAGAGGTCAGTAACATGATGAGACGTTGGTATCACTGCTGTCACAGTCGATTTTCTACCTTTGTTAGAAGATTTTCTCTCATTTGGTACTGAACTCATAACTCATGAAGATACCAAGTTACTCTAATAGGACTATTGATGCAGATAATTATGTTTCTATTAGAAAATTAGTTAAAGGAGCTGCGTTGGAAGGAGTAAGGGTTCTAATATAATTTCTGATGTAGATGGAGATACTGAGGAAGTTGAATGCTCAGGTGATCTGGAACTAATATAAACTAAATCCTCATCAGACTGAGATGTTGATTTTGTTGGAGTAACGACTGTACTGTATTCACAGAATATTGTTCTGTGACAATAAAGTCTACATCGCTAAATAGATTTTCATTCAAAGACCAGAAACTAGTGACTCGGAACTACTTGATGCAATTCTACCTGTTTGTACTGTACATTGATGAATAGTTCTATTATTTCGAAAAAGCTTATTAAAGTATTATGTTTCTGGGCAATTTTTGTATTTCTTTCCTATAGTACACCTTAAATGGTCTCATAAAAGCCTCATCAAGCAGTTGAAGTTTGTGAGTTGTGCGCGGAGGTATGGATATAATTTGAATGTTATTTTGTCTAGTTAGATCACTCACATCAATGTTAGGAGTGTGGCTGAAGTGGCCATCTAATATCAGCTGAACCTTTCAACCCAATTCTGGAGTTAGATTCATATACTTGTGGTGAAAAAATCTTAGAAAATAGTTCGGCTATATCTAATGCTTTTTCTGAGTACTTTTCTAGTGTTTATGAAGATCCGCATAAACCTGTTCTTTACCAAAGTAGATATAAATCTTCTTCATCGATTACATTCAACACGATAGATCTGAAGGATGTCAAAGCTAAAATCGAGGGACTGAACGTCACGAAGGGTCCAGGTCCGGACTCCATCCCACCAATTTTTATAAAATCGTGTTCCGCTAGTTTGACGACTCCACTCCAAATTATTTTCAACAAGTACAAGGTGTCTTTCCACATAAGTGTGAGGCGGCAAAGATCGTACCTATTTACAAAAGTGGTAAGGCAAATGAAGTAAGTAATTACCGAACTGTCTCTATTCTAAGTTATTTCGGTAAAATTTTTGAAGCAATAGTAACTGATCATTCATCCGGTTCCAGTTGATTCCATCTCAACATTGGTTTTTAAGAGGTAGGTCGGTGTTAACTAATTTAACTCCTTACGTTCATTTCATGAGTAGTAGTTTCGATGATGATATTCAAGTTGATGCCGTCTACACAGACATTGCTAAGGCCTTCGATAAGGTACATCATGCAACTTTGTTGTGGGTTCTAGAGGACTTTGGTGTGGTGGGGTCCTCACTGAAATGGATAGAATCGTATCGGTCGGATAGACTGCAGTATGTTGCACTCAATGGCACTCATTCCGGTTTCGTTCGTGTCACCTCTGGTGTTCCTCAAGGGTCACATCTGGGTCCCCTTTAATTTCCAATTTACATTTATGATATTTCGGAATATTTTCGTTATAGAAAACATGATTTATATGCCGACGATCTTAGAGAGTACAGTGCTGTTCGGTCCTAAGATGATATTTTGCGGTTTCAGAGTGATCTTGGCAGACTTTTCTCCTTTTGTCAAAGTAGGTATTTTCAATTAAATATTGATAAGTGTAAGCATATAGGGTTTACTAAGAATGTCAATGTCTTCGATGCTAATTTTTCTGTTGATGGGCTCGTAATTGGGAGGGTTAACCAAATTAAGGATCTTGGTATATATCTTGATTCTAAGTTGTCCTTTGAGTATCATATTGATCATATAGTTTCTAAGGCTTTCAAAATGTTGGGTTTCGTTCTAAGAATTACTAAAAGTTTCAGTGATCCCAGGTCTTAAAAAATGCTATATTTCTCGTTGGTGAGGAGTAATTTGGAATATGCTGTAACTTTTTGGTCCCCTCACTATTACAAGTATATTGACAGAATTGAACGAGTCCAGAGAAAGTTTGTCAAAAGTTTCAACTTTAGATTTTTCAGCCCTAACCATAATTATCAATTAAGTTTGCGTCATCACAAAATTTTAAGCTTGGAGCAGAGGGGAGTTCTTTTCGACACTGTATTTCTTTATCGAATTTTAAATCATTCTTTTAGTTTTCCGCTTGTTAATTATCTCACTTTCAATGTTCCCGTGTATCCTAATCGTCGAAATGCACTCTTCTATGTTCCGAAGGCCCGTACTAGTTTATTTTTTCATTCTGTTTTCTTGCGAATTATGCGTCTGTACAATTGGCATATTGCCAGTATAGATATTTTTCATGAACCTCTTTCTTCTTTCAAAAAATGTTATTGCATATCTCATTAGATCTGAATCATGCTCATTGTAGTAGTTTTTAGTTTTCATGATATTTTACTTGATTCTGTAGTCTTAGGTTAGTGAGTCTTTTTTTCTCTCCTGAATTTTATGAAAGTTATAATTTTCATTTCGTTTGACAGTTTCACTTCTGTTTATTTTTATGTTAACATTTTTGTGAACCCGGTAATTGGGTCTATCCTGTAGGGGTTCCTATGTTCTGTAACAATAAATAGACAATACTTTACAAAATGCTTGAACTAGCCAAATGCTCCCATCAAGGATGTGCCTGTAAATCTTATCATCAACAGTTATTCCTTAGCGAGGCTCATAAACAAATTCAACCATTCTTTTCCAGTCACACCAGAGTTTCCAAATGGACTTAGTGAGTTATTACCCTCAAAATATATTTGACTAACAAACTCTGAAGATTTGCACCTAAGACAGTTTTTCTCCCTAATACACATCTCTTTTTAGCATAGACAAAATGAAGTGATTCTAGATACTTGAAGTTTTTCACTGCTTTCAAATACCGTTTTTCTCTCGTAGAATTTTCATAGCTTTGGCCTATTTTGTCTTCAACCCATTTTTCCGTTTCTCTTTCAATTGTGGCTGGCGACGGCATTCGTTACAAAATAAAGAAAATCAGGTTCAGAAATATGTTTTGAACTGTCTAAGAATTTGAACCCAAATATGGAGTATTCCATGAATCTATGATTGTAACCCAGCGAGATTTAATATTTGGAATAACGGACCTATTCACAATTTAATTCAAATTTTGGAAATTAAAACATATTAATAATAAATCACTCAGAAAATAAAAAACAAATATAAATTCAGAATGCAAACACCCAATCATATATTATTCTGCAGTAATGATCATAAAGAATTGTATTTTAGTACTTATCTCCTGTATAGACTACTGCAATTGCCAATAATGCTACGAGTATCGTATTCGAGCGAGAGAATGAGATAAGAGATGACCTTGAATTGCCGCTGCAATTATTAATTTTGCGGTAATACCGCTATTCCATATTTGGTATATTATTCTATATTTGGTTACTTTCCTCTAACGCAAGCGTAATTAGAGAGCAAGTTAGGTGTATGACCTTAATTTTTCGATGACTTCTTCGAGGAAAATACCTAATTTTTCGACGAGAATATCCAATTCCATTATTGTCCCCGAATGGAACATACCTAAACTTACTTGACGAGGGAATTCGGTTTCAACAGGATGGTGCGCCTTCAGACTACGAGGACAAATTGATAATTCATTCAAAAATTGAAGAAGTGGTAATAAAATATAATGCCTTGAAAGATCAAACTTGAAATTTTATGTTGATATGTAATTAGTATTGATTTGACAGCCAATCGAATCAGACGAGTTGCGCTCTCTGTGTCAAAATAGAAAAACTCGAGTGATAATGAAACATTACTTTAACACAAGAATACCATCCCGGAAAAGATCTCTTAGTAAAAACAATGGTGATTCTCCTCCATCACTTCTGTTTTGCAGAATCTTGTTGCAACAGAACAAGCATAGTACGGTTCAGCTATCGGCAAGATGGTTGACGATTGTTGACAATTTCCAAAGACGTGGAATAATGGAGCTTTCTCAAGTTGATTTTTGGCTCTTGAACGAAAGCTAGATGAGTTTCTGTGTCGTTTTATTATAGTATATGAAACATGGATTGATTTCTACTTGCATGAGATGAAACATCAATCAAAACAGTGGATGTAGGCCGTTGATAGCGCACTCGAGAGAATCAAGGTGGTTCCTCTGCCGACGAAGTGATGACCACAGCCGGGACGCACAATAAATTATCTTCATTGATTTTCTCCGAAAAAGAAAGAACATAAATGGAGAGTATTATACATTCTTGTTTGACCAATTGAACGAGGAAATCAAAACAAAGTGGTATCATCTTGCCAAGAAGCAAATCATACCCTTTCTTCTTTCAATAATGCAACCAAGCTGGTGGAGCTACAATATACATTGCTACTTCCTCCATTATATTTTCCAGAATTGGCTCTCAGTGATTTCTATCTATTCCAAACATGATAATATATCTTGAAAGACGAAAAAAAGCGTGTTTTGATGCCCTTGGGAAAGTCTAAAGCAAAGAGTGCATCAAAAATCTCCAGCATCACCTAAGCAGGTGTATAGCCCTCTAGAAAATTATGTTAAAAAATAAACGACACTCATTAGAAAAATGTGTGATCTTGTTGATTTTTAACCAGACTTATTAATGTATTCTCGTATGTCTGAAATGATTGACTTCATTTAATATAATGCCAACACTTCTTGAAATATTCAGGTTATGTGTTTTATTCAACTATAATGCAATTCCTTGCACAAAATAGTAGGATTCAGGCGGGTGGTCTGTTGTAGTAAACGGTCTTATACAACTGTTGTAACACCGCAACTTCTTGTCGTTTGGTCACACCTGCTTTTCTTCACCAGGACATCAATCGCGAAATGACATTTGACTAGTGTCATTGTTTGTGCAACTAAAATCTGTGCCAACTCATCCTCAAGCATCCTAACTACTACACTAAGTACATGGGTCAGAATGTCCCAGGACTAGCCAATAAACACACAATTTTTTCTCAAAATTCGAATTTATTCATCAATATATTCTCCTTCTACAATGATACCATTATTCCTACGATTCTCTTCTTTCTATGCTTTCTTGTAGAACGATAGAACGCCCTCAAAATTGGCGTTATCTTCGGCAATAACATCTCTTTTCCTAGAGCATCTTTTTCAAATCAGGATAGAGCCAGATTAGGAAATAGGGTGGATGCGACGACAATCCCAAGCGTGAATCAATAATTTTTGCCATGGTTATTACCAACTTGTGGATTTGTGCACTGTCTTGTTGAAACAATCTTTTCTTCTTTGCCATATGAAGTCGTTCGCACTTAATCTCGTCGATTAATCGGTCGAGTTAGGCTATATGATAGACAAGGTAGATCGTTAGGCCTATCTTCAGGTAGTCGTTCTATAATGCATGCGTATCCCAAAATACAGATGCCATAATCTTGGAAGACAATTGTAGAGTTTTTGGACGCTGTCTTCCACTAAGCAGATGCTGTTTTCGACTCTGGCAGGTAGTCGTGGCTTCATGTTTCACCCATGGTGACCTATCGGTGCAAAAATTTTTTCATCTAGCTTTGAAAGCTTCAACCAAAGCTCAGATTCGTCGATGTTTTCGTTCCACTGTGAGCAAACGCAGCACCCACTTCAAAAAAGGTTTTTTCATTTCTACATTTTTGTGTGAAATGTTGAATACGGCACTTTTTGATATCTTTTGGATGTCAGTTATCCCCTGCAATTTCATTTCGCGATCACCCACAACAATTTATGAGACATTTTTGATATTTTCTGGCGTAATCGCTTGCTGTAGCCTTCCAGAGCGTTTGCGTCCTCAGCGGTCGTGCGAACACGTTTTAATCAGCATACCATTGATAAATGGTTGTTTTTGACAGGAAGTTTTCTCGGTAACGCCTTTCAAGCATTTCCTGGACGTGTACGGTATTTTTACCCATCAAATAGCAGTGTTTTTTCAAAACGCGAAATTCGTGTTGGTTCATTGTTTAGAAATTCACCAAAGTTGCTTCATTTCAACCTCGATCAAAAACTAATGCTTCTATAAAGTGCAAGCATATTAACATATGCAGTTGGATTAAGTGCAAATTCATGAAAAACTGGGCACGCTCCATTGCATATTTTGAATTCGGAAAGAATTCAATAAAATCCTTACAGTTTTGCCATGTATTTTCTATGCTCTCTTGTAGAACGATTGATCTTCGGCCTCAAAATAGGCGTTATCTTCGACAATAACCTCTTCTTTCGAGCCAAATATCTTTCCCTGGAGCACCTTTTTCAAATTACGAAAGATCCATAAATTGATGAGTGCCAGATCTGGAAATAAGGTGGGTGCGGCGACAATCCCAAACGCGAATCGACAATTTTTGCCGTGGTTCTTACCGACTTGTGGATTCGTGACCTGTCTTGTTGAAACAATCCTTGCTCCTTTGCCATATGAAATCGTTTGCACTTAATCTCGTCAATCAATCGGTCGAGTAAGGCTATATGATAGGCACTGTAGATCGTCTGGCCTATCTTCAGGTGGTCGATGTATAATTTTCCATGCATATCCCAAATTATAGATGCCATAACCTTGTAAGCCGATTGTAGAGTTTTTGGACGCTGTCTTCCACTAAGCAGATGCTATTTTCGACTCTGGCATGTAGTGGTGGATACATGTTTCATCCATGGTGACATATCGGTGCAAACATTTTTTTATCGAGCTTTAAAAGTTCCAACAAAGGCTCAGATCCATCGATTTTTTTCGTTCCACTGTGAGCAAACGCTGCACCCACTCAAGAAAAGTTTTTTCATGTCTACATTTTTGTGTAAATTGTTGAATACTTTTTGATATCTTGGGGGTGTCAGTTATCCAGTGCAATTTCATTTTGCGATCACCCACAACAATTCTTATAAGATTCTTGATATTTTCGGTCGTAATCACTTGATTTAGCCTTCCAGAACGTTTTCGTTTTCAGTAGTCGTGCGAATACGTTTGAATCAGCATAACATCGACAGATGGTTGTTTTCGACAGGAAGTTCTCTCGGTAACCTCTTTCAAGCATTTCCTGGACGTGTAGGGTATTTTTAATCATCAAATAGCAGTGTTTTTTCAAAACGCGAAAATCGTGTTGATATATTGTTTAGAAATTCATCAAAGTTGCTTCAATTCAACCTCAATAGAAAAACTCACGCTTCTATAAAGTGCAAACATATAACCATTCAGAAAAACTTTCATAAAATCCTTACAGTTTTGCCATGTATGTATTTGTTAGATGATAATAAATGTAATTCTAATATTCTAGTTCCTAAAAAACGGGAAGACTTTCAAAACCATCAAATAATTAAATACAAGGCTCAGTCGACAAATTATTCCACAATTAAAAAAATAATAGAGTCTCGTATTCATTTTCATATTGACTTCATTTTGAAAATCTGAAAAATCGTTAAGCTAAGGTTTTCGCCAAGGTGACACTCTATTATCTTATATAACACGCAGTATTGTTTGTCTTTGATACCTGCATAATGTGTGTCACTAAGCCATTGTCAAGTCAATTTAATCAGATAATGGGGATCTTTACCATAAAACATGAAGTTCAATATCGAGTACTATCTGTTTTGAATATAACCTTATCCGTTTCCTATCAATGATAAATAATATGTTCTCGTCGAATGAAAGCAGAGCAATGTGTCGTAGATTTCATAATTTCGCTAGTCTGATGATTTTCTTATTTATTTAAAATATATACAGGGTGTCACCTTTACATAATACTAATGTATATGTACGTAACGTAATTCATCAGAATCACAACACGGAGATACCTGAATGTTTATTTTATTTATTCGCGAATTTATCGTCGAATTGTAACACTACACTAAGAGGAAATCTGCAACACTTTACCAGTTTGAGTGTGCACATAAGATTGCCAAATATCTGGTAAAAGATGTTCTTCACTGTTGATAATTGTATACGTCCGATCACCGAAACCAGGCAGCGTCGGGTGAGCTCAGTGCCTGAATGCGATGGGATATTTTGATATTTAATGAATACACCATCAGGCCCGGCGAACTTCGTACCTCCTAACAGTAAATAATGCAGTGTTAACTATTTTTTTATGCGCTTCCCTGGAATAGGCGAACCTGTTACACCACATGAGTGGGCGTCTGGGAAGAATTGAGGTGTCTGTTTACTTGCTTCTTGAAGAGGTCCAAATTGTTGGATGTTGGGAAGATGTTGGACGGAAGCGAGTTCCACAGCTCAACGGCCCTGTAAACAAAGGAATTCTTATATAGAGAGGTTCGAGGGGTCGTTAAATGTAGCGCCATCTGATGATCACTCCTTGTCAGCCTAGTGTTGCTTTCCCGGAACAAGGACTTTCAGCTCCTTTGAGCATCTTCCGTGGAAGTATCTGCGAAAAAGAGAAAGGTCAGCAACTTGTCTTCTGAGAGCAAGCGGTTGGAGATCGCGGGTGATCTCCGGGTGTTCGATGAGGAGCTCTACCCGTTTTTGTTTAGCTGATGCCATCTTAGTTATAACTGATACATGTTCATTCCAGCAAAACCCGGAGTTGACTGTTATTCCGAGAAGGTGCATCGAATCTTTGGATGCAATTTGTTGGCCTTGCATCATTAGGGTACGTTCTCCAGCGGGGACCTTCCTAGAAAACGTAGTTTCTTGCGTCTTGCTCGCGTTGAAGCTCAACAGATTCAACTGACCCCACTCAGATATCCTCTGTAAGTCAGAGTTTAAGTTATTCATTTGTTGACATCTCTAACGCAAAGTTTCCGCAGCTGTAATCGGCCACAGAGTCCTGAAAGATGAAACCAGGGTATAATCATCTGCAAAACCGAAGATCTTGTTCTCTGCAGATGGCAAAAAATCGTTTATCTGCAACAAAAATAAGATTGGCGAAAGAATGGATCCTTGTTGTACTCCTGCTTGCAACTGGAAACAATCAGGTGTTATACCATCGACCACAACTTGTATTGATCTATTTGAAAGAAAGCTACTCATCCAACCCCGAAATGTTTCGGGAAGCCCATATGTAGCAAATTTATTCAACAAGGCTGCATGCCAAACCCTTTCGAAGGCTTTAGAGATGTCGAGGGCTATTGCTCTAGATTCCTCATACTTTTTCATCGTTGATGTACAAAACATGAGTGACGTAGGCGAGCAGATCTCCTGTCGATCTTTCCCTGCGAAAACCATACTGACGGTCGTTAATAATTCCCTGAAACTCAAGATAATTGATGAGTTCATCATTTTTTACTCTCTCCATCACTTTGGACATAATGGGAAGAAGTGCAACAGGGCGGTAGTTTTGGGGTAAGGACTTCTTTTCTTTCTCGCTATTTTCCAGCTGCTCAGAAAAGTTTGGCTTTCATAACAAATCTGAAACAGACGGTTAAGAATGGGTACCAGTTCGGGAGCACACTTTCCCAGGACGATTCGCTGTATTTCGTCCAGACCAACTGCCTTCTTGCAGTTCAGCTGCTCGAGAGCCCGTCTCACAGTGCGGACTCTGAACTCGATTTCTGTCATAGAAGAATTTGTAGGTGGAATGTTCGGTGGTATAGCGTTAGATGAATCTAGCACAGAATTCTTTGAGAACAAGAGATAAAAGAGATCGGCTTTCTCTTTCGGAGATTCAGTGCATACATTAATGTCAGGGTCTAACCTTTTAGCTGAACCTAATTCAGTATTATATTTCATTAAATTAATATAAGAAATATTGAGTTCAGAACTTCATTAAAATGGTAATATAGAAGCAAATAAAAAAGCAAAAAATCAAATACTTCAACTGCGTGTCAGCAAGACATAATTGAATAAAACTATGTACATATTGTGCAGCATGGGATGCACTCGGGAAAATTCTCTTCATTGAAGCATCGTGTGATATACAACTCTTTTTGTATTTATCAGGGGCAAGAACAAATAAAGCTAATGATTTTCTGACAAGTTAACATACCACTTACAACTGACCATGAGAAAAACATGAATTTTCTAAGTTGAAACCACAAACAGTCAAGGATTGGCATAAGATTTCTGGTTTCTAACCTAGCCGTTTCATGGGCTGCCTTTCTAAAGTCTTGTATTCAAGAAGTACGAAGTAGGCACTTTGTGCCATACCACGTTCCGTAGCATAATTGTATTATAGCTTCTTTTGGAAAGGTTAGATCTTCTTAGTCGCGGTGTGTTCTGACCAATTTCGTGTGTTATACGTTCCTTAACAATCACAAAAGTACCCAGTTTATTCTTAAAAACCTTTGATTTCAAATATTTCCGTAGACAAAAGTCTAATGGCGAAAGAACCGGTGATCTGGGTGACCACTCAATCGGCCCTCTTCTTCAAATCCATCTGTTAGGCAAATTATCAGTCATCGGGGTACATTTAAGGCAACATCTTTCTTTCCCAAAATCAAAATCGTACAGTTTGTTGTATGTTCAAACTTATTTCCCCAGCGAAATTTTCGATGAAAACCTGAATACTGGTCGTTATGAATACATTATTAAGAATAATATTATGGAAAAACTTCTCGATGAAATGTCCCTAGTGCAAAGATAGAATACTTTCTTTCAACAAAATGGTGCCTGTAGTTGCAACTGATGTACAGTGCAACTGACATCAGATATGTCGCCGTGTTTTATTCCTCGTATCATATTAGATCCAGAATCGATTACAAAAAATGAATTTTTTTATTTAATATGCCTCATTCCATCAACATACTCTTAATTGAAGAACTAGGTCTCCTGTATGCCTTCCATCAAATGTATGGCATTTTAAAAATAACTTTTAGTCTTTTGAAATCTCTATTTATCCCAAGCACTGTCAGACTCAATAAAGGCACATTCGAACTTGGTTCGGTCCAAATGTCTGTTGTAAATGGGATCTTTTCAAATTGTGTAAACAAATCCTTAATTTTATTTGCTAATGTTGCAGACAAATGACCACAAATATTTTTAGTAAAAAAGTCTTCCCCTTAAGTGAAAATTTGGATAAGTCGTCGAAATCCTATACCTTCCACAAAATTGAAGAGTGAAGCAATCATTTCGGAAATTAATCTGTTATTTCCATAGATTAAGTATTAGAAGTACACCATTTTTGATTCGAGTAATTTGTTTTTAGTATCCTGAAGGGGCGCCGAAGTCGAAGCCTGTGCTGTATTTTTCTTTTCAGTTTCTAATTTCATTAATTGTTGGAGTTCAGTGGCATGGACAGACTATAAATGACGACGATGTCGTACCTCCCTTTCTTGATAACGTCTTCATACACAGTTTACACTTTTCCGAATCTGAATTAACTTCAATAAAGTAGTTCCAAATACAACTTGATTTTGGTTTTAATGTCCAACATAAAAACAGATCACTGTTATTGATACTAAGACGCAAAATTTTGACTAAATCTCTATATAAATAAACTATGAAAGTGTCGTGTGCATGCGTAACAAACTCGACAAGTGAAAAAATAATTGACAATAGAGCGCACGTAGCGGAAGTCAGGGGGATTCCCCGCGCAACATGTATAACCCGGCGTTGGTGTGGTGGGGTTAAAATCACTCAGAGTGTTATTCAATTGCGCATCACAAAAACACTGAAATTGTCAGCACCCCCATTCTTTTGCTTTTTGATAACTCAGAAAACAGACAAATTAGGCTACAAATTGATAAATTCACCCACATTAGAGCATTGTTCACTAAGTTTGTTGAAAACTGTCAAGGCGTTTACTCTCCCAGCGAGTACGTCACCATAGATGAACAGCTGCCTGCATTTCGTGGTCGATGTCCTTTTCGAGTATATATGCCAATTAACCCTTCAAAGTACGGATTGAAAATATTCGCTTTAGTTGATGCAAAATCATATTACGTGGTGAATATGGAACCATATGCGGGTCAACAACAAGATGGCCCATTCAAACTATCCTATTCACCGTTCGATGTTGTTGACAGATTAGTGGCATCCATCAGTCAAACTAACCGAAATGTGACTTTCTACACCTAGTTTGCCACTTTTCCGCTGATGACCCATCTGTTGAAAAATCACAAACTTACTTCCGTTGGCACCATAAGAATAAATTAAGCTGAGTTTCCACCTGCGTTTGTAGATACTATAAATCGAGAAGTCCTTTCTACCAAATTTGGTTTTCAAAAGGACACTACCATATTATCATATGGATACAGATGGAGAAAAAAGTAGTACTGGTTTTCTCCACGCTTCACCACGATGATAAAATAGCTGAAAGAACTGGAGAAGCGAAAAAAACCTGAGATAATAGATTTTTATAATTTCACCAAATGCGGAGTAGATGTGGTCCACGAACTATGCGGAAATTATGACGTATCACGTAACAGTAGAAGATGGCCACTAACCATTTTTTTTTCAATGATGAACGTCGGGGCTATCAATGCTAGTATAATATATCAAAGCAACACTAAGAATATCATATTCCCGAAACAAATTGTGAATATAATTTTTTCACACGAAAAACCAAATGGGGTGAATTTCACCCCAACAACACCAAACATTCAACATAAGTTCACCACACCAACGCCGGGATAATAAAGTATAAACTTGTTCATAACAGTCTACACAGGTCGCCGCCGCTACGTTATGCTTCGACTCTGATTTAAAAGTGTCGGAGCTGAGGGTGTAATAATATCGTAAGTTCCGACTTAACGGAGTCGAAGTCGAAGCTCCGTAACATTCCTTCTAAACATAGCCGCACTATAAGCATATTTGGAAGATTACTTGTATACTACAAATTTACATATTGGTGTAGTTGATATGAATGAATCAACTCTACAATACACATCGAATTTTGAAACTTCAGGAAAAATACTGGGAAAACACGATTAGCCAAAAAGGGGCTACACAATTTTTATCTAGTGGATATTATATTGAATACAAATTTGGGTAAAAATTTTGTAATATCTATTCTAGGAGTTCAAAAAATATCTGCTTAAGTATGAGCGTTTAATAATAGTAAATTTTAACAATATTACATTATGAGATGAACATACATACATAAAGTTATTGACTGGACAATTTAACAGTTTAAATTTACAGTGAGCCTTTGTCTCTTTTATGATACATATAATATATAAGTTCACAGAATATTTCACCTGAATTTGTCATTGAGTTTCAAAAAGTTGAGCACACAAAATTCAAAGAACTTGTAATAGATATCAAGTTTTCGATTCAATGTACGTACATATAAATGAATTTCTGAACAGTTGATGAGCTAAAACTGAAATCAATATTTAGTAGAACGTAGAGGTAGGTGAAACAGAAACAGAAATTAAAAACAGAGTGTAATCTAAAATTTTGAGAAGAAAGCAATGTTTGTTGTGTGATGAAATAAAGTTGGATATACTATTGAAAATGAGGATATTATGAATTACTTCAAAATAATGAGGCCGAAATAAAATGAAAAAATTCCATCAATATCATTTCTGAATGGAAAATTTTCTTTTCATCAGATTATACTTTAGAAAATTGAAAGGTTTCTCAATTAAAATATGGAGAAATAAGGAATATTCACATGAATATTTTTTCAAATTAAAAAGTAAATGAGAAATATTTTGAAAGAAAAATGACTTACTCTGGCATATGATTAAAATGAAAATAATTGCAAAATTTTAAAATATATCTAAAATATACATAATTGAGGCATCATTAAGATTTAGAATTTTTATTACAAGCAAAATTTTTTTTTGATGAAAATTCTTGAAAATTGAAATAACCTTTGATTCTTTGAAATATTAATATGAAATAACATGCATATTTTTCTTTAACTAGAGATTCAGAAATGAAAAAAATTCCAAATATACAAAGTATAAAATTAAGAGAAAATTCAAACTTAAATGTTTTTTCTTGGAAAATCAGTTGAAATCATTTCATAATTCAATTGAAAAACTACGATAATGAAGAAATCAAGTGGACAATTCTGGAAAAATTCAAATATTTTTGTTTCTGAACGAAAAAAAACTTAATATATTTCTCATTTAAAAGGGAATGGAATCCGTCTGAGTGAAAAGAAAAGAGAAAAAATTAAAGAATTGCCATTCAGAAGAATTACAAAAACAAACTGAATATAAATATTCAAAGAAATTGAATTTCTTTTTAGTCACAAACTAGGAAAACAATAACATTTGCTTTTGAATGTTATTTCGTAATTAAAAAAATCCTTTTAACTAAATTAAAATTTTAATAGTATAAATAAATTTTTCTTCAATAGCAAACTTTATGAGGAAATTATTTCAACTCTTCAATAGGAAATAAATTCTGAATTTGTTTTATTAGCGGAAAAAACTTAAAAGCATTTTCTTTGACCAGTAAAATTATTTCTGTTTCTTAAAAGGAAAATATATCTGTATCAAATTAAAAGTTTCCTTTTGAAAATAATTTTTTTTCAATGGCGAACTTTTGGAAAATTAAAAATAATGTTTACGTTTCTTTAATAAATAAAAAGATATATGAAATATTCTGCATAATTTTTTGTTATTGAAATTGCTTAAAATACATTCAATGATTTCCCTGACATATTTACAAAACCCAATGTGAATGAAAATGAATGAGATATCGAAAACTCTACAATATTATACACGGCAGATTGTATCTTAAAGGCACTTTCAAACATTTATTTCTTTACTCTACATCATTGGCAAAATTGGAAGGTATGAGTTTCAATCAATGTTTTACAATATTTACAAAATTTAGTTACAATATCAACAAATTTTCAATAATCTGATTTCAGAATATATTATTTATGAATGATTGTTTTGGCTATTTTACATTTTAATGAATAAAAATAATGCTTGAGATTAATACTCAGTTTTTAAGTCATATATATGTTATACCCTATTTGTCCATGATGTTGAATTTTCAAAGTAAATATGAAGTAAAGTTGAAAACTTAACATGAATGAAAAAACTACAATCTGAATATTTACAATAATTAAAAGGATTCTCAAAATAAATACAAGAAGCGGGGATGTACAAGACAAATAGAGAACCTAGTTTTTAAAACAAAATTAAGAGTTAACTTTGGTTATTTAATTGGACTAGTAAATACCAACAGCAAAAACTAAAAGATAGATTTTCCATATTTACAATTTAATTTACAGAACAACTCATCACTTAAAACTAAAACAAATTTCACAATTAAAAAATGCACAATATAAAAATATTCTCTTATAAAATTCATAATCACATTTATGTATTATTTTAATAACTGATTATCAGTTGATGATTCATTTAGCCTTTTGACTAAATTTAAATGTTGAATTATTGGATATTCAGGGGACGAAGGGCATCAACATCAATACTCCAAGGAAAGAATATTTCTGTGAAATTCTTATCTAGTTTGGCAACATAATTCAATCTTCCACAACCCCCATTTTAGAATGCTATTTCCTGTTGGAAATTTTCATTTCAGAACCAGGTATTTTCCAATGTTGGAATATCACACGATCCTCACAGTATATGCAACAATTCAACACTCCCACAAACAGTTTTCCTTAGATTCAAAAAACATTCATTAAAATTGTTTTCGTCTATCGAACAGCATGATATAAATACGCGATTTTTTCTCAAGTCTTCGAGTTAATGAGAAATACAGTCTTTTCTTTTCGAAATACCTACTTGTCCGAATTTTTCACGACACCAACATTCTCACTATCAACTACTTAAAGCACGTACAAAACGTCCTCCGTATCTCATACAAGATGTCCCTCCTGTTCGTTAACGCCGTAACCGTTACCGAAACTGGTTAGTTCCCGTTTCTGAGACAAATTCTGCGCTTGCAGAATCTGCGATCCTTGACTTGTATTGTGTAGAACATCCGGAGGTGGCACTGGAGGTCTCTGTCTATGTAGAGTACCGTTTGCTGGTAGTGGTGGAGTAATAGGTGCCATCGAGAGAGTCATATGCGGGTGCGCTGGAATGGGTGGGGGATTCTGGAAGTTGAGTGGTGGAGGATAGGATAAATATCTGTCGGACATATTGAAGTAGGAACCATCAGCTGGTGGTGCTGGGGATGGTGCACTGACATATGAAGATTTAGCTGAAAATTAAGTTAACTGATAAACATGGTGCTAACACAATAACAAAAACTAATACTAAAATCATTAATTTTAATTACTCTGATTATATAAAAAAATTAAAGGGGAAGATATTAGGCAGAAATATGGACTATGGGTAGTATATAAAACGAACTCCACTCGTTGATTACTAGAATTAATATAAAATGAACAAAACAGAGTATCTTGAATTGTGCAGAATATCCTAACTAATTGATTCTTGATTTTGGCGTTTTCACTCACTTCTAGTAGACTGAAATACTGTGAGCTTCTATATATTTATTCGTATGTGAAATATAGAGATAATATGCTCCTTAGAGTACAAGTGGGCCTGATATTGAAACATAGAAACAGTGCTTTATGGCACTATCAGTAGATTCTTCTGTGGACATTTTCAAATGAAGGGATCATAGAAACAAATTTCCAACTACGTAAATAACTGGACAAGTTTTCAAAGAAGATTTTCGTATTGTGCTCTTAAATTTACTACGTAGAATCTACATCTGACATTAGTTTCAGCAGTTTGTTTAAATTACTTCCTAATTTTTATAATAAGTTCTTCATTTCCTACAGGTAGAACCCAATTACAGGAAAAATTCAAATATTTATACAACAAATCAACAACTTAAAGCGTAATCATAAATAATGAGTTAATATTAGTGAAAACCATGAAGCTATTCGAAACTTACTCGGAATAGAAAATGACAAAAATAAGATGAACAAATCAAGAAAAAAATGCTATGACATAAAATAAAATAGAAAGAAAACACTCATGGAGTGAGTAAAGCTGAAAATCTGAAAAGTAGAAAAATAAAGAAGTATTCATTAACTCAGATGCGCTTCAGAGAACATACACTACTAATAGTGGTAAACGAATCGAAATTAATATCACACAATCTCGAGATGGAATTATAAGTTGTACACATAAATAATATTGGAGATTGTGTGAGTGAGTTTGTTCTGGTCGTGCTCAGGAAAAACAGACGTCCATCTCTTGAGGTCAGTCTCGAAACTGAAATTTTGAGATGAGCTAAAATAGAGGGACAATCTGAACGATTATTCAGGAGGTTAAACAAAAATTTTAAGGCAAGAAAGCCTCTTCTTATGTTCAGGGTTGTCGCTCTGAACTTACTCAAGAGTGCACCATGATCATACCCTCTTACAGGGTAGGCACCATCTTCTCACCAGACAAGGTATTTAAAAAATCTTTTCTGAATTGCCTCCAAATGATAATCATGACAATAATAGAAGGGATGCCAAATAATCGACGCATACTCCTAACAATAGTCTCAAAAAGACGAACTAAAGTTTTTGATTTCGAAAAGTGCTTTTCATTTCGAATTATGAACCCATATAATTTCGAGGCGGATGTAAATAAATAGTTGATATGGGGAACAAAAGTGAATTTTTGGTCGAATATAAGACCAAGATCTTTTAAATCAGTGGAACGTTTCAATACACCATTGTTTATAATATAATCAGAAAAAATGATGTTTTTCTTGCGAGAGTAAGTAACGGCAATGCACTTAGATACATTCAAGTCCAAACGATTAATCACACACCAGTTTGACACGGAACTTATGACCTCCTGCAAGACCTCACAATCGCGTTCTGACGCTATCTTCAGATATATTTTCAGATAATCCGCATACATCAATTTGGGTATATTAATTATGTCCATGAGATCATTAATGAACATTATGAACAACAATGGACCAAGATTGGACCCCTGCGGGACAACAAATTCGCGGGAGCGAAAACTTTCGAGCTGCACGAACTGTCGGCGTCCGACCAAGTAAGACTCCAAAAGAGCAGCTAAGGCTTCCGAGAAACCGAATCTGGACTTCAGTTTCCACAACAGTATACGATGATTCACTTTATCGAATGCTTTTTGAAAATCTGTGTAAATAACGTCAACTTGACCGGTACAGTCTAAAATCTCGAGTATATACTGTGATAACACTACCAGATTGCTGATGTAGGATTTCCCAGGCATGAAACCATGCTGCTCATCACGAATCCTCCCCCTGATCGCGGGAAATATAGCGTTGTATAAAATAATCTCGAGAAGTTTTGAGAAATTGGATATAATCGCGATTGGCCTATAGTTACTTATGATGGTAGAATCCCCTTTCTTCAAAATGGAAACAATCTTAGCTACCTTCCACGTCGAGGGGTAAACTCCACTCCTCAATGCTTTTTTTATGCTTTTATTTAATTCCACTTTCAAGGAAACAATGAATTGTTTGATATTTCTCGTCGTTCCCATAATAATTTTTGAATTCTCTCTCATAATTTTATTGAAGTTTGAAAACAATACGCAGACTTGACAAATAGGTAGATAAAGATTATTTTGACAACATGGAATATTGGCATAGAGTATTATAGCCATGCTTGGATTGTTGCCATATATGATTTGATCAGCACAATGTTTATATTAATCAAGAATCATTCAACATATCAAAACATATATATTTTTCGAAAGTAAAATCTCCGAATTTTCAGAAAATTTTTCTTCACCAACAGCATAATATTCATCTTGACAAAGTGCCTCCAGGAAATTTTTACTATTTTGAGAAAATAAAAACAAGGCACATAACTTTTTTTTTGAAATTTGTCATATTCTGCGGATATATCGAGAATGTTAAAAGAAAAAGTTTTTTACCAATCCGAATTTCTTGTAATTCCGACGGTTATCCTAGTCTCCTCTAGAAACGGGTGTAATCGCCAAAACTCAAGCAATTTTGGATATCTGTACATTAATGATATTGAGTTGGCCGTTACTAAGTGAAATTTGACCATCACACTGTGATTTTGGTTTACTTTGTAAAGATTGACGTAGAAAATATTTAATTAACAAAAGTAATAGCTATTTCGATATTTCTATCATCAGACGTTTGAGTTAAAACTAAGGTTAAGTTGAACAATTTGTCTTAAATATAGAAAAAATGGTATGAATCATAAAGAGAGAGAAAAACAACAAGCTGTCTACTATTGGAATATAGATAAGATTTCAAAGGTACATTCATAATTACTTGAAAATCCCAAATATTGATAAAAACATGGGTCTGCGTTGTCGTTAAAAAGGGTAGGATTGTTTATATTGTGTTTAGCTTTGAAAATTTCCAGAGGTTATTGAGTTTACTGCATTTTGAGGCACGATGAATAATGTTAAGATTATCTATACTAGGGTAGCGGTGGTTGTTATTAAGGCAATGCTGTGCGATGGTGGAGTCGCTATTGTTTTTACAAAAATAGGAGTGATTTTTTTTGTATCTAATGCGAAAACATATTCCCGGCCTATGTATAAACCCTTACAATCAGGGCTACACAGTCCGTATACTATATAAATCAAATGCCAAATCACAACATGTAAATTGTCTTCAAACCTACATGTATATTATCTCAATTAATTTTTGATGCCTAAGACAAAACTCACAAACTAGACAATTCAGGAGTATACAGACTGTGTTGACCTGATTGTAACGGTGTATATATAGGCCAAACGCATTAGATACAAAGATTATCACTCTTCCTTTTGTAATAACAAAAGTGACTCCATCGCACAGCATTGCCTAGATAACAAACCACCGTTTCCCTAGTATAGATTATCTAACACTATTCGTCTTGACCCGAAAAGCAATTAACCCAATTACTTAGAATTTCTGGAAATTTTCTCAAAGCTAAACACAATAGAAACAATCCTACCCTTCTAAATGACAACACAGACCTGTGTGATTCCCCAATATTTGGGATTTTCAAGTATTCATGAATGTACCTACATTCCAAGAGTAGAAAACTTACGGTTTTTCTCTCTCCATCTAATTTATACCTGTTTTTCTATATTTAAGACGAATTGTACAACTGTTCCTTAGTTTTAACTCAAAATTTGTGAACTTCTAATGATGATGAAAATAGCGAAATAGGTATTAAGTTTGTTATTTAAATATTTTTCATCTAATTTTGTTATATTCTTCACAAAGTAAACTAAAATCACCATACTATCTGTACACTGATCTCTGAGTGTGCGGAAACCGTTAAATGCTAGAACACAAGGACTTCATAGCAAATTCAACTTTGTTCAATTCCTATTGATTATCGGTTTCGAAATAAAGTAATGCCAAAACATTAGAAAAAATTAATGATAAACCACACAATTAGTGAAGTTAGTATTACCTGACATGCTACCGTGATAACCAAGATGTTGATCATCTCTTGTACGATTTCTGTCATGCATATGGTTATGGTGATGGTGGGGGTGCGGTAGAGTGTGAGTCTTATTAGCCATGTTAGGTTGCATTTGGAGTTCGTAGCCTGGATACGCACCAGGGTAGTCAGGTTGGTCCATTATGTATGTGGTTGCAGTTTGTTTCCTACTGTCCTCCTAGAAAAAAATTCACGATTGTAAATTTTTTCATTATTTGAAAAATTACACTGTGCTAATTCAAAATTCTAACACGCGGGAGACATACTTAGTAAACCTATATCGGGTACGCTGAATCCAGTGGTAACCACCGTTTTTGAAAGTTAGCTTTTGTTTAGGAGATATTCGCCTTTGAAGTTAGCTGATTTTAGTAGGGTTCGTCGCTTATGATTTCAGTACATTATATGCTTGTAATTCCCAAACCGTTCGGAATATCGCTTTACTGTCTTCGGAAAAGTTTTAGCTATTGTCATGGCCAACTTTTCTGAATATACCAACATAGAAAAACCTCATTCAAACACCGTTTCTTAACAAAATGTCCAAAAAACTCCATTTCTTTGCCATTTTTTCGTTAATTTTCGTCTAAATAATAGAGAAATCAAGAGAATTTCGCTTTAAAATCTCAAAATAAGAAAAGAGAACACATTTCCTATAGTTTAATCTAAAAATTTAACCGCACAATCATGATTTTAACTCAAATTTTTATTCCAGTTCCAACAATTTTCAACAAATAAAAATATAAATTCATGTTCATTCTTCTTCTTCTCCATCTTCATCTTGTTGTGAATTCCAGCAAATTTCTCCTAATAGAGAACCAAGTTTTTTCCACTATACCAGTGCTCAAGCCTAGTCGTCACCTGATGAAACCGTTCACCATGCTCATCTGATTCACATGGTGATTGTTCGGCAAACTTGTCTGCATGGTAGTGTAAAAAATGAATTTTCAGAGACATTTTTACACCGATGTTACGGAAAGCAACGAGCATAGTTTCCACGTGTATGCGCCAGTTTTCGACACGATGAATTCCAAGTACATTTTCGATGACTCCTTTGACGCAATCCCAAGCAACGAGCTGCAAATTCGACAAACTGTATATACTTTCACACAAACCTTCTTTTATTTTCATTCCACTCAATCTTGGGAAAATTCGCTTCAACTCATTGAATGCATTGCCTTCAGGATCTAGGGCCTTGATGAAATTTTTAACAATCCCAAGCTTGATATGCAGAGGTGGAAGCAACACTTTTTCGATTGGCACAAGTGGAATTTCAACGACGTTTTCTCGACGTAATCTGAACCCTTGTCTCATAGGCCCGCTTTCATTGGCATATTGGTCGCCGGCATATCGAGTATCCCATAAACATATAAAACACATGTTTGTCGTATATCCCGTCTGCATTCCTCTCGAAAGAGTTATCACCTTCAAATCTGCACAAATCTTCTAACGATGGTCTTCATATTTCACCAAATCAAGGATTTTTTTCAATGATTCGTAATTTTCTTTCGTTTTTGTGCTGATGGCAATCGGGACACTGTTTTTTGAGTTTGTGACATGAAGCAAAACCGCCTTGAGACTACTTTTGGACGAATCGATAAAAAGACGCCAGTCTTCTGGTTTATACTCATGATGCATTTTTAATACCAATTCCTTGATATCAGTGCAGTACGCGAATGAATTGTCTTCAATGGATTTGAATAAAGCAGTGAACTGTCTATGACGGCCGATTGCTCCATATACTTTCACATCAGGTGTTAAGACATTCATTTTTTTTTCAATTTTTGAGTCAAAATAATGGATTGACGCTGCGATAATTTCGATCGACGAATAATTTTATCCAGATATTTTTGAGAAAATTCGGCATGATTACATTGTGGAGATACATTTGATGGTACATAAACCGATGCAGACGTTTCGCCAATAGTATCAAAAGTAGATGGAATGTAGTCTTCTGTCGGACTGGGTCTTTTCGGTATTGGAATGGATTCTGAATGTGGTAACGGCAACTGAACAAACCGAGTTCCTGTGAGTTCAACTTTACGTTTTTTAGCTCTGTTCAATCCGACAATTTCATTAACACAAGCAAAACAGTCATCTGGATTATGTTCTTGAGAATTTGTCCAAATTACTGGAATGCCAAAAGGCATAGATTGGAATTCACCTGTAATAAAAATAACTTCAATTGATATAATTTTGAAATAAATGATAAATCATTTCATTTTACCTCTTTTCCATCCACTCAATCCTATGACACAACAAGTACAAACGATTTTTGGAGCCCAGTTCACATCTTTGATTACAGTTTGGTTGAAATATTGTGTGTATGATTCAGCAATTTCTTCAGAAATTGAACGCTTGCTTGTCATTATAGTAAACTTTCCACAAATGTAGCAAAATTTATTAAATTTACTGCGCGAATTCATTTTTGATATTTTTACCAAATATATAACTTGTGTAAACAAAGAAACTTCAACAAGAAATGTCAAATTGAGAAATATCAGAACTAAGACTATGAAAATGGCACACAAATACATAGCAAAATACGTAGTAACATCAGTGACAATACTAATAATATTAATATTAATAGTATTAACAGTGACATCTGTGAGAAATTTGAGTTAAAATCATGATTGTGCGTTTAAATTTTTTGATTTAACTATAGGAAATGTGTTTTCTTTTCTTATGTTAAGATTTTAAAGCGAAATTCTCTTGATTTCTCTATTATTTAGACGAAAATTAACGAAAAAAGGGCAAAGAAATGGAGTTTTTTGGACATTTTGTTAAGAAACGGTGTTTGAATGGGGTTTTTTATGTTGGCATATTCAGAAAAGTTGTTGGCCATGACAATAGCTAAAACTTTGCTGAAGACAGTAAAGCGATATTCCGAACAGTTTGGGAATTACAAGCATATAATGTGCTGAAGTCAGAAGCGACAAACCCTACTGAAATCAACCAACTTCAAAGGCGAATATCTTTTAAACAAGAGCTAACTTTCAGAAACGGTGGTTACCACTGGATTCAGCGTACCCGATATAGGTTTACTAGGTATGTCTCCCGCGTGTTAGAATTTTGAAGTATCATTTCCACGCACTGTGTTATTTTGAATAAAATGTTCCTAAGAAAGTGGACAAAATATTAAACTTACTGTATAGTCAGCGTTACTTCCTTCATTGCTGTAAGTTTCGCTCTTTTCGCTGACGGAAGAAAGAGTTTCTCCAGTAACTGTATCATTGTAGCTGCTTGGGGCATACATTTCAATAGTAGCAGACTTGCTGGATTGATTGCCTTGCTCTATATAAAATAGAAAAAGATTGATATAATAATAATACATAATAGTTTACAAAAAATAATATGATTTTTAGATAAACTTTTTTGTTCTAGTCTTTAAAATTTGGAAAAATTCCACAACAACATTCGCTGGAGTGTCAAATTTGTAACAAACCTCTCATCTTTTTAGCCCTCTTCTTGAATAAACATCCCGCCACTAATCCAATATTGATCAACAATAAAATCACACCAATAATGGAAATAGATATAATAACAGTCCTTGGTAGATCCTGCTTTTCCCTTATCACAGTTGGGATATCAGTTGGTATGGTGGAATCCCCAACAAACACTACAGAAACAAAACAGAAACATTCAATTACCTGTTGATGATCTCTTGTTAGTTCTCCTATGCAAACAACATCCGATTATTAGGACATTCATGAGAATTAGTAGGGTGCCTACGATGGTTCCAATGATTATCAGAAAGCCAGGAAAATCCTTTAGGTTTCTCTCATCCAAGCTTGGGGAGGTGTAAGAGGGAGGAGCCTTGCCTGGGTTAGTCAGTTATTTGTTAGTGTTAGTAGAGAATACCGATATAATTTGAATTAGAGTGAAGTAGATATAATTCTATTCTCAAATATTTCAAGTAGGTGCAAGAAACATGTTAAATTGAACTAACTCTGCCAAATGTGAGATTTGGAAAAGATGTGTACAAGTTTCCAACTGAAAATAAATGATACATAAAATCAAATTCATTGTTGTTTCATACAACATTTTTTCAGGAATGAAGAAAGTAATAATAAACACTAATCACCTACAAGCATACTGTGTTCCATTCATAGAAACTTTTTAGCGAACAGTTTTTCTGCTTAGGGGCATGATAATTTCAACAATTAGAACTCTATTAAGACTATTTCTTTTTTCAGAAAGAAGAGAATGAACATGTATTCTCTTTGATTAAAGTTAGCTTTGCCATTGCGATCAAATACTCTCAGTGAAACTAATTTCTTACTGAATGAATTAACATTGAGGATACCACAACGACCCAATGGTGTATTGTGGCACACTGTCCTAAATTTCACTTACAAGCTCCAACCTTCTTGTAAAGCCTATAGGCTTTGTGCGGGAGAACTTAATAAGCTCACTGAGCTTCAGTTTGTTAAATCAAGTTCCTCAAGCCTGATTCTGTCCCCAGCTGGGCATACTCACATGACGTGTTCGATTGATTCTATCACTTTCTCATATAGTCTGCATGTGTCCAAAATCAATTCTAACTTATTTTATTTAAGTCAAGCCTCAGGTCTGGTAGTGGAAGGTCCACTGATGGCAAGCGGAGAGTGCCTGAAATCTGAGAAGATTCAGCAAGTGCTCCCCTACCTTCTCGTCCAACTACCGGCTATTTTCCATCCTTGTGGCCTCCAGGGGACTTACAAGCTCATCCTCCGGTCTGGTGAATCCCAAGGAGGGTCCTCGAGCGGTAAATGAATGTGCCTTATGATTGCACGCAATACCTGAGTGGCTGGAATCCACATCATACGGAGCCTATTTTTTCTCCCAGTTTGGCTAAGGTTGAATGACTCTCTCTCTTCATTCTTTATCCTCTCCTGAGGATGTAGCGACTAAAAGGTTGAATGACATTCCTGCACAATAAATGACATACAGATGTCGGATGCCAATGCTTTCCTTGTCAGCTAGACAGTTCCTTGGCAGCATATACATCAGCTGCAATACCTTGGGCAATTTCGGAGCCTTAAGTTTGAGGATGCTGAGGAATGGAAGTTGATTTAACATCAACTTGTTTATAATCAATTGAAAGAAATGCTCGCCCTCGAACAAGAGAGTTTTCACTCTTTCCAGAATTGGAGAGGAGTCAAATGTTTGTTAGAACACATGGCATATTGATGTTATTTAGATTATTACAAATCACATACATGTATATATATATATATATATATATATATATATATATATATATATATATATATATATATATATATATATATATATATATATATATCAACTTTTATTGCTTGATGACATTATGATGAATCTGAGATTAGGCATTTTGAAAAACATATTTGTATTTGAAAATCCATTTTGATTTAAACACCTAGTATTTAAGCTATACCTTTGAAATAACTGAAAAGAAAATAAATGTATGATCATTAGTATTCTTTGAAATGATATAAAATGTGATTGAGGAATTATAGTTACTTGTATATTATGAGATAGAAGCCAAAGTGATTTGCAGAACTAATAATTTTATATATCATATTCTTGTTATTTTTAGTTGGAATATATATTTGTTAGTTAATATTGTTCTTCCACCACAACAAGAGTTATATTCGATAAAGAATTCTTACTTGACGTTTGTGCAGCAGTCAGATCAGCAAGGAAATTACTATTTCCCAATTTGTTCATCGCCATGATCGAAAAAATATATCGCGTGTTAATCGCCAACCCTTTGATTGTATAATTAGTAGCGTCCTGGGGATGAACATCTTCATATTTGTAGTTATCACTATCAACTTCTCTATATCTGATCCTGTAAGAGGATTTCATACCGCCATCGAAACCTGGTGTCCATCCTAAAGTGATAGAATCATGGGTTACGTTGAGTGTATGCAGCAGAGAAGGAGGATCAGGAGGTGCTGTTACTTCTAATCGAGGAGACAGAGTGTCAAAACCAAGTTCGTTTCTTGCTACGCATTCGTAGCTACCATAATCGGTTGAAGTTATGTGAGTTATATACAACGTAGATTCGGAAGAGAGGGCGTCGATCTGGAAGTGACAAGAAATTAAATCACAATGTGATTATATACTTGATTATAGTTTCTTTATAATATATTCTATTTTCCCTCATGTAAAAAACAATAAAACTCAGGTAAACTACTTTCCTATATAAATATTTCTTATCACTCTTAATAAGAGAAAAGAATTGCAGATGGTAATATCGGATTGTTACCTGTCTAAAGGTTGAATAATACTTGGATGTAGTATTAGGAGCAATCGGAGAACCATTTCTAGCCCACGAAAATTTGGCCAATGGAGACGCCTGAGCTTTGCAGATGATTTTGCCAGTGTTTCCAGCATCACTCGCAAATTTTAACAGTGTTGGATGCTCATCAATCTCAGGTTTATCTGCAAAGTACAAACGATATGTTCAAGGTTGTTTTGTTGAGATTAAATTTCAATTTCACAAAGAAAACATTAACTTTTACTCACGCTTGACTATGAGCATTACATTCTTGGATGTAGCATTGTTGCCCACACCGTTGTTGACAATACATTCAAAATTACCAAGATCCTCCCTTGTTACACCAGTAATACGTAGGTACGACGTTCCGTTCTTGTCGTACATGATTGAAGTTCTAGCGTTGAAATCTGCGAAATCGTCACGCTTCCATACAATTGAGTCGTCTGACAATGGATTTCCTTCAGCGGAGCAAGAAAGAGTTGCGTCTTCTTTAGCATTAGCTATCACATTTTCACTTGTAGCAACAATCGTAGCAGGATCTGAAATATATTTTTTTTATGAATGCAGGAATGACCTCAAATATTATGTTAATGAAAATATTATTGCTTTAACAGAATATCTGTGTCAGACGAAAAGCAGTTGAGAAGAAAAAGGCTTTATGAAGAATTGATTACGATTCAGAACGAGGTATGTGAATAGAAAGTAGAATACTCAAGCATAATACTTGCGTCTATTGTAAAAACATTTTGTTTGAAGTAAAGCCGATACCAAGTTTGAGAGTTAGCTCATCTAATACTGATTGCAACTTGCTCAATCAATCAATTCATTTTTTGTTCCATATAAACAGAAATTGTTGTAGAACACGTCATCATAAACATAAAATACATAGAAACAAACATTGTAAACAGAATAAAGACCCAACAATAAGAGACGAAATCAGCTTAGACAAATATTGTCCTCAAAATACTCCTGGAGGGTGTAGTATGGTGTCCTCCTAAGGTAAGTATTTAATCTTCTTCTCAATTTATTTTGTGGCCACCCTCGTGCCTCCTGTGGAATGTGATTATAAATTTTCACCAAATCATAAACAGAGTTGTTCTGAAGGTAAGTATGCTTAAATCTGGGTAGCCTCATATCGTTCTTAGCTCTCGTGTTATGCTCATGATCTCGCTTAGTTTCCACAAACAGGTCTCTATTATTAACTATGAACATAATTGCTTCATACACATATAGACTCACAACAGTTAGCACTGATCTTTCCACAAAGTGAGCCCTGCATGATTGTGTTTTGCTCAGCTTAAGAATCCCACGCATACATCTCTTCTGCAACAAAAGGAGCCTCAAGATATCCGATGAATTCCCCCATAAAACTATCCTGTATCTCAGCCTACTATCAATGTATGCATTGTATGCGGTCAATGCTGTGGAGACATTCACAAGTTCAGACAGTGTTCTTAGTGCATACACATATCTGGCCATATCATTTGCAAGTTGGCCTACATGATCACCCCAATCCAGTCGATAGTCAACCGAAACACCCAGGAATTTAAGGGTGTTAGATGAAACCATGGCAGCCTTATATCCATGAGATATGGGTATGTGTTCTCTTCCATATGCAAACCTGACAAGTTTAGTCTTCTGACTGTTCATTTTCAACTCATTTCGAGAAAACCAGGCATTAAGATCGACAAGCACATCGTCCACTACCGAATCGGCGAGCACCAGAGAATTATCCTCTGCAAATTGGACCATGAATTCAGTTGTACAAACAGGTGAGACATTGGTATAAATCAGGTAAAGGAGGGGACCCAAAAACGACCCCTGCGGCATCCCCCTATCAATAGCCAACATCGTTGACTGCAGTGTCTCCCCAGTTGTAGGCTCTTTCTCAGCAACACATTGAGATCTTGCTGATAAATAAGACCGAAGCAGATCCAAAGGCCAGCCTCTAATTCCAACCGCATACATCTTCCAAACCAACTTGTCATGGTTGACGGAGTCGAAGGCTTTTCTGAGATCGATACACATCAGTGTCGATACACATCAGTGCTGTTATTTTACCACTGTTTAAGCAGGAGAGAATCTTTGTTATAGCCTGATATATAGCTCTTGTCGTAGTCCTACCCTTTCTAAAGCTATCTTCAAACCTGTCCTAGGGTGTTCTACTTGGTTCGTTTCTCGAATTTTACAGCACCAGAAGTTCGGGGAGTTATCGAATATGGTTGATGTGAACTTCGACAAACATTTGTTTATATCCTGCAGAACCTTTCTTCAAATGTCAATAAATACACAGACCTACAAAAAACTCTTATTTTGATGCAGCTCTGTTTGTGTTTATGGTCGATAAAGTAGATAATGTACAGTATATTGCCATAAGTCATTTGAACTCATTAGCTGTAGCTTGTCTACTACTCTCATTTTGATTTTTTGGAGATCTTGTTCGTTAATAGTTATTATTACAATAACATCGATGAAGTTTCTGTTACTATTTTATAATGGCTAGTACGTCCAGATGTTGTGTTAACGATTTTAATATATTTTCTTGAGTTTATGGTGAATAGATATTGAAAGATCGGCTTAAATCGTTCAAAAACACTGTCGTTTGTATTTTGCTTCCTTCGTTTTTGAAATTTGACACCAAGATGAAATGCGGGAGCCTCATAGTGTATGTAAACTATGGGTTGAACATTTGCTACAATGGGATAAAGGGACACGTAAGTCTTTGAAGTTTGGAGTGTCTATGATATAGCGAGAACAAAAAAAAAATATTATGACAACTGTTACAATACCAGCTCTTCCCCAGGTAGTGAAATATCTATTTTTTCCCAATCATATGATGACTTTGAATACTGAATGAGCTCATTGATCTCATCAGAGAGCCAGATCTTTCTAAGGAAAGTGCTGAGTTACTAGCATCAAGATTAAAAAAAAGATTGTCTTTCCCCAGACGTTCGAGTGTATACATATCGTACAAGAGAACGAAGCTTACTGCAGTTTTTCATCTGACGAAAATTTGGGTATTGCTGTAATCCGTGTGGTTTGCTTTTCATAGGTTTGACGATCTATCCACCCAATAAATGGCGCCTCTTTATTGACAATAGTAAACGAAGTATCAAAGAAGTTGTTCTACATAATGGAAATAAATATGCACCCGTTCCAATTGCTCATTTAACATGTGTGAAAGTGAAAGAAGAATATGATGCGATTTCAATTATTTTACAGAAAATAAAATATTTCGAACATGACAAGGTTATCTGCGTCGACATGAAGAAGGTTAATTTTTTATTGGGTCTACAGAGTGGTTATACTAAATACCCATGCTTTATTTGTCACTGGTCGAGTCAAATCACATCATTCAATTTAAAAAAATGGTCCTATGAGAGATGAAGTTGTTGGGGAGATAAATTTTATGAATGAATTTCAAGAGAAGAAAACTCATTCTCAGGCTATTGTATATAAAATTGGGGCTAATGGAGCATTTGTTAAGGTTCTCAACAAATTGATTAATGTTTTCACTTGATATGGCAGAAACTTCCTGATTAAAGTAAGGCAAAACTAAAAGGTTCTATGAATCATCTGGTGAGGCTTTGGTGGAAATCTTTTGTAGCAGTTGCACAAAATTTCCTTGTAACATAAGGCTGACAACTATGTAAAATTAGTAGAGGAAATGCTGGTTCGTTTCAAAGATTCAGACTGTAATATGAGTATAAACTTGCAGTATCTCAATAGCGATCTAGATCAATTCTAATACAATTTGATGAGAGATCTACGCGAATAACAACGGGAAAGTTTCCACCAAGATATAAAAACAATGGATAATAAATACTAAGGTGGAACACTCATATGATGGCCTACTATTGCTGAGAAATCATGTGAGATTGCCCAACTCAGTTTCATTCTAGAAAATCATTTGAAAGGCACTTTATTGATGATCAATGCCAATTAAATATTATTTTGTGAACAGTGTATTTTTTAATTTGGGGTACTAGAGCTAACACAAAAAAATCGGTAACATTTTTGATATCGCCATGTAAGACATGCTTAAAATCAGTTCTGAAATCCCCAGCACCAAAATCGTCGAAGGACTGAGTAATCAATGCATTGAATTGGATATATTCAAATCTGCTAATGGATAAAGCATTGGTTGTTGTAGACTGATTCTTATTGAACGGATCAGTTACATACGTTAATGTATGTGACCAACCTAGATCCTTGAGGATTATTGCGGAAGGATTGCCACCTTTAGGGTCTCACTCCAATAATTTAATATCTAACCTAAAAATAGTCAGGGGAAGATGCGTGTTCATCGTTCATTTGTATTTTCCTGTTTGAATTTAATGAATTTCCAATAGTTTCAAATGGTTAATTTTCAGAATCTTGATGAGGGCAGTCGTTAATACGCTTAAGATGGCATATAGTCCATAATCGTGAATTATTTTGTAATATAATCAATTTCCATAACTCAACAACCTTTAGCCTTTTTCTGTGTGATTATGTGAAATGTCTATGCCAACAAGTGAGATACCATATTTGAAGCAAGATACCATATTTGATGTGAGAGAGTTGATATTGTAGAGATTGAGAAAAATTATGCCAAGAGGTTATTAGTAATTTTGGCTAGATGCGATAAGCATCTCGTGTTCATGTAATGAACCAAATAAAAATCACGCCTATTCAAAACGCGAAGCTGTCACTGTTGCGTTTTTTTCACTGTCAAAATACACAATTGATAAACTCCAAGTACAACAAACTTGTACTGATGGAAAAGACGGTGGAAGCATGAAGATTGGAAAATATCGGGAAGATATCGGTATATCAAAAACAAATAAGTAGAATAATTCTTTCAGTAAATAGTAAAGTTCCAATACCCGAGGGATTTTTAATTAGATGTTAATTGTATTGAAAACGAAGGAGCATAGCAATAAAGGTTTAAAAAGGAATAAACTAATACTTCTAAGTTCGGAAAAAAATTTCATGAATGAAGATATTCAAAAATATATTAGGTAGAATAACATATCTGTGGTTACTTGATACTATTGAAAAGTAATGTTATCCATGGGGTTTAAAAACGGCTTATTTTACTTGCAAGCAAGTATGACTACCCTTTCGCATGAATTCACACCAAGAAATGGATCCAGACGAAGATCTGAACACGACACGCCAATTCCCATTTCGTTACTTGAATTCACTCCCCGAATGTATCCACTTCAATATTTTGCGTATTTTGACGTGAATTCATGCTTCGATTTAGCGTGAAAAAAATGAAATTGTGGCGTTATATTTTTACTGTTAACGCCTGTCCACATTAATTGAACACCCTTCATTATTAATTTCAACAATTCACAAAAAAATTAACGAACATCGAGCTATTATCGACATAGAGCCGAAAAACAATCGCAAAATTGGATTAAAACCAGCCGTTTGAATTTAATTTATTTTCCATACGAATTGGAATAGTACCCTTTTCAGCAAAGCATTTAAAAATATCAGTGTAGCTCCAATACAATTTCAAAAACGAACAATCGGACGCTAACGATTTTGTTTTCAAAAATATGAACACCATAATTTTGGGCGAAACTTATTTGTATGTAAAACGATAATCACATGCAGATTGAACAAATTTAAAACTGAAATGTATTTCGAATGTAACTTTTAAAAGTTACGATTTCGTATATTTTTGTTTGGTTAATGGAAAACTGAATAAATTCGAATTCCATTTAAGAAAAGAAAAACAAAACCGCTCTTTGTACGAACGTCGAAACGATGAATAAATTTCAGGGTTTTCCTTTTTGAAGCTAGACATTTTCCAAGTTTAAACGTTAGAATAGACAATTATGATAACCCATTTCCTTTGCTGAACCACATTAAAACGAAATCTAAACTTACAGTGCACTGTTACATTCAGATTAAACACTGAGCTCCCTTGAGAATTGATTGCCTCGCAAGTGTAGGTTCCAGCGTCGTTTCTGCTCAATTTCGTGATGTTCAAAGTTGGTCCATCAGAAACTATCCGTTCGACGCCCGAGCTAGATGAGGATTGTGTGATAGGCAAACCGTCTTTCGTCCATGTGTAAGCTATATTTTGGGGATTTCCTTCTGCACGAAGTGATATTATCAGAGGATCGTTTTCAACACCGACCACCTCTTCTTCGTTATCTTTCTCGAATTTTGGTTTATCTGAAAAATATAAGCAAGTTACAAAAATGAAAACAATCGTTACTCTGAGATTCTATGGAATGACAATAGCATTAGTAAAGAGTGAGGTATCAATCGAAGTTTATTTCTAACGTATGGAGGATAGAGGTAAGAAGAACTCTTCTGAATGGAGGATTCACTGAACAGGTGTCTAATACTCTAGTTGTGAAGGGTAAGAAACAATTCGAATATCGCCCAGAATTGCGCTAAAATTTGTACATTTCTTGACCAGAGTCGTAAGATAACACAGTAGCATATAAAATGTCCATTAATTACGCAGTCCAAAATAATTCAATAAATCTAACCTAAAAACAAGCCTTTAGATATTTACCCTTTTGTGACAATAACGTCTCCTTTATTTAACGCCTCTTGATGGACACTTTCATTCCAGAGATAGTTTTCCTTTACCATTCATATTTTAACGGGTAAGGTGGCCAGACAATTAAATACTAATTGTATATGGAGGATAAAGCAGAAGAGAACTCCCTTGAATGAGGAATTCATTGAAAAAGTGTCCAGCTATAAGCGGTAAGTAACAGTTTGAAATCATTCAAACTGGCGCTAGCGCTAGAACCGTGTATAAAATGAATTTAGGTGTTGTAGACTCTGAACTGTGCCGAGATGAAAAATTCAGTATTTTTGTTTACTGGAGTTATTGAATGATACATGACTATATCAAATTTCAGATATTTACGTAGTCTAAAATATTCTAATAAATATAACCTAAAAACTATCTCTGTTAACTTCTCTATCCTACGGTAATAACGTTTGGAGTTTACCTTCAATTTTACCGTTTTGTGAAAGTAACTCAAAACCTTTCGACGGATATTTTTTCAAACACACTGATGGTTCTTCCTACCCTACCCTCGATACTATTGTATCTGACCGATGGCCAGACAGTTTTTTTCGAATAATTATATTAATAACAAAGTAACAACCTTTATTCATGGCAAACGTTTTTTTTCAATGTTGTTGGGTTAGTCTAGCCCATAGACTTTATAGTACAGGCTGGACAGATTTCGACGTTTTGTTAATGCAGCTTCGAGAAATCTTGTGTACAGAGGAAAATGACCACGCGTGTCCCGTGTTTCTTTTTTCGTGAGGAATTCATTGCCGCGAACAGATTCGAGCTAGCTTTTTTGTTTTCGAGTTTTTTGTAGATTCTGAATATTCTCGGAATCAGTAAAGTGTCAATATCTCGGTTGTTTTCGAACTAATGTTGAAATGGTTTCGACATTCTAGAGGTACTTTTTTACGTAAAATCGAACTACATGCGGAAGTTTCTTTTTTGTCCAACAGTTTTTGAGTTAAAATGCAAACTTGCGTATATTTAATTGAAATCATAGGCAACTTTGATTTCGTTGAATAGAATTCCTTTTTACTTTCCAAAAATATATGACGTGAGACTCAATTCTTTCATCCAGGACTTGTTTTCATGAAAAAGCGAACAGGGGGGGGGTCATTTTCCTCTATTCACAATATTTCACGTAGCTGTAGAACTAAAACGTCAAAATCTGTTCATCCTGTAAATCCTCTTTTCAAAAGAATACATATATGGACTATTAGTCTGATCAACAGGTGTAACAGCCACCCAAAATTCTTAACTGAAAACAAAAAAATATAGTCATAAGGAATTTAACTATAAGTCAATATATACGAGATGGTTTAACGAGTTTTTTATCAAATGCTATATCAGTCAATAAAATAGCACTAACGCTCTCCAGATGCTGCAGTCTATACAGTGTGCTTCAACGAAAACTAAACAGAGGCTATATCTACCAAGATATTCATTTCTGATCAAAACGCAAAAACACGTCAATTTTTGTTTCAAGGGGGACATCTTTTGGGCTACAAAACTTGCCTGAAATATCAACACCCTAGGCGGGGGTTGCAATCCCTGAACATTTTTAATAGGGAAGATGGGTCGAGTGATGACTCAAAAGAAAGGTGGTATCTTTGTCTGCATCGCCCTGAACGAATTTCCATTTTTAATTGAAAACTGTAAAAGAGAAAGTTGAGCAACTGAAAGATAGGGAAGATTTTTTCCCTGAGACTATCCACATTTCAGTGAAGTAAAATGGAACAGATCGATGCTGAAGAATAGCAGTCATCATCAAGTACTATCCTCATCTCGATTCAGAGATGACACAGATTCATTCCAGATCAAAGGCTGTCATCTTCCGAAACACAATTCACATCTCAAATTTCACCCCTAGAGCAGGGGTCACCACCCTGTGTTATTTTTGAAGCAGAAGATAGGTCCAGTTATAACCTTCTGAGAAAGGATTTTTGTTTTTCTCCACAATGGTGTGCAAGTTTTCGTTCTCCATCAAAATTACTGGGTGAGCAGCTGAAACATTGGAATGATTACGAAGGATTATGAATCTTGAAAGAAAACGATAAAACTATCATTTATAGTAACTCCATTGATCATTGAACATTCGTTGTACGATATGCGAGCAATGCATCTAGAGTTGGGTTCACATGTACAAGCGTTTTTATCAGTTGACTGAAAGGAAACTTATTTATTTTCTCAGGTGATACTGTATGATCATCGTCCTCATGTGAAATGACTTTTATTTGACGATACGAATCAACACTACGGATCAGGAACGCAGATGTTACAATGATCAGATTTCTTCAACAAAAAAATTGATTCTCAATGTTTTCGTACTATTTGTATTCAATTTCATCGTCCCAATTTTATTCCATATTAGTTGTGAAAATTCTGTTGCAATCATCACAATAGTTTCTCTTCTATTCGAAATTTTTTTGCACTAATACTTGAATAGTTCAGGGCGATAGATAGTCTCCTCTATTTTTCAGTAGCTCACTCTGTATCTTCTACAGTTTTCAATCACAAATGAAAATTCGTTTATGGGGATGTAGACAAAGATAATATGTTTCTTTCGAGGCATCATTCGACCCATCTACCCTCTTCCAAATTTTCAAGGGTTTTCACCCCTGCTCTAGGGGTTGAAATTCGAGATGAGGATGGTATTTGATGATGACTTCCATTGATCAGCATGGATCTGTTCCATTTTACCTCACTGAAACTTGAATAGTCTCAGGGAAATAGTCTTCCCTATATTTCAGTTGCTCACCCTGTATCTTTTACAGTTTTCAATCATAAACGGAAATTCGTTCAAGGCGATGTAGACAAAGACACCACCTTTCTTTCGAGTCATCGAAACAAAAATTGACCTGTTTTTGCGTTTTGATTAGAAATAAATATCTTGGTAGATATAGCTTCTGTTTAGTTATCGTTGAAGCAAAATACAGATCGTCAAAGTGATTGTTAACCTTCCGCAGAAGAGAGCCCCATAAGAATGAAGAAATTTTAAATTAAAAAGAGACTTTCAACTTTTATATCCTAGACACGACAAGTAATTCAAATTCATTGTTAATCGAAAAAGTTGGTATCCAAGCACTTTTTGACAGATATTTCCAACTATGGAAATCGATACAATTTCAGTATTTTCGATACAAATAATTCTACTCACATAAAACCTGAAGAGTTATGGCATCATGGACTGATCTCTCCAATTTCTCATTTGTCGCCTGACAGGTATAGACGATCCCGTTTAATTGTTCAGTCACGTTCAGCTTTAATTCTATGGTTGACACAGTTCCACCATGAAGTCCCGGTTTACTCGTATTAAACACCCCTTGCACCGGTATACCTTCCCTCCACCAGGATAATTTAGCGGGTGGATTACTCGAGCTTGAATCACACGTTAGAGTAGCCTGTTGATTAGGTTTTAATTCTGGGGGATCTTGACGTATTCTCACGGTTTCCGGCGGATCTGGTAAGGGAGAAATTCGGTATTATTCACGGAAAGAAGAATTATAACGAATTACTTACAGTAAACCTTCATCGTGATAGTTTCGAAGAGGGGAATTTCGGTTGCAGAATTGGCGGCTTCGCATCTGTACCTTGCATCGTTGTCAGTTACATTCGTCAAGATTGTTATTTCAGCGGTTACGGATTTGTCTGTCGTTTTTGTAACTGAATTTATCTACAAAGAAAAATGGTATATTAAGTATTCTGTTTACTAAATCAACGTTTGCTTCAAATAATTGATCGATGAAGCCTGAACTACATGATAGTTGATATTCATAATGAATAACAAAATAAAAGAAGTTACTACGTTTTGACTATCACTAATTTATTGATGTAAAGAATGACAAAATTTTTACATTGGTTGGACAGGTTTCGGACATACGTCCATTATCAACAACAAGCTAATGAAAACTGATTACTCATGTACAATACAGGAATTTCCATCAATAAAATGCTAGTAGAGGTCACAGTAACTTGAATAATGGTGATCGGTATTTCATTCAAACCAGTTAGCAAATTGTCAGGCCTGCTTTTTAACACAAAAGATAAAACCGATAAATTCGAGAAATCAGGAGTATACCAACTAACATGTTCTGAGTGCAAATTCTTTTATATAGGTCCAACAGGACGCTCTTTCAAGGCTAGATACAAAGAACATTTCCAGTCATTCCTACATCAGAAATATGTTTCAGCTTTAGCTGCACGTCGTCTGAATGAATGTTATCCTTTTCCAGAACTTCAACAGCTAAAAATTCTTCATTTCTGTGATAAATCTTATAAATTCAATTTCTTTGAATCGATGGAGATTTTCAAGGCATCTAGGGTAGAAAGGGTTAAGCTCCGTAACGACCAGGTAGACTTAATTACCTACCAATCACCATTATTCAAGTTACTGTGACCTCTACTAGCATTTTATTGATGGTAATTCCTGTATTGTACATGAGTATTCAGTTTTCATTAACTTGTTGTTGATAATGGACATATGTCCGAAACCGGTCCAACCAATGTAAAAATTTTGTCGTTCTTTACATCAATAAATTAGTGATAGTTAAAACATAGTAACTTGTTTTATTTTATTATTCATTATCAACGTTTGCTTGATATACTTCCCATATCATTCCCCTATTTTCCCTTGTTTTCCGCAATTATGAAAACGTACATACTTGATGTTTGATATCTTCCAACCTGCTCAAAAATTCAAGATATCCTTTCTGAAGAATCATCAGAGTAACCATATATAACTCACCTTTTTATCGTTTTTATACCACGTTAAAGATGCTAGAGGATTCCCACCAGAAGAAGTACACGATATCTTTTGAACAGTACCAGCAGCTATTATTGCTCCTTCTTTGTATCCGTGAATGAAGGGTGGACTAGGAGGATCTGCAGAAAAAGTATATATGTGAAGATTCTTAAGCAGATAAGAGTAGCATCACTGCTGATACTTACACAAAACGTTGATAGTATGAGTAGAAACAACGTTTTCAGTGAGTTGCATGTTTAAACCGTGACAAATTACAACCAGACTTCTTCTGTTTGGTTCCACAACCGCTGTGATATTTGAGCTGGTAATCCAACCGCCTTCTGGTGAGAACACGTTTCTAGATGTAGCATTTCTGACCTGACGACCGGCTACCATCCATTTAATTTCGGCGGGAGGATTGGAGTTGGCTGTGGTGCAAGTTAGAGGAACTGGATCGCCCACTCTGGCTTCTGTTGGTCCTGATATTGTCACGTGAGACGGGGAAACTGAATAGAAGAGAAACGTACAGAAAAATAAACACATACAAATGATGGAAATATGTGGAGCTATATTACTTATGAATCTTTAGCTGACTAATAATATTGTTGATGGATTCATTCATTTTAATATAAAAAGAAACACTATCGTCTGATTTCTACATGATCATTTTTAATACACACGACCGGTTTTCACAACTACGTCGTTTTCAATTGTCTAGAGTTAACAGTCATGCGCCAAAATGTGCTTACTATCCCTATTTTACATGTTTAGTGGTAGGGAGTGATTTAATTCTAGTTAATTATGGAGTGGTGAATTTTGGACTTTCCTAAAGTTTGTTGATTTTCAAACATTGCAACAGATTTATTTTCATCCATCATTTGCATTCGTCGAGAATTTTCAAATTATATGACGTAATTATGTTTGAATATATTAGTTTTTTGTTTGACATTGAATAGCAGTTTGCTTATGTTGGGATCACTGAAAAGAGACATTGTTAAATTGAATTTAGAAAGATTTTTGCTAGTGTTATAAGAGAGGGGTCAACGTAAGTTAGACTTGCGTATTTATTTTCTGCTTTTTCTTCAATGGAATATAGTAATTGAGGAATTTGGATTTGCCCTTTGCGTTCAATAATACTGTTCATGTGGAGACTGGAATATTATTCTTGCTACAATTTTCTTAATAATATTTATTTCTATATTAAAGCCTGTTATGGATAGGGAAAGAAAAATACTATCTATGTATTATAAGGAGCTAATTACTGTGCAATGTGGTTAAAAGAATCCATTGATAGATTCTGTAAAGTTCATTTCTATATATATATATATATATATATATATATATATATATATATATATATATATATATATATATATATATACTGTAGGTGAGAGTTCACCAGTCTCAACTAGAATTGAATTACTCAACATTTAAAATAGGTCATAACTGTTAGCTCTAGACACTCGAACATAACGTTACTGTGAAAATCGGTCGTGTGAACTAAAAATAAACATTGTGGAAATCAGACAAATTGATTTATATTAATCATTAGATATCCTTTCACATTACCACATAGTATGTTTTTGTTGAGGCCAGTAGTAGGAGTTGTTTTCTTTGCCGCTGTTATGCTTATGAACGCTGCACGCTTAGTGTGATAACTGATGTTGCCAACATAATCACAATGCATTTATAACCTATACCAATCATGTCTATACAAAAACTCCACGACATGTCAATAGATGCGATGTAGTTTTAGAAAGATTATTGGTATTCAAGGTAGCGAAACATTTATCATACGAGAGGTATGATGAGGGGAGAATCCTTTTCAGAAGATCAAGAATCAAATTTAACTGAACTGTGGGGAGATTACATACTCATGGATTGAAGCCAAGTATATAAAAAATATAGAAATTAGACAAAATTTCCGAGGAAGTCTCTCCAAACTTCTTTTTCTAAACATATCTAATTGATATATTTTTTAAACGAACTTTCAGAATGATAGTGGATTCATTCAGTCGTAAGTAGTTTTCAATGATGTAACTTTTCCGAACAACAGTTAAGTATCACTGAAATCTTTATGACGTTAGAACACTTCACCTGTTTTCGTTTCCACCCTTTCCATCATCGCTTCGACGCTATTGATCAGGAATAGATACGAAAAATGGGGAAAACCAACAATAGGAGATAACAGTCGCATAAATCATTTTATCGAAGACTGCGCCATTGAAACTTCCTGCTCCCACGATTAATTAGCTCGTCGTCGAGATGAAAAAAGCCATAAAACTTACATAAAACAGTCATGTAGACGTGGACCGTTCGACCAACTTTGGACATAATGTTGTTTGCCTCGCATTTGTATCTGCCTTTATTGTCGCTGGTATTTTCGACGATTCTCCCTGTCGTATGATAAGCCGTCCTTATTTGTTGGCGATTTTCGCAGCAAATTAACTGCGGTCGAGGCTTACGACCACCACAGGGTAATATTAACACAGGATTTTAAACGGAAATCGTTTGAAGATGTAAGAGCTTTTGATGCAACAACTACTATAATATAATACAGGATGGCACACTAAATATCCTTTCATCACTTTGTTCATAGCATTTTTCTTTAAGTTGGAAACATGAAGCCGGTTTTTATGATCCTTTTTTCGATATTACTTATCTTGCACAAGTGGTCATTAATGAGTTAACAGTTTTACAACGCGTTGACACTATCTGCTTCTGAACATTCAGAAGGACTTGTCTGTACACGCAAATGAAATTTGGAGAGTTTAATAGTTTACCCTGATAAGTATTTGAACCATTCAAATAATAAATTAGGCATTAGGGCTTATTGAAATGCAAAACCGAATATCGGACAGCCTATGAATTTACAAAACATTTGCACTTGCTACATTCTGCATCTTTTCGTCTCCTTCCACGTATTATAGAATTTAGTATTTTCAGTTAGTCTCGAATGAAAAATCTAATCGTCAGGAAAATTTTCGGACTTTTTTCTGCATGTATCATCAGATTCCATTATGTTGTAGTGCCATTAGAACTTAATACAATGTAAACTCACTTCAATAATTAGGTGGTACGCAAGTTTTATGAAAATGGCCTAATAGGTTGATTTTGTTTTCATTGTCTCACCTGATGAAATTTATTCGCTCATCAGGTGACAGCTGGTAAAAATATGATATCAATATTTCATAAAATTCAAATAAAACATTATTCATCCAAATCGATATTGTCCCCATTGACGAAAACACACTTGCGCCAACGTTCCATCCCATCTTCGAAACATTTTTAAACTCATTTTTCGGTATGGCCATCAGAGCTCCATCTTCGAAACAGCTGCTTGACTTTTAAACTCAAGCGTTTGTTTTTTCGGTATGGCCAAAACTTCAGAGCTCGGTTGAGATTCATAGCTTACCTTGACAATCAAGCTGCTTTTCTGACTCTGACTTAAAACCAAGTCAAGCGTTTATTTTCA
The DNA here is from genome assembly GCA_013387265.2 of Cryptolaemus montrouzieri. Taxonomy (NCBI): domain Eukaryota; kingdom Metazoa; phylum Arthropoda; class Insecta; order Coleoptera; family Coccinellidae; genus Cryptolaemus; species Cryptolaemus montrouzieri. The sequence goes on from JABFTP020000165.1 coordinate 34,928,215, forward strand.
GAATTCAAGGTTTCATGAATATCACTCGACTTACACTCTGGCCGCTAGGTGACACTACCTAAAGTTCTTTTAGCTTTATATATATTCCGAATATTGAGTTTTAACGAATAAAACGAAAAACCTCTGAAAAATCATTCCATTTGAATCTATTCTAAATTATATAGAAATCTATTGTAGGTTGGACATCAATATTTGAATGCTGAAATGATTATCGGTTGATTTCTTTCATTTTTCCTTTAAACTAACAAAGGCCCTCGCGGAGCTTTTTGTATCTACTTAATGCTTTGCGAAACGAATTGACTATATTGAGCGTAATAAGTTTTGAAATCCCAGTGTGTCGCAGCCAATTAAATATTCTGTATGACTAGAGATACTACCTACTTCTATTGTACCTGTACTATGCTCTTACAAGTATCAAGCTTTCAAGTAGCTTGAAAATCCTTGTTGTCAAGGGCTGTAAAACAAGTCAAGTCAAACCTTTTCTTTCAAAATCCATGAGAACCGTGAGCATTGCCTTTTTTGACATGACATGACGTTTTTTCTTGCTCTTGGTCTATTGGGTGCACGTTGTTTACTCGTGCGTTTCATAAATGTTGAATCGGATTCAGCAATGAACTTTAGCGATGTCACAGCGGTCTTATTTTTGAATAAGATTCAAGTCTTTGAGGATCAACTTCGCTCCAATACGATGCAAACCTAAATCATTTGGTATAATAGCTTGAACAGAACCAGAAGCAATACTCAAGTTTTCGTCGGTTTCTGTTATTGACTGCCCACCTCTACGTTCGACATCCTCTCCGCACTATTTCTAAAATGATCCTGCCGCTGGTACGTGACTGTTTTTTTCCAGAGAATCGTTGCCGAAGCAATTTTCCAACATTTCCAAGGTCTTCACACCATTGAGTTCGTTTTTAACACCAAGTTTAGTACGAACTCGTGGTTGCAAATTTAATTCCGTTTTACAAATGATTGAAAATCGAAAATACTAACTTTGTTAGATGTACTTGAAATATTGTAAGTAAGTTTTGATTGGTATTAGGTTTCTCTGTACCTAAAATGGCTCGTTTATATTTTATTCGCGATTTTATAAAAAAATTGCAGTTAAAATACCAGTTTCTATGTTCTCCAATGCCCTATGTAAAGTTCTATAAATTTCGGAGAGACGTTTGTAAATTATTCAAAAACATTATACACAATTACCGTTATTGGTATCTTTAAATAATTTCCAAACATCAAACTGAGGTCTTGAATTGACAGAAATGCATAAAAAATATGTACCACTTGCGGTTATACCAACGTCTGGTATAACCGGAAGTGGTACCGCTCTGAAAATAATTGGAAATTGTAGATCACTATTCGTTTACTTATATCCCAAAATTTGAAATTGATCGATAACCCCGTTCCCCAGATGCTTATAATGGGCCATTTAGTGTGCACACCCCGTATTGTCTCTACATATTACATTTTGGCAAGTGTCATGAAAAGGCTCTATAGAATAATGGTTATATACAAACCGATCTTCACAACTAAAAACATGTGAATGCAATGAAATTCTTTTTGGATCTTGTCGATCTGAGTTGGAAAGAAACAAACAGTTCGTGTGAGCTCTATTCATATATTGTGATAACTACAACCATTTATACCTATAAGAATTTCATCGGCATTGTTTTATTAACTTGTTTACTTTCGAGTGAGGTCACGAGTTAATCTGAATCGGAGTATTTTGTAAAAAATTAAGCGTGATCTTCAAAAGCTATCTACTTTGTAATTTCAGTTTCCAATATAAAAGTTATGAGAAATCCCTGGTATATTTATACAGTTGATCTTGAATATTTCTCATACTTACATAGCACGGTCATGTCCACGTGCACCTTGAGGGGTACCTTGGACATTATGTTATTGGCTTCGCATTTATATCTTGCCTTGTTGTCGCTGGCCTCTGCAGTGAACGCATATACGTTCTCGGACACCCTGCCTGCGGTGCGATAAGCCATTCTTATTTGTTCGCCGTTCTTATACCAGATCAGCTGCGCGGGAGGATTTCCGCCCCTGCTGCGGCATACCAACTCGACGGATTGCCCGCGACGGATCGTCTCGCCCTCCGTGTAGCCCTCGATGTAGGGCATTCCTGGGGGATCTGAAAATAATAGCTAGCATAAGTCGGACGGAATTATTTTCAATATTATAAATGGGCGTTTTAGTACGCTGATTCTGAACACGTGTACTGCATATAAATTAGGAACGGTTTTGGATATTTAGAAATAGAATACCCATAGAGGAGAGGGTTGAACTTTTAAAATAGAGATTTCTATAATAATTTACAGTGTTCTGTAGAAAAAGATAACAATGAAATGGCTGGTTATGAGGGGGTTGCTCGATAAGCCTGATAAAAAAGCAACAAAAAAGTTAATTTTGGATAGTAAAAACTCTAACTTTCAATTTTCATGAAAAAACTGGGAATAATAAAGTTCAACAACGCTAATTTTTTGTTTAAATATAAATATAGGTATTTTTTGAAAACTAATCATAAAAGTAACACTAAAGTTTCGAACCCACGTCCATCTTCATTCAGATAACAAACTACAAACAAGGTATAGAAGTACACAGGGTGTTTCGTCGGGAGTCTCCAGTAGAAATGTCTGGAATCGATGAAATGAGCTTAATGAAAATTCCTCTAAGGGGATTTCGGAGAGCTCTCGCGAACTAAAATATTAAACATTCGACTACATTCGGTTTCATTAAAAATTATAAATTTAATGAATTATGCTGACGGTTCACAATCACTCATTGAACTACACAACCAACATCACTATGGCCCGGTTGTATAAAGCGATGTTGAGTTATATGTCAGTTGACAACGAGTCAACATTGAATTAATTTCTGTTGGGTTGTATAAAGCTTTGTTCACTTCTTGTTAGCTGACATGAACTTAACAAGGAGTTGACATAGTGACTTTTCTTTTACCAACGAGAGGTTGGTACTAATATTTGTTTACAGGACTGAATGTCATTAATTGTCCTCTCAAAACATCAAATTAACCGGCTCGGTAGCTGAACGGTTAGTGCGTAAGCATATTGGAACTGCTTAGCCGAGGTGCTGGTTTGAATCCGGGTTCAAGTTATGGATGTTGTCCTTGAACAAAAAAGTGATACTTGCAAGAGTCGCCTAAAGAGAGCATAAACTTCCGAAGACCAGATAACTTGTAATCATTGTGGTGGCAGTTATCATTGAATGGTCTACGGGATTGGTTCGGAATCCACTATAAGCTGTAGGTCCACTTGTCTAGATGGGCTAAGTTGCAGAGCACATCGTAAAAAGATAAAACAAACAACTAAAACATCAAATTCTAATGTTAAAAGGAAATTGGAGAGTGCAGTAAAAAGATCCGCAAATTTCACTCTGAGAGAGAAGCAAATTTTAATCAGTACTGAACACAAGTAAGTATGTTTTCATAGATTCAAGTTGCCACTTATAATTGAGACGGTGGTTAATTTTTCAAGATTCCTCTTACAATGTTTTCCTTTTTGGTCAATTCGTAGTGTATTCCTTCATTTTCTCTTAGATACAAGAATATTATTGAATGTAAGAGTACATCTTGCCCAATTATTGATAAAAAAAACAACTTGGGAAAATAAAGCGGAAGAATTCAATGCGGAATCGAGGACTGATAAGCATCATATTTCATGGAAATTTGAAAATCAGAACAAAAAAAGATGTTGCTGAGGAACACGTAGAAATGAATTGAAATGATCCAATTTCACTACTCATTCTCCTTTTTTTTAACAGAAAAAAAGATACCTGATTGCAGAAGTGGTGGCAGATGAAGAGAAAATAAACCTTCAGTACACTGGGGGGTGGTTCTATAGCCCTAAGTTGGATGATACTGGGGATCAACTGTTTGAAATAGGGAATCAGATCGATCTTTTAACAAATGGGTGATGATACTGCAAACTTTGGTGAAAGTTAAATTAATGTGATAAGCTCAAAACAAAAATCAGCCTTTTAAACAATTTTGTTCATTCCAGGACCATATCTTCAGCAAGCTGATCTTCCTTCCTGCTCTAGAAGTCTTCCATATCTTAAGCTTCCCATAAAAGTCAATTTCACCTCAAATGCCTGAGCCCATCCAGAACCCAGACATGATGAACCAGCCCAGGCCATGAAACCAAATTTTTGAGAAAAATGAAAAAAATAAACAACAAAATTTCAAAGAATTATATTACGAAAAATATGAAACTGCATGTTTCTAATTAAAATAAAAAAAGTTCTTTATAATTCAGGGGTCAAAATGAAGAAGGAATAATTAGAACTTTCAAAATACGTTCAATTCAACATGTTTTTCTATTATCCATTTTTGTTTACAACAAGTACTAGAATTTCATCACAATTTTAGGACAAAGAGGATTCAATCCAGATCAAGAAGTGAATTTGTTATGGCTGTGCGAAGAAACACATTTGCATTGCAAATTCGGTCTTTCTTCTCTTTTTCATCCTCATCATGATATTCCTCGTTTTCTTGGATGCAAATATTATGAAGCACTGAGCAGGTACCTATAAGGTTAGTGAGCCTAAGCTCCATATCTAGTCTTTTGGACAAACAGGAAAATCGTCTTTCCAAAACACTAAAATTACGCTCAATTGATAGATCTAAGTGCTACGTTGTATCATCTTCCTCAAGCAGTTGTTGGAGTTAAAACTGGTGTGAGCAAGTCCTTCTTGCAAGCATAGCTGTTGTCTCCTAATGAATAATGCATGTCGTAGTTTCCAGCAGCAAAATCAGCACTTAGTGCTGAGTCATTGAAAATAGTACTACCGTGGATAGATCCTGGTTGACTGGAAATTATACTACTGAATTTTATGTCAGCATCGCAGATCATTTTACGTTAATAGTAAAATAGCCTTTTCTATTTCCGAAGTGCTCAACACCACCAGGAGAGCGTTTTTCAATATGGATGCACTCGACAGCATCCGCGATAGATTTATGCATACCTATTTATTCACTAAGTATCTGCTTAAATAATCTTGTTGCAGAGAACCTTAACGTGATAAGAAGTTGAAGCTTGGTAGAAATGGATTGATTTCATTTCGTTTGCGGTACCAAGCGATGTGAAATTCAATCCAAAATTTCAGTGAAAGTACTTTTGCTGATATCTTAATTCAAGATTATGTTCATCATACTTCGTAAGTGGATATGTTCAACTTGCATAACGAACAGGGTAGAATTGTGATTTCAAATTATTATTATCACTTAAATATGACAACCTGAACCCACATACTTACAGCTAACCTTCTATACCCTAATTTCAAGAGATTCAATCAAATTATTTGTGCTTGATTAATTCATTGAATAAATATGATTAAAATGTAATTTACACTAATATTTAATGCTAATTTAGCATTTAAAAAACTCAAATGCAATTTGACAAGAAATTGACCAAAGGGTCTTGCCCTATTACCAGACAAACAGTTGACATGGACATTGTAAACAAGAAGATAACAATTTGTAAAGTGTTATTCAACCCAAAGACTGAGTTTACATTAGATTGACCCATTGCTAGATGATTTATTGTTAACTTCTTGTAAAGTGTTTCACGCAACCCAAATATGAATTTACCATAGAGTTGAGAAATTGTCAGACTTGACAATTTGTCAAATAGCTTTATACCATCGGGCCTATACGTTATAATTTATTTAAATTAGGAAAATATTAGCCTCAATTTTCTTATTTGTCCTCGTTGAAATAACCTTTACCCCTTCCGATACTCTGTGCCATTAATATTACAGCGTTGGGATTCTTATTAGCGAACTCTTGTTTCGTCTTGTGTAATTAATTACAATTTGTGCGGTGTTTTTCTGGTGGGGGCTCGCTCATTTCGAATTTAATCAATATCGCATCTTCTAAATTTTTCATTTTGGGTCTCATTTATCAACGAATGTCAAAACAAGTTTGAGAAGGCGTAAAACAACGTTATTGTGATGGAAACTCGATTTTTGTTCTTGAAATATTCATGGAAGATGCAGAAAGAGTTTTCTTTTTTAATTTAGGGTTGTTAATTTTTAGCTTTGGATGAGACAATACAACTGCTATGTGCATTATAACACATCACTCGATAAATTTGTCACTGTTATGTGACGTCACTAGTGTACAGAGTATTAAACTCCAAATAATACGTGACAAAATTTCATGAAACCTCGTGGTTACTACAAAAATTTTTGTGTTTTTAGTGACAATAATTACTCAATATTAAAAACAATTTAAACTTTTGAATTTCAAGTGTTAGGCCAGACGTCTTTGTGATGAATTTGAGTGTTGTCAAGGTCGCTCATAAAAAATGCATATATCATGGACTGATCACATTTACAGGAAAATATGCTTTTATTAATCTCCAGGAAAAATAACTTTTCAGTGGAACAATTGTTTTCTTTTTTGAAACAGAATGTTATGTGACAACATTTTTGTGCCTAGCACAAACCCCACAAGTGTTCCATAGGTTTCATATCGGGTGAATGGGCAGGCCAAGTCAAAACAATTGTACCGTTAGCTAATAGACACTTTCTGGATATCGCAGCACCATATAGTCAACAATTTATCATGCATGAAGATTAAATTTCGATGATTCCAAGTAAATTACTCAGTCTACTCTCAATATACTCACATAATACACTAAGTTGAACAGATGCTCTCATTGGAGTGTCCGGTGAAAGAGCTTCATGTCTCGCTTCACAAGTATACTCGGCGTAATCGTCTTCTGCGGTTGGTTTCAACGAAATCCTTGAATGAGTGTCGAATCTGGTGATCCTTTTGCCGCCGGAAATGGCAGGCACTTCGATTGTATTATCTTCACGGTTGGCTGTAAAATAAATTTATATTAAGTGATATACTGCTGCAAGTTTTTGTATCTCTTCTTTATTCAGAAGGCATTTGTGGCACAAGTTCAGTGGAGGCATAACTGATGTCCCTAGAGCTGCTAGATTGCACAGTAGGGAATTCCGTCGTTCACATGACGTGAAATGGTCTTACCTGCTGAGGGTCGAAAAAAAGGATCTAATGGTATTGTTTGGACAACATAATTTGTTGAAGGAGCAATTATCTCTATCGCATCCTAGAATACGTGAGTCTTCACAGTTTTCCTATGAAAAACTTTGGACATCCACATCTCCTTAAACTCTGTTGAGCATGCCTAGCTAGACAATGACCAAGTACGAACAGTACCGTCTTTATTAAGGCCGCCAACCTGACCTCATTTTAAATAAAAAGCATAGAAGAGTTTATTGGTGTTTATATAAGGAGTGGCGCATTCAAAACATCATTAGACCTTTCAAATATACCTACCAGGTTGGCAATTCGGCAGTGAATTGGAGATGAGAAAAATTTGTGCAAGAATGGTTCCGAAGAACATATCCCAGACCAAAAGGAGAGGAGTATTGACTCTTTAGGATCGATTGAGTTCGGGAATCAAAAACATTTCAAGAGAACTCATTTTGAGACACTTGGGAACATCCAAACAGCTGTAACCGACCAGCAGAAGGCTATTTCAGTAATCGAGTTCCAGCAATTCTATGATGATTGGAAAGATCGTCCCCAGCACGTTGTGACTTCTCAAGCGAGCTATTTTGATGGCGACAATATTGCATTGTCATTATATGTGAATGAAAATTTGATAACAAATCAGTCTCATTACATTTTTCACACACCTTGTATGGTTCGTTAGGTTAGATTAGGCAATCCACTAATAATGTGCTCGACTAATCAGAACGGCGGTTCGTCAAGCGTGCCCAGTGGTGGGGATATTATTAGTATAAAAGAGCTATGTACAGTAGAATTCAGTCATTGTCATCAACCGATGATGTTAACTCGATTACGATATACTTATCGAGAGTTTAGCAATATAGTTTTGGTAAAGTGGTAATACAATGTTTTAGTGTTATTCTGGGAGAGCTATAATAAGAAATTACTTTATGAATGTTAGAGCAACCATACTTGTAAACTTAAAAAGAATCTAAGCGTCTCGAACATAAAGCAAAATGGCAATGGTCTTGTCGTTAGTACAAATGTAACTTGAATATGATTGGATCATATGGAACATCTCAGCGATCATTCGTAAAACTTTCTGATCAAAGAGGTGTTCATATTCCATTAGTTTCATTTTCCTCACATCCTACTTACGTATATTCAGTTCCACATTTCCCCTGTACCATACGATTTTAGCTGCTGGTTTCGCATTTTTCACGCGGCACTCTAAATGAAACTCCTCGTTCTCCTTGATCTCTATTTTCGTTTCGAGCTGATGATCCAGGATTTCCACAGAGGACGGGGGAGCTGCAACAAATGAGAGAGTTGATGAAAATCAAAAAGGCTAATGAAAAACACCGGTTTTAAATGGGTTGTTTCGCTCGTATGCGGAGTGTCTCGTGTTTCTTCTAAATGGGACTGGCACATTCACGGTTAGTTCCACGTTAACACGAGCTGACAACAGTTTTCATCAACCGAAACATATTTATTTGCTCGCTTAGAGAATCGTCAAAAAGATTTTAAATGTTTTGTTTCGTTTTAGATCCGTCGAAATTTTCAGTTGACGACGATGGTGAAAAGATTTGAGCATGAGTTTTTCGAAGTAAATTTTATAGGTGGCAGTTTGTGATTGATTGAAAAGGAGCCTACGATACTTTTAACATATTATGTTCCTGAGTTATATATATATATATATATATATATATATATATATATATATATATATATATATATATATATATATATATATATATATATATATATATATTTATCTTCATTCAGCTTCTGGCTCAAAATCCGAAATTTCCAATCCACCCTCTTCAATATAATCATTATCCGAAGTAACAAATTCACCTTCATCACCAGAAGATTCTGCTAATTTCGCTTGTAATTCTGTTGAATTATATCTTCGAATAAGTAATATTTGTTTAGAAGTACTCGTTCCAATATCCCTAATGAAATGAGTAATTATAAACTCAACTTATAAAATAGAAGTAAGCTCGTAAAATACGAACAAAGAAACAATCAAGTGTAAATATTAAGAAGCACGATGCATTGAATGGATTCAGTGATTCTTGCGCGCCGATAACCATGTACCACACTCCACCTCTTCGCCACTTCAATCGTCTAAGATCGTCAACTGTTTAGCTTAACTAAAATAATAATATTCAAAGTTTGGATAATGTTGAAACAGACCTTGATTATTTACATTACGTATAAACTGTATGAAGGTACCCGGGTACCTCGTCACTCTGATAAAGGTGTTTTATTTGTCACTCATATAAGGGTTAAAATAATATACAGTACAAGTTTACTAGTCCGGCACATGCCGGACTATCGAAATGCCGGAATTTCTGAAGTGACTTGAATTTGTTTCATTTCCAAGATAGAAACAACCCAAAATCTGTTGAAGCCGAGTTTATTATGAAAATATCGAAAAGTTGAACAAAACATTGTTTCTATCATAAAACAGAATCAAATTATAGAATTTCTATTCATTATAATCTTTCCTCATAGAAAATATACAATTTAAGATAGTGTACACAAACAACATGCTATTCCTTATGACGTTTAAAATATCTATCGATTTTACTCTGAACCTTTCTCGATGCTGCTCTGAACTGATTTTTCCTCGAGCCTTTCAGGAGCAATACGTCTTCTATAGGAAGATTATTCTGTTCGGCCCAATTGATGATCAGGGAGAACGCATTGACAGTATCTGCATGTTTCACTTTTACCATACTATTTAAACCATCCTCTGAGTCAGAAGATTCCTCTCCTTTTCAATATTCTCTCCTAAAGCATCCTGTATAAGCTCTTCTTCAGTGAAATCGATAACAAACTCTTTGTCTCCCACAGCCCAGTTGGTAATATTCACAATGGTTAAGTCATTTTCTGGATCGATGACCTTAATGATTCGTAAATACTTTTCAAATCGTTTTCACTGATTTGACGAAGTTTCTTCTGAAGCTCTGAAAGTGAAATATTTTCATCATCTGATTCTTCTACTTCTGTAGTGTCATGCCACAATGCTGTCCAACTTTTTCTAATATTTTTTTGAAGTAATGGCTTTCCTAGATTGGGCAATATTGTTCACGGCATCTTTCAAATTATACTGCTTCAAAATGGAAGTTATCTCTTCACCTTCATGGGAAATGATATGATTAAGAAGGCATTTTCTATACGACACTTTAATGTTTTGAATTACATTCTGATCCATAGGTTAGAGAACGGTAGTACAGTTGGGTGACAAAAACATAACTCTGAAGTTTGGAACAGTATTAACCTCTTCCTCAGGTGGGTGCGATGGTGCATTGTCTACCAACAACAGAGCTTTAGAGGGCTTGTTAATCTTAGTTAAGTTAAAAAATTCTTCACCTCTGGAATAGAAGATGTTTTAAACCATCCATCAAATAATGGTCTGGTCATCTACCCTTAGGTAGATGCTTTGTAGATAACTGGTAGTGAACTTTCGTGTTTGTACGCTCGTGGGTTTGCTTTTACCAAGACTAGTAAAGGTAATTGGTGAGTTCCAGCCACGTTGCAGCGTGGCATGAATGTTAAGCAGACTTTTGACACTTTTCGACCTGGTACTGATTTTTCTCCTTGATGAACCCAACTTGTGCCTGGTAAACATCTCCAAAGAATGGCCCATTAATCAGCATTATACACCTGTTCTTTGCTCAATTCCATCTGTTCAACAACCGATAGAAATTTTTCCTTTAATGGTGTCACAGCGGAAACATCACTGGAAAGCTTTTCACCACAAACCTTCAAGAAACGAATTCCATGTCTAAGCATGAATTTATCTAACTATCCCGAACTTGTCAGAAAACCTGTGATTTGTTCATAAAACTGTTTGGCGTTTGCTCTCAATATGTCTTACGAAATTGGTACGTGTGCGTTGCGTTGTTGAAGAAACCAGTTATATAATGCGATTTCAACATCAGTATTCTCAGCTTCTTAAATAATTTTTCTGTTTCCTATCAAAATACCTAGGATAGAATAAATTCGAGAAAAGTTTGAAATAACGGCTCGGTTGGGCCAGCCGAGCTCTCGGCCGTGATACTCGGCATGCAGTAATTTTGTTTGGCCGACAGCTCGGTACTCGGCTTTTTGTGAAAACCCTTGCTGGGTGCATCTCTAATTCCTACCTGTTCCTTGATACGATTTGCATATAAATCTCCTCATTTTATTCTTGTTCTTTTTTATGCCAAACACTGTGGATTTTGGAATAGTGAACTTTGCTGCTACTTATTCCAACATCAATAAAATCTATTATTTTTGATCTATCTGCCAATGTGAGCGTTTCATGATTTCTCTTGGTAGGAGCCATTATGCACACCAATAGTGAGATTGAAATGCAAATGGAACTGTAGAACGATACTCGCCACCTTTAGATAGTACAAGTACATACATACATGCACAGACAGGAAAATTATTATTGTTTGTATCTCGGCGTCGACGTGCCCAGATTATAGAGGTAAAATTCTCAAAGTGCCGGAATGAGTGGCGTGCCCGAGTAACTGGAGTGCCCAACATAGCGAGTGTCCGGACTAGTGAAGTTGTACTGTAAATTATAATTATGTAATGCTTGAGGTAAGTTGGAAACCTTAGTTTTGTTTATGTTGCTGTCATTATTTAATTAACATAAAATTTATAGGTTAACGGTAGATTAATTGTAAACTAAGATGTATTGACCGTTACAAAGAAAAGATGCATTGAAAAACACCGCTTAGTTGCTTAAAAGTTTTTCTTCTATACGATCATAGTTTCGGTTATCTGTTAAGATTTTGGGAAATTACACATTGGACTGTAACCTATTGATTGGACTACTAGTTTGGTCGATTTATTACTGTTTCATGGTTACCTTGTCATACGTTTACAATTCAGATATCCCCACAAGAACTAGCCTTCCATGCATGATTGTATTATAAATTCCGAATTGATGAGGTTTGTATTTGCAATATTGGACTGATGTTTGTCTTCACGACCGATCAAAAATACAAGCGTTCAATTACAAAGTATATTGTTTGTTTTTCTAATTGCGAAGCGTAATTGAACGCCAAATAATTAAACGAACTTTACTTTGCGTGGCTAACGCCAAACTGACCGACGGTGGTCGGTTCGGTGCCACGTAATTGGCGAAATCTCCACAGCTCAATTTCCAGGTACGATACAACAAGGATATCACGTTTTCCTTTCATTTTATCGGTCACCTCACACTGTTCACTGTTATTCATTTCCCAGCAATAACATTGGTCAAGCACAATACTCGTGTGTATACCGCCAAACAAGTAAATACAATGTTATCTGTTCGTTATGCAATTGCACTGTGCGAACCTGGGGAACAGGAGTCGAACGGTCCAGCAGGATAAACATTATTTGGGCCAGTGCCAGAAGCACATGCTTCTGGCGCTTCAACTGTAAATTTGGTGTCACGTAAATTGGGCTAGGCATTAGTCTAACAAATTCAATTATACTAAGATAATACCAGATGATTCAAATGCTCTAATCTCTTGACGGTAACGGTTTCACAACGAATCGTTGCCATATCTCGACTATTAATATGGCGGGTTTGATATGAATCGAGGATGATGACTTTCCATCTATAAATCTCAATTTCTTGGCGATGCAATATTGAAAAAGTATATGAAAGTTTCATGAAAAAAATGTGTTTTATCTCATTTTCAAGAACTGAGGGAATTTAAATATAAGAATGTCAATTATACATGAGAGAAGAGGGGAGAAACGGAAATCAAGCTGGTCGTTAGTTTTTGATAGATTATGTTTATGCGTTGATGAAATTTTTAAGAAAAATCTGAAAAATGATTTTCGTTCACGAGGGTGGTCTGAAAAGTTTCCGACCTAACAAAGAAAAAGACATTTTTTTGAATACTTCTGTTGTTTCTTCATCCCGAATTGACTGCCTCCGTATCAAAGCATATGCACTTCACTTTATCGCTCAATTATCATTATTATTTGTCATATTTTTAAAACGACTGTCAAAATTTTTTCGCCTATTTTTCTTTGAATTAAACAAGTTTCACGAAGAAATAATATATGGGAGATGTCAACGCAAATTGTTGGGTTCATAATGATTCTAGAACATCTATAAATCATAATCGTTATCACAAATTGTACGACTTTGCCTAGATTTCATTATTTTTAGAGATAAACAAGCACCTTCATCGAGACTTGGCTAGTTTTTGGTGGGATTTCACTTGTTTTTGTAGAAACGTGGACATATTGATTTATTTTATTAGATTTTCTTATTTGACAATTCTTTTTTCTTTTAGGAGTAGTTTTTTTATTATTACAAATCTTTCTTTTCTTTTTTTCCGGTTCTGATTCTTGTGCATTAGCAACAGTTTTTCGTATTGCCCATTCAATATTTATTTTGTAAACTTGTTAATATATGTGTATAAAAGTCTAGTCTTATCCAGAGTTCACTTTTGAATTTATTCAATTTTTTTAGATTTATTTTATGTCAATCATAATTCTAAAACGAATGTCAAAATTTTTCGTAGATTTTTTCCATAAATTACTTAATATCCACGAGGAAATATTATATAGGCGATGTCAACCCAAATTATTGGGTTCACAATGAATCTAGAACATCTATAGATCGTCATCGGCATCACTTGAAGACCGAGCCTGGCCATCGGGGCTCTCTCGGTCAAACAGAGAGGGAATTGTTTTGTTGAGTTTGAATATTGAAGGGATTTTGCGATTATACTTCAAAATTGTCAAGCAAGAACAAGAAAGTGATTATGTTTCGGAAGACTCACACTGCGACGGAAGATCATCTCCGCGAAAGAGGAAATTCGCAAGTTATGTACTTTTTGATCATCTTCTTAGTCCTTTTTTATGACCTTGCTTGCTATGTAAAATGTTTTCTTAGATTCAAGTGAGTTCTGACATATAAGAGTCAGGTATGATTGTTGAAATGTTTTTCTGCTGGTTTTCTTTTTCCATTGCTACAGATTCCTATCCCAAACCCCCTTTGTTTCACTTTGTTTCACTGAATGACAAAACTTACAATCATTGAAGTGTCAAGTTTTTTTTCTATGATTTCATTTGCGAAATTGTATCAGAGCCTACTAAGCCTTTTGAAATCACCAACGTGTTCTGATATGAGGAAGACACGATAAATTCTGATGATTTTCAATTCAAAACGGTGAAAGACATGAGGATCAAGATGAGCACAAAATCATCCGAATTGAATGAAAAATCCGTTTCTGATTACGAAAAACGTCAGTTATGCACCGAAAAAATATACGGAGGCAAAGGGGTAGCCTGTTCGGGCGTTGTTGATTAATTTTTCGAAAATGGTGGCAGATACGGAAAAATACAAGGAACAGAAAAGTTTTCGCATTGAATAATCTGTTTGATTCTGTTTTCAGAATATACCAGTAGCGCACCACAAAAAAGTTCAGGGGGCAAAAAGAGGAAAATGCACGTGAAAAAATAACACCTTGTATACTGTCAGGAATTTTTGCCTCATTTTGTTATAAACATACAATAAGGAGATATCTGATGTAAATTTTAGCTCAATTCCTGAAAAATTGCATCAGTTATTAAGATAATATCTCCATGGCTTCGATATGGGAAAACTATTGGATTATTTTCAATAATTAATATCTCAGAAACGGTGATAGTAACGATCAAAATGCAAGGGTCAAAAAAAATATCAAATTGAATGATCTATTTGATTTTATTTTTTGTTAGTGCCAGTGGCGTACCAAAAAAAGTTCCGAGGGTAAAAATGGAACATGGCCCATGAAAAAGTATCACCCTGTATACTGTTCCAAAATTTGGCCTCACCTGGTGATTCAGATTGTGTTTAATAGCTTATGTGGAAAATTTGAGCCCGAAATCTTGAGAAGTCTAGGTTTTATCGAGAGAAAATCGAAAAATTTTCTCAACTTTAACACCCTGTATCTCGGCAACGAAGCATTTTTGACCATTGGTTCTTCGAACTTTCTTGCTCAAATCATTCAGGATTCGCATCCTTCATTTATGACATCTTATTCGAAACACCTATATATATATATATATATATATATATATATATATATATATATATATATATATATATATATATATATATATATATATATATATATATATATATATATATATATATATATATATATATATATATATATATATATATAGGGTTTTACCCCGACGAGTTGCCTATATATCTGTTCATGCAATCAAACTGATTTCATGAAAAATATAAATCCACCACCTGGTAATTAATACCATTGCCAGGCAATGATTATAATCAAAACATATCCTGGAGAAATTATATATTAGGATAACGTTAAATGTTATGAGAATATATCAATCTACCAGAATATATACATACTATAGCATCATCAGACAATGATATCAATGTACCAACGAGTAGTGTCAGAGGCTTTCTCCCGGAAAAAATCCAGTGTACGGACCTTAGTCAAGTAACACTGAATGTTACTCATTAATAGTTTCCTTTGTGAAGTGGTGAACGATCGAATAGAATAATGCTCTGAATATAAATATGACAAAATTGTCAGTTAATTATATTACATTTATATAGACAAATAAATAAAATATGAAATGAGATTCTGAGCAGTATAAACTAAAGAGAAAACCTATGACTCTACCTCATTATTATTTTCGGAAAGAAACCTACGAAGTATATTACAAGATTTGATGACTGTTATCTTTTGTAACTGTTCAAACAAATTTTTCTTCAGACCCAAAATCTCAATACTTTTGTGAAGATTTCTAGGAATAACGCCTGTTGTAGAAATAATAATCGGTAGAATAAATATTTTCTTCATTTTCCACATTTTTTAATCTCGTCGCCAAGCATCATATATTTAGAAATTTTTTCATTGTATTTATTTTGTATATTATGTGTGTCGGGTATAGCAATATCAATTATATATGTTATTTGATTCTGTTTATCATTAAGAACGATATCTGGTCTATTGTGTTTTACAGCTCTGTTGCACAGAATTGTTTTATCAAAATAAAGTTTATATTTGTCATTTTCACAAATAATCTCAGGTTCATATTTTTGAAATTTTTTTCTTTTGGGAATTAGGTCATGTTTAATTCCTAGATTGAAGTGAATAATATTAGCGACGGCATTATGTCTTTCTAAATAATCTGTTGAAGCAAGGACTGAGCAAGATATATGAAAAACTGTTTCTGAAGAACAGAAACATCTACGGCAAGAATCATCTATATTTTGTTTGATGATATGTTTTCTATAATTCCTTGTGAAAACAACCTGGTCCTGGATCGCAATTGCCAAGCCTTCTGTTTCAGCAAACAATTCTCCAGATACTAACCATTTATTCGATGCAATTTCATCAATGTAATCATTTTTCAATTCTTTAGGTGCTTTCCGTGTAATTCCTTCTGCATCCAACTTTCTCTTTAGAATTATCATCAAATATATCAAAATCTACCTTTTGCGTTGTCAAGTTCAGAGGTGTAAGATTATAATCTGAAGCAACAACAATATCATGTAATTTAGACGTTCTCTGTTTATCATGAAAATGGGAACGTAGATGAAAAATCTGTTTACTATGGAGATTATTCAAATCAATTAATCCACGACCTCCAAGATGTCTAGGTAGTGTAACTCTCTGAACAGCTGACTTTGGGTGGTGCTTATGATATTTACAGAGCATTTTCCTCGTTTGACATTGTAATTCATTTAGATCAGTTTTAGACCATTTAATAATTCCAAAAGAAGATGTAAGAATAGGAACAGCATAGGAGTTGATAGCTCTGAAAAGGTTTTTACTAGTTAAATAACTCTTGATGATAATTCTTAGTCTTTTGTAATATGAACTTCTAATAATTTCTTTAGTGCTGCTATGGTTAATTGTCTTCTTGGCAAAATCCAAGATATTTATATGAATCTCCTTGATGCATTGGCTCGATTTCGATATTGGAAATCTTTATATAATCAGAGGTGATCTTTCCTTTTTCAATAGAAAGATTTTTACATTTTGGAAGCCCAAATTTCATATGAATATCATTGAATAGTTGAAAGTAATCTCAAGTAGACTTTTTAAATGAGATCTGGTTCCGGCATATAATTTAATATCATCTAAATAAATTAAGTGACTTAATTTGAATTCAGTTAATAAACTCTTTATTTTGAAGCCGAAACTAGTAGCATTTAATTCATGAGATAATGGATTGAGGCAAAGACAAAACCAAAGAGCACTTAAAGAATCACCTTGAAAAATGCCTCTTTTGATTTCAATTACTTCGGATTTTAACGATTGTTTTGAAATATTTAAATGAAGATTGGTTCTCCAATTTTTCATTACGAATTCAAGAAAATGACGAAGTGTCTTATCAATTTTATAAATTTCCAAAATTTCTTGAAGCCATGAATGGGAGAACTGTCAAAAGCCTTTTGGTAATCAATGAAGGCTGTATGAATATTTCTTCTTAGTTTGAGCTTGATTCAAAGCAACAGAATCAATTACAAGTTGCTCTTTAGTACCAAGGTGTTTTTTCTACATCCTTTTGATGTTCGGAAAGAATATTATAATTCTCCAAATGTGCATAAATTTTTGGGTAATACATGCAGTTAGAATTTTATATATTGTTGGAAGGCAAGTAATTGGTCTATATTGAGACGGATCAATAGTATTATCACTTTTCGGTTTTAAATAAGTAATTCCTTGTGTGAAAAATAAAGGAGTAGCTGAGGGTTCTTTATTATAAATGAAAAATATTCAGCCAATTTTTCATGAACGCAAGAGAATTTCTTGAACCAAAAGTTATGAATACCATCAACACCTGGAGATTTCATTTTTTTTTTTTTTTTTATATATATATATATATATATATATATATATATATATATATATATATATATATATATATATATATATATATATATATATATATATATATATAGCTGGTCGTTATTTATTGATAGATTATGTTTGTGCGCCGATAAAATTTCAACGAAAAATCTAAAAATGATTTTCGTTTAGTGTGGTCTGAAAAGTTCCCGATCGACAAAGATATAATACATTTTTTCTGAATATTTCTTTTATTTTTCAACATAGTTCCTTTGTAACTATACACTTTCTCCAGCCATTTCTCATCACTGTAACTCTGCCAAATAGTACTCCGCGTTCTTCTCTAGGAAAAAGGTAATTCCCTTTACATTTCACTAAAATCTCTATCCTCCGAGTGAAATTTTCACACGAGCGAACAAAAAAAAATCGCTTGACGCTAGATCTGGTGAGTAGGGCGGATGGTCAAGCAGTTCAAACCGTATTTCGAGAATTGTGGCCATGGCAACCGCTAAAGAGTTAGACGGCGCGTTGTCTAGGTGAAACATGATTTTCGTTTTTTCTCAAGTTCTGGGTTCAGCTTATCAAGTAATGATGTCTTGGTTGCTCCTAAGATAATTTTTCCTTTTTGAAGATAAGCTATCAAAATAAGTCCATAGCTATTCCAAAAAACTTTCCCAATCGAAAAAACAGTGTTGAAACTGTTCGTTCCAACACGTTGTTGGTCTAACGTGAGCAAACTCGCAACTCAATGCGCGATTATTTAATATGTGACAAAATGTTCCTTCAACATGTTCATATATCATAACATAACTTCTGCTACTCTCTCACTTCAATTTGGCGGTCGTATAGTACAATTTGATGAACTTTGGCGATGTTATAGTCGGTAGTTGCAGCTTTTGGACGTCCCGAACGGTCATTGTCTCCGAAATTCTTAAGGTCACTTTTAAATTTAGCCTTCCAAAATTTCACTGAGGTAAATCATGGTGCCGAGTCTCCCATACACACAATTCAACTCGAAAATTTCATCATCTAGACGAGACTTAAGGCAAATCCCACTGTTAGACATAATTCCAATATGAAACGCCAGGGACGTTCATCTATCGCACATATAAAAAATTAATATGTTCGGGAAATTGAATAAACCCACCGGGAAATCACTGATGAGTCTAATACATCCTTCAGTCAATGAGTTGGATATATCGAACGATCGGAATTTTGAATTTTGTTTGTATATGAATGGCGACGTGCAATAATTTCGAGAACAAAGCAAATACTTTTGTTAATTGTTAGTTCAGGGAATTCGCTGGAAAAACATAAATGGAAAATTTCGTGTTGGTTTTATATCGAAAATATGGCTTATAATCACGGTGAACTTTCAACGGTTAATTCAATTTGTATTTTGGAAATCAATAACCTCAATGAAATATGGAGTGGCTACAGCACCATAGACCATCTGCAGACATTGCGTATACTATTGGAAAAAACAACTAAGTACAATATACCTATATATTTGGCATTTGTAGACTTCCATAAAGCGTTCGACTCGATAGAGACATGGTTCTTTCTAAATGCTATGAATAACGCTAGAATTGACTCTAGGTACAGTGCGGTTTTGAGGAATATATACCAGACAGCAACTATGCATGTCAAAATTGATGATGATACAAGAACTGCAAGAAACTTTTCACCCTGGCTCTAGAAGAGGTATTCAAGATTTTTGAATGGCAAGAAAAAGGCATCAAAATCGAAGGCATTAATTATCTGCGCTTTGCGGACGACATCGTCCTTATCGCTGGAAACACGGATGAGTTAGAAGAGATATTAGTGCAACTGAATGAAGCGTAGAATAGTATAGGATTGAAAATGAACATAGACAGAACCAAGGCCATGTGGCCCAACAACGTTCCGATTCATTTAGGAAATCAAGTCGTCGAAAATGTAAACGAGTGTGTTTATCTGGATCACGCCATCAAACTAGGAAAAGAAAACCAGAAAGCCGAAATAACTAGAAGAATTGGGTTAACCTAGGCCGCCTTTAGGAAACTTCAACATATCCTGAAAAATAACGATATTCCAATTAACTTGGAGAAGAGTTTTCGACTCCCGTATCTTAACTGTGGCTTCATACGGGCTTGAAACGATAACAATAACGAAGCAAAGTGCCAATCGCCTAAGGACTACTCAAAGAGCTATGGAGCGTGCAATGCTGGGAATATCCTTGAAATACGAAATCAGGCGAAGAACGCGAGTCTCAGACATTATAAAAAGAACAGATGGGTAGGTCACTTCGTTGCAAGGCAGGATAGAGAGAAATGGAGCCTGAGGGGTTATTCAATGGAGGCCTAGAGAGACCAAGCGAAGTAGAGGCAGGCCGCAAAGACGTTGGATCGACGATATAAAATACCAAGTCGGAGGACAGTGGTTCAGAATAGCACAAGACAGGCATGAATGGAACCGACATGGAGAGGCCTATGTTCAGAAGTGGACAGAAGAAGGCTGACAGAGAGACAAAGAGAAAAGAGAAACTGTTGACGGGTGTGGTGCTTCAGTGCCGAAAATAAAAACCAATTATCTCAACATCCTTGTTGAAAACACAGCACGCATAGAACTGAAACTTAGGATTTATATTAACAAATCAAAGAGGTTCGGTTCATTTCTAGTACTGACTGTAGATTTATGGTGTCTTATATGTCTCAGCATGCAAAACATAAAAGACATCTCTTTATCCGTGAATTTGGGAATTCTGGTGTTTGATAATGAATGGTATTCATATTTCGAAATTCGCACAAACCTGGACCTTGTCACCGTAGAATTGAATAAAGGTGCATGCCATTCTAAACACATTCGATTTCACGGAAATCTCTCTAAAACAGATATGAAAAGGAAGGTGTCCAATTGGGAACCATGAGGGATCTCACTTTCAAAGCTAACAAGGAATATCCATATTAAAAATGAACGAAATTATCTGATATTCTGACGAAGAGAGATATACATAGATTGTTCTGATTGCTGATCGCGAAAAAGAAAGTAAAAAAAGTTGAAAAAACTTACAGCAGAAAAATCGGTTTAAACGACATCAAATTGAGAACGGTTACCAAGGAAACCGTGCGACAGTTCAACAAGGGCGCTTTAAAACTAAAGATAATTGCTATATCGATGCAGAAAGAAAAAATATCTTTCGTCTCATTAACGTTTTTCATTATTCCTGCGAGGTATATTCCTGAGCTTTTCCTGCTCTTTCATCCGACGGGCGTCGAGTTCAGTATTCGCACTACTTCTAATTAACAACCAAAGGCTGTCTGTAAACTTATCAACTAGGAGACACTACGGAGAAAGATTCCTTTGAACTCATAGTTCAGAAAGGGCGAATGAAATTTGCAACTGCTTAAATTTCGGAGCTCGTTCCTCTGTTCCCCATGTTCTCCGTTTCTGAAACTGAGTTCTTTCATTGTTAATCTATGAGATGTATACAAATTGACGCTGCCTGGAAGTTTGCTGAATAAATTGTAATATTCTGCGAAGACGATGCCGTACTGATCGCTTAATTTGAACGGTTATATTTCATTTCAGCATTTACGGCCCCACGATTGTCAGAAATATTGCTCAGTAATACACACAGCCAAATTCATATGGAATCACTCGATATTTCACATTATTGATTATTTTCAACCATGGATCTTTGACTACTTGTGAAGAGTGAAGGTTTTAGTTGTAAAAAAACTGGATAGTATGAGAAGAAATGTTGAAAAAAAAGTTATATTTTCGCTTGTGGGAAGCATCTGGAAGGTCTCTTTTAAGCGTCCAACAGTAGTCTGCCATCATTGAGACGCTCCATCTTCCCTGGTATCTTTTTTCCATCTCCTTAATATCTTGGTGAAATCGTTCACCTTGCTCTTCACTCACGTTTCCTAAATTTTCTGGAAAATAGTCGAGGTGGGAATCAACAAAAGGTACTTTCAAACTCATTAAGCAACCTGAAACTTGAAATGCTTTCAACATTCCTTTGACGATTTGTTTGTAGTTAGGGTCTTTGTTATTGCCTAAAAATTTTGTTATAACTTCCTTAAAGGCATGGTTGTGACGAATAGTGGATCAGCCATAAGCCGTCTAATATCTGGTCCAACGAAAACACCTTCCTTCAACTTTGCCTCCGAGAGGCCAGGAAACTTTGATATTAAGTATTTGAAGCAATTTCCATCTCTTGGAAGTGACTTTACAAATTGCTTCATCAATCCCAGCTTTATGTGAAGCGGTGGTAAAAGAATTTTATGAGGAGGCACCAAAGTTTCATGCAGGATATTCTTTTCGACAACTTCAAGCTCCCTCGTAGGCCAACACTTTTTGGTCCAGTGATTTGTTCGGTCTCTATTATCCCATAGACACAAAAAGCGAGGAAATTTGGTAAATCCAGATTGCTGTCCGAGCGCCATGCCCAAGATTTTGAAATCACCGCACACTTGCCAACCGTGGTCTTTATATTTTAATTAACAAAGAATCAATTCCAAGTTCTTGAAGGTTTCTTTGAGGTGTCCGGAATGGCCGACAGGAATGGAAGCATAGAATCCGCCGTTGTGAAGCAGAACTGCTTTTAGGCTTTTTTTTTAAGAATCTATAAAAAATAAATACTCTTCTGGGTTGTATGAGATGTTAAATGTATTCATCAAACCTTCAATATTGGTGCAATAAACCAACTCGACCTCTTGGGCAAAGTAGGTAGTAAACTGCTTTTCACGATATCTAAACCAGGAGGAAGACACTCCCGGCAAAAGTAAGTTCCTGCTTTTGAGCCTTGATCCAAGCAACTCAGCAGCGTTTTTGGGAAGATTCAAGTCTCTTACCAAATCATTAAGCTCGCCTTGGGAAAACAATGTTGGACTTCTGTCATCTTCAAATTCAAAATTTGACTGGTCATCGGGTGTAGGTACAGCACCATCTTCGTCAGAACTTGGAACCTCTTCCAAGGTAGCAGGGACCTTGGGCACTGGTATTTCGGTCCCATGAGGAATGGGACGAATAGCTGATTGCAGATTGGGGTATGAAATTGACCGCTTCCGTTTTGAATTACATCCTTTCGCATTACACGAACAAAAGTAACAATCATCACTATGGTTCTTTTGCTCGCGCCATACCATAGGAATCGCAAATTGGAAAGCTTTTTTCTTGCCCTTAAATCAATTTCGAAGGTCTTCAACACATCGTTTGCAGACTTTATGAGGTGCCCATACTTTATCCTGATCTCCAAGTTTGAAGCCAAAATACGCGAAGTATACTTTTTTTACAAACTCCGTAATAGTAACTTGTTGCTTTAATGTCATATATTCTCCACAAATGTAACAGAAACTATCCGAAAAGTTCACACACTTCCGCACAGATGACATTGCACTGTATTGAACCAAGATCTATAAAACAATGATGAGTTAACACGTAATTGTCCCGCGCCACTTCTACACTATTGGAGCGCGCACGTTCAGGTTACAACATGTTTATACTTGTTAATGTAGGTCAAACAGGATGTTCCTTATTTAGAAATTAATGATAGTTTTGTCCTGTAAACATTTTAAAACAGTAATCAAAATAAACTTATATATATCATTTATACTACAAGTTAATCCGTTTTTAGCCCAAATTTTGTAATAAAATTTTGCGTTTTGTAAAATAACCTTACGTTATGGAATTTTTTGAGTATGTTTTTTGTTTTCAGAACACCTAAATACATAGAAATCAATTGAAAATATCCAGACAGCATTTTTGTTACAGACCTGTGTAATTCAATATGGGGTAACTCGGTTACCCCGCTTGGACGAATTCGTAAAATTCTAGAACTTGCTCACGCGAGGCTTAAACATCTTCTTCTTCGAAACAACTGGTTTTGAT
The DNA here is from genome assembly GCA_013387265.2 of Cryptolaemus montrouzieri. Lineage (NCBI taxonomy): Eukaryota > Metazoa > Arthropoda > Insecta > Coleoptera > Coccinellidae > Cryptolaemus > Cryptolaemus montrouzieri. The sequence continues at coordinate 34,951,933 of JABFTP020000165.1, forward strand.
TGATTTGATACGACTAAGAAAATCTTGTGTGTAGTTTGAGCGCGAAGTAACATTTTCGCTCCTAAGAGATTATCTCACGAGAAACACTTTCGTTCCTAGTACACAAATAACGATTTCTACTCTAGTATGTTGTTAGCAATCTTGAATTTTTATTGTTAAATTGATGATCTCATTTCAGATAATAGTTTTGTTGTAATGGACGATGAATTGTCACTGTCAATCGTGTAAAAAGAGACCGCCCGATAGTACATAATAGATTTAAGAGGCGATCTGATACGTACGCCTGCAAAAACCAATCGTTCATCAAAATCTTTGCAAATCAGAAAACCCCGTATTTATTTTTTGATAACATTTTTCTCCCGCTTATAATAATAAAATAAGAAATTGTCGTTAATGGTCCAAAATATCATGTTGAGCACAATTAGATGGTTCCCTTTCAGAATCCGAAACTAGGATGAATAGAGTCGAGTTTGGGATTCGTGCGTGTTTTAAAACTTCGAGCTTATGCTCAAATTCGCGGTACACTTCTGTTGTGGAATTCAAACTCGAACACAGGCAGCGGTTAGTATTTCTGAAAACAAACACCCATTATAGTCGACAACTTCAGCAAAAGCTGGAATGCTATTAATCTTTAAAACAGTGTGTTTGCGCGCAATTTCTGGGTGGGGCAACTTCGAAAGCAGAATTCCTTATGATGTCCTCGCAGGCACCCTAATGCCTCCTGATGAAATGATAATAACAAAACAGCCTGTAATGATACGGCATTATATTTTGCTCTTGTATTATGTTTCTCTTTCGACATTGCTGATGTAGTATACAAAACAAAAACATTTAAAGCTCTGTAATACCATGAAAGTTTAATTAAAGTTTGGCATAGTTGTCCGAAGTTTCGTAATTGAAGCAGGCGTACTGCCGTTCATTTTCTGTCGGGATATTAAATATCATGAGTGACTGAATTTTAGTTTTTTATTTGACGGCTTTTTCTTCATTCTGATCGCTTGATAATTTTGAATATTGTCTAGGAAACGATGATATCATTTTACTGTCTCCATAATTTTCTATGTTGCTATGTTTCTGTTGTTGAGAAATTACATATACAGGGTGGTAAACGATGAACATAAATAATTAGAACAGGGTGCTCAAACGGTCGAGTGCTTTTTGAGTAGATCTCGAGAAGAAAACAAATTTCAATAAGTAGGTAACTGAACTACAAAAATTTATTACGTCATAAAATAACACTCTGCTAGCGGCAAAAAGCGGCTTTATCAAAAGAACGCGCGGTACTTGTCAAAGAAAAGCCGCGTATTTTATTCTTGCCGCTTTTCTAGAAATTTCGGTCGGTGCGTTTCGAGACTTTCATAAATGTTGCGCTTGCAGGAATTGGAGTCATTCTGAATTGTAACTTCAAGGAAATACTACGTCGCTACAAAGTTTATTATTGAATAGTACAAAATAAGAGCAGCGAAGAAATCTGAAAGTTATTATTTTAATAACGATTGGGAGGAAGAATTTTCCTTTTGTATGGTGAAGGATAAGTGCATTTGTCCTATTTGTCGTGCGTCAGTTGTAATACCTAAGCAAGGTAACTTATAGAGGCATCATAAAACGGTTCATAAAAACTATGAAAAGGATTTTCCGCCACAAAGTGAATTAAGAAAACGAAAAGTACTTGATTTGATCTCTTGTTTGAAAAAAGAACAAACCATGTTCAAAATACTAGACAAAGAATCAAAAGCTGCTACGATCGCGTCATTTAAAATATCTCATATATTGACGAAACACAAGAAACCATTCGAAGATGGATCGGTTGTGCAGGAAGCATTTATTGAAGCGGGTGAGACTCTATTTGGAAATTTTAAAAATAAAACAGATATCATGTCTGCTATTAGAGAACTTCAGTTATCCCGTCCGACTGTCACAAGGCGGCTTGAAGTCATGAGTTAGGACATGGCAGATAAACTAAAACATGATTCATGAAATGTACATACTTTTCTTTACAGTTCGACGAATCCATCGATATGACAGACACTGCCCAGCTGTGTATTTTTATTCGGATGGTATTCAATGACATGTTGGCTAAGGAAGAATTTTTGACTATCATTCCTTTGAAGGGGAAGACCCGTGGCGAAGATATATATGAAGTTTTCTTCAATTTCGTAAAAAACTACAAGCTACCAATATACAGGGTGCTTCAACGAAAACTAAACAGACGCTATATCTACCAAGATATTCATTTCTGTTCAAAACGCAAAAACAGGTCAATTTTTGTTTCAAGGGGGACATCTTTTGGGGTACAAAACTTGCCTGAACATTTTGAATAGGGAGGATGGGTCCAGTTATAACCTTCTGAGATAGAATTTTTGTTTGTTTCCACAATGGTGTGCAAGTTTTCGTTCTCCATCAAAATTACTGGGGAGCAGCTGATACATTGGAATGATTATGAAGGATTATAAATCTTGAAAGAAAACGATAAAACTATCAGTCATAGTAACTCCATTGATCTTTGAACATTCGTTTTACGATATGCGAGCAATGCATCTAGAGTTGGGTTCACATGTACATGCGTTTTTATCAGTTGACTGAAAGGAAACTTTTTCGTTTTCACAGGTGATACTGTATGATCATCGTCCTCATGTGAAATGACTCTTATTTGACGATACGAATCAACACTACGAATCAGGAACGCAGATGTTACAATGATCAGATTTCTTCAACAAAAAAATTGATTCTCAATGTTTTCGTACTTTTTGTATTCAATTTCATCGTCCCAATTTTATTCCACATTAGTTGTGAAAATTCGGTTGCATTCATCACAATAGTTTCTCTTTTATTTGAAATTTAGTTTTTATAAAATCGTCATGGTTTATTCGATAGCTGAGAGGGTTGAAATGATTGAACTATTTTTCAGTTCTGATAGTTGCGCGAACAGAACAGCAAATATTTTCAAACAAAGCTACGAAGGTGCTAAAGTGACTTCGAAGTATGTACTAGAATTAGTTGTCAAATTTCGTGAAACTGGATCGGTGCAAAATAAGAAGCGCGTAATTGAGCGGCCAGTAAGAAATGAAGCTGTGGAAGTGGCGGTGCTTGGTCGAGCGGTGGTTGATCCTACCCTAAGCCTGTGGAAATTGGCAGATGTAAGTGGTGTAAACCAAACGAGTATTTTCCGCATTCTGAAGGGGCATAAGTTTCATCCATATAAAATCAAATTAGTTCAAAAACTGAACGAAGATGATTTCGATCGAACACTTCAATTCTGCGAGACCGTAAGTGGAAGAGTCATGAACAATCCTCATTATTTATTCCACTTGTGTTTTTCGGACAAATGTACATTTTTTCTGAATGGAACCGTAATCCGCCATGATTGCCGTTATTGGGCAGATTCTAAGTCGCAAATATTCCACGAAATTCACACTCAGCAGCCTCAAAAACTAAATGTTTGGGTTGGTATTTATGGCGATCAACTCATTGGACCGTTTTTCATTCCTGAAAATCTTACCGGAGAGTTGTATCATCAACTATTGGAAGAATTTATCGACCCAGCAATAACGAAGATCATTGAGAATGACCCCCGCTATTCGGATAACGAGGTTGTATTTCAGCAGGATGAAGCGCCCCCGCATTTTGCACAACAAGTTCGAGTATTTTTGTATGATCATTTTCCTGGTCGTTGGATTAGAAGGAGAGGCCCAACGGAATGGCCCCCACGATCTCCGGATCTCAGTCCATTAGACTTTTTCCTATGGGGCCACCTAATCTATAAAACTGAACTTGCTGATTTGAACGACCTGAGACAGCGCATCGTCAATGAGTGTAACCAAATCAAACCTGAAATTTTACAGAATGTCCGTGAACGTTTCACCCGAAAATTGTTTATGTGCACGGAGGTTGGTGGCCAACAATTCGAACATTTACGTTGAGTTTTAGTGACTTCAGTTCCATTCATTTCATCGGGTAATAAAGTATAACTTCTACTCGTTAATTTTCTTCTTTCGTTTATTCCCTTCTTTATTTTCAGCCATTGTATTAGTTTTTTATTTATTACATTTGAAACCGGATGTCTCAAACGAGTAACTGTCTTTCAAAAGGTGTTTATTCAGTGAAAAATCAACCCCTGTTTGATACTGGTCGAAGATAGATGGTATACCATGCATTGCATCTTCAGTCACTTTTCCGTTTTGCATCCTCTAACTCCTATGGAACTCAATGAGAATAGAATTATTGCGAGCAGTCATGAAGGCGATCGAAATCCTTTACTTGAAAGGTATCACTGGATCGAAATATTACCCCTGCTCTAGGGGTTGAAATTCGAGATGGGGTGATTTCGGAAGATGACAGCTTTTGATCTAAAATGAATCTATTCCAGTTTTTCGCACTAATACTCCAATAGTCTTGGGGCGATAGTCTTCTCTATTTTTCAGTGGCTCACTCTGTATCTTCTACAGTTTTCAATCAAAAATGAAAATTCTTTCACGGGAATGCAGACAAAGATAACACCTTTCTTTCGAGTTATCACTCGACCCATCTACCCTCTTCCAAATTTTCAAGGGTTGTCACCCCTGCTCCAGGGGTTGAAATTCGAGATGAGGATGGTACTTGATGATGACTGCCATTGATCAGCATGGATCTGTTCCATTTTACTTCACTGAAACTTGAATAGTCTCAGGGAAATAGTCTTTCCTATCTTTCAGTTGCTCACCCTGTATCTTTTACAGTTTTCAATTAAAAATGGAAATTTGGTCAAGGCAATGTAGACAAAGATACCACCTTTCTTTTGAGTCATCACTCGACCCATCTTCCCTATTCAAAATGTTCAAGGATTTGTCTTTGCGTTTTGATCAGAAATATCTTGGTAGATATAGCCTCTGTTTAGTTTTCGTTGAAGCACCCTGTATAAATTAGTGTGCAGTACAACCGATGGAGCACCAGCAATGACTGGAAACAAAAACGGTTTTGTGGCATTTTGTCGAGTTAATGAAGATTTCCCTTCATTTTTTCATTCCATTGCATTATACATCAACAAGTTTTGTGTTCAAAAGTTTTAAACGCCACAACGAAAATTGTGAATTTCATCCGTGCACATAGCTTGCAACGGCGGCTCTGTGAGTTGCAGTTGGGAGATAGGGAGTCAGCTGAACACACTGATTCAGTTCTTCACACGGACGTCAGGCGGTTGAGTCGCGAAAAATTCCTAGAAAGTTTTCAAGAATTATTGCCCGAAATAACAGCTTTTCTAGACGAACGAGGTGATGACACTCAGATGTTGAAAAACGGAAAATGTCGTTTGCGCTTATCGGCCGCAGTCGTCACCAGTCAATGTGATGGTGATGCTGAGAGCACGGATAATGCTGCGGAGAACGAAGCCGATTCAGCTGATGCAGTCGTTAAGGTTTGAAATGACTGCAATACGCAACGAAATCAGAGTGTTGAGCGCCTTGCTCGGACAAGGTGACTAAATTTGAAGGTAAATTATCCAAACTGAGATGAAATAATTAAATCAAGCAGCTCAGAACCGAAAATGATTCTCTAAAGATAGAAATGTCTACAATGGAACGAAAATTGAACACTATCGACAGGATGCCCGATCAAATAATCTGGAAATTCCTGAAATGCCTGAAAAGAAACATGAGAACCTGATACATATCATACAGAAGATTGAAGAATTCGTAAATCATGAGATTCAAAAGGAATCGCTCGTTTTCGGTACTCGCGACAAAATTGGAAAATAAACCGAACTTGCAAAAGATGAGTTTCTTTCCGCTGTTGAAGCAGAGCGTGGCGAAATACGTCATTCTGGATTGATGGAATAGCTAAAAGATTATATATCAATCAACACCTTACAACGAAGAATAAAATTCTATTCAAGTCTGCAAGAACTGTTGCAAAGGAAAAGGACAGAGCAGCCATATTCTTGTCAGCAGGAACGATAATTCAAAGATTTAACGGATCCAAGATGAATCGTCTTCAAGCAAATTGAAGTGATTTCTTTTTTTTGTGCGGAATCTCCTCGCAAATTGCCTCAGTTTAGTTTAAATGTGGTGGCAAATAATTATGATGTAATCTTTGTGTCAGAATCATGGCTTAACAGCAGTGCTTTTGATCATGAAATTGTGGCTGATCTTTATAACAAAATCCGAAGAGACCGCGGATCAAGTGCTTCGATAAAAAAAGACAGGGCGGAGGGGTGAAGAAGATTTGAATGCTCAGTTGGTTTCCTACTTCAGCGATGCTGAAGACTCATGGACGAAAATTAGTATGAAAACTTAAAGAGCTAATTGAAACCGTAGTTGCGTCATTCTTAAATGAGCTAGAGTTTAACAAAAATGAGATGGGTAAATCGTAACGCATATATAAATCTACAGCCTACTAACGTGGATAATAAGTTAGCAAATATTATTGATACACTCTCACTTTGAGACTTGATGCAGTTTAATGGGGTATGTAATTCCCTAGCTTGATCTTGTTCTATGCAATAAAATAAGAGCGAAAAATTAAGACCACTGCATGGACCCATTTGTTCAGGGGGAAAGTTATCATCCCTGTTTAGAATTTTTGTTTGATGTTGACTGTCATCAGCGTGTTGATAAGCGTACTGACTCATACTTCATGAATTACATTAAAGCAAATTACGAGAATATCGTTCGAAATATATAAAAATCAAATGGAAGCTCTCGCTAAATTCTGAAAACGTAATTAAGAATGTAAATATTTTCTATGAAACTGTAAATAGAATATTTGATGAGCACGATCCTGGGATGAGGCTGAATAAAAAAATATCTTGCATATTTTTCTTGAAAAACGATCGAAATTATAAATCAGAAGAATGAGTATTATAGAAAATGGTAAGTATATCATAATTTGAATGAATTTAGGAAATTTAGGATACTTTCTAAGAGATTGATTGCCTCGGACCTACGGAGTTATTTAGATGGAGTCGAGGAGTAACTCCTTATGGACTCGAAATCATTTTTTAAGTATGTATCCCACGAAATAAGAAATAGCCAATTCCCTAGTAAGATATATCTCGGTAATGGGGTTGCGTTATTTCCATCTGTAATTATTTACTTGTTTGCCTAGTAGTTTTGAGCCTTCAGCTATTGATTCTCAGAAGTTTGATGATATCACTGAGAATATTTATAGTAGCAGCCATCTGATTGGAGTTGTTTTCTAAGAAAAGATAAAAAGCTATTGCACTGAGTTCAGTTGACACTTCTAAGGGTCCAGGGTCGGACAGAATTCCTTCGATATTTTTCAGGAACCGCGCAGACTGTCTGTCTATCCGTATATGCATTATATTCAACAATTCCCTATTTTTAAGGATGGAAAAAGAGAACTACCGATAATTAGTATTCTCCCATCTATCTCGAAGTTCTTCGAGTCTCTAATTCATAAATACTTATACAGTCATATTAAAAACAGTTATTTGGAAACAAATTTGTTAAGCTTCTCAGAGTACCTCCAGATAGCTCTTGACTGCTGGTGGATTCCGTTTACACCCATTTGAAAAAAGCTTTTGATAAACTAAGTAATTTCATCAGCCATAGAAGACTTGCACAGGTAGGTGTCGGCGATGTGCTCCTGAGGTAGTCTGGATCTTACCTGGTGGGAAAATCACAATTTGTTTAACTAGAAGGAACGTCCTCCAGAATAAACTGCAAATCGTTAGGAGTCCCCCAAGGTTCTCACTTGGGACTACTACTATTTGTAATATATATAAATAATGAGTGAATGTTTCTTGATTTGAAGATATTTAGGAGAGTTTAGGACAGAAGCGATTGTGCGGAAATGCAGAAGATCTTAGTAGGCTCTTTGAATACTGCTCTGAAAACAGTTTTCTTTCAAATTGTCACAAGAAGAATTAATTTCAGCAGATATATCAATCTCATTGAAAATAATTACTCGATCGGCGATCAGCAGCTCCAAAATGTGGATACCATTCGGGACTGAGAGTTACATCTGATTCCGAGCTGCTATCTGATCAGCATAATGAGAACACCCTGAACAGCAGTAATAAGATGCTTGGCTTTATTATTCGACACTTTATATTATTCCTCTTTCTTTAGTAAATTACACTTTGCTTCTATAATATGGAATCATCAATACAACATTTATACCCTTAGATTGGAAAGTGTTCCGAATAAATTCTTGAGCTATTTAGCTGTTAAAAATAATTTCATTGTTGAGGATCATAATAACCTTGAGGCTCCAAAGATATTCAAATTGATCATCACACGGGAACGTAGGGAAATTAGTGATGTTGTGGTTTTACATAAAATATTGAACAAGTATCTGTTAGCGCCTAGCATTCTTCAGAGTATTTCATTGAGGGCGTCAGATTTGAGACTGAGAACGACACAGCTATTTTATGACCTTCTAAGACGAACGAAAAGTTCTCAAAATAATCATTACTTGCAGAATGTAGAGCACTTATAATCGAACATTTCCCTGAGTTGATATATTTTTCATGTCATTACGCAGTCAAGAATTAGTTATTTCTTTATACTTAATAACTTTCATATGTACTGAAATCACAATAAGTATTCAATTTTGTTTTTTCTCACGATAAATCATACTTAAATCTGTGAACACTATCAATAAAATAAAGAAATAAGATAAATAAAAAATCACAGAGCCGGATTTGAAATATTTTTCGGACTAAATTCATCATTTCAATCTTTATATATAGATATTCATATTCTGAATTTTTTCAGGAAAACTTACATGATATTATGGCTGATTTTGGGTATTCGCACAAAATGTTTAACTGTAGTGTTAGAATCAGTTAGGATTTCCGGGATGATGTTGCATCACGACAATGCATCTACACACACGGTATTACAGTTATATTTTTGAGTGAACTTAAGTCAAGTCAGTAAAATTCCACCTTATTAACCTGATTTAACTACGGAGAAGATCGATGAGGCATTTCAGCACTTTTGTGGAAGTATTCTCAAAGATTGCTGACTTCGAAATTTTCAGTTGTCGAAGCTTCGGTTACAAAATTGTATTGACGCAGATGGGATTATTTTGAACAAGTAAACCAATTTGCATAATAAACTTCGTGTATTTCTCGTATATTAAAATATGCTACGAAGCTCTCGTACGAAAGTGAATAAGGTTTCGTTGACTGATTGCTGTTCGAGTTTTCGGTCTTATTTTGACTTATTTGACATAAATCTGGTTAGCTATCTGGGTTAGACGTTTGACGTTTCTTCAAGAATACACTATTTATACAACATTCTATGTAATGAATTTAGAGAAAAATGATACAATTCACTTCATTGCGTTCAATTTTACGCAAAGTAGTGTAATCATAATAAAATAAAAACTCACAAATGATATCCGAAAACTATTCTGTTAGTTCAGCACGTTCTGAAGCACAGAAACTGTCAAATGGAAATGCTGAACCTAATTTGTATGTTCTCGAGCACACATCTATTCCAGACATTTCCTTTGATGAAGGCAAAGAAGTCCAGGTGCTAGTTACACAAAGATCCCACATCACATCTGATAGAGCAAGGTTGTTATAACTTAATCTCTCCGCCTGTCTTAGCTCATTCCAAGACGTAATCTGAGCAGCGTAACCGAAAGCTTTATGGATAGCTTTAAAACTTTCCACCACGAAACTGGGGGATACGTGATATATGCTGACTTACATGTATATATCCCGAAGTTGTCGTCTATTATATTCAGCGGTTGAATATTTAGTTCTATGAATTCTGCACGAGCAAAGAATTTTCAAGTTGGGATATATAATAAAGTTAGGGATCTACATACGTGGTAAAAATGAGAGGATATGAAAATTCCCTCTAATTTTCAAACACATATGCAATGAAGCCGAGTTTTTCTATGAGTTTGCACATTATTCAACCACATAATTCATTATATGGAATTCTCGCTTAACACTTAGTGAAACATAATGAATAAAAGATTGATTGGAACAACACAGGCGGACGTTTCATAAAAACATATCAAAATACTCGATATATGTTATCAACCCATTATCGAGTAATACAATATTGAAAGACACAATGAGTGGTTTAACTCAAATACAGTACCGGGAGTTAATCATTTAAAAAAATATGCTTAAAAAAATTTTCGTTGTTGCTAACTGTTTTCTATACTGACGCGGAGTTTGAACACGAAATGTCATTTAGTTTGTTTACAGTGCACGGTTCTGTCAATTCTCAAGTGTATTTTGCGATTTTTACAATGGATAAAGCTGTTGAACAAATTTCGTTTTTGCTCCTTAAAATTTTCCTATTCTCTTGAAATATATGAATAATTTTCATCTATAAAATGGTCTGAAAAACCAGTACAATTTTTGTTTTCAATGATAGATCTTTTATGTTCTTCAATTCTCTTTCTCTCTCGATCTCGATACATCTCCATATATAGAAAGTGTCGCATTCACTGCAATGTATTTCATGTACTCCGCTCTCATCCAATAATTTTATTTGATCTTTATTGTTGATTAACAATAAAATTTGCTATTCGATTTCTCAGTAGGCAAAGGATAAATCCTCTGCAGGAAAAGTTTATGATGTTTTTTATTTTTATTAAAATGTCAATTTAATTCGGTTCATAACGATTAATTTTAATATTTGCACTGCATTTTCAACAACTGACAGAGAAATAAAGAGTTATCTGTGAACAAATAAATGAAAAGGACACAATTTGATAATCTGGAATTGAGAATTTCTGTTATGAATCATCCTATCCGAGTACGGTGGTTATCTCTATATTATGAATGCTAATAAGTCATGAGCTCTACTAATTGAGGCTCCATTATAAATTGAATCGATCGAAAAGAATTGTGACAACCAAATGGTTTACCTATGGGCTTTCCATTATTATTAAGTGAAATATGAAAATATCATTTACATATCTATTCCATAAAAATACATTCTTGATTGAGCTGTAAGTGGAACGAGAAATGCTATTTTCTAAATTTGTCACAAATATTTCACTTGATAATAATGGAAAGCCCATAGGCAAACCATTTGGTTGTTGATAAGTTTTTTAATCGAATTTGAAATAACTTGGAGACATACGTTTAAAGTTGATATAAAGTGGAGTTTAATGTATTATTAAAAAGAAGAGACCAAGGCAACGACTTATTTTCTGTATTTGGATAAAGTTGTAAGATTGCCCCCGAAGACATTCAATAGGGTTGAAGACTTTAAGTCTATTCGTTCGTTGGTGATATTACCGGAACACTCGTATGTATCAATCTCAAGGATATATTTTCTGTGTGTAAAATTTAAAACGTTGTGCCCATAAAGTGATTATACACACAACCAAATTTATATGGAATCACCCGATATTTCGAAAATTACCTCAGGGAAATTTCGAAGGATTGTTAGAATCGATCCTTTTTAATACATTTCAATTGAAAACAGAAATAAATTGAGGTTTTTTATAAGAAAGAAACAAATAAAAGAAAATAAGACTCTCCGCATGTAGTAAAAAAATTGAAAATTGTTTTCTCACGGAGTAGGTATTTCTTTCTCGACTTCAATAGCTTGTATTGCCTCCTGTTGCCCTGATACAAGCCTGAGTATGTCTAGGCATGCTTCGGATTAGGTTTGCCACCTCCTCTGGGGTGATATTCTGCCACTCTTCTGTGACGGCTTGGATGAGCTGTTGTGGGGTTCTTGGATTATCCTGGCCCGATCTTATTTTCCTTTTGAGATTATCCCATAAATGGTCAATGGGATTTAGGTCTGGAGAGAAAGCTGGCCAGTCCAAAATAGCGATTCCTTCTGCTTCAAGATAATGTTGCGCAAGGTTGCTGGTATGCTTTTATCTTGCATAAAAGTAAAACTATCACCGCAGGCACCTTGCCAGAGTCTCACTATAGGCAATAGCACTAGGTATTTTCTAGCCCTTACACTCGCAGGAAACGAAATCAAATCTGTTTTGCCTCCCAGCATAATGCCATCTCAAAACATCACACTGCCCCTTTGGTATTTCGGGATTTGTCTTGCTACTTGGAGTCTAGTTTGTCTTCCACGACTCCTTAAAACCCGAATCCGGCGGTCATCAGATCGAACAACAATTCTGATCTCAACCGAAAAAAGAACATTTCTTCAATTCTCAGTATTCCAATTTTGGTGCTCGATACACCAATTAAGTCTGTTAATTTTTTGTTGTTTATTTAGCTCAGGAACTATTAAGTGCCTTCAGCTGTATAAAACCCTTGAACGAAGTCTTTGACGTATCGTTTTGACTGATACACTGATGCCTGTTGCTTCCAGAAATTGGTTTTGGAGTATGGGGTGCGGCGCACTAGGGTCTCTTCTTGCAAAAAAAGCGGTCTTGTTCTTCAGAAGTGATCTTCCTACGACTTCTTCTAGGCCTATTTTGCAGAGATTGTAGCTCCACGTATCGGGCGTAGGTTTTTATCAACCCATTGTGATACCTCCATTGTGGCCGCTAAACCCCTCTGTGTCACCCCTTCTTCAACGAAGCCATTATTCGACCCCTCCGCACATCGGAGAATCCAACGTAAGGCATTTTCAATAGTGATTATAGGCATTTTTTTAAATTTGGAAATTCAAAGTTTCAAATCTCAGTGACGACTGAAAACAATATGCCGAACATGTGGTGATAATTCAACATTTATCATACTATCTAGTTTTTTTACAAAAAAGAACTTCATTCTTCACAAGTAGTCGAAGATCCGTGGTTACAAACAATCAATAATGTGAAATACCGAGTGATTCCATATAAATTTGGTTGAGTGTACTTTAAGAGGCGATTTGTTTAATCTTCAGGGTTTCATGCAGCAAGAGGAAAAAGGTATCCTTATAGGATAATTTCGTTGCTTTCTTTAAGAAACAAATGTAAATATAGAGTTATACAGAATCCCCGGTTGGCAATTTCTTGTAACTGAGAAGAAATTAAACTTTTAAATCAACGCAATTCAAAGATACGGCTGGTTATGTTACTCTTTACGGCTTTCAACATCCTTATAATTAAATTTCACGTGAACTTAAATGAATGATGCTATATTTGCCAATTTACTGCAAACATAAAAACGCATTTCGAATTGTCCCAAAATATTTGATAATTCATCCTCATACGTATCATAATTCAACTGAGGAATCCTTGCTTTCAAAGACAGAAAATTTTTCAGATCCTTTCTTTTCAGTTGATCTATCCTAAGTTGCAATTTACTTTTGAATGCGTTTACTGCGCTAATCATCTCAATAATAGTTTTTCCTTTATCTTGAAGCTCTAAGTTGATGGTGTTTAAGTGCATTGTGATGTCAGTCAAAAGTGCCAAATCAGTCAGCCATTTTTCGTGTTTCAAGTGTCTAAGTGTCATCACCTCTTTCGTCTAGAAAAGCTGTTATTTCGGGCAATAATTCTTGAAACCATTCTATGAATTTTCGGCGACTCAAGCACCTGACGTTCGTGTGAAGAACTGAATCAGTGTGTTTAGCTGACTCCCTATCTTCCAACTACAACTTAAAGGACCGCCGTTGTAAGCTACGTACACGGATGGAATTCACAATTTTAGCTGCAATGCCCATAATTTCCTCCGTGTTTAAAACTACAAAACTTGTAGATGTAATATGCAATGGAATGAAAAAATTAAGGCAAATCATAAGCTCGGCAAAATGCCACAAAACCGTTTCTGTTTTTGGTCATTGCTGGTGCTCCATCGGTTGTAATGCACACTAATTCATATATTGGTAGCTTGTAGTTTTTTTACAAAATCGAAGAGAACGTCATATATATTTTCGCCACGGGTCTTCCCCTTCAGAGGAATGATTGTAAAAAATTCTTCCGTAGCCAACATGTCATTGATTATCATCCAAATAAGATATCAAATCACATACTTTTCGTGTTTTTAATTCACTCTGTGGCGGAAAATCCTTTTCATAGTTTTTTTGAACCTTTTTATGATGCCTCTCTAAGTTACCACGCTTAGGTATTGCAACTGACGCTCGACAAATAAGACAAATGCACTTATCCTTCACCATACAAAAGAAAAATTCTTCCTCCCAATCGTTTTCAAAAGGATACGTTTTAAATTTATTCGCTGCACTTATTTTGTACTATTTAATCATAAACTTTGTACCGACGTAGTATTACCTTCAAGTTACGATTCAGAATGACTCCCATCCCAATTCCAAATTTTTTTATATCGGGTGAACAAAAGTCTCGAATGTTCCCGTCAAACGCCTGGCCCGCAATTTCTAGAAATGCGGCAAGAATTAAAAACGCGGCTTCTCTTTGACAATTACCGCGCGTTTCTTTAATAAAGCCGCCTTTTGCCGCTAGCAGTGTGTTACTATATAACGTAATAAATTTTTGTAGTTTAGTTACCTACTTATTAAAAATTATTTTCTTTTCGAGATCTACTAAAAAAGCTCTCGCGATCGACTGCTTTACAGGCTCCTGATAGCGATTCTACATTGAGTTTCACGATGAATTGCTTAGACAATGATATAACTATATTTGAAATACAAAAATTTAGCATAACACGAACGCAATTGTGGCCAGTTCGTGTGGTGAACACGACGACATGATTTTATGGTCGGAAAAACCCAAAATGGGGTATGGCTTAAAGATTTTGCGTATTCCTTATTTTAACGCATACATTCAGCGTGAAAAAAAACGCAAGCGTAGCCCTAGCTTTACATCGTGAAACAGCCGGCTCGGTGGCGTATGGGATATGATGCTCGTCTCCTACGCAGAGTTACCTGGGTTCAATCCCCACAAAGTCGGTGCGATTTTTCGGATTCTGGGAATCGCTTGAGTGTCCATCTTTCGCAGGAGATGTAAAGCTGTCGGTCCTGTCTAACAGAGATGTGTTGGACATTAAAGATCCCTTCCCTCGACACGAGAGGGGTTCGGCAAAATTCCCGGGTTAGTGAGGTGACAGAATTCCCCGGCGTGTCATTAGCCGAAAGGCAGAAATAGAGCACGTTAAAGGAAAAACTAACTAACTAACATCGTGAAACAGATGACGCGTTGTCCTTTACATCCCAAAACAAATCTAATTTTTCACAAAATCTTATATCTTTTCTAATCCAACACGTGCACCGGACAAAGTAGTTCCGAATCTTGTATTCCTTTCGACAGATCTACTGAAATTCAAGTTGCGAATACGAATTACGGTTTTAATTAATTTTGGCTCGACGTACAGGGCCTTCCGTGCATTTTTACTCGGATCCCTGTATCAACGACACGTTTTTTGCGTTAATCCGTCTAATGGGAACCGAAACATGGAGGACTTCGCCCGAGCACACTCTGCGCGACCCTAAATCCACCTTGTCGTTCCCAAAGAGAACTTTCTACATGTATGTAGGATTTGAAAACTGATTACATTCTTTTCTTGTTTCGTGGAAAGTCCGGTGCATGGTTTTTTAGGAATATAAGATTCTGTATGTAACTCGCATATATAAAAAATGTTCAAGTTGAAATATATGACATATACACTCCCCACAATAATTGTCGCATCACCCTTCTTTAACCACAATACTATATAAACTTTCAGGTTGGTTATCCAAGAGTCGCTTGGTAACTTTCAAAAGTGTAAAATAAGAAGATATCACTCAAAAGAAATGGGTTTATGATGGGAAATATCAACAATTTTTGAGTTAATGAAAAATTAAAAAATTCTACCATCTTCAAACATTCGCGAAGAGACCAACCAACTAGCATCGAATGGTTACTAATCATTTTCAAAATCGAGTGTTTCCTCCCCGTGGCCTAATTCCTGCCAGTATACGTCTCGGAAGCCCCTCAAACAAATTTTGGATGTACTCTTGTGTCACTGAGTTCAAAATTTCAGGAAGCAGATTTTCTAGTTGTTGGAGTGCTCTACAAGGCATCCTACGTTGCTGAATTTGCCACCCCATGTTGTCCCAAACATGTTCTGCTGGCAGACCATCTTAAAATATCAATTTCGGCATTTTGCAGAAATTCTGTAACTACTCTAGCTGCACGAGGCCGAGCATTATCATGCATATAAATGAAGTTTTTGCCAATCAATGGGCCAAAGGGTACAATTTGGGGTTCAAGGATATCTGCGATGTATCTGGCCGCTGTCATTCTTCCATTATTCACTAGGACTAACTCAGTTCGACCATGGAAAGAAATGCCTCCCCATACCATTACTGAGCCCCCTCCAAAGTTTTCGGTTTGCCGGATATTGCATTGCTGATACCGTTCCCCAGGTCGTCTGTATACAGGCATGCGCCTATCATTTGATACTAGACAGAACCTGCACTCGTCGGAAAAGAGAACATTCGACCATTCTGGAATAACCCAAGTTGCATGTTCCTCGCAAACTGAAGTCTTGCAACTCGATGCTTTCTGAGAGACGCGGGCCGGTAGAAGCCACCCTTGGTCTGATATCGTCTTCTCTGAGGCTGTTCCTAACAGTTTGCAATGAAATATGCACATTTCTGGAAAGTGCAATTTCATTTTGTAGCATTCTAGCCGTACAGTGCCGAACTCTTAGTGCTGTTTAACGAAGCCAGCGATCATCAACTGGTGTTGTTATCCGATTTCTTCCCTGTCCGACCCTTCTTCCATATTCCCCTGTTTCATGGTACCGATTAATTGCTCTTGAAATAGTGCTTTGGTTAACATTCAACAAGTTAGTAACGCAACGTTGGCTTCGCCCCTCCTCTAAAAGTGTTACAATTCTTTCCACTTCATGATCACTCAAATAGCGTCCAGGACTTTCAGCAGCCATTACAATAAATTCAAAGATTCGAAAATCAACAAGAAACACAGAAAACTTGCATTAATTCAGCGTGAAAACTGAACAGAAATTGAATGAATACTGATAGTCAAATAAACTCATTCTTGTTTCAGACGTGTTTGAGATCATATGAAATGATACTACATAGATAAGATTTTTTCCCCTCATATGTCCAAAAACATATGTTGGCAAAGAAACTGCGATCGAGCTGCTTAATCGATTGTGGAATTCAGAATACCAGGTGATACGACAAATTTTGTGGTGTGTGTATTTTTACTGATATCTACAAGGAGGAATTAACAAGAACCACTTGCTTGAAGACAAGTGAGGGAACTGTAACAAGACAACGAAATGTAAGGAATGGAGAAAGTATTGAAACTGTAAGAGCGAGTGTTGCGGAAGATTCATACCATTCAGTTCCTCGTCGTTCACAACAACTTGGACTTCCGCAGTCCTCAACGTGTCACATTTTTGCGGAAAGACTCAAGTTAGCACCATTCGAAGATAGTGCTAGTTTATTCAAGCCTACAATAGACTGGTTATTCAATCATCGTTTTCCAAGTGGCAATTTTCTATCGTCAATAGGTAGCGGTTCTGGGAACAGATTGGTGCAATGGTGTCATGGAGTACCTGGTTTCGTACCCTTGTGTACCTTTCAACTATCAAGTCACACAACATTAACTATAATAATAAAGAAATCGCAGTAAGGACTTAGCATGACTTTGTCTAGATTTCATTACTTTTTAGAGATAAACAAGCACCTTCATCCAGACTTGGCTAGTTTTTGGTGGGATTTCACTTGTTTTTGTAGAAACGTGGGCATATTGATATATTTTATTAGATTTTCTTATTCGACAATTCTTTTTTCTTTTAGGAGTAGTATTACAAATCTTTCTTTCCTTTTTTCCGGTTCTGATTCTTGTACATTAGCAACAGTTTTCGTATTGCCCATTCGCGTTCATTATTTATTCTTTTAGATGTTTTAAACGATTTTATTTCTGAAAGAACGGCGCGGTATCTACGCCTAAGCCGGTTGTATTCGGTGACCGCTGAAGCTTGAGTTTTTATACTCTTGAAGTCAACATTTATGAGGTGCACCCCATGAAGATCCTTTAATTTTATTTATATGCGTATTAAAAGCAGAAGAGGAGGCATTCATCCAGTAGTGACTGTGGGATGCTATAGGCTAGACTAAATTAGAAGATGTGTCCCACTACGCTGGGTTTTTGCAATGACAGTCGATTTTTTCCAGCTGAGGGTTCTTCATGAGATACTTCAGACTTTCGATTTTTGACATCAAATGAAGCAGCCCATCAAGTTGAATATTTTTCGTAAAGGGGTATGTCGATCTTTAATAGTTTGGTTGGGCTTTTGTGTTTTCTAATCTGGGTCACCACGTTCTCCAGATTATTAGATTTTCCTTTATGTTGCCTTCCAACCCTAACTCTGTACCAAATTTCAGTTCTCTGAGTTTATGGGAAGCACTAGTGAGTGAGTGTCATAAATGCGAAACTTTGCTTCGCTTAACTTCGGAACTAAATGATCTGCAGACTTAAAATTGTGTGTGACAATAGCTTACTGGTTGACGAAAATTTCTGCGTTCTAGTCTTATCCAGAGGTTCTCAAATAAGAGCCTGAAAATGTGGCGAAATGGTTCCAATAAAGAATGGTACGGCTGTGTTTGCTTTGCGCTCGACTTGGCTGGGGCATTGCCGTACCCCCTTATCTGTTGTCCTTGGTTTAATTTCATTCGAATTAAAATTCATTTAATTCCAATTTCTATTTTTTACTCGCAAATACTGAGTCCTACAAAACAATCGAAACATGACTTTTTTCTTGCAAATTGAACAGAGAATCCAAAACTGATTTTAATTTAGTGAAAAAACAGTGGCATATCAATTTTTCCTTTGAAAATATACAGTTAAATGAAAGAACGGACACCACTGATAAAATTAAGAATAATATATTCATTGCAAAACATAATTCTTGGACGGCAATTAACACCCACAAAATTTCATTCAAATATTTGCAGTCGTTTGGCAACAATTAATAAACTTGATTTTTATTATCAAACTTGAACATCCTGTATTACTTTTCGAACAAAATTTATAATGCAAACTCATATTATTTTTCGATTCTGCATTGGTCTCAAAATTTTCTGCTATAGAAACTGGATCACCTTGTAAAGATGTACTATACACACAAACTTCCACACGGAATTGTTTTAAGAAATTCAGAATGAAAAAGAAAAGACTATTCTAATTTTCTAATTGTTCAAGAAGATACATATAACAAAATTTTCTGCCGGAAGCGAGCTAACTGAATATCTGGGTTGAATTGAAGTACCCCTTATAATTGACACTTAGCCGAGAGAAGTGGAAGTCGCATTCCAGAAGTGATTACTGCTTATTGAAATAGTTTTAACCACTAAAATCTGCAAATTGATAGTAAGTCCGTCCCAACATAGAAACTGCACCTGACGAAGCAGTTAAAGCTACATTCAATATTTGTATGCATTCAGTCAAACTGTCTGGCTTAATTGAAACAGTTTCGACACTTTCGAACTAAATATTTAGTAGCGCTTTTCCTTTTGTCAGTAACGCGTTTCATTAGGCTGTCGACGCTCTTATTTGGCGAGAGGCGATTGACTCTTTAAATTGGGCGGAACATCTGATGGAAACTTCATTTAGCTGGCCTAACGTGTCGGCTACTATTTATATTCTCTTCTTTTTTCAATAAAATAAGGCCGAAAGGTTTCGATACGTGCAGCCAATGCGGAAAGCGAGGCCTCGTTAAATAGTTATTCACTTCGCTTTGTCATAGCGTAAACCAATTTCGACTTTATTCCGAAGAATTGGGGAAAAACGTGTAGCCAATATCGAGCTGCGTGGAGATTTCAACAATGCTGGTGGTAATTTAGTTATGCTGGTAATTAAGAACTCATCGAATGGTCAATTGGTTTTTAGAGTGATGGAAGAAAATAAGCGCATATAATTCGATCGATCTTTGAAAAAATGGTTACATATCCTTAATATGAATACTGGTGTTGATTAAGTGCAAACGCTTCATGTTCGAAAAGCGAAATATTATGAGATATTACCGAGAAACAGCAAAAATATTAAGTGAAACTCTGTCACCAGGGAGCTAAAAAGGCGACAAGACAAAGTACAGTAAAGAAAGTTTGAAAATATATCAGAATATTAGGAAAAACAATACCGGGTGCTCCAACTAAAACTAAACAGAGGCTATATCTACCAAGATATTCATTTCTGTTCAAAACGCAAAAACAGGTCAATTTTTGTTTCAAGGGGGACAACTTTTGGGGTAAAATACTTGCCTGAAATATCAACCCCCTAAGTGGGGGTTGCAGTCCTTGAACATTTTGAATAAGGAGGTCGAGTGATGACTCAAAAGAAATGTGGTATCTTTGTCTACATTGCCTTGAACGAATTTCTATTTTTAATTGAAAACTGTAAAAGATACAATGTGAGCAAAAGAAAGATAGGAAAGACTATTTCCCTGAGACTATTCAAGTTTCAGTGAGGTAAAATGGAAGAGATCCATGCTGATCAATGGCAGTCATCATCAAGTACCATCCTCATCTCGAATTTCAAACCCTAGAGCAGGGTGACAACCCTTGGAAATTTGGAAGAGGGTAGATGGGTCGAGTGATAACTCGAAAGAAAGGTATTATATTTGTCTGCATTTCCGTGAAAGAATTTTCATTTTTGATTGAAAACTGTAGAAGATACAGAGTGGGCCACTGATAAACATAGAAGACTATCGCCCCAAGACTATTGGAGTATTAGTGCGATAAACTGGAATAGATTCATTTAGATCAAAGAAGACAGCCTTTGATCTGGAATGAATCTGTTCCATTTTGCACTCATAGCGATAATAGAATTTTTCAGTAGATCACTCTGTATCTTCTACAGTTTTCAATCAAAATGAAAATTCGTTCACTGGCATGCAGACAAAGATAATCTACCCATCTTCTTCGAAATTTTCAAGGGTGGTCACCCCTGCTCTAGGGGTTGAAATTCGAGATGAGGATGGTAGTTGATGATGACTGCCATTGATCAGCATGGATCTGTTCCATTTAACTTCACTGAAACTTGAATAGTCTCAGGGAAATAGTCTTCCCTATCTTTCAGTTGCTCACCCTGTACCTTTTACAGTTATCAATTAAAAATGGAAATTCGTTCAAGGCAATGTAGACAAAGATACCGCCTTTCTCTTGAGTCATCACTCGACCCATCTTCCCTATTCAAAATGTTCAAGGATTGCAACCCCCGCTTAGGGGGTTGATATTTCAGGCAAGTTTTGTACCCCAAAAGATGTCCCCTTGAAACAAAAATTGATCTGTTTTTGCGTTTTGATCAGAAATCAATATCTTGGTAGATATAGCCTCTGTTTAGTTTTCGTTGAAGCACCCTGTATAAATTGAGGTAAACAATCAAAACCGTTATCTCGCTAAAGCCTTATCTCACTGCTGGAGGTAGCCAGGCCCGGACTGCATAATAAAAACACGGAAAATAAACTCAGATTGGTAACCGGGCTGGCGCTCGTGCAGGATAATTCCCGCTCGTTTTAGATGCATCAAATGCTGTGCCACCAAACATCCCACATGTTCCATCGACTACGTCTGAAGTAAAGATCATAGTGCTTATGGTAAGGCGCTCTCTTCAACAACTGAACTGTAGGAAAGCAGTGGGTTGATGGAATACCACCAATTGTGTTCACAAAATGTACTCCAGAGTTAGCACTTGTTCTTAACTGTCTCTGGTTTCGTATGAGAGCCAGGACTTTTCCAGACTACAACCGACTTCAAAGAAACGGAAAAAAGCCTACAACAAAATTACCGTCCAACCGATATTGTTGCCCATTATGTCCAAAATCATGGAAAGAGCGATAAAAAATGAGCTTATAAGGTATCTCGAATTACAGGGTTTCATCAGTGATCGGCAATACGGTTTCCGTAGACAACGATCAACTGGTGACTTCCTTGCATACTTTACCCATTTGTGGACATCAACCATCGAAAATCATGGCAAGTCACGACCCATTTGCTCTCGATATTTCGAAGGCTTTCGACAGGGTTTGGCATAGGGACCTCCAAAAATTGCGTCGTTGGAATTGAAGCTTTCTCTTCTGTTGATCGATTCAGGTGGAAGTTGAAGATGTATGTGTGAATCTTTTCAGATTTATGCAGGGGTACCTCAGAGGTATATACTCTCACAAACTCAGTTTCTGTAGCAGATGATGTTCTGTTCCACTCCACCAAGAATAAAATATTTGGGTTTACGGACGACTGTACCCTGGTGTCCTCATTTTCTAGTCAGCGTCCTTTAACTGCTATGAAAAGATACCTACAGAGAATGTCACGGAATTCAGACTTGGAGAAGATATTAGAAAGGGGGCGGTTGAACTTGTTCAATTTTAACGAGAACAAGACGCAATAAATAACGTTCTCCAAAAAGTAATTACTGAAGAACCTGCTTCAACCTTGCAAGAACATCGTATTGCCTCAAAAGAACATGCAACATCATAGCTGATGATTTTATACAAAGAATAGGTGCGACCTGGTCCTGCATACTGTTTCCATGTGTGGGGCTACGCACCTTAACATTCATTACATCTATCAAGATAGTGTCCAGAAGATAGCAGTGCGCCTCATCGACCACCCGGACAATATGCGTGATCTCCAGTCTCTCACTCACACATCGAGTCTTTTCGATTCGAGAACTACTACTTAGCAGATTCTTATGGCCGATCTAATTTTAAGTGCGGGGGTGTCGGGACCTGGATAAGGCATAGAATAGAGTCTCTTCGGATCGATGTCGGTGAGTTTTGTTTTGAGAAATCTATTGAATTGAGTGCTGTACAATTAATCTCAAAATCCAGGTGTGTGTTTCTATTGAACTGTTATAGATCACCTAGTAGAATAGAATAGAATAGAAATTTTTATTGACATCAAAAAAAAATTACATGTCTCGTCAGGGTGTATATAAAATACTAAATTATCATTAAAAATAGACAAATATGTAAAACGCATAACAGTGTATATAACAATATCACAGTTAAAACAAAGAACAAGTTACGCTCAAAATACAAAAACAAGTCTTATCAAAACTTAGCCTCAAGAAATTCTTTTATACTGTAGTACGATCCGTCAATGAGTAGCTTCTTGATCGCTGCATTGAACTTTTCTTCTCGAAGAGCTTTTATTTTTTCAGGTAATTTGTTATATAGCTTGATGCCCCAGTAATCGAAGAACTGTTGCGTGTTATTCAGCTTATGTAGTGGTGTTACAAAGTTGTTTCTTAAACGAGTGTTATATCCATGTGCATCTGAATTCCTTAACAAGCAGTTCTTATTCTGGTAAGTATATTTAATGCATTCGTTCATATATAGAGATCGTACGGTAAGTATTTTTTCCTTTTTAAAATAGGTCTGCAACTCTTTCTCTGGCCTAAGCCTTCAAGAATTCTGATGGCTTTTTTTGCAATGTGAAAGCTTGCTTAGAACATTGTCCCCAAAGAAGTATCCCATATGAAAGAACACTATGTACGCATGCATAGTAAGCCATTTTGCTACTTCATAAGTTGAAACTCTTTTCATTTTCTAAGGAGGTATAGAGCTTTAGACGTTCTTCTGCAGATGCTATCTATGTGGGTAGACCAGCTCAGCTTTGAATGGAGAGTAATTCCCAGAAATTTTACTTGCTTATCATTTGGACCTGCCCTGAAAGTAAGTTCTTCCGTTTTGTCTTCATTCAGTTTTAGTTTGTTCGCAGCGAACCATTCTTTTATGTATTTTAAAGCTTTCAGTTTTTGTGTGCTTATGTCCAGTGGGCTTTTACCTTTAATCAACACCGATGTGTCATCGCAGTAAAGACAAGTAAACTCTGATTCTGGTACTGTTAGATCGTTTATATAGAGGATAAACAGGATTGGTCCAAGTATTGATCCTTGGGGAACTCCATACTCGACCTCCAACTCATCCGAGAAATTGCCCTTCCAGAACACCCTCTAGCTACGGCTCTGCAAATAAGACTTGAGAAGTTTGTGAACTATACCTCTAAATCCATAAAAATATAACTTTGACAAAAGAATTTCATGTGATACTGAGTCGAATGCTTTGCTTAAGTCAAAATTTAGCATTTCTAGTATCTCTCCATTATCCAGCGCTGATGTTATCGATTTAATGACTTTTGTTAATGCCGTGGAGGTACTTCGTTTCGCTCTGTATCCATGCTGTGCATCGTTCAGTAATTTGTGTTTTCTAAAACTTAACAATACGATTTTTATTGCCAGTTCAAAGATTTTGACATGCTAGGAAGTATCGAAATTGGCCTATAGTTGTTGCATTGGCTTCTGTCTCCTTTTTTTTTATATATTGGGATTACCTTTGATTTTTGAGTTCTCGAGGAAAATAGCCATCCTTAAAGCTTTTGTTTATTAGAATGCTTAATGGTTCTGCAAGTTCTTTTGATAGTAGCTTCAGGTGAGAGCTGGAAACATAGTAACTATCCACTGTATTTTTACCTTTTAATGATGCAAAGAGTTTCCTGATTTCTGTTCCTGTGCAGTCGAAGAGAAAGCAACTCAACTTAGTGTCCAACTTTAAGTCTTCAAGGTAATCCGCATATGAGACTGAAGTTTGATCAACTTCTTCAGCTGTGGATTGCCCCCTCCCGCTAAATATTCATTCATTTCTCCAGCCGTTAAATCGCTTTTTTCTTCTTCGCTTTTTCCTTTTGCAGGTTTTATGATTTTCCACATTGCCCTGGATTTGTTGCTTGCTTTGCGTATCTGATTTTCGTTATTTTCCTTGATTTTCTCATTGATTTTCAAATTGTAGATCTTCTTGAAGATATCATATGCCTTTTTTGATTCTGCGTCCCTTCGTACGGTTTTAACGACTTGCAAAGCTTCCAACTTATTCTTCATGTCTTTTAATTCTTTTGTGTTCCATTTAGAGGTTTTCTTCTCTTTTGATCTATAACTATCTCCTTAACAGTGGTGATATGAATGTGTTTCTAAAAATTTGGAGAATGTTCACCACTATTTGTATAAATCTGGCGTATGTGTTTATTTATGTAAACATTGATTCGTACCCTATGGTACACAATAAGGTTGCTGATCCATTGTTTGTTAGTCTAATGAGTGTTTCATCAACATTTAATATGAACCCAATTGTTAAATGGCCAACCAGAATACTCATACTATTAGAAGTCGGCAAGTTGCTGACATTTCTCTTTTCTAAAGGTACTTCTATGGTAAATGTTCTGAGCAACTGAAAGGCTTGGTTCCAGAAACAAAACAGTTTCAAAGAAAAACCACGTCCGTGAAAAACTTTCATTAGTAGACGGTCCAATTTGCTACACCATGTATCTCTCTCTATAAAAATTCTTCTGTTTACTGCGCTAGTGGAAATCGCTTTCGAACATCTTTACGATAACTGACAAGTTGACCTCTTCAAGGAGCAAGTGTGGCACCTGTCACATAACAGGAACCGTCTCATCCCAAGAGTTGAGAAAAAAAACATTTCTACCCTAGACATGTCACAAAACGAACTAGTCTCGGCAGTTAGCTACCAATATTTCACTATTGGAAATGAAGGAGAGAACAAACAGCGACCAATTTTTTTCCATCTCTATAAATTCAATGAGAACGTTCAGTACTGATGGCTGGCGCAAACAAATACTTAACAACATATCGTCTTCAGAAGTACAAATTAAAAAGTACTAGGGTGAAAACTCACGAAATTTCATTGACAGATGTCAATGTCAAATATGAAAAGACGTAATTCATATCAACAAGGTTCAAAAACTTCATCCCCACGTGATGGTAATCTCTGTCTCACACAATCCAAGAGACAGTTTTCGATGTAACAATCGCGCCTCCCCTTATTTCTTATGATTCTCCCATATCGGATCGGAAATTGACGGCCGGAAAAGTTTATATATTCCGATGATTTCCAAGTCGCTCGATGTGAAATGGAAAATGGGGACGAAGTCGCGCATCTGGAATGCATTCAGTTTTGGAAATTGCTTGTTATGGCTAATAAAGAGGACGGCGTGACATTACAGATGACTGGGAACGTGCCTAGAGGCGCTGGCCTGGAGCCAAGCACCGGACTTTACGGATCTCCCCGGACCCATCAAACGGAATTACTGATATGCGTCGTGGTGTTCTTGCACATCCTGTCGTCGCGTCCCGACGAACCATCTCCAAATTAAATCAGTCTTATCGAAAATGACAAACTTCTCACGTCTCTCGCACTTCATGCCTCGTTTAGGGCGTATAAAAATATTAGACCCGTCGAAATGAGTCCCATATCTGTAATAAAATGGAAATGAGATTTTACAGCTCGCTTTCGAATTTCCAGAAACCTTCATGTTTCGTGTTGAGATTATGTTTATGCTTGAATTTTACTTGCAGAATCCCTAGTGCCGCGATTCAAAGACATTTTCCGACAAAATTTCAGGAACTATGAATTCCGCATCGATACTAATCCAGTCACTTTTCGGAAATTGAGTTGATTTCGACGATTTAGTACTGCAGATTCCTGAATGTTTTTCATCAATTCACAACTTTTGTATGAATATAATACTTTTTGTAATATGGAAGGGACCATGCCGTACGGAAGTTTTGAAAAGCATCTAAGAGTCGAGCACTCAGTGAGCTTAAGAAAAATAGAAAGAAAGATATTTCTTTGTTAGTTCCATAGTTTGAGAGTACAGAAGAATATGTCAAGAACGATTATCATTATATTAAGACTTGGCTCGAGATATTCTTGTACCGCATAGTAAGCGTTATTTAACAGGTGATGTTTCAATTCAATTTTGAATTGCGTAGTTGGACACTCTCTTATCAGTCCCGGTAATTTGTTATATAATTGTAAGGAGGTCAAAATTACATTTTTTTCTGCAAGTAATAATAATAACATAACAAAATAAAGATTACCACCAATGCGATACACACAATAATAGTAATCTGGTGATTCCTAAATGTAAATTTCATTTCGGATGTAGAAGATCACCGTTGTTTCTTAGCACAAAGATTTTAAATTGGTTGTGTGAGGATATTAAACGCTCTCCACGCCTGAATGTTCTCTATAATTGTTAGATTCTTTCTATTGTTCTTTGGTTTTATATGAGATTCTGCAGTATACCTGTATACTCATCCACTTCTGTTCATCCAGTTTTTAAGCGTTTACATAGTGATCTTCTTCTTTTGTACATTCTACGGAAATAAAGTAATAATAATAACATTATTTCCGTAGAATGTACAAAAAAAAGAAGAAAACAATGATCGAAAGCAACTGTAAACTAATACAGATGAACGTTGTTTCTCCACGCCTGAATGTTTTCTATAATTGTTAGATTCTTTCTATTGTTCTTTGGTTTTATATGAGATTCTGCAGTATACCTGTATACTCATCCACTTCTGTTCATCCAGTTTTTAAGCGTTTACATAGTGATCTTCTTCTTTTGTACATTCAAAGAAATATAGAAAGAATCTAACAATTATTAGAGAACATTCAGGCGTGGAAAAGAGCGTTTAATATCCTCACACAACCAATTTAAAATCTTTGTGCTAAGAAACAACGGTGATCTTCTACATCCGAAATGAAATTTACATTTAGGAATCACCAGATTACTATTATTGTGTGTATCGCATTGGTGGTAATCGTTATTTTGTTATGTTATTATTATTACTTGCAGAAAAAAATGTAATTTTGACCTCCTTACAATTATATAACAAATTACCGGGACTGATAAGAGAGCGTCCAACTACGCAAATCAAAATTGAATTGAAACATCACCTGTTAAATAACGCTTACTATGCGGTACAAGAATATCTCGAGCCAAGTCTTAATATAATGATAATCGTTCTTGGCATATTCTTCTGTACTCTCAAACTATGGAACTAACAAAGAAATATATTTCTATCTATTTTTCTTAAGCTCACTGAGTGCTCGACTCTTAGGTGCTTTTCAAAACTTCCGTACGGCATGGTCCCTTCCATATTACAAAAAGTATTATATTCATACAAAAGTTGTGAATTGATGAAAAACATTCAGGAATCTGCAGTTCTAAATCGTCGAAATCAACTCAATTTCCGAAAAGTGACTGGATTAATATCGATGCGGAATTCATAGTGCCTGAAATTTTGTCGGAAAATGTCTTTGAATCGCGGCACTAGGGATTCTGCAAGTAAAATTCAAGCATAAACATAATCTCAACACGGAACATGAAGGTTTCTGGAAATTCGAAAGCGAGCTGTAAAATCTCATTTCCATTTTATTACAGATATTAAACGCTCTCCACGCCTGAATGTTCTCTATAATTGTTAGATTCTTTCTATTGTTCTTTGGTTTTATATGAGATTCTGCAGTATACCTGTATACTCATCCACTTCTGTTCATCCAGTTTTTAAGCGTTTACATAGTGATCTTCTTCTTTTGTACATTCTACAGAAATAAAGTAATAATATTATTTAATAATAATAACATTATCTTATTTCGTAGAATGTACAAAAGAAGAAGATCACTATGTAAACGCTTAAAAACTGGATGAACAGAAGTGGATGAGTATACAGGTATACTGCAGAATCTCATATAAAACCAAAGAACAATAGAAAAATCTAACAATTATAGAGAACATTCAGGCGTGGAGAGCGTTTAATATCCTCACACAACCAATTTAAAATCTTTGTGCTAAGAAACAACGGTGATCTTCTACATCCGAAATGAAATTTACATTTAGGAATCACCAGATTACTATTATTGTGTGTATCGCATTGGTGGTAATCTTTATTTTGTTATGTTATTATTATTACTTGCAGAAAAAAATGTAATTTTGACCTCCTTACAATTATATAACAAATTACCGGGACTGATAAGAGAGTGTCCAACTACGCAATTCAAAATTGAATTGAAACATCACCTGTTAAATAACGCTTACTATGCGGTACAAGAATATCTCGAGCCAAGTCTTAATATAATGATAATCGTTCTTGACATATTCTTCTGTACTCTCAAACTATGGAACTAACAAAGAAATATCTTTCTATCTATTTTCTTAAGCTCACTGAGTGCTCGACTCTTAGATGCTTTTCAAAACTTCCGTACGGCATGGTCCTTCCATATTACAAAAGTATTATATTCATACAAAAGTTGTGAATTGATGAAAAACATTCAGGAATCTGCAGTACTAAATCGTCGAAATCAACTCAATTTCCGAAAAGTGACTGGATTAATATCGATGCGGAATTCATAGTTCCTGAAATTTTGTCGGAAAATGTCTTTGAATCGCGGCACTAGGGATTCTGCAAGTAAAATTCAAGCATAAACATAATCTCAACACGGAACATGAAGGTTTCTGGAAATTCGAAAGCGAGCTGTAAAATCTCATTTCCATTTTATTACAGATATTAAACGCTCTCCACGCCTGAATGTTCTCTATAATTGTTAGATTTTTTCTATTGTTCTTTGGTTTTATATGAGATTCTGCAGTATACCTGTATACTCATCCACTTCTGTTCATCCAGTTTTTAAGCGTTTACATAGTGATCTTCTTCTTTTGTACATTCTACGGAAATAAAGTAATAATAATAACATTATTTCCGTAGAATGTACAAAAGAAGAAGATCACTATGTGAACGCTTAAAAACTGGATGAACTGAAGTGGATGAGTATACAGGTATACTGCAGAATCTCATATAAAACAAAACAACTATAGAAAAAATCTAACAATTATAGAGAGCATTCAGACGTGGACAGCATTTAATATCCTCACTCAACCAATTTAAAATCTTTGTGCTAAGAAACAACGGTGATCTTCTACATCCGAAATTTACATTCAGGAATCACCAGATTACTATTATTGTGTGTACCGCATTGGTGGTAATCTTTATGTTGCAATAAATGTTACTGATCCTCATAAACGAATGTAGCCAGCTTTAGGATAAAAATAGATTGTATTCACGTAATAATTCTTTTTTCGCATAAGAAAACATCACTAGCTGCAGACGAAGCACCCTACAAATGATGATGACCTATGAGCGTGGTATTCAGACAACAGTTGTTTATTCGCTAATATATTTTTGAGATTTCTCACCAAATAAAGAATAGAGCTAAGCAGCGAATATAACGCCGTACAATGATATTTCCAGCTGAGATTTTCATCTAGTTTCACACTAAGGAACTTGGCAGTATCAATTTCTTTCACTGGTATGTCATTAATTACGGAATATCACATAGCTCGTTTCAGTTGGATTGATATGTAATAAGTTTCTGGAAAACCATTGGTGGAGTTCATCACACCACCTCTGTATTCTGCTTGCCAATAAAACTCTATCCTTGGCGGACACCACTGTAGTGGCGTCATCAGCATATAGAAACAAATCCCATTCGAGACAATCACTTATGTAACTAACACCCACTGTGGTGGTACTAAGCATTTCTGAATAAACAATCTCTTGTCCAATAGCGTTAGTATGCCAAATAGATACAAACTGTCTTTTCTCATTCAGATACGCTAATGCCTGACCTCTAACTCCATATTTCGCAATCTTGGTCAAAAGTATAAGTGTACAACACAGTCAAAAGCTTGCTGTGGTAGCAAAAAGTCATAGCAGGACATTCGCCTGACTCAATGTGATTCTCGTCACTTTATATGAAAGCATATAGAATAATGCTTAGGACGCAAACCAAACTGATTTTGGGACAATGATTTGTAGATGTCTAAAAATTGCATTAGAGTATTCAGAAAACTAAGTACTCAAATATCTTAAAGAAGGAAGAAGACAACGCTATCGGTCGGAAATTAACCGCATTTTTCCCCATCCCGTTTTTATGCAACGGTATGATTCTACTTATTTTCAGTTTTCATGGAAAATGCAATTTGAAGAAGGCTGATCATATAAGTCAATCGCATCGAAGTCTGTCTCAGACATTTTTTCAAGAGAAGCATTTTTTGATTTCAATTGCCCCTTCAACAATGAGAAAAGCTGCTCCTCAACATATGAAAAGAGATACATTGTGCTATCTTTACTTTTGAGGTTAGGTTAGATTCACTATATAAAGTTATGTATAAATATTTTTAAATTGTTTTGGAATCTGATATTAATGCGTGAGTGAATCAAAGAGTAAGAGATTTATTTCCACGAATAGACAGCATTTCAAGACGAAGAGACTTGTAGAGGTCGAAAAAGTATTTCCAACATATTCTTGAAACAATGCATCTCTTTTGTAGAAAGGGAAACGATCACTGGAAGAGCATCCCCTAAAGATAAAGTAATACTTTAACTGTGACTCACATGCATTGTATGTCATATGGGCAGCTTCGGCATCAACCAAATTTGGTAGAATCTTCAGTGTATAGCACGCTTTGCTGATTTACTTAGGCACATGGTCCACCTCACACCTCCTGTCTAGTATATGGTCGATCGAGACCTCTAGAAATTTGACACTATTTGTCACTTTAAGTGTTTACTGACTTACTATATTCAAAACTGAAATCTACCAAATATTTTTGATGGTTCTAATTATTTAATTTTAGCTGCTGTTGCCGTGTCCACCACGGTATCTCACCATAGATCGGTCTAGGCCCCTCCGAATAAGCGTGTTACCGTGTTAACCACGCTTCCTTAATCACAGATTGCCTAGTAGGCCCTTCGACCAGGCTAGGCACAGAACGTACTCTGGGCCTACCTGGACCGAGGGTTTAAATATCCATGTATTTCGGAGACTCCCGGCTCTTTCTCTTCAACGACCTCTTCGAATTCACACTGTCTTAGAAAACCGGCTACAGCACGCGTTGCCACGGGCAGACTTTTCCTACCCACGCCATATTGCCAAACCGCCGTTGTTTACCAACGAACCACGTGTTTTTATTTCATTTTAATTCTACGTTCACAAAAAGTGTTTGTGTTAACCATCAGTGTTTCCATCGTGTGTGTGACCCCATCCCGGTAGCACTGCGTTCAATTTGAAAAAGTTTTGCCCAAAATAATTTCCAAGAATTTGAAAAGCATCTTCCGTATCATATTTAAGGGTGTCTGGGTCAGTCCTAGAAAGAAACCTGGAAGGTCGTTTGTACAGAACTCCAGTACTGAACCCTGTTGCATTTCGCTGCAGACCTCGAGACTCTCCGATTCATGAAACTTACCTCCCTCATCATTTTCCTCCAGGTACTGTTCGCGATTAGTTAGATAGGATGTCAGAAGTTCAAGCGAAATTCTACGTACGCTATACTTCTAGTTTCTCAAAGAGCCTTAGATGGTTGATAGTGTCAATTCTTTGCTCAAATCTAAGAGCATGGAAATCGTGCACTTTCTATCAGTTAGTGAATTTATTATTTCACTTATGGCAGAGTAAATCAGTTGTAGATTTTTTTGCGGAAGCCAAACTGAAAATCAAAGAGTAATGTGGATGATTCTATGAAATATCAAATCCTCTTGAGTATAGTCAGTTCGATACTGATGTTCGATAATATTGCTACCGGAAGGTAGTTGTTTATATTCGTAGGATTTCTTTTTTGTTCAAAGACAGTTTTCATTCTTACCACTTTTAACTCCTGCAAAAACTTTCCATTAGATATAAATAAAATGACTTCCCAATGGATATAGAAGATGACAAAGTGGCACCTTATAGATATAAAAATCTCCATTTCTGCTTATAAGATGATTCAGGAAATTGGTTCTCTAGTACTTCTGCTGTATGACTAGTTGCACCATCTTATCGAAAGCAAGTGTTGCTATTAGGTCGAAACCGTTGAAGTTGTGGATGGAAAGTTTTCAATATATTGAATATGAGCATCTTAGAAAAAGGGTCGATAGTTCTCAAGTCACACCTCTCAGATCACATCTTACATGGTCACTCTGGCTGAATGGTGTGGCTGTTCATGAATATGATTAATCCTAATAGTAGAAATTTCCACTGAGATAGAAACGCGGTCCATTATTATCGATGCATTATGAATGAGTTGAGGGTTTTCTTCGAACTGAAGTATTTCCTCACAAGAAAAAACTTTAATTAGCGCGTAATATAATAGTTTGGATTATTGAAAAGGCATATTACTTAATGGGAAACCAAATAGTCTCATGACACTGATTAGAATGCTGTCACGCTATTTTCATTTATTTGAACGAAGTGCACCGTACAACAAACGAAATATCGATAATGCAGTAGATTTAAACCATGCAGCGAAACGATTGTCTTGATCGAATAAAACTCCCAACCTCGATTGCTTCGATCCATTATATAATAAACCATGCTATTTCATGTCATGCATAAATATTTTATTGTTACAAATATACGTTTGGAGTAAAGAGTAGCAATGAACTGGAGCGTATGCATATGTAAATTTTTTATAATATTAATCATTCACTACTACAGCCACATTGATTTCAATTATTGAAATGAGTTCGTAGTGGGCGATGAATGTGTATAACTTTACAAAAGTAATTTCTGGTTCATTTGAATATTATATTCATCCGGAATTGCATACAAACATGCAAATCTTTTCCGAGGCGGACGAAAACAGCTGCTGGTGATTACTAATGAACGAATTCGCGTTTTACGCTTCGGAATTTTCAGGATAAACATATTAAAACTGCTGGAATTGATATGTAGGTTGTAAGCTACATGAGACGAGACATACGTAAATTGAAAATCCGTTTACTAAAACATATATTGAATTTGAATTTAATTACTTCGGTTCAGAAGGGATCTTACTTCAAGAAATTATGGCACTACTTTATAAGTGTTGAATTTCGGTTCTTCAGTCAAAGCAACAGATGTTCTTTAGATTTTGCTGTCGAGTCAGGTATGTTATGTTTCCACGAAATAATTTGATTTGTGTACAATGGATGGTTTTCTTTAGGGATGTGTGGTTGCGATATCATTGATTTTTTCGTAATTTGTTAACCAAAGAACGGGATGAATGTATCCAAGCCATGACGTTGAAGGTTTGAGCTTTTGCGAAAGAGGGTAAAGGCTTGGCGTTGCTTATACGACGAACCCCGCGTGATCCAGCGATTCCAAGAAAGCTTGAGCAAGGCAGAAAACGCCTTATTTTCTTATTTCTTCTTTCACTGAATTATTTGGTAGACGCATTATTTTCCTTTTACCTTTATTTCTTCTACCCTCAAATTAGGCAAATCAAATTATGTCCTTATTATTCTTCTGTGGCTGCATAAGAGCATTCCCTACTATTGCAGACGAAGTCTACTGAGCTCGTGGTCGAAAGAAAAATTTCTATGCCAGTTCCCATCAAAATTTCTGAACGTTCGAACTTATTAAGCGAATAGAATCGAAATAATCCGAAAATATTTCCTAGTGTTGTCAAAGATGCAGTTCATTGCTGATTTGAATGACAAAAAATTTTGTGGGTCATCAAGACAAATAATTGCAATATGATTCATTTCATGAAGAGTGTGGATGGTGAAGAAAGTTCCTGAACCGTCCGAAAGAAAGGGGAAAAATCAGCATCCGAAAACAAATTCCGATGACTTTCATGAAACTCTACTTCGTCGTTATATTACAAATGTCATATTTTTCGAACGACTGTCGAAATTTTTCTTTAAATTAAACAAGTTCCACGAAGAAATAATATATGGGCGATGTCAACCCAGATTATTGGGTCCATAATGATTCTAAAACATCAAAACTGAACCTGGCCATCGGGGCTCTCTCGGTCAAACCGAGATGGAATTTGAGGAGATATCGCAGGTTATGTATTTTTTTTCATTATCTCCTTAGTCCTTTTCATGACCTTGCTTGCTATGTAGAATCTTTTCTGAGATTTGTTTAGACATATAAGAAGTATGATTGTTGAAATATTTTTCTGCGGGTTTTTGTTTTTCCATTGTTACAGATTCCTGTCCCGAACCCCCTTCCTTTCACCCTTATCTCCGTTAGGAAATCATGGAATGCAAGAGAGAATGAAGCGGCTAAGCAGAGAAATCTTTGGTACTCTTTATGTACACACGACACTAACACAACATAAACAGACAAGCTATTGCTAGTGCAATAGCGACCGGGAAACTAGTTTTTTCTCAGGTTTTTTCACTCGTTCATTGAATCATATACAAGATAGTATGGTTCCCCTGTTACATTTCCTGAGCTCACACTTGTGTTTTTTCTGACACACACCATAACACCAAAATTATAGATATAAGCATTTATTGTAAATACAGTTATTCAAATTTTTGTAAATCCTCTCTTTTTTTAGAATATATATATATATATATATATATATATATATATATATATATATATATATATATATATATATATATATATATATATATATTCGTTTTGTTGTGAACTGTCGCTAAAATCGTAGCTAAGTTGCAAGGAATCCATTGAAATACTGAGGGTTATCGACGAGAAAACAACAATAATTTACATTACAAAAAAGTTTTTTCCGCTAAAAGCGTCCAACGTACTGGTCAACAGCATGTACTTCAGTTTTTGGTCTTTTTATCCAAACATGAATAGTTATGAATTGGATATGAAAGGAAATATGATACGATATTCGGTTGCATTTGAATTTTCCGCCTCGAACAAGTTTGTGCCCATTAAATTATTAAATTTTAGTTGAAACAATCTATTTGATTCCAGTTTTTACACTTCATTCTCAAAATATTGCGAATCGCATTTCACTTCCACTGGGTCAGTATTTCTCATTGGAAAATTTTCAAAAATTAGGCCAAATGAAAAGGCTCAACAAAAATATAAAATTCTTGTGTAACAATCTGAGTTTCTAAGCGCCAGTTTGCTGAAATGTGGAGTCCAATTTGATTTTTCATTCTCGAAACTACCCATAACGTTGACCAGTTTCAATCTATACTAATAAGCGGTACTTTCTATGAATGATTTTTCCATCGACATTGCGACCACTGGGGTAAACGTCTATATGAAACTTTTGGTTTACTCTGGGAAACAGCGATGTACACACTGAGAATAATCTTATGATCCAGGACTCGGTAGTTTGATAAAAGCATAAATAATTTAGAAGATGCATTATTTTATGATAAAAAGAGAAAAATCGACTGAAAACAGCGAATGCGGTTCCTTCGAAACTTTTTTGTTCAAACTGATTGGTGGAATCAATAACTGGAGCAATTATTGCCCAATTTTCAAGTTTTTCCTCTGTTTCATTCGTTTTTGTAATACTTAATGCTGGGCGATATGAAAATTTTCGAATATCTTTAAAGAATGTTTGAAAAAAAAGGGCGTGAAGGTGAAAAAGATTAATTAGTTGAGTTTCCGTTATGGGAAAAATAAAAATGAAACGTACAACAACTACGTTCATACGTATTGCAATGCCAATTGATTTTATCTTTTTTTATAACCGGTTTTCGAAATTCGATACGAACATGAAACGCAAACCTTCTACCTTCATATACATTCTGGCGAAAAAGTACCGGGAATTGGTAAATAAAACACAAAATATTTTTTTTTCATTGGGATAATCGATTAAAACTGGTTCAGAGTTTTTCACTTTATTAATTAATTAATTAATTTCAATTAACATTTCCTTCACTTTATCTAACCTAACCTAAAATGAAGATGTTGATGGCCAACCAAAGCGAGGTGAGCTTCCACCACATTTCGACCGCTGTTGAATGCACTATCCCCTCATATGTACGTGTTTTTGATAAAGTCGATTCACCGTAAGCCTTCTGTAACATTTTCAGCGATTCGACACACGAAACTCCATTTGCAATAGTGTTTGAGACAAATTCTTTGTTCTATATTTTTATCCAATGTGACTATGTCTATTTCAATGGAAATTTATTTAAGCTAAATTGAATACACACTTAATGAAGTGAAAAACCCTAATCCAATTTTCATTGATTATCCCGATAAAAAAATTCATGAACGTTCATTAATTTTTCGACCGTCACAGTGATTATCTTCCTTGAGCTAAGTTGTCCGAATCTTGGTATCTGAAGCACGTAACCCTACTCAGTACAACCTGAACGCTCGTTTACTCTTCAGTCTACCGAAAAGACTAAGGAGTCTGGTGGGCAGATTTGTCGACGGTTGTTTTCGTGTAACGTGCATCTAGCTTTCTCTGTTAATTGGGTAAACAACCGGCTCACTGAAACTGAACTCATTAATAAGAAACATTAACGAGTGAATATATTTATATCATTCTAACTTCAATAGTTTGTGCGATGATTTGTTTATTTGTTGGCCACTTGGCTGTTCAGAGCCCAGTTCCACTGCTTGTAGAAGATATTCTAATGGAAATATTATTGAACAAGTGTTTAATAGGATCGAAAGAATATACAGTTAACAAAGAAATTGATAAATATCTGGAAGCTTCTAAATTCGACTATCTAACGACCGAATTATATAACCTGTTCAATCTAATCAGCAATATATCATTCTTCAGAACAGATCTCCACATTACCCACGATTCGGCACCTGGTCTTGAATTCCAACCGAGTCTTGGAATCGCACGTCGTAAATCTGGTCAACAGATCATTTATAATGGACAATAGGCCATGCAGGCTTATAGGGCATTATCAGCCGGTCTATCCCTTCGCTATTATTCGAACATCACGAGACGGTCCATTGTCCAACCATTGTGGACTTAATCTCCTGGATAATTGTGGAATTAAGGTGGTGCATCTGTATTACACAGAAATGGCATTGTAACTATCCAATTCTAATCGAGGCGTTCTGTGTTCTGCAATTGAACCATGTTCGGCTATTACTCAAATCAGGGGACGAGTGTCACAGCTACTCATACTGGTCGCTGATTAATGTATAACTGGTGTCGTTGCCCGTCAGGCATTCGTTGAAATATTCATTCCGAATTTTCCAACAATTTTATGTCGATTAATTTCATTTAGTGCTTCAAACAAAGGGTCAGAGGGCAGGAGACCGACAATCCGCTATTCGTGATTTAACGAAGTTAATATTCCGATTATCGAATTATCGTCCAAGTAAACTTTGAAAATTCGTTGACCGACTTATCAATTTCCATTAACTTCCCAGAAGCTGTTAATCGTAAATCATATACATAATATTAGGTATTGATGCTTGAAATTGAAATCTATTAGAACCTGATGTTGCCATATGGCAACGTGGGTAGTTTGTATTTTTTTCGGCTTATATGTTGAAAACATAATGAAGAATTCTATTCAAGGAACAATATTCAACCTTCCTTAGAATGTTGAATATTCTTCATTGAAGGAGCTGATTTTCTGATCCACCCTTCAAATTCACCGTCAACCGGGGCCACAGAGAAGCGGTACGTTACGGTCAGATGTCATGAATAAGAGAACTGATGTTTCGGTCTCATTTGACCTCGTCAGTATTGCCTACCCATTCACAACATCAGGCTAGACCGTCACCTACTTCATCTCAATCCGTTGGAGCGTTACAAAACTTGTATATGTTATTTCGTCCTTCAACGGACTGACACAAAAGCTACCCACCATCGCCACAGACAAAGCATGAAAACGAAGAGCAGATAAACAGAAAACCTCAAGAAGTCACACTAGTTCGACTATTCACCGCAACGCTACACACGGCGTCTGCAAGAAACAGGTCTGTCGAAGAACCAACGCTCCTGATACATATCTGGTTGTCAACCAGATATACTTCAAATGATTGCTGAGATTGCATGTTTCATGTTTTTTGATGCTCTCTTCTTTAATCTTTGAAGTTGCTATCATCTGAATACAAATCAAAGATCGGTTAGAATGGAATGTAACGTAAACACAATTTTCCTGATTACAATTTCCTTCATGATTCACTAATAGACTAGCATTTAATGATGTATCAGCGATTGGGGATACATGATGCTTTCTCAGGTTTTTATCTGCTCTATTGAATAATATAAAAGATTACGTATGGTTCACCCGTTTATTCTAATTTCCTGAGCTTGCACCTTTAGGGCGATCTCTGAACGCATGGTATGAATTGAATCTCCATCAATAGAATGGCCTAATCCACGTGCTCAGAGTTTTGTTACGCTAATTTTCACTCGAATGAATGAATAAAAAAATAAATAAATGAATAAATGAATGAATGGCGTTCTGTAAATTCGGAAACATATTTTTATATTTTTGTAATCAGGATATCATATTATATTTCATGTTCCTAACTCCAAAACTGATGATATAAAGAATTGAACAATTTAATCCATATTCCGCACACTTAAGGAAAGAATTTTGAAAAAGAAGAAGAAGAGAGATGGATTCGTCTAGAATAGGGTCCGTTATTCATTATTTGATAATCAAGAAATCTAAAACAGAAACTTGACCTCACTTTATTCCAGTACAAAAATCTTATATATTGACTGAAGTAAGCTAACTATTTGCGAATCTTTATCCAAATCTGTTCAGCCGCGTTTGCCAGATTGTGTAACAAACATTTTAACATACAAGATTTGAGATGCATATCAGTGGGATTAATCTATAAATCCCTCACAGAAGATATTACAGCCTATATAAAAACTACATGTTCTCCATTGTGTCATTTTTTTTCATTTCGTGATTTATTTCCTGCATGTATCTAGATCGTAATCTAATTTTAATTCGACATTCAAAAATGACGTCCATTAGATAGTGTTCAGTATTCATCTCGGCAATGTTAGTATTATTCATTCGAATCTACGTGATCATAATTGAATTCAATTCGAAAGCTGTTCGATATGTTCTATCCGAAATCCCATGGAAGTCTGGCAAATTTGAATGTTCATCAGAACCGAAGTAACAACATTAATTTGGTGTATTAATTTCGCACTAACCGACACACTCAATTGGAAAATGTAGTCCGGTGCAGACACTCGATCCCGCCATTATGTCCGTAGCCGAACACATCACGCGTTTTCGAATGAGCTTGTTGATGACGTTCTAGTGAAACTTCGCAAATCGATCACGCAAAATTCAATCTGTTGTAATCTCCATAATAAGGAACCATTTTATCAGGTTTCAACTAGTTGAAAAATATTGTACACAGACAAATATTCTCTAGTGTATGGTATAATGAAATTCTATCGTTTTTGTTCAAGTACACCTTTAATGAATAACATTGTATCGAAACTTAGATCATGATGCTGCTTATGAAAATCTCAAACTGATTATTTTTACGATTCGAAGAACCTCATGCTATTGAACGGAGGACTCCGCATAATTTATGATGAGAATAGAATTTTTATTTTAAAAAATTCAGTATGAAACTTCGTCTGCGAAGATTGATCATTGTTTAATCCTGCAAGAACCTGACAATTAGCCAATGAACCCCATAGAAAGTATCCAAGAAAGACGAACTCCACATTGCCAAAACATAGACAGACAAATATTTAACTTAACGCCGACCTGTATCTCTAAAATTATTCATACGATTCTACTGAAAAATATATTGTGGTAAACAAAAAGCGAAAAATTATAACAAAAAATTTGAATGTTTTCTCTCCATTAATGATATAGTTTCATTACTTTCAAACCAATGACCACGAGGAGTACGCGAATACTGAAATGTATACTGATACTGATAGCTTCATGTATAAGATTCTGAGTTTTTCGCCTCAGCATGTCAATTATATAGCGAAACAGTATCAATCTTTTCAATCTGTCTGCAACAGTTAGCTATCACAAATGATATTTTCATGTGTACATTTGGTGAGCCTTACTTAAACTTTGGTTTTATAATTATTGGAACTCATTACCAGGTGGTTAAAAGGGTTATTCAAACCCTGTTAGCTTCAGGAAAAACAATCCGCTATGTATATAGGCGTATATTTTGTCTCGATTAGTTTTATGAAATTGTTATTTTATTCAGTATTATTATCTCCTAGTGGTACTCTGTACCACTTGTTCAAGCATGATTAGATCAACTCACTTTTTGTGTTATTAGTAATGGATAGCAAATACCAAATGGCCTTGTTGTGAAAGAGTATTTACCCCACTTTCGGAGGGTAGTAAAGCTGTTTTCGTTCCATTATAGATATGAAATTCTCCGTGAGCTCATAATATTTTTATTCTCTCTCACCCTAGCCTCAAGATCCAGGAACGTGAGGAGGTCATCACATCGAATGAAATTGATTCAATTTTGTACGAACGAAAACCAGAAAATGAGAATTTAAGTTATTCCACAACAACAGATGTAAGTTTCGAAGCCAATCTTGAGTTTATCAGATTTATTTTGAACGTGGTGGGTAAATATCGATGTTTCATCAGCTCATCGAGAAAATGAATAACTTTTTATTCCAGAATTTGTAAAAATACTTCACAGAAACTGTTGATTACCTTTATCCATCCAGCTGTTCTCACTTATTGATTGAAATTAAGTGAAATCTATATGGAACTCCCTTTGTTATAGAAAATTAACGAGAAGTAGCACGGTTGTAGGGAAAATTCCGGAAAACATATTATCAGGTACATCAAAATTCTTCTTTTGCGATAATGGAACGGCTCTTATTGAAAACACAAATAATGTAGATATAAATGTTTTGTAATTTTCAACAATGAGATTTTTTTGAGTCCATTGGTAGCTCAAAATCAAGAAAAATACAACCACAAAGAAGAGATATGTTGAATTCAGCTCTATCTTAATTAGAAGCAATGCTCGAGGTTGAGTGAACAATAAGGGTAGTATAGTGTAGTATAGTATAGTATAGGTAGTATAGACTAGAATGATGAAATACAAAATATTGTGGAAATTCGACATATACAAGATGATATATGTGCCATAATGGAAGAGGAAACTAGCATACTTACAAAAGCGCAGCAAGAGGAGGAGGATATTGTTCTCATTTAGGGTGAATCCTCATGGGAAGGCTGGAGAGCCCCCACCACAAATAGAGGCAAGTTGAATTTTCTTGAATCTACATATGCAAATCAGAGCAGAACCTCGAAATGAAGAATTAGGGGTGTAAGAAGAATTGAGAATGTTGGATAACTGAAATCTTATACGAATTTCACCCTGATTTTTCAATGATGAATATCAAAAGAAGCGAAAACATCCACGTTGGAGTTCCACCAAATATATAAATATTCCAAGTTGCCTTGTCTTCACCGAACATTCAGCATAGTTCAGAAACACAACTCTACACAAATTGAGTTTGCAAGTTCATGTAAATCGATTCAACTATGCGGAATTTAAATTTGCAGGTGCCGCAGAGGCCGAATTTATATTATAGGTAGCAAGTTTAATTGTTTGTGAGGTTTCATCATACATGGAGTCTTCAATATATCTAACCTCACCGAATAGGGTGAATCTGAACTTCTATCAGATGAATATAATTAAAACAGAATTGTATGGAAATTTTCATAATTATCAACTACGTTCAACTCCAAAACATCTAGCCAAACTCAGCTACGTTCAACTTTGGCGGAATCAAGTTCGAAATTAATTAATTCACATGTGGCTCCGTTACTTTGGACGTACTTGTAGGTAATTTTTGTTAGGTTTAATCTAAAACGGGTAGTTCGTAATCGAAGCAAATTTGGAAAATCTACGGTAATTTTAATACTGCTCAATAACACTGTGCTAGTTCAAAATTCTAACACGCGGGAGACATACCTAGCAAACCTATATCGGGTACGCTGAACCCAGTTGTAACCACCGTTTTTGAAAGTTAGCTCTTGTTTAGGAGATATTCGCCTTTGAAGTTAGCTGATTTTAGTAGGGTTCGTCGCTTATGACTTCAGTACATTATGTGCTTGTAATTCCCAAACCGTTCGGAATATCGCTTTACTGTTTTCGGCAAAGTTTTAGCAATTGTCATGGCCAACAACTTTTCTGAATATACCAACATAGAAAAACCTCATTCAAACACCGTTTCTTAACAAAATGTCCAAAAAACTCTATTTCTTTGCCATTTTTTCGTTAATTTTCGTCTTAACAATAGAGAAATCAAGGGAATTTTTAAAATCTCAAAATAAGAAAAGAAAACACATTTCCTATAGTTAAGTCAAAAAATTTAAACGCACAATTATGATTTTAACTCAAATTTTTATTCCAATTCCAATTCCATAAACAAATAAACATGTAAATTCATGTTTATTCTTCTTCTTCTCCATCTTCATCTTGCTGTGAATTTCAGCAAATGTCTCCTAATAGAGAATCAAGTTTTTTCCACTATACCAGTGCTCAAGCCTAGTCGTCACCTGATGAAACCGTTCACCATGCTCATCTGATTCACATGGTGATTGTTTGGCAAACTTGTCTGCATGGTAATGTAAAAAATGAATTTTCAGAGACATTTTTAAACCGATGTTATGGAAAGCAACGAGCATATTCTCAACGTGTACGCGCCAGTTTTCGTCACGATGAATTCCAAGTACATTTTCGATGACTCCTTTGACGCAATCCCAAGTAACGAGCTGCAAATTCGACAAACTGTTTTTAAATTGTTGGTCTCTCATCAAGCGTCGAATATCAGGTCCATTGAGTATGCCTGCAATGAAATAATTCGAAAAAATATGTGTTAAATATTGAACAAGTTAGGTTGATTGGTAGTATATAGTTTCACACAATACTTCTTTTATTTTCATTTCACTCAATCTTGAGAAAATTCGCTTCAACTCATGGAATGCATTGCCTTCAGGATCTAGGGCCTTGATGAAATTTTTAACAATCCCAAGCTTGATATGCAGAGATGGAAGCAACACTTTTTCGATAGGCACAAGTGGAATTTCAACGACGTTTTCTCGACGCAATCTGAACCCTTGTCCCATAGGCCAGCTTTTATTGGCATATTGGTCGCCGGCATATCGAGTATCCCATAAACGTATAAAACACATGTTTTTCGTATATCCGTCTGCATT
The DNA here is from genome assembly GCA_013387265.2 of Cryptolaemus montrouzieri. Taxonomy (NCBI): domain Eukaryota; kingdom Metazoa; phylum Arthropoda; class Insecta; order Coleoptera; family Coccinellidae; genus Cryptolaemus; species Cryptolaemus montrouzieri. Next base: position 34,995,475 of record JABFTP020000165.1, read on the forward strand.
CCTCTCAAAAGAGTTATCACCTTCAAATCTGCACAAATCTTCCAACGATGGTCTTCATATTTCTCCAAATTATGGATTTGTTTCAATGATTCGTAATTTTCTTTCGTTTTTGTGCTAATGGTAATCGGGACACTGTTTTTTGAGTTTATGACATGAAACAAAACCGCCTTGAGACTACTTTTGAACGAATCGATGAAAAGACGCCCGTTTTCTGCTTTATACTCATGATGCATTTTTAATACCAATTCCTTGATAGCAGTGCAGTACGCGAATGAATTGTCTTCGATGGATTTGAATAAAGCAGTGAACTGTCTATGACGGCCGATTGCTCCATATACTTTCACATCAGATGCTAAGACATTCTTTTTTTCAATTCCTGAGTCAAAATAATGGACTGACGCTGCGATAATTTCAATCGATGAATAATTTTATCCAGATCTTTTTGAGAAAATTCGGCATGATTACATTGTGGAGATACATTTGATGGTACATAAACCGATGCAGACGTTTCGCCAATAGTATCAAAAGTAGATGGAATGTACTCTTCTGTCGGACTGGGTCTTTTCGGTATTGGAATGGATTTCGAATGTGGTAACGGCAACTGAACAAACCGAGTTCCTCTGAGTTCAACATTACGTTTTTCAGCTCTGTTGAATCCGACAATTTCATTAACACAAGCAAAACAGTCATCTGGATTATGTTCTTGACGATTTGTCCAAATTACTGGAATGCCAAATGGCATAGATTGGAATTCACCTGTGATAAAAATAGCTTCAATTGATATAATTTTGAAATAAATGATAAATCATTTCATTTTACCTCTTTTCCATCCACTCAATCTTATGACAACCAGTACAAACGATTTTTGGAGCCCAGTTCACATCTTTGATTACAGTTTGGTTGAAATATTGTGTGTACGATTCAGCAATTTCTTCAGAAATTGAACGCTTGCTTGTCATTATAGTAAACTTTCCACAAATGTAGCAAAATTTATTAAATTTACTGCACGAATTCATGTTTGATATTTCTACCAAATACATAACTTGTTTAAACAAAGAAACTTCAACAAGAAATGTCAAATTGAGAAATATCAAAACTAAGACTATGAAAAATGGCACACAAATACATAGCAAAATACGTAGTTACATCAGTGACAATACTAATAAATACGTATTAACAGTGACATCTGTGAGAAATTTGAGTTAAAATCATGATTGTGCGTTGAAATTTTTCGATTTAACTATAGGAAATGTGTTGTCTTTTCTTATTTTAAGATTTTGAAGCGAAATTCCCTTGATTCTTCTATTATTTAGACGAAAATTAACGAAAAAATGGCAAAGAAATGGAGTATTTTGGACATTATGTTAGGAAACGGTGTTTGAATGATGTTTTGTATATTGGTATATTCGAAAAAGTTGTTGGCCATGACAATAGCTAAAACTTTGCCTAAAACAGTAAAGCGATATTCCGAACGGTTTGGGAATTACAAGCATATAATGTACTGAAGTCATAAGCGACGAATCCTACTAAAATCAGCTAACTTCAAAGGCGAATATCTCCTAAACAAGAGGTAACTTTCAAAAACGGTGGTTACCACTGGATTCAGCGTACCCGATATAGGTTTTCTAGGTATGTCTCCCGCGTGTTAGAATTTTGAAGTGTCATCTTCACGCACTGTGTAATCGATTGATCAATGGAGTGCCGGTTTCAAACGCGAAATCGAAGAGGATGGAACTATCAATTCACGATTTTCTTGAACTAACGGGTCTCTACACAACGTTCGTAACGTCACGGCAGTAGGCAAAATGAATATCAGGTTAAATTGGGGTCCGACATTTAATTTATATTGTGAAACCGAGTATTAAAGGTTCAATTTAATTGTGTTTAATTAGATAGAGTTTTTCAAATTGCTGACTATACGAATCTTTTTTGTCTCATCTCTTCGAACATCTGTAGATTTTACTGTTACCGTAGATGGACGAAAGTGAATTAAACGGATTAAAATTCATTAAATTTTTGATTAGCCGAGTCTTCGGGGATTTGGGAGACAGCACATTACATATACAGGGTGTTCCCGGATGAAATGGACATACTGCAACTATAAGTAGAAGAGACCAGGGGCTTTCCGAAACTGCCCCTAATTTTCTTGTCATCAGTGATACACAGGCTGATTCATTGATTTCACTCAAATTTTATTATCTCAATAATTTCTGTTGAAAGACAACTAGGGTGCTGAAATTTTCACAAAATATCTTTGTCATGTATCATCTTAGGTGTGCTTGGTGAAAACCGACTTAGCTTCTGCACCGTTGATGAAACATAGATCCATCATGAAACACAAAGGAACAGCAAACCAGTTCCTCTGGGTGAACACCAAGAAACCCAAGTTGCGTCTATCGGCCAACAAAGTCATGACCAAAGATTTGTGGGATGCACACAGTGCATTTACACCTTTGCAGAGATCTAATATTGATTTGATGCAGAAGCGACAGCATTAGGCGAAGAGACAAGTGTTGCTTCACGAAGACAATGTACGGTTGCATGCGTGAGTAATCTCCACGACAGAAAACTGTAAACGGGTGCTTAGAACTACTACCTCATTCAGCAGATTTCCGGAGTCATCCTCTAAGACTTCTCGCTGTTTCCACAGCAAAAAAAATTACCAAGAAATTTGGATGGAGTGAAGAAGTCATCGCCGGATGAACGTCTATCATGTATTTTTTCGAAATAATTTCTTTTATTCAAAAGCTTACAGACATTTCATGTTTTATATAAGGTAGTTGCTATTTTGAACAGCTCGTACTTCATCTGAGGAATTTCAATGAAAATTACAATTGACTATTATTGATCTATAGTATAGTAATGGATAGAGATAAACTAGTACAAATAGTAGAAGAATTCTACACAGCCCTATATAAGTCTCAAATAGATCAGAAAAGAGAGGAACCACCTACAGCGCTTGGATACCTCGATCAAAAAGACTATTGAATATAATAGACCTTTAGTCCTGACATTTGTTGAATTCCACAAAGCGTTTGATACGGTAGAATTAACGGCCATTATGAAAGCATTGAATGAATGCCGAATCGACCATCGCTACACAAATTTCATCAAAAATATATAGAACAACGCTACAACAACGATCAACCTTCACTCCCAGACAAAGAAAATCAAAATAGAAAGAAGGCGTAAGACAAGATGACACTTTATCGTCTGAACTATTCATCACTGTCCTAGAGTATGCCCTCAAAAGGTTAGAATGGGAAAACAAGCGCATCAGTATCGATGGAGAAAGACTCAATCATCTTAGATTACGACGATATCGTACTCATCTCTGACAATCCAAGAGAAGCCGCTATTATGATCTAAGAACTAAAAAACGCAGTACAAGCGGACGGACTGAGAATAAATTTCGAAAAAACGAAGATGATGACCAATCTAGTCCCCAATAAGCTATCCAGTGTTGACAACAATCAGCTACAAATGGCCCATAGCTACATATATCTGGGGCATGAAGTGAGGATCGATAGAGACAACCAAACATCAGAACTGCTCAGAAGAACAACATTATGATGGACAACGTTAGGATGGGCAGCATATGGCAAACTTGTGATGTCTTCAAGAGCAATATTCCAATCAAACTGAAGAGAGAGGCTTTTAATATGTGTAATCTAACCTAACCTAATATACGGTGTGGAGACCTTAACCCTGACCAAAGCATCGGCACGAAAACTACAAAAACCACAACGCAGGATGGAACGATCGACGCTAGGAATAAGTCTGAGAGACAGAAGTCGAAACGAGGAGATTCGCAGAAGGACAGCTGTAAATGATGTTTTGGAGAGTGACAGGAGCTAAGTGGAGGTGGGCAGGAAATATTACAAGATCGAACGACGGAAGGTGGACGAGGAAAATTCTGAAATGGCGACCAAGAGCAGATAAGCGAAGCAGAGGCCGACCTACACCAGATGGACCGATGAATCCACACCAATTGGATGACAACCGCACAGAATATTAAAAGATGGAAACGCCTTAGGGAGACCTATGTTCAGCAATGGACAGTTCAGGGCTGAATGATGATGATTTTTGACCTTGAATAATGTCCATTGAGAAAGGACAGAAAGAGAGCAATATCTAAATATATTTAAAAGAAGAAGAAAGGACACAGGAATTGAATAAGTTTTGCAGTTCTAAAGAAACTGCAGTGTTTTTTAGAAAATGCAAAATAGGTTTACATATTTTGGGCAACTTTTTGAAACACCCCCGTACCATCTCAAACACGCTTTGACTGGATGGTTTATAATGAGACTCCTTATACTAAGCACTCCGGAGGCCCTTTCAGATACGGTGCACTGATATACACTCGGCAATCTTTGTTTAATTTCAAATAGCCCTTGGAGTTCCATAATACATCTGTTCTGACCCGAGCTCAGACCCTTTGTCCAAACAGCGAAAATACATCCTCGAACGGGGAAATAGCCCCGATATCAGCGAATATGTAATGAGAACAATACGTACTTTTATTATTCGTAGCAAACAAGAAAACAAACAAGAACGCGTAGATTTATTTCAAAGGGTTGTGTATCAGGTACGAGTATGGCGGAACGCTTATTTCATGTCGGTCTTTTGTTGTTTACAATTTCTCCGAATGACTCACTTTTCGCTTCGGAAACTGTATTGTGAAAATAAAGCGGGCTACATTATATTTTTCGCGGAGAATGAGGAAGGTCTGTATGAGAATTGACGATTTTTCTGAACCAGATGTCGTAAGTTTCGTGATGGGCATTCGGTACGTGAGGGAGCGATAATTTCAGGAGGGCAGAATTTAACTGCATCTACAAAAACTTGATAAAATTGTGTTGTGATCCTGCATATTCATTCTAGTCTTCAATTTGAGTTCTTTGATGAAAACATTGTAGATGATATCCCATTTACGATGTTTTACTACGTGAGCTATGAGAAATACAGCAATACAGAAATGTACGTTCTCGAGGAAAATTGATTGGTAAAACAGATTGCAGCCACTACCGTCTTCACCATAAGGGCGCAAAGGGCTCATGTCCAGGGCTCCTATTCTCTGGAGGCCCCGAAGGACCGATAATTTCTCTTACACATTTATTCTCATAACATTTTTGTCGGGCACATAACACTTTTTTCACAAATCACTAATTTTATCAGAAGGTTTACCATTCAGATACTAATACTACGCCATTATATCGATAACTGTACCTATTCTTACTGTACTAATTAATAATATTTCCGAAGATATCCTACCTAATTTACTAAGTAATCACTCCGATTCCAAAGTCAAGCTGCACCGTCTAAACAAGGCCTAACATAAATGTCGACATTGTCAATGGTTGGGGGAGTCCCGAATGATGTATTAAACTTTCAGTCTCATAGGAGTGAGTGGCGTTATTTTGTTTCGTTTGATTTTTAAAATTGGGTAAGATAAATAGCAAATTAGATTTTTTCGTTTAAACACCATTTCATTATGTCCAAAGAACATATTTAAGTGGTTCACAAAAACGAAAAAAGTTATTGCTCGAAAGGAAATAACCGAAGAACTTCCAAAGCTCACTTCGTTTTTTACGGTTAAAGAAACAAATAAGCCGAAGGATTATTCATTCTCACCACCATAAGACAAAAGTACCTCTGAATGTCACCAGGAAAAAGAGGTTACGTGTGACGAAAATTACAAAAACACATTAGATGCTGAACCATCGACTGTTGATTAATAACTGCAAGCTTAAAGAATGTGTTTGTGTCTCCTGATACTGGTACTTACTGTGACGACATTTTACCAGAAGAAGTCCGTGATATTTGGATTCGAAGAGGGCCAGAGTTTTTCCTAAATATAAATAGTGAAACTTCTACAAGTTTTCCAGATTTAAATGGTGAAACAAAAACTAGATACTTGACTAAAAATAGTTCTATTCGTGAATCGACGAATGGTGAGTCTTCAGAAAGAAAATGGTTCCTTTATTCACCAGTAAAGAAATCAGTATAATATTATTGCTGCTGTTTATTTAATATCGCTACTGGTATTGGACATAATTTAAGTTTTCCAAATGGATATAAAGATTGGAAGCATATAAGTAACTTATTGATAATGCATGAGAACAATTTACTGCGCAGGGAATTTATGATGAATTATGTTGCAAGAATGAAAGCTACTGGACGAATTGATACTGAGTTGCTGTCCCAATATAATACAGAAATTAAGTACTGGAAGAATGTGCTTAGGATGATTGTTGCAATAGTGAAGAGGTCTTGCTTTTCGTGGTGATAATGAGATGTTAGGATCTCAAAATAATGGGAATTATTTGGGATGCTGAGAACTGATTAGTGAATTCGATCCTTTTCTTGCCTTTTCTTCCATACAAAACTACGGAAATCGTGGAAAAGAATGTAGATCATATTTATCCGCAAATATTTGTAATGAATTTAATAATTTAATGGGACAGCAAGTTTTGAAAACCATTGTCGAAGAACTTAAATCAACAAAGTACTACCCTATTAGCGTAGATTTTACACAGATCTGTGCCACGTTGACCACTGATGCGTACAAGACGGACATCCTATTGAGAGACTTTGCAATTTTTGCCTATGAATGAACATAATGCGCAATATATAGCAGATATGTATGTATGTATGTATTTTTTATTTCTTTGAAATAACAATAATTTGTAGGAATGTGTCATGTAGTGTCAGTAGGTATATTACATAATAATTGAAAATTAACGGTAGACAATAAAACACAAAAATCTACACTCTAAGTCAAAAAATCATTGATACAATAAACACACTTTTGTGTCAAAAACATCTTCAGCTCAGATTTGAAACTCTTAACACTAGTACAATTCCTAATAGATAAAGGCAATTTGTTAAAAAGCCTAGGGCCGTAAAAGTTAGTGGACCTACCAGTCACATTCAGGCGATAACGAGAGATAATAAGGTTGCCCCTGCTTCGGGTGTCATGGGAGTGCACTGAAGAGTTTCGGGAAAAATTATGACAATTCTCATATACATGGACACATCCAAAAAATGAATAATGACGGCACAGTTAAAATTTGCTGTCACTCATGCTGTCTGCATGAGTGAGTAGGGGGGGAAATCTAACCTAACCCCGGCTATAATTCTAATTATATTCTTTTGACAAATGAAGACGCTCGAAGACAAAACTCTATTTATATGTCAATCTGCTAGCTACCTCGGCGTGATAGAGGTTCAACAATTGATTAATGGTCAAAATATGGCGTAAGGATCGAAACAGGTAACAAATTTCATAGAGTTTCATACATAAATCAATGCAATGAGGCTTCCAGGACAGAAATCGGTCTACCATAATGTCCAGGAATTTCACGGAATCTATCACATCTAATCCAGAATGATCAACCGTCAAAGAAATGGGTCCTAATTCAGGTTTCTGAGGCATCTGAAACAGGACAGCCTGAGATTTGTTCGTATTCAATTGTAAATCATGAGAGCAGAATCAGTTAAATAGGTTAGATAGGACCTCACCGCATCGTCTCTCTACAGCTTCGATGGAATTATGAGAAACAAGAGCAGTGATGTTGTCCGCATATGCCGTAAAGTGCGTATTTGGTAGTACATTAGCTAAATCATTGACGTATAATATAAACAGGATCGGTCCGAGGAACGATCCCTGCGTCACGCCCGTCTTGACCTCAGCATAAGCGGACGACACCCTCCTCCTGCTATTAGATTGGAAACTATCCACCGTAACATACTGTCTGCGATCATTGTTAAATGAGTTCAACCAATCGAGAGGGTCACCCCGTATGCCACAGTCATAAAGCTTCCCGGAGAGAACTTGCAAATTAATGCAGTCAAGCGCCCTGCTGATTTCAAGAAAGATCCCAACAGGGCACTCGCCTGCTTCAACCGCCACCAACAGCGCCTCGTAGAACTCGCTATCAGTTGGTTTTCCCGCCAAAAAGCCGTGCTGATTTTTGGACAAAATACTGAACCTGGATAAAAACGGCAGGAGTCTAGACAAAAATGCATATTCAAAAATTTTTGAAAATACTGAAGATACAGCCACAGGCCTGTAATTCTTAATAGTCTGAATTATCCTTCTTAAAATGGGAACCACTCTATTGATTTTGAGGTCAGTTGGAAATTTTCCTGAAGAAAACTTAAGTTTACTAGATAAACTAGAGGCTTAACAATATATGTTTCTATTTTTTTATTGAACAGTCCAGAATCTCGTTATGACCAGAACTCCACTTATTTTTCAGTTTGTTCTTTATAATATACACAAGTTCGTCGTCCGACAGAGCAGACAGAAAAAACTATCTCCGGATTTCATCGTATAATCCGCTGTGCCCAACTTTTTATAATTGCTATTGCATATGGAATCAATTATGTCCAGCGGCGCTCTACTGAAAAACTTATTGAAATATCATTTTAAACTTTTTCGAAAGCCTTGAAATTCCTATAAAGGGCAGAGCTGGAAAGTACTCTGGTGTTCAGTCAGGAATAAAAGGAGTTTGCGAATTTGCGATTTACGTTCCATGTGCGGCATATTCGCTAAATTTAGTAGGTGTTCAGGCTGTTGAATGTGTTACTGAAGTAGTAACATTCTTTCAAATTGTACAAAATTTTTCAATTTTTTCTCGGCTTCGACAAAACGATGGAAAATTTTGACGGAGCATATTGGTGCAAATAGAGTCCTGAAGTCCCTTTCCGAAACTAGATGGTCTGGACGTGACAGTGCTATTAATGCTTTGCAATATGTAGACACTAGAAAAGAAGCCGAAATCCTAGCAAAAAAAAAATGGAAAAATTTGAGATTACTCTCCTAACGGAAATATGGAATGATATTTTGGGAATTATGAATAAAACGTTGTAACGAAACTTTACGAATCTCTGATCAGTATTTTAGAAACATAGCAAGGCAATCAGCAGATTTAAATATCTCAACCTAACATAACCTAATAAAATCGGATGATTTGGAAGAAACTTTTCCAAACGTAGAAATTGCTACAAGAATATTCCTTTGCCTAATGGTTACCAATTGTAGTGGAGAGCGGTCATTTTCGCAGCTTAAGAGAATAAAAAATGAATTGCGAACAACAATGTTACAAGAACGACTGAGTAATTTGCCGATTACACATATGTGCATAGAAAGTGATAGCCTCCAACAAATTGACTTTAAGGATATAATAGAAGATTTTAGGTAATGATTAGTTGGCTCTCGAAATCGAGAGTGGAGAACGCATCTTCTCCGTGTTCTTTGTTACCGTTTAGTAAGACTAAGCAGCCCTTGAATTATCTAGATATGTATCTTTCGTTTTATTATTAGGTAGGAGATCTGTATATATCTTAGTCCTGAAGAAGGCAAAATATTGTGCCGAAACGTCAACTGAATGTATAAATAAAGATCTTTGGCAAAAAACAGGCTTAATCCCAGCAATTCGAAATAATAGAAGATTTTGCTCAACAGAAATTCCGTTGTCGTAATCGTAACCAAAAAACCACCAGCATCCTTATATCATTAATGAATATCATATCACACTGTATTTGATTTGATTACCTATAATAAATGGTCATACTCAGTTAAAAATGTTGGTATAATTTGCTTTTTTTACTTTCCAAAGGGTCCCAAATTATTTTGTGCAGGTCCTCAGTCTAGTTTAAGACGACAGAGATTGCAGCTATCTTTTGGTTTCGAGTTATTCCGGATTTGTCGATTTTCCGAGATTTCGTCATATGTATATCTCGGTTGCTATCAAATTTAGGAGAAAACTATTTGGACATTCTACAGGCACTTTCTTGAGTAGAATGCAGTTTCCATTTTTTTTTTGTTAAATGGTTAATGAAATTCAATATAAACTTGTGACTTTATAAATGTAGACCATATATGAATTTGAAAGAAAGAGGAAGAGTTTTCTTTTCTCTCTTCAAATATATATCGGGTATTCTGTGAAAACGCCCCAATAGCTCCTACAATTGTTGATCGATCAATGAAACAAAAATTGCATTGCATGTTGAATGATATTCTAACAGCTTAAAATATATTCACTGGTTCTTCAATTCCGGAAATATCGGAAGTTAACCTTCACGTGGTAATCTCATAGTTTAATTCTTTTTCGATTACTTATTCAATTTTAAATACCGTTGGCGAGAAATAATTTTTGAAAAAGCTGTATTTTCCGAGAAAAAAGAAATCATCGAAAATTTTCGGAAAAAACTCACATTACAAATCGATGTGTTTGAGTTTGTGGTACAGTTCTTCGTTCTACAAAGTGTTTTGGTCATAATTTTAGATCGAATAACTCACATAACTCATTTCGACAGATCGTAATGAACCAGAGCGCTATAAGTTTTCCATACTTGAAGAAACCTTGAGAAAGTGAGGAAATCTATATCAATAAACCGAAAACGTCTAAATGAAGAAAACAACTTCTAATTTGCGAGTTTAACTAATAACAAATAATCGGAGCATTTTCTTTGTAGGTCGACCCATAAAGAAAATGCAATTTCGGCAATAAGCCACTCTTATCAAATTTTTCTACCACAACCGGAGTGAAGTAATTTGCAACAATAAATGAAATCAAGCAATCACCAAATGTATTTATTACCATACCATATGTATTAAAAAAGCGTCCGAATGCTATGCTGAACTTAACGGAATGAGTTTCATGAATCCTTCACAGACCTACTGTTCCATCTCAAAGATTTTGCGATTAGATCACCAAGATATAATTGGTTACTTCACTTCAGCGACAGTTTCCAGTAATATTTACTTCACGCTTATCAAGCGAGTGTACCCAAAAACAATGGAGATCAATCCCTATCAAAACGAATTTCAATACCGGAAAACAAGATTCAAACGGAAAATGAGTATTAAAAAGAAAATTAGACGTGTTTGAACTTAAAACGAAAATCACTTCGCTACAAAACTCTACGTGAAGGTCAACTTCCAGTATTTCTGAAAGTGATACGATTAATGAAAATAATTAAGGCAGTTAAAACATCGTTCAAGGTGCAATTTGGTTCTTGTTGCATTGAAAGCGACTAACAATTGTAGATGCAATAGCTTGGGGTGTTTTTCACGAAACACCCGATAAACAGGGTGTAAAATCAGACCTAGAGCAGAAAATTGAAGCTCTATTTGATATCCTTGTATGACATTCAAAAAGTAGAGTTGCAGAAATTGGGAAAGTTTAGAAATCAAGATCTCTCATATATAAAAGGGATCCAATTTGAAAAAAAAATGGGTAGCACGATTTTGTGCCAGTCAGAGTAGTAACTGGTAATAAAAATTATTCGTAGGTGAATCGAGTAGAATTTATGTCTGGACTACTTGAATGGTCCTTCAACCCGGATAACATTTGGAAAAACCCCAATATTTGCACTTTAATAAAGTCAATTGCTCAGAAATGATCACTTACGTAAAGACTTTTCCCAATACTGTTTTCGAAATTGCATAGAAAATGCCATAAATTTTCACTCTATAAATGGAAATTGAAGTCTCTCTTTCAATAGAGGAGTGGCTTATAGCCACATTCATTTAAATGGAAATTGAATAGCATAAGGAATGGCGGCGAGCCATTTATTCGAATACCTTCGACGGCAACCGTTTTCCATGAAATTGAAATAATAAAAGTCGTTTAAGGTTCGCCGCACATCAAGGCCGATTTTAATTCCAGCTAGCGAAAACGAAGTAGACGTCGTTCAAAATAAGGAACATAAAGTAGAAAACAGTGATTTGCTGGTTTTAGTCGATTCGCTTACTATGAATAAAACAATGTCGATGAGGAACTCCAGTTAATTTACTTTATAGTGGCCGTAAAGCAAGCTTACCAAGTTTTTGGTTTCGCGCTGGAAACCTATATTATTCAATAGTAAAGTTTCGTATTCGGCAGTGACGTCTGTAGGGACTATACGTAACCAAACTTCAAGATGAAGGAACGGCTTCGAGTGAAAAAGTGTCCTATACTAACCATACTTATTTCGATATTTTATATGATGAAGATAATAGATTAAAGGTAAACCTACGGCAATATTGGAGATCAATAATGAGAAAAATTCCGGAAACTTACTTAATAGTCCGTTACGCCTAGATTTGTCTCGACAGTTCCTGAAGTAACCCTGATTGGGGTTCCCGCTTTCAGAATTTGAACATTATTTTTGTGTTTAGTTGAAAAAATATATGTATATTTTCATTATATTATCAATAAAATAGTTTTATTCGGTCGGACGAAGCAGGATTCACCAAGAATAGTTTTGTTATACGAGGTTTGTAGATAAGTAATGAGACTAGCTACGTCGCTTCCGATCCGGCAACGCGTGAGACGAAAGGATTTGTGCATCATCAGTATGAGTTTGAACACATTTGTTTATCCGTAGCAGTTTTTTCTAGTGCGTTCTAAAAATGAGTGGCAACAGTGTGCCATCAAGTTTTGATTCAAAATTGGATACAATGCAACAGAAACTTCGGCAGGTCTATGCAGAAAATTTTTTGTCAAGGCCCATTTTTTTTTGGGTGGTTTAAGAAGGGAGTCAGTCGATTGATGAAGAACGAATCGGAAGGCTTTCAAGACCTACATCGATGACAATGTCAACAGAGTACGTTCAGATCGACGGTCGACAGTCAGAATACTCTCGTTCATCAGATTTTGACCAATGAAATGGAGATGAGAAAAATTTGTGCAATAATGGTTTCAAAAAACCTTTTTCCAAGACCAAAAGGATTTCAGAAAGGAAAGGAGTCTAGACATTCTGGTAGCGACTGAAAATGATCCCCTTCTTCTGGAAAATGTAATTATAGGTGAAGAACCATATGTGCTTGAATACAACCCAAAAACCGAACGCCAGTGTATGGAGTGGTACACTGCAACCTCTACAAGCCCTAAAAAAGAAAGAATGCGCAAGTCAAAGATCAAATGCATGTATCAGCAGCAAGAGAACAGATCATTATTCCCTTGAGTGCCACGGAATCATCCAAAAAGAAGTTGTGCCTTGAGGCGAAACGGTTGATCAATACTTTTACTAACACCAAATAAACATCTCAAAAAAGTCTAATGAACACTTACCAATATCTTCAAAATATGAATTTGAATATTCGAATTTATAGAAATCTTTCGGTTTTGTTAGGATGTATTGCAATAATGTTTTCTCAAGAAAACAAGATAATATTTGACTTTTCCAAAGCACCTATTATAAAAAAAAATTTGAAATTTGAAAATGACGAAATTTGGTAAAGCACAAAAAAAATCCTGAACTAATAATTTCGAAACGATATGGGAGCACTTATATATTTCAGTACCCAGAAGGTCCACCTCTGTTATTAATGAGACTTTGGCATCGTCGCGGCATGCTCAATATTAAATTGTCTATTACATTTTGGCCTAAGTCATTCCAAGCCTCCTGAACTGTTAATCGAAGCTCCTGTTCATGATGGAAGACGTTTTGACGCAGGAGATCTCTTTTTAGGGTGTCCCACACATGCTCGATGGGATTCAGATCTGGGGAGCAGGATGGCCACGGTAGAAGATCGATATCATTCTCTTCAAGAACGTTCAAGACAACTCTTGCACGATGAGGAGGGGAATTATCTTGTTGGAAGAGGGGATTTTGACCCATTGATTGGAGATACGGTACCACTACAGGTAAAACTATCTCGTTTGCGTAAGAATTTCCCGTGAGGTTGTTCTGAATGAAAACGAGGTCAGTTCTTCCACCAAGGCGTATACCTCCCCAAAAGATCACTGATCCGCCTCCCTGTCTAACAACTTCTCGAGCATGCTGGAGACGGGTTTGCTTTCCAGGTTCCCTCCATATTCGAATTCTTCCCGAATCGGGATAATAACTAAATCCAGATTCATCACTCAAGAGAACTGTGGCCCACCTCTCTTGATCGCAGTTTACGTGTTCTTGGCACCAAGCTAAACGAGCAGCGCGATTTCCATGGGTCAGTTGTGGATTTCTTAAAGGACGTCTGGAGTGGAGTTGACCTTCGTGCAGTCGATTTCTCACAGTTCTTACAGTTCGGAAATTTGTACATTATGAACTCGTGATAGCTCTTGAGCTAATTGAGATGCTGTGGTAGTACGATCTCTTCTGGCTTGTAAAACCAAAAATCGGTCTTGGGCGACTGTAGTAATCCTGAAACGACCTGTATGGCGTTCTTCTACGCTACCTGTTTCATTGAAACGCGACCATAAACGATTTATGATACTTGGGCTACTTCCCAGAACCCTGGAGACTTCCCGTTGTGAGCTCCCAGCTTGAAGCATGCCAACGGCTCGTAACATCTCTTCTCTAGTCAAATGTCGTCTTTCCATGGTCGAATCACAAAACTTGAATCTTTTATTTGTGCTTACAACAGAAACAAAATGCCAACTAACTGATTTCAAACACTGAATACATGAAATGTTCATTTCTTGCAAACATCATCCATATTGATCGTTCTGGATACGATATATCGATATTCAGAAGTGTTCCCTAGACTTTTTTGAGGTGTTTATGACAAACAACTGAGTGTAGCATCGCGACAATGCGCCATGTCACATTGCAATCTCAATAACGGATTCTTTAGTCAGTAAAAGCATTCCTGGCACACCAGGCTTGAGTCGTTGTGTCATTTTCCTCTTTCCAAGAAAGCGAATTACCTCGAGGATCTCATTTTCAGACACCTGAAAACATCCAAACAACTGTAAACGACCAGCTGAAGGGAATAAAACATTGAAAAACTCAGCATCATTACTTTATTCACACACTTCGTAGACATCATCATTGGGTGGACAAAATCAATTTTGATATGTTTAAATGTACGATGGGCAAATGGAAACAACTGGGTTTTCACATATTCATGTACGATGAAAATTTGAACACCAAAAAGTAAACTGATATTTTACAAAATGTTGTGGAAGATGGTGGTAGATGATGTTTCGTAGCCCTTTTAGCCACTGGCCCGTAACAAATCAGGCACTTTTGAGGCACCCTTTGTAATTGAAAAACCGAAAGTATCACATGGAGAAAAAGAGACACCACTTTTATGTAAATTAATTGGATTGTTTGTTTCTATAAGTAATTCAGTCAGCTTTGTACTGAAACACTAGAGGTGAAAGTTCTGATTCTTTTGGATTCTTTTAGCTCTTATCAGAGTTCTTTTGAAACTTACAGAAGCATTTAGAGAATTCATGTATTAGGCAATTCATTGCCAGATTTAATGAACAAGAAAATTTTTCGAATTCCCAAATACATGAAAACTCGCAGTCCAATCCTGCCACCTACACTCGAAGACGGCAATAAAGAGTGCTTTTAAGAGATGAGAAACGTCTGGGGTAGCGTCTGATGAACGGTACGTACTAAACTCGTAACCGGAACTGCAACATGAGGTTGTAAGATTCGCGGAAGTTAAAAATACACATGTCGCCACATGACAATCCCACAAGGAATCCATCTTGAAAATAGGTTTTGGCTGCGACACGTTCGTGCAAATGACTAGAGTATAATTTTTATTGAATGAGAAGTAGTTTTTCAGTCCAGTTCTGGTGGGCAGGTAGAAATACGTTTTAGTGAGAATTAACGACATAAATGTCATTCTTTCTTGGTAAACTTATACTAATATTACTAAGTAAGCGGGCACTAAAACTTCCTAATATGGACAATTCAGAGAAACAAAGTTCTCGAAAATTTATTTCAGAATAAAGATGACAGGATTAAGATTTGTTAGTCAAATATGTTAGAGATTAGTATATGAATATTAGTGGCAATGAAGTAATTCGTATAGTATGTTGCGCTTAGACCCTCACGAGTAACGCGTGGCGATAAGTGATGCTACACACGAACATTACACCCCTGTTACAATCATTAGGGGAGTGAAATAAAAAGAAATGTAAAACATGTGTCAAATTTATTATGGCATTCATGTAGAGCTTTGAGTGAATGTTTTTGGTCACGAGTGTTCCTATAAAAATCTAAGACATGAAAAATCTCCATAATGTACCTTAGATACGAAACCAAGGGCTAATTTCGAAACATATTCATTATATTCACGGGGTGGACAGATTTCAGAGTTTTAGTACTTCAGCCATGTGAAAAATAGCGCGTTTTTTTTGATGTATGGAATTCATACCGTAAATAGTTTCAAGATAGCTTTATCGTTTTCAAGTTCTTAGCAAATTTTCGAAACCAGTAAGGTGCAAATATTCCTCTTGTTTCCGAAGTTATATTAAAATATTTTTGACATTCTACAGGAATTTCGTCACGTATATAATCGAATTTCGTGCGGAAATTTCTTTCTTGTCCAACAATTTTTGAGTAATAATGCCACTTTGATTTCTTTAACCCATTAGTGCATACAATCCTATTTATCGGATTTATCAATTAGGTAACCAGACATGCACAACAATATAAACTCAAAATTATTACCACGTGCAATATCAAACTGAACGTGTCGTGTAATAGTTTTGGGACCTTTTGAGGTGACCGAGTTAACGAAAAAAGAAAAAATAAAGTTTGAACAGAGATGGATCCAGACCTTTACCCAAAAAGTGCGGGAGGATCATCAATTCAGACATTTAAGAGTTGAAAGTATATATAATTCTTGAAAATACTAGCCTTAGATATATATATTTTCGGAAATATATGGGTTCAAACTTGAAATCCGATATATCGGATGCTACGCACAAGTCAGCTCTTGAGGTTCAAAATATTCGGTACCAAGAAATGTTTTCATTTTCAGACTCTCTCTTGCTGAATTGTTGGATATCGTAGAAAATGATTTTCATGATGGAATGGATATATATGCTGTTCCACCTGAAGATGGGGAACATACTAACTGTGACTCAGATAGCAGTGATCAGCCTGATGGAAATTTGAACCACCTAGGACCGAAAATGTTGAGTGCTCAATGCGAATAATCTGTAAAAATAAAGAAAATGATTCGAATGAAAACTACCTTCCATCACAATCGCTTTAACCAGTTGCTAATATCTTCACTAATTCTGAATATGACTCGAGTGACGACGAACCGTTAGCAAAATACCTACGTATCGAAAATCATAAAGGAAGATATAGCACTAAAAGATCTGAACCGGAAACGCTGAAATGGAGGAAAAAACACATCCGATGCGAATGTAGCTTGTGTGGTAAAGCAACCATCAGAAAATACGAAACATGCAACATCGGCCTTAGATTTTTTCAGCCTTTTCTTCAACAGTGAGCTACTATCACAAATTTTGAGACAAACAAATGCTTACTCAAGCCAAAAAACAATCCTTTGAAAAACAACAAAAGATTGTATTGGTCCACACTGGATAACGTGCCTCAAATTTTACAGAAAAGCATGAGACTAAATCGCTTCGAACTGATCCTTAGGCATTTTCACTTGAATGATAATTCAGCCATTTACAAGGACGATCGTTTGTATAAACTCAGACCTCTCATAACATCTTTGAATGAGAGTTTTCGAGAACATGGTGGCTCACTGAAAAGTATATCGATAGACAAATCTATGATTTGAATTGTGGAGGCCGTTACTTGATGTAGATCCATGATATAAATGAGATAAAAAACACAAGGTTCAACTTTAATCTACACTTTATTTGAAAAAATTCGACGACGTTTCGCTGACACAGCAGCTTTATCATTCCAGCGAAACGTCGTCGAATTTTTTCAAATAAAGTGTAGATTAAAGTTAAACCTTGTGTTTTTTATCTCATTTAAATCTATGATTCCATATTATGGCCGTAATTTTGCCAAACAATACATACAAGGGAAACCAATAAGATTTGGTTTTAACAATGGGGCACTTTGTAACAGCGATGGTTACTTGGTTTCTTTCGAGTTATACACAGGAAAAATTGACAAGGTTAGGTTAGATTTGGAATTGGCGGCGATATTGTTCTTTCTCTAATAAATTCTGCGAGTGTTCCACCAAATCAAGGATATAAGTTCTTTTTTGACAACTACTTTTCTCCAATACAGTTATTTCAGCACTTGACATGGACTGGATACTGCGCAACTGGAACTATCCATGACAATAGAGTTGGTTAATGTCCCCTCACAGCAAAATCTGTTATGCAAATATAGGAGAGGGGCACCTATGATTTTAGGACGGATAGTGAAAACACAGTGTGCCTTGTCAGATGGAAGGATAACAAGGTAGTTACTTGTGCCACCAATTTCGATACCAGATTGCAGAAACAAAGTGTTCGAGATGGTCTAAAGGAAGTAAAGGAAAAATAACTGTTACTCAACCAAACCTTCTTGTGAATTATAACCATAGCATGGGTGGCGTCGATAAAATGATTGGTTGCTAATTGTAAAACAAAAATGCGTCAAAAAAAATTGTGGTGGCCAATATTCTGCTACTTATTGGATGTATCGGTGACTAATTCCTGGTTATTGATGAAAAGAATCTGTCAAGGAGGAAATGATTGTGCTTCTCTTCTGATTTTTAGGAGGAATATAGCTATGGCTCTTCTACAAAATTTGGCATCAGGAACAGATTTGGGACAAGAGAGGCGTTGTTTGTAGTTGTTTTCAACTACGAAGAAGCCTTTGACAAGGTCAGACACACTCCACTCATCGGGATAATGAAGGATGTTGGTGTGGGCAACCGAAATGTTTGTACTGTTGCAAGTTTGTATTGGAATCAAGTGTCAGTTCACGTGGACTCTGATGAGACAAGATAAATCCCAATCGTAAGAGAAGTGAGGCAGTGTTGCGTGCTTTCGCCTACACTTTTCAACTACACTATTCGGAAGGAATAATGGATGAAGTTTTGGAGGGTGCGACTGAAGGAATTTCAGTGAATGGAATACTTGTCAACAACATCCGGTACGCAGATGACACAGTTCTCATTAGTCGTCGGCAGAAGGCCTACAACAGCTACTAGACCGAGTACATGTTGCCAGCAGAAAGTATGGTATTCAAATAAATGTCAAAAAGACGAAGTTTATGGAAATTAATAAGAGAGATGATGTACCGGCGACGCTACAGCTGCCTAGTAACCAGCAAGTGGGAGATGAAACCCGAAATACATAGCAAAATCGAACAGGCAAGAGCTGTCTTTGTGAAGATGAAGAAGCTGCTCATGAACAGTGATCTCAGTCTCTGCGGATGGTTCGATGTTACGTCTTTCCCATTGTACTGTATGGAGTAGAAAGCTGGACTATAACTCAATGTCTTGAGAATAAAATAGCTGCATTTGAGATGTGGGTGTACCGGCGAATGCTTTGCATCTCATGGCGAGATCACGTGACCAACGCCCAAGTTCTCCGAAGAGTAAACAGCGACGCTCAACTACTCATCACTGTGAAGACGAGGAAACTCAAAAACTTCTGCCACATAATGAGAAATGAAAAACACAAACTGCTTCATCTCATCATTCAAGGCAAGATCCAAGGAAGAGGAGTGCCCGGCACAAGAACATCTTGGCTTATGAACATACGACAGTGGTTCAACAAGAGTACGAATCTCAATGTGAAGATTGCCCTGATGATCGCCTATCTGCGTTAGGAGAGGCACCTTAAGAAGAAGAAGAAGAAAAAGTGGAAAATGATATCATATTTGGTATTTAATAAGTGACGTTCAAGAAATTACCTGGCTCCCTCCCTACTCACATTGTGGTCCATTTTCACTCTAACTCAAACAGTATTTCAAGGAGCAAAGAGTGATGCAGTTAACTTCAATTCATTTATTCAACCTGGTCCTGACGAGAAGCTAGCCACGTCTCAAAAAAGCAAACTCCTCATTTTCAGTATAGAACAAGTTAACTCTTATCTAAAAAACGAAAAATCATGTCGAGATTGAAAAACTACCTCTGACAAGGGTGCCAAGAACATAATTCAAAAAGTTCTGGAACTACTACTTCCAATATAAAATCATTACCCGTCTACCCAACATTAAAATCCTTACGTTGAGGCATTCCCGAACAACACACACCAACTAAATACAAGGTCATCATTGAAATGAGCTGTATATATACATCATACAATGTGTCGAACAATAGGACTCCTACTAAGGAATGGTGACAAACTCCAACCGTGTTGGGTGTTTATTGCAATTTCCTCTGCGGTACAGGGATAAGACGAAGCGGCGTTGGCGGCGAACTGGAGAGCAGAACATGGGCGCGGGCGAGTAGAGGTGGATAATCGGGCACCGTAAATTCAAACCCGTAATCTTGCTACATCTTACCGTAATTGTAAATTGAAAGTAATTACACTAGGTGGCGCTACCAGAGAACACAAAGTATAAGGCATGAGAGGATAAATAACCAAATAAGCTGTTACTCAGTTTATACACACCGCCATTAGAGGATGCAAGTTTAAACAGCTTCTTTATGATCCTCGAACAAAGGAAATTCATAAGGCGTCATATGCATGGGTTTGAAGAAATAAATATATGTTTTCTAGGCTACGTTCGAAAATTAAAAGGATAGTGAAAAACATTTTGAAACAACGAAGGGTTCAGATCGTTTGTACTTGGTCACATATCATGGTGTTCGTATACAAATCAGACATCTTTGCTTCTATTGAAAGTATAATGATTTGGCAATCACACTACAAAATAATCTAATAATTAGAAATACTTTATCCTCGAGCCCAATATTTAGCGTCACATGAATATTCATATATTCCTTACAGTCATGACAGAAATGAGGATTTCTAACTTTGATAATGCGGTATGTTGGTAGGTAACCAATTAGACAAGAATGATTGACAAATAAGTTGAATAGGTACTTACAAAGATAATAGCCTAAATAGCTGACTAGGACTACCATTTTTTTTCTCTTTTATGTTTTAGATGAGTTCTTATGTATTTTTGCAGGTAACGATATCGTAATAGATTGTTTATATTTTTTATGTAGTATTACCGATAAATTTTGTTTGAGTAAGGTAGGAAAAACGTTTGGTAAACTTAAGTACCTTAAATGAGTTTTCAAACTTCAAATGCATTGTAGATACAACAATTATGACATAATTATCCGAACAACATCTAAACTGAAGGCAAATTATTCCAGTAGCTAATAGAAATCACCAAATATATACAAGGTATGTCAATTGAGTAGATAAATACTTGAAAATGCCTTGTATTCCTTCGCAATAGTCTTTCCTCGAGTTCGATGCAACGGCGCCACCGTTGAACCCACTGTTGAAAGCACATCCTGAACCCCCCGAAGATAGGTTCTTCAGAACCGCCGTCGTGATGCTTTGGACTCCGTCATATCTGTTTCCTTTGAGGAAAGACTTCAACTGGGGGAACATATGGAAGTCAGGGGGGCAGATAAGAACTCTAGGGGAGTGTGGAAGTGTTGAAATGCGGTGTTTGGTACGACCCGCCAATGCGGGTCGCTTCAATGTAGAATACTGCGTTGACTATCTGACCTGCTGGAACGCATTCGTGGTGTACAACTACATTCATATCGAAAAATGCGATGAGTAAAGATTTTACTTTCGATTTTGACATTCAGGCTTACGTGGGGCGCTTACCTCCCCTTTTCTATCCACTGCATGCTCTGCCTTTTGGTCTCAGGGTCGTATTCGAACACCCACGACTCGTCACCAGTGATACCATTCGAGAAATCATGTTTTGACACAGATCGACAATCGGAGCTCTTTCTACTCAACAGCACTTTGGGAACCACGCATCAGTAAATCTTTGTATAGCATCTGACGGATCGTCTCCTTGTTGATGCCCAACCTGTCTCCCAACATTCTAACGCTCACCCGACGGTCTTCGCGCACTTGCGAGAGCAGCCGATCGAGGTTTTGTTTCGAGAGATGGAGGGAGCTCGGATCATCCTCCACTGACTCTCTGCCGCTTCTGAACCGCTTTGCCCAATCGTAGACAGCTGATTTTTTCAGACAATCTTCCTTATACACGTCGGTTAATTGTTTCATAGTTTCCACGGAAGTTTCGCCACGTTTCTCTGAAAATTCAATCATTATTCTTGTCAGTTATTTTATCACTCATATTCATGACGTTGGGTCAAAACAGGTCGATGTTCAAAGGACAATAAAACACGAAGTATACAACCGATCAACACGAAACTTGCACAGGCTGACGCAGCAATGAATTCTGTCCCGAATGAAACCAATGCAAACGCTGCAGAGTTACCAATCGCCGCAGCATTGCCAACTTCCGCGAACTTAATTGACATACCTAGTAGAAAGAAAAACGCAAACAAACTTTAGACACACGTAGCATTCTTCTATATCAAAAATAAATCGGGCAAGTGATTCTACATTTGATTATGTAAACACTACGCATTGATAATAAAGGGCAGTAGAGCGTGGTTGTTAAAGAGCAACCTCAATTTTCATTATTGATTTGAAGAATATTATTTCATCTCGAAGTAAAGAAAACGTTGAATATTATATAATATAGATAGTATTATCTGATGAGTTAATAACAAATATATTCAATACGTTGTCAAGAGAAGTGAAAAAAGGCTCGACGATGAGATTATAAAATAGCTCGAGTTGCAGGGTCAGTGATCGACAATACGGTTTCCGTAGACAACAGTCCACTGGCTGCATACGTTAGGTACTTGTGGACATCAATAGTAGAAAAGCATGGCGAAACAAGAACTATTGCTCAAGATATCTCACAGGATTGCGACAGAGTTAGGCACGCAACCTAGACGAACAAACTAATCGCAAATGGACCAAAAATTGCATGGTTGGATTAGTAGCTTTCTCAATACTGATCGATACAGGTCGTGCTCGACGAGTGAATCTTTCCAGGTTGATGCTGGAGTACCGCAGGGCTCCATACTCTTCTGTTGCAGATTAATGATCTGCTCTACTCAATTGAAAAACAGAATATTTGGGTTTGCGGTCGGTTGTATCTTGGTGTCCTCATTTTTTAGTCTGATGAGACACACCGACAAAGAAACCAACAGCGCATGTCACTGAATTCAGACTTGGACAATATATCAGAGTGGAGACGTTGAACTTTGTCAATTTGTCAAATAAAGTTTGTATTTCCACTAAAAGTACCTTAGAATGTTATTGTTCCCAGAAAGTTCTGATATCAAAGAATATCTACTAGCGAAAGCTTTCAAACTACAAAATACATATCATATTATGAGAATGAAGCCTGTATTACAGAGAAATTTAATTATTACTCATCGTCACTGCTACTGTACACAAATTCATTTTAGGCTACCTGCCATAATATCTCACCTTACCGAAAAACGTTTAATTTTTGCGTATGTTATTATTATTCATTATCGTGGACTTATGCACTATCTCAGCTGTTAGCTGGATATAATTTACCTTTGCCAGATTCAGCAATCAAAGGGAATAGTCTCGATTACAATATACTTGACATAAATTTCCTTACTATCCTACATGTATGAGGAATTACATCTTTTTGCATTTCCATATAGGTATTCTTATGCAATTCTAATTTCTTGAGGCTCTCATGCAAGAACTGTGTATTTGGACGTTTTCTCCTGGAACTTGTTCAGCACGTTGTTATTATTCGGTATGGCGACACCCACCAGCATTGCTGTTCTGGCTCTCTTATCATAAACCACTATGTCCGGCTATATTCGTACCATTCGTCACCATTCTGTCAGTGATAACAGGCTTATCGTAGTATAATCTCCTAGAGTCATTTTCCAATACGTGCGCCTGTTGATACTTGTAATATGGCTGGAAGGCATTCAGAAGTCCGTAGTTGTGTGCGAGTTTCTGGTAGATAATGTTACATACTTGATTATGCCTGTGAAAATAGTCCGTATTTGCATCCGGACGTAATATGCTGTATAGTCTCCGATCTTATATGGCATTTTCTGCACTTATCTGTTTGTAATTTCCGCGAATTAATAGTTGTTCGATGACTTGGTCTTGAATCAACCTTCTGTTTTGGAATAATTCTCCTTTCATCAATCATTTGTAGGAGGCTTCTTTGTCGATGTGTGGTTGATTGATCTCATGGTGATGTCGTCCATGCAATTTCTTTCTTGGCCATTGCTCTTGTTTTTCAGTATCTGATAGGAACCGTATATTCAGCAGGTCATCAGTAGCAGCAAGATTTAGAGGTGTATATCCCTTATCAGCCAACGATACTACTCTGTGGAGGTCAGAAGCGAGCTTTTGCAGAGAAGAATTCTCTGAGATTTTTGATCTGTTCGGTATGTAAGTTGACAACATCCATCAATCCGCGTTTTCCATCTTTCCGCTTCAAAGTTGTTCTTATCACATACGATTTTGGATGGTGATTATTGTACTTTGTCAGCATCGTTCGGGTTTGCCTTTGAATATCATCCAGTTTTGTCTTAGTCCATCTGATTATTCGAAGCCTGTGTATGACTCAAAAAAAAAAAAATTACAAAATATATAAATTACACGAGAATTATACAAAGATCAATTAACTGAAGAAAACAGTGAAAGTGAAGAAGAATAATAAATGGGAAGAAGAAAATTCAAGCAAAACACTTCACATATCAACCACATCAACCTCAGGCACTCAAACGGAAATTGGTTTGGCTTCACCAATTGAAACTTTCTTGCACAACGTTTTTCTTCCAGGTGTCAAAATTGTTCTTGAATTGATTCACACCAGGAGCATTCACAACTTCGTTCGGCAGTCCATTCCACCACTGGAAAACTCTGTTCGGCGAAAAGTGTTGTCTACATAAAGTCTTGAAGTTTACTTCCTTCAGCTTGTAGTTGTGTTCTCGCAAATTATTCTCATTGCGAATGAACATATATGATAAGTCAATCCAAAAAAAAATGAAAGGCTCGATATGTACTTATAAGGTCGCCCCTTTCGCGTCTGTCCGCGAACAAAGTTAAACCATTATCTCAAGACCGTCACTGTAACTCGTACGCTAGCGCCCATATGGAATACGCGTTGCCCATCGCTGCACACCCTTGAGAAGTTCGGCGTCACCCTTCAAACCTGGCCACCAAACAGGACCAGCGAATTCCAGGAAAGGCCTTATATAAGTGGTATAAATTTTTGAGGCAACTTGTAGCTTCCAATTGAAGAATGACTTGGAAACTAGGTAGGTCATCCTTTTAGCTCTAAAGGTGATCGATAAAATGTGTTTGCTCCAACTAAGATCCTCTTAAATTATAACACCGATGTCGTTAGGAGAGCTCGTTGTTTTGAGTGGAACCCAATCAAGGGAGTAAAGACGCTTCGGATTTTTCTTACCGATGTGAAGAACGACGCACTTCTGAATATTGAGGGGAATCAACCAATCAGTACACCATCGAGATATCATGTTTAAATCGTCTTGCAAGAAAGCACCGTCGAGAATAGGGTTGGTATATAACTTGGTATCATCAGCAAATTGCGAGCACTTTGACTTCAAGATAAGTGGTAAATCGGCTGTGTATATGAGAAACAACACAGGACCCAGAACAGAACCCAGTGGTACACCGCTAGTCTCGATGCAGAATGAGAATGTCATCTTCACAGATAGTGATTTCCATAATGACTGTTGTAAAGGCTTCAACCATCGAAGACGTTAATATTATTACGCCAATGAATGATTTGGCATCATAAGAGTTTCGTTAGCAAGATCACAAAGTATTTTTTGTCGAAATCAGAGAAGCGAGTCACAGATGTCACACTTCTGTCTGTTATGCACTGTGGTGGAATATCGTTGAAATAACCCACCCTCTTTCAAGTATATTTCTTCTCGAATTCTTTCAGATTCGCTAGACCACAGAATATTACAGCGGCTGAGTTCGAAAATGCGATATCTAGACTGCGTTCGACAATTAGCGGAAGCGTAAAACCTTCTGAAACGAAGCTATGCATAATATCGACCACATTGATTACTTTAGTAATATTCCAGCTTAAATCCAGAAAACAAAATTTAATAACCTCGTCATAACTCGAAGCGCATCGAAAACATTCGTGAAAGTGCCCAGAAACAAGCTGAGCGTGTGAAAGCATAGAGGAATGAATAATTAAGAGCATTAATGCATTTTGTATCATCCCAGCGTTTTAATAAAACTATATTGCTAGTGGATTCGCATATTTTAGATGTTATTAATGTGATACCTGGTGAGAATTTTCTCGGAATAATTCAGCCCTCGCAGGTAAGACGGAATTTCAAATTTGTGTTAGAAATGCCCCCCCGAAATATATTTCACTCCGAGTACTTCCGACCCCGAATAACCGTTGGAGTTTCATTAAATTCGATTAATTAATTGGGGTAGGAAAGCAGGAACTTGGGCAATTGGTTGATGAATGAGTAGAAAATTGTTTGAAGTTTACAACAGACGTCTAAAATGGAATTCAAGTGCCTTTATTAAGCGAAATGATTAAAAAAAAATTAATTTAATCGTATGCTATTTGTCGTTTTGAATAGGTAAATATCATTAAATGATTGCCAGATAGAAGTTGCAAGCGAGAGGCAATAAAGGTATTCTCGAAGAGAAATGAAGAGCTTCTAATGAACTTTTCTTCAGACCAATAGAAAAATTTTGAAGAATTGCAATCTTTCTATGTCAGTATCATCGAGAGACAATGCATATACTACTACACTGAGCTAGGAAATTAACGCACAACATTGAAAATTCGAATTTATTCAGAAGAAGTTTAGATATGTTGAAAAGTTATTTCTCCATTAATACACCAGCACTAAGGAATGCTTGAGAACAATCGGAGAGAAAATGGTAGTCATACAAATTGAAATGAAACTAATAATGAAAAATATAAAACTTATAAGAACAAAATTAACAAAAACCTGTTGAAACTGAAATTTTCTGTCTCTAGCGGTAATTGAAGAATTGCAGTGGGCATACCTCTCATTTTATTTATTTATTTATTTATTTCATACCCTACTAATTAGAAAAGATACAATAATGGATATGAAATAAAGTTAACCCATCAACAACAAAATATAAGTGTAGGTAACAGAAAATCCTGTAAAAAACATTAGGTACAAATACATTACATAATAGTTAAGTCGTTATGGTATTCTTCCAAAGTATAATAGGACTTCTCTACCAAAAGCGACCTTAGGTCTTTTCTAAGCTCTGACCATTTCTTAGTCTTAAACTCTTGCGGGAGCTTATTGAAGATTTTAATTGCTTCAGTTTGTGCTCAATTGTGCTGCCTTTACCCTATGGAAAGATATAGAGGAGTCATCTGCAGATCTTGTTGCATATTCGTAATTAGCTAACTTTCTGGGTATTTCTTCCTGATGTTCGAGGATGAATTGAACACATGTAAGTATGAAGAGAGAAGCCAAAGTAAGTACACCCTCTTTCCTAATTAGAGGCCTGCAACTATATGTCTGCTTTGCCTCACATATAATGCGAAGAGCTTGTTTTTGTTTCAAAAAAACAGCAGGCCATATGTGATTCAGCTCTGAAAATAACCAAAATAGGCCGTTCTTGCTGCTGCTGGGCCCACCACTTGTTTGAGCCTTCTGATACAGTAAGTGGCACGTGATATTTCTTTGACTAGTTCATCTGTATGTTGCTTGAATCCAAGGTTTGGTTCCAATATAACACCTAGAAATTTGAGATGCGCTTCTGTGGTAGGTTTTGTTTCAAATGAAAGATGTTGTGTCTTCTATGTTTTGTGAAGCACCGTTTTCAATTTCAGTTTATTGGTGTCGAACATTGTTTGCGGGTAAGTCATTCAAGTACAGTATAAAAAGAAATTGGCCGAATATCGATCCTTGTGGCACGCCACACCACACCAATAGTCATACAGTTAGACATTTTCCCTTTCAGATAAACCTGCTGCATCTTGTCTCTTAGGTAACTGCTTATCAACTCGAATGCTACTCTTCTGATTCCGTAAAAATGAAGGTTTTTCATGAGCACTAGGTGCAATATACTGTCAAAAGCTTTAATTAAGTCACATGCTAATAATTTGCATTTCTTGTTCTTATCAAATGCCTCTGCTATCTGATTTAAGAGTTCACTCAGCGCTGAACTAGTAGATTTGTTTCGTATAAATCCATTTCATCATATGTTTACCAGGGAACGGCGATCAGAAAGAAAAAGAGGAAATCTCGACTTATCTATAGAGAAAAGACATGTTCACTGTCAAAATTCAATCTAGCTCTTCGATCTACTGCGGTTAGAACTGGGTCTCAAACCAAATGTCCTGAGACGTCGTATAAGCTGTATTTAAAGGTGCCTAGCAGTGGCGAACCGTTGTTTCAACCAGGAAATGTTTAAATAACAGACATGGATCGCTCAAGGTCTTCTTGCCCAGGTCTCCTTTCATGACTACCAGTCTCCTTGAACCTGCAGCTCATTCTGGCAACAGTCCTAATCCAGGACATCCTAAGCCTTCGGCCTAAACATTCTTGTATTCATGTCGAACTTAAACGTCGGCCTATTCTTGTATTCATGTCGACACCATTAATTCAGCAAATTCTACGGAAGTCGAATTTAGTGATTCACATTCAGCATTACCGAAATTTAAAAATTTCGAGAAAAACAAACTTGACTCGCAAAAATTGATCACATTAACCCAACACTGACGTACGCTATTTACGACTATTTTCCAGACTCCAAATTTTTGCTTCCACCGATTTCGCTAACCTGGCTTGACTAAGTTAGGCAGACTTTCTCACAATTAAACAGCTTGACCATTGGTTTATAATTTACTCTGACTGCAATTTCAGCCAACAAACTTAATTTGAAATGAGTCCTTCATCCAGCACTCGCAGAATACTATATGGGATATCGTCCCTAGAATTCTATATAGACCTGAGTTTAAAGATGCAGATCTAGGTTCTAGACTACGTTGAGAAAATGGAAAACTTATCAAGATGAAAATAGATATCGCAGCACTCGCAGTTACTTTAAGGTAACTGCTTGTTCCAAATTTTCAAATACCTTTTACCATGAATACTCAAGGCATAGTCTATTGCTTGTTCAATTTCATCTGAATGGCCTAGACCTAGAGCTTCATATCCAGAAGTCCTTTTTGGCATTCATAATGTAGATAATAATCATAATATCAAAATCTCAGAGAATTCTTCTTTGCAAAAGCTCGCACTTTTGACCTCCACAGAGTAGTATTGTTGGCTGATAAGGGATATACACCTCTAAATCTTGCTACCAGTGATGACCTGCTGAATCTACCGTTCCTATCAGATACTGAAAAACAACAGTAAGGGCCAAGAAAGGAATTGCATGGACGACATCCCCATGAGATTAATGAACCACACATCGACAAAGGAGCTTCCAAGAAATGGCTGATGAAAGGAGAACTATTTGCGAAACAGAAGGATTCCTTATGGCCATTCAAGACCAAGTCATCGCTACAAAAAACTAAAATAAATTTATAAATAAGGACGGAACATTACAAACAGATAAGTGCAGAAAATGCCATATAAGATCGGAGACTATACAGCATATTACGTCCGAATGCCAATACGGACTATTTTCACAGGCATAATCAAGTATGTAACATTATCCATTAGAACCTCCTAGCCCTATTACAAGTATCAACCGGCGCCCGCATTGGAAAATGACTCTATGAGATTATACTACGATAGGCCTGTCATCACTGGCAGAATGGTGACGAATAATAGGCTGCACATAGTGGTGTATGATAAGAGAGCCAGAACAGCAATGCTGGTGGATGTCGCCATACCGAATAATAACAACGTGCTGAACAAGTTCCAGGAGAGAAAGTCCAGATACACAGACCTTGCCTCGATAAAATAAATATTGTTCCTGTCATCGTATCCTCGACTGGATTAATACCCAAAACTTTGCATGATAGCCTTAAGAAATTAGAATTGCATAAGAATACCTATATAGAAATGCAAAAAAGCTGTAATTTTTAATAAATGTAGGATAGTTAGAAATTTGTGTCAAGTATATTGTAATCGAGCCTATTCCTTTGATTGCTGAATCTGGGAAAGGTAAATTATATCCAGCTAACATAATAATATTAACATTGGATGCAAAAGGTGTGAGTTCAGCTTATAGCTGCTATTCCACTCAAACTGACAGACCTTAAAGTCTCATACATTGATAAAACTATCACGTGATGGCATCTCTAATTGAAACTTTATGAATTTTCTTTTGAAGTTGCTCCTTGATAAATCGTATAGTAACTATTCAACAAAAACACAGCTAAGTACGCAAATGACTTTTCAAATTTTACAGTTCTATGATAGGGAAAGAGATAATTCAATAATTCAACAAGGAGTAATGTTGATGAAGTTCATGCATTTTTTCTATTTGGATTTTGTTTTGATTCAGCATTGCTATATTGATTTCCATTTCGAATCGTATTTTTATTATTTGTTTCAAGTGGTTACAGTGGGTGACTGAAAGTTTCATCTGGAATAGTCGACCACTTGGCCTGTGGTAACCTATTCATATTTCTCAGTTTAAAATGAATGAATTAATTGCAATTTTCTATAATAAATTTGAATTCGTCCCCATCACGTGCTTGCTTCAGAATCTTTACAGTATTAGGTTTATTTCTTATTTACTTCGATTTAGAAACTTAGGTGAGGTTCTAAGCACACGGCACATAATATCTTCTGTTGGTGTTAAATTTTCCTTCATCAGATCAACTCATTGAAGATTACATTAAGTCTCAATTGAAGTATTCAAATTATAGCTTGAAGGCGAACTAATTGCAGGATTATCGCAACTTGAATGTTCTGTGTCTTTTTTTCATCTAGTACCAATGTAAAATCGATAAATATTTATAGTAGCAGCGTATCTGAATTCTGAATAGCACAGCGATACTCCTCGATAATTTTGACAATGTCAGTGTTTACATCATTCTGATTTTCATGGTGGTTAGTTTTTTCAATGGTTGATTTAGTTATAAATTGAGGAACTCTACAGGACGGTTCATTGTAGCGAAAGTTTGAGCTCATTCGTTCACATATTGGAACCTGGCATTGATCTAATTCTACCTTCTACTCAGCGCAGAAATATTGATGGCTATACCCATTTGCGACACCTCTATATTAGCTATTTTTACTAATTTTCGGAAACATCAATGTAAACTGATTGATTATCACAGTTGAATCCTTTCTTGCAGCCCATAGCAGCAGGAAATCCTGCTAGAAATGTTCTAAGAAAGATCTCTCTAACTTATAGCTTAGTCCGTACTAATATTTCCTTCCCGTGGATAAATCATTCGCCCCAGTCTTGAACTAAAGTAGTCCCCATTTAATCCAACTAGTGCTGTACGCACAACTTTGGAGTTTGTTCCTCCTGACGGGCAATTAAAATTAACGGAGGTCTCGGTTTCGCCATCAATCAATCCGCTACGAATTTGTCCAAGATTAAGCTAATGCTTAATTATTTCGGGTGACGTTGCCAAATATATTACCTGCGGTCCGGATGTGGATACGGCTTTGTTTACTTTGTCTGTTTTATTAATTCGATAAGGGCCATTAAGGTGTTTGATTAATGTCATTGTTACGACAGGACTTGTCTGTATAGGTTAGGAGAAGTCGACTGTAAAATAATTCCCAGTCTTCTGTTAAGCTTTTCATATTGGAAGAAGATGAGAAGGGATCATATTGTTCGAAACAAGCTGATCATAAATGTTAATTTATAATGAAAACATTCATTTCTTCAAAACGTATACTTTGTTTTGAAAACAAATGTAGGCCTTGAAATGGATAATAACTATTGATGAACAGAAGAATGAGCCTCCTATGTTATGAGATTGTTGATTACCTGAAGAAGAAGTTTCCTAATTTTGATTTTGACGTAACTAATTTGAATTAAAAAAGCGAACACCACGACTCTTTTTGAGTACGATCAGATTTGTCAGATGCCAATGGTTTGATGAACCCTGGAATATGTCCCTCGGGGGTATTGGTTCGCAGATATCGGTATTTTCGAAACAGACCAACTGAGAGTTCTTTCAACAACTATTAATGTCTCATCCAAACATCGATCACAGTCAACGGCGGTCATCAGTCGGTCTGCGGTGAATGATATACGAGATTTAAATGAAAGTTCACTACTATTTCTGAATTGTCAGTGTTTGACTCTTGCTAAGGTTGATTAAATTGATGTTATGACGGACAGATACTTCTCGGGATTAATTTGATGTAATTCAACAACTTCTTCAATGTATCTAACTACTGTAGGTCGGATTTGAAGGGAGGTGGAGTCGGAATTAGGTGCAAAAATTCAGTGAACATCCAACCAATAGATTTAAAAAGATTCTGTTCGTAAAAGCAGTTTGAAGTTTGTGCGGCATCTTTTATGGGTCAGAAGGTCAAAACAATAATCCTTACTTGCTACAGATCTTACGTTGGCTCCTGTATTTACATTTTTTGTGAACGTCTTGTTCAGGTTCTTGAATATCTGTATAGTCCAAAGATAAATGCTATTATGTGTGGTGACCTTAATGTCTATCCCATCAGGGACTCTTTCAAGTATAAATATCTTTGTAATATTTTGTCTGGTTTCAATTTGCAGAACGTTGTACTTGGAAAAACTCGACTCAACAATACCTTGGATTATGTGTTTACTGATTTGGATGGCGCAAAAACTAATGTAATGGATACTCATCTCTTTGATCATAGAAATATTATGCTAGCTATTAAACAAGGGCTTTCAATGCTTTCCACGACATCTTAATGCACTATTTCAACTTACACTTTCCCCTAAAGAAATTTTATAAAATAGAAGAGAAGGGTTTGGTTAATGATATCGTTAGGCAGTCTAGTGAAAACCTCAGAGAGTTATTTAACTTATCGAAACGCTTACCCGAGCTGAAGGAATTTTACGATGCCTCAAAAAGGCAACATTCAATCTTAATATATAATAGTAAAAGAACATTTCATCAGAATAAAATTGCTTAAGCAAAAAATTAAAACAAGGCCTCTTGGAATGTTGTGAGGGAATTGTGTCGTGGAGGTGTGGGGGCTTCTGGCGTTAGCATAAGGGATGGTGACAGGATTTTGTCTGCTTCTTCAGAGGTGGCACAAAAATTTAATGAATTTTTTATCGGTGTGCCCAGGGCATTATCGGAACAGGTTTCTCAGGAAGAATACATTGACAATATAGTAAGCACAGATGAAACAGATGAACAGAAGATTGCGGCCTTCGGATTCCAGCGGCTATGATGATTTTCCGGGATTTCTTCTTAGGAGATGCCTGAGAGAACTCACCGCACCTTTGACATACCTGGTAAATCTTTCTTTCTCCGAAGGTCAGTTTCCTGATCGATTGAAAATATCCAGGGTGGTACCCCTTTTAAAGAAGGGAGATTCTGAATCGATGTGTAACTATCGTCCTATATCGCTGTCTCCGGTCTTGTCAAAAATATTTGAATATTGTTACCTTGACAGGCTCTTGAGCTTTCTTGATAAACAAGGAATTCTCGCAAGGAGTCAGTTTGGTTTCAGACCAGGACTTGGGACACATGATGCGATATACGCTTTCATTGAAGGTGTGGTGAAAGGCTTGAAGACGGGACAATGTCTGGTTGGTATCTTCTGGGATTTGAGTCGGGCCTTTGATCTCGTAATTCATAATATTTTAACTAGTAAAGCGGAGAAATGTGGTATTCGCGGTATTGCTGCAAGGTGGTTGATTAGTTACTTGACTGGCCGGCAACAACTTGTTTTCATCAGACACACTTGTAGTAATATGAGAGGGAAATCAAATTCGAGATATGGGCGTGCCTCAGGGCTCGATATTAGGTCCATTGTTGTTTATCTTATAGACAAATAACATAGGAAGCGGTCTGAGTTGCGATGTCTTTCTTCATGCAGACGATGCTACCGCCTTGATTACTGATAGCGAGGTTATGCTGGAGTCAAGGATTCTTCAAAATACAAACTTGGTCTGTCAATGGTTTAGCAGGAACAGATTGCACATCAATGCCCTCAAGTCTACATATTTGGTCTTTCACAACCAAAATAAGATAATAAATGTTAATGTGTCTCTCAATAATACTCAACTGATAGAGCTGGCTCGACGGGGTTCCTAGGTCTTCGGATAGATGAGAGTCTAAACTGGAAAGATCATTCTACTTATCTGTCCTCCAAACTTAGTACGGTCTGTTATCTTATGCGAAATTTGAAGAGAGTTTTGACTGTCACACAGTTGAGGGCTGTTTATCATGCCCAGGTGGCCTGCAGAGTGAGATATGGCGTTTTGTTTTGGTGGTATCGGTTGGAGCTGACGAGGTTTTTCTCTATCAAAAAAGGATGATTCGTTGTATGCTGGGTATTTCGCAACTAACCACCTGTCGAGAGGCTTTTCGATCTTTGGGCTTACTTACATTACCATCCATATGAATACTTGAAATGACGACAGTAGTATTCAAAAACCAAAATGAAATAATGCGTAATGGTGACTACCATCATTACAATACTAGAAGTCAGCACAACCTCGTCCCTCCAAACTTTAGACTTCGAATGAGCAGACGATCCTCTATGTACCTGGGTGTAAAGCTTTACAACAGATTGAATGATGACATAAAGAAGTCCAAATCGTGTGTTACTTTTAGATAAAGAATATTTGGCGAGTAAGAGGTATTATAGTGTGCAGGAATTTTCATTGTAAATGATATTTCTTTCGATGTTTTTTTGTATGCGATTTTCCTGATTTTGTTGTATATTTGCTCGGGAAAATCATCTTATTATTTTTTGACCTTTTCCATAATGTCATTTCGGCGTTCTTGAGGAAAGTTTATTATTATTATAACTGCAAGAAAGATTACTGAAAATCTGAATAATTTCATTTTCAGACAAGCTCAGAGAAGGTTCCTGGACAGAGCCAGAGGCAAAATTCAGAATTCAGAAAATTTCTTTCGATTTTATTGATCTGTGATAGTTCTGATCTCTGTTTTTCATTTGTGTCATCAGGAATTCATCTGTATTTTCGAAGATATTATTTATTGTACATATTAATGATTTGTATTTCTACAAGAAGAATTAATTTCATTTCACATATTCATTAGGGTTGTTACCGTGTCCACTACGGTATCTAAACCATAGATCGCTCTAGGCCCCTCCGACTAAGCATGTTACCGTGTTAACCACGCCTCCCTAATCACAGATCGCCTAGTAGGCCTTCGGCCAGGCTCTGCCCAGAACGTATTCTGGGCCTACTTGGACCGAGGGTTTAAATATCCGTGCATTTCGGAGACTCCCTCTCTTTCTCTTCAACGACCTCCTCGAATTCACACTGTCTTAGAAAACCGGCTGCAGCACGCTGCTAATCGTTTTTGAATTTTACCCATTTAAATAACATTAATAAATGCTTTTTTATACGTTTTTCGTTCAGCTCCCCAGAAAAAAATATAGTCGGAATTTTGACGTATGGATTCTTGTTAGAAGTATGATTTGCTACAAAAAAGCCCATTGTGTCGAGTTTGTAACTCTGACAGGTTCGGCGAAAAATGTCTTTTGAGCTGAATTTTCATAAAAATAGCAGTGAATCGTATTTAACTGCTGAACTATCGAAGATAGAAGGAATATGTACATGACAAATTTATGGAGGGCTTACGCCCTACAATTTTGTTATTAGATATATTCTCGTAGCTTTCGTGGTTTAGCCGTTAAAGCCTCTTAAAACATAAAATTAACGATAAAATATATTATTGACAGTCAGTAACAACTAATTTTCTTTATCTCGGTTGAGAAAATTGTTTTCATTGTATTTTTGAAATTTTATCGCAGCAAAAATTTTTAAATCAGTAATTTTACTGCTATTACTACTTTTAGGAGTTCATAATATCCAAAAAAATTTTATACACTTTTCACAGATAAATTATTCATGTTAGATATTTAATTTATGTTTTAAGAGGCTTCAACTGCTAAAACACGAAAGCTACGAGAATATATCTAATGACAAAATTGTAGGGCGTAAGCCCCCCTATAAATTTGTCATATACATATTTCTTCTATCTTCGATAGTTGAGCAGATAAATACGATTTACTGCTATTTTTACGAAAATTCAGCTCAAAAGACATTTTTCGCCGAACCTGTCAGAGTCACAAACTCGACACAATGGGCTTTTTTGTAGCAAATCATACCTCTAACAAGAATCCATACGTCAAAATTCCGACTATATTTTTTTTCTGTGTGAGCGGAACGAAAAACGTATAAAAAAACATTTATTAATGTTATTTAAATTGATAAAATTCAAAAACGATTAGCAGTGGGTTAAAATTATAATAAAGAGCTCGCATTATGCTCAAAAATTTTTTTTCTCTATAAGTTTCAAGTTTTTCAGGTGGCACATGAAGAAAAAAAATTTTTCCCAATTATGAAGCACCCTAATATTCATACATCATACATTTGTAAATACCGTGAGAATTGTGTGTTGAAATGTCCACTAATTGAAATTGGTGTAATTGAGTCTAAACTGAAATAATTCTTTTCGTTCAGAGTGGTTGAAATCTCGTTTGTCGATTTTTAATTCACAATTCCAGAAAATTTCAACTTTAAATTACGCGCGCTGATTTAGTTTGCCATCATACTCCTGATGGCGCTAGTTCATCCATATCGTTCCCAGTCCAGAAACTCTGAGTTTGTATTTCTCAAATGGTCTTTTTTCTGGTGTGGTGACTGCAAGGTGATAGCGTAGCCATTTCTACGTATATGAATAGCATGCTATCTAGAAATTGTTCCAAGCAAATATTAATTTCTAATAAACAAACGTTCCAACTTTTCCTGTTTTTATTGTTGGTTAAATGAATCTTGTGAACTTGTAGAGATGCTTTGAAATTTAGTGTCATACGTCAATAAACTAGGGCAATATTTCACATGCTTTCTGATACAATATTATTTTCAGAGCTTGCACGGTTTCAATTATTGAAATTCATCATCTATATGGATAATCCTGCTGATAAAAAGGTGAAACTAATGTTTTTCATACGTTGTTTAATAGTAGAACCGTCAATGGTAAAATTTGTCGAATAAGGAATCGACAAAATAATAAAATATATGGGGTTGAAGTTCAAGCATTATTTACATTCAGCATATATATAACACCCTATATTATCATGGGAACACCCTCTGTCGGCATCAATCAAAATTACTTTCGACGCGACACCGATTATTCCAAGTTCGACACCCATTCATCTAGACGTGTTTGCCATTTTGCGGTTACCGATAATACGCGCGACGCACAAACCGATTCATTAGGCCTCTAATAACCGCCATTATTGAAATATAAAAGGAAAGAGCCCGAACAAATCCCCTGCGTGAGCAGCAGGTAATAAATATGCCGCGTCACATTTCCTGATTATGGTGTTAACTCAATCTTTGAACAAACTCGGTTGATTGATTGATCGATTGATTGATTATTGTTGCATGAAAACCGCTGGCGATGTCAATATTGATACATCAGTTTTGCGGAGGAACAGCGTACGTTGCCGCTTCAGGAAAACTTATTTTATTACGTAGAAGATTCATATTTTATCTATATGATTTCAGAGTACTCGCAAATACATAGGGTCGTAGTTATCAAGCTTTTGTACTTTAACAACCATTTAGTTTCATTGATGCTCTTTTGAACATGGAAAAAATTCACAAAAACTCAAGTCTGGAGAGCAGGTGGTTGAAAATTTATGACCACATAGAAGGATTGTCCTAAAAGTATCATATCTCCGTGCCAAAACGTCTGAGCGACCTCTGTGGGGCAAACGTGTGCAATTTACAATGAATGATCGTCCATTAACTCTATGAGACAGCCAGAAAGTGATTTTGAATAACGAGAAGTAGTGTTTGTAGACGTGTGGTAGATGATTGTAAAACCGTACATCAATATTTTCATTTGAGTCACGCACTGAAAAGCACATCAAAGGAGCATTGCCGAATCAAATTTGGATTTTGGTTTTAAACGGGAATCAAGTATAATGATATTATTATTGTAAACTTTATAACACTTGACAGGTTAGCTTTTCGATATTGTTGATGAAGGATTTCTTGCAGGAGACGTATTTTCGAAGATATAGCTTGTGAATTTAAAAAGGGGTATTGAAAGCCACACACTCAGCTAAAAAGTAGATTCACATTATTTTCATATAGTTGCTTACCAAGAGTCGTAAAATTGAAATGTGTTTGAAAGAATATCAGACATTCAAGTTGATGAACCTCGCTGTTCGGAAACAGTAGCTCATAATGCACAAGTGGATAACTGATTTTTGAGAGTGAGGTTTCAAAGGTCAAACAGTCGTGATAGCTCGGGGTTCTGCCGGGATCACACTTGGGACTATTACTGATCATACTTTTCATGAATGATATTGTTGCGTACGAAATTCAATTTTTAACGAAAATCCTACCTTATCGAGAGACCGTGGTAAAACGGACTATTCATTAGAACTAGATTAAGAAAAGGTTATATTCGATTATTTGAAGAACGATGCAATATTATTACTGTTGAGAAAAATTGCAAAAGTATTCATTATTTTATTTGAAAAAGCATTCAAACATCTACTCGATAATGAAGGGTTAGATTGATATGAGTAGGTATGGTATTGTCCTCGATACGTGAGAACTATCTGGAAGTAATTATGACTAATAAGGTTATG
The DNA here is from genome assembly GCA_013387265.2 of Cryptolaemus montrouzieri. Classification (NCBI taxonomy): domain Eukaryota; kingdom Metazoa; phylum Arthropoda; class Insecta; order Coleoptera; family Coccinellidae; genus Cryptolaemus; species Cryptolaemus montrouzieri. The sequence continues at coordinate 35,033,948 of JABFTP020000165.1, forward strand.
CTCCCTTGTCTATATGTCGTATGCATGTTCCGTTTCTTGTGTCTCCACTCTGGAGTGTGGAAGGCTCGGAAAATGTATGGTAGTACACCTTCACAGCTTTATGATGTTGGCATGTATGGTTGAAATGATTTAGGACGGTCTGATTGGCTGGAATTATGTTGCGCACCACGTGAAGACTAGATGAAAAGTTATAAGTCATTTGCATTATTTGGGCATGAAAAACTGAAGCAGAGGAAATTGTGCCACTTCCCTTTTCTCTTTAGATATTACATTGAAAGTGATTTGCACGCACGTGAAATTCAAAAAAAAAGATTTATTTTATCCATCCCTTGGTATGCCTGCTGGGTTTAAATGCTTGTTTTAAGTAGTTAAGTAGTTATATATATATATATATATATATATATATATATATATATATATATATATATATATATATATATATATATATATATATATATATATATATATATATATATATTGGAGTTCCCAGTCACTAATGCTAAAGCAGGAGATACGTGAAACCAGGTACTCTTTGGAGGGACTTATCTAGCTGCGACACCATTTCGTATTTGTGCCCTTTGAACAACTGAAGATGAGTGCTGCCTTGAGTTTCTCATCAATTCATTGTCAGCGCGGATATGAATTTGCATTGAAAATTTAATTTCCATTCATATAGGGTCCTAGTTGTATAGGGGAAATCCTAGTTTATCATTGGAAGTGTATGGTATATTTGCAGTACTTTTGAAGACTGTAGGAGCGACCTATCCAACCACCTACTGGTCTACCCGCTTGGAAATGCAAGAATTACCACAATCTCATTACTATTCTGGAGCTGACCTCTATAGACCTCTATAGTATCGACGCATGTCGATGAAAGATGAACTCTTGTCTCATTTACAAACTGTTTGAAGGTTTCTTAGAACACTGCTGGTCTATTATTCAATTTAAATGAGTTTGAACTCAAGTTAATAATCAATATTCTGCATGTCAGAGAGTGGGTCCATTTATTTACATTATGACCACTGTGGACTTGATGTAGCCGTTATATCAGGGCTATCTTTTAGTAGGAATCATCAAATATAATTCTGAATTGCTCATTATCAGTTAATATAAATTATCCAGGATATAATTGACTTTGGTCACCCAAAAAGGGTTTCGAAAAGTTAACATCAATATTTTTCAGTGCATGTTTCATAACTTGACATACCTGATACTGTTAGTCTGCCGAGTGTAAATTAGGTACCAAATGTGTGGTGCCCTATTAGTTAACTGCTTTAAGGTATCCATGCCCCTCTCGGACATTCACTAAAGGGACCGCTCCGTATACACGACGCCTCTTTAGGTCAAAGTAACTTTTGATTCAATACTTTATCAATTCAGCTGCACGAAAATTGTAACAATACGTAACTTCTGCAATTCTGAGTAACAAATACTTTCTGCTCCCTGAATATCTAAAAATATTTCACATATCTCTTTAGTTCGTCTTGAGATTTGATGCTTTCTCAACAGAATATTTATCAATGATCAACGTGTTTCGTTTTCACTTTTTAGTATAAAATCTGAGAGAATTGAAAATTATGTTCTGGGAGTATTTTATTCGATCAAAAATTGACAGTCAATGCTCTTGGTTTTGTTCTAAGAAGTTGTCAGGATTTCTCTTTGACTACCATAAAAATTCTATTTAGCACCTTGGTAGTAAGTACTCTGAAATATGAGCGTGTCATTTGGTCACCAAGAGGTGTAACAACCAGTAGAATTCAGGGAGGAGAAAGTTTAATATTTGTCGCATGTCGCATTCAAATAGTATATTCATTCATAACGAATTATGAAATGTTAAGAGTTAATATGCAATATTTGTCGTTAAAAGGAGAATACTACGTTTGGTCTTCCTTCATAAGTTGATGAATGACTGATTCTTCGGATTGGTTTAGTTCTTTCAACCCACGACTGTAACCTAAAAGAACACGGATGTCGAACGTTTTCTAGATTTTACTATTGTCTTCCACGTATTGATATTTTTGCTGGTATTTCATTACTCCCGACTTCTATCACAATTTTCTGGGTTCTACATATAGTATGAAAAGGGATGATTTAGTTATATCAATCGATGGAAATTGGATGAGATGCATTTTTCAATAATTATGAATAAATATATAAATGAATATGATGAAACTTCATAAGACGATATGAGTTGTTAACCCGTTCTAGAACATTGTAAATAACTGTTACTATCATATATATTTATAGGATTACTTTATACAAGAATGCAGCAGCCAAATGCTGGGACAAATTAGTCCATCATAAAAAAGACGAGATAAAAATAAAAGAGTAGCAATTGTAAAACAACCAAATCTGAACACGTGTTGGTGCCGTTTTCGAAATAGAAATGACAACAATAGAAAAACTCAGTAGGGCGAAAGACGCAACGCAAGATATCTGGGTACCACCATGACGTCTATTCTTGGACATTGTTGACGACACGTGCAGAAATTATATACAACACGGTTGTGGTAACAATTCAGTGTTTACCATGATATTTTTGTTGAAATTTAAGAGTCTTAGAGACAACAAGTGACAAAAGAGTATTCGTAGACGGAAAGATTTTGATAAAGTTTAAAACTTTATTTTCAGCAACACCCTCTGATTTGATAACTCGACATACTAAGACTAATATTGTGTGTCAATGAAACACAAAATGTTTATTTTTCATTCAAATTTATTGTATCGCCTTCAAAGTGAAACATTAACGCAAACGAATAATCCGATCACCAAAACATTTTTCGAACGTTTTTGCCGGAACGGGTACCTTGACGAAGTATATTTAGTTTGGGAAAAATAAAGAGTCGGTAGTTGTCCGATGGTATTTGTTGAGTTTTCGGTCAGAAATTCATTTAAACTCCGCGTCAGTATAGAAAACAGTTGTGCCAACAACAAAAATTTTGATAATCGTTTCAAGCCGATTTTTAAATAATTAATTCTCGGTACTCTTTCGACAGAATGTATAATCATTTACTATATTTTAATATTATCAATTAGTCACGATATATCAAGATATAAAGAATCGAACTTCTTAGATATGAAAGATGAAAATCAAGTTTCATGGTTAAAGGAAACCATTTTATTAACTGAAAAGAACGCTGATGCTGAAAATTAGCTTAATAAATTTATATAACTCAAACTTGCTTCAAAGCACAGTCTATGAATACTTTTTTCTCCTGTGGTTTTAAAACTCTCAAATTCCTACAGAAATATCATGATATAATATACTTCATTGTAATTACAAACGAGATGTATGTAATTTCTGACAAACTGTGCAGAAAAATTTGGAATATTAGGAATTATAAGTTAGGCTCAGTTTTCATTAGTAGAGTTAATGGCAGAGTACACAGGAATGCTTTTTAGTTGAAGTATTGTACTTGACCGGGTTTCGACGAGTAGTAGTTTACACGTAAGTAGAAAATAATATTGTAGAGTGGTAGAGTTCAATAGTAGAATCACAACAATGAATCTATAGCGTTGTCATGGTGTCAGCAAGTGTTTGATGTTACCGATATTTTACTGAGGGAGCTAATGAAGAAGAATAAATCAGTATGAAGGAAATATAAATGAGACATTGCATCTTCTTTTGACAGAGCATGCTATGACATGCAAGCGTACAGTTCGTGTATGAGGATGACTCCGAAAAACATGAATTACAACGAGATAGAAGTTACATTGCCTTCTCTAGCCACAGGAAATTATTATAGAACTCTTATGCATTCGTTCAGGTTCTTGTTGAGTTAGTGAATGTGAATGAGTGAAATCCATGGACTGAACTCAATCTGCAAAAGATAGATTTGATGGCTGTCCTAGTAATGTGTACCATGAGCTTGGTGATGTACATGATAAGAGTCTGTATTTTGCTCATATGACTTGAATTTCATATTGTGCCATTGAGAAAGTCAGTTTATCTAATGTTAGAGCTAAGTACTTGTCAAGAGTAATATTTCCAAATACTTATGATTCTTTTTCACGTGATTATTCAAGAACAGTTGTTCACGGCTTAATGTAGGTTACACCCTTATTACTATATTTTTTTGTACGCAGTCGAGGCAAGGACGTTGAAAACAGCAATTATAAATAAAATTGAGGCCTTCGAGATGTGGACCCTACGAAGGATGCTGAGGGTATCGTGGGTTGAACATGTAACGAATGAGGATATACTGAGAAGAACTGGTTTGATAGACCGTGAACTTTTCGAAAACATCAAAAGAAGAAAAATTGGCTATCTTGGACATGTACTGTGCGGAGAACGCTATCACTTCCAGCGTCTTATCCTCCAGGGTAAAATAGAAGGAAGAAAAAGAGGAGTAGGTAGGAGAAAACTATCCTGGCTACGAAACATACGACAGTGGAAAGGAATACAGGACTTCCAGACACTACAAAATGCTGCAATCATTAGAATCATATGATGAGTGAAAGGATGGACGCCTACGCAGGAATCTGCATGGCACTTGAAGAAGAAGAAGATAACCAACCATTAGGACCCCAGGACAAACCAAGGATCACAGACGCTATTGCAGTCTGAGTCTTCCTTGTTTCGATTTTATTGATAGATGAAGGTATTTAATAGAACTTAATGAAGTGTTTTGTATTAATAATGTACCATTACAACAAATTATCCAGACTCATGTTTATGAAATTATTAATAACGACATAGAATGACTCTTTATGCCCTAATCTCAATATATTTTTCAGTGCTAAAGACCTAGAACCGATCGATATTCATTGCAAGATTTGTGCAGTTTATGGACGAAACATTATGGTGATGGAATGGTGTAAAAGTGGGTGAGAGCATTTAAAGAAGGCATATTTGCATGATGAACAACGAAGTGGGCTTCCTTCGGTCGTTAATGAAGGTATGGTGTCGTAAGTGGACAATGAGGTGAGAGAAAAAAGACGCTTTACGATTTCCTCCTTCTGTTTTGACCTTCCTAATGTTTCGTGAAGTGTTTTTTATTCTTGAATTCATATAAAATAGTTGTGATGCAGTGATTTAAAATTCAGGCGGCAGAGTTCTATGAGGAGAGTATTCAAAAACTGGTATGTTATGACAAGTTCCTCAATGTTGAAGGAAATAATGTACAAAAGTAGATTAAGGTACAGGCTTTCATGTCAAAATAAAATTATTGAGATATCTTTGCACGCCTTTTTTTAATTTCAAAACAGAACTTACTTAAAAAACACGCCTCATATATTCATTAAATTGTATATTTCAATGTATGTTCATAAATGTCTTCAGTTCAACAGCTAGATTTGTTTGATTTTTCATTTTCATACAAATAATTCAACTAATTTTATTGACTACTTCATATTCGAAATGCTCATCAAACGAAACACTATAAACAACGATTCACGTGGTATTATCTAGATGGGTGCATGCCTGACTTGACAAAACCTGTTTTCATTAGTACAGTAGCTGTACAGTAGAATGAAAAGCGAAGGTAGGGGAAAGCGGGTGATCTAGTTACTCACCCACCCTGAAATCTCTACCCTCTGATAACTTTACTCGGCCAGTTACGTTAATATTAGTAGAGCATGAAGGATAATTAGTAATTACTCAGTTCACTCGACCACTAACTCTATTGATGAAAACTAGGATTTATGAATGAAAAACCTCTTATTGTTTATCCATCACTGATGGTCCCCATATATTCAGTTAATGTAAAGAATGTAATCGGAAAATCGTGGTAGAATAACCCTAATTCAGTTAAGTTCTCTTGTCTCAGAGTATAAACGTTTACATTGCTAACAGACATTCACTATGTAGTGATTACCGATATTACCAACAGCTCATGTGTAAGAAGAGTTTCAACATGGTATTAATCAAACAGATTGATAACAGCGAGTCGCCATTCATGAGTAAACTATGCGAATTGACATCCCCTTCCTATATTCTGATTCAATGAACGCACAGATGAACCAGCAGTATTCAATCGTCTATACCATAATTGCAATAACGTTCGCTTTTCACACCATGTCGGATATCGTTGATATAATCCATAGTACCTAGTCATGAAAGATCTTGAGGTGCTTCATATTACTGAAGTCGTAGGCATTTCGAAAGAACTGTGTTTCACGTCGTATGTGAAAAATTTTACTTAATCATGTGCATGATGGATGCCATTACAATTTATTGATATATGAAGGTATTTGATAGAATTTAATACAGTGTTTTGTATTAATAATGTACCATTACAACGTAATCGAGAACCATATTCACAAAATTAATAATAGCGACATAAAAAGACTCTTTATCCCTAATCTCAATATATTGTATAATTGAAATCGATTATATCGATATGTCGGTTATAGCGAAACAGTTCATTTATTACGTACTTCAACCTATTTATTATCGACAATATAATTAAGACTTGAGCAGACGGGTGTAGAAATTACTTGCTACATTTCACCTTGATGGAAATAAATCCTGTAATATATATCTCTATTTTTATTCGCCTTTATAGGGAAATATGAGTTACGTGGAATGTCATGGTTCAGATCGCTATAGCGGATAAGCCCGGCTTATGAAAGAAATAAGCCACTCACACCGATATTTGAAAAATGTGAGGCACGATCGCCTTCTGGATAAATAATTGGATTTCAGTGAATGTTCTCGATTCGAATAATTATTATATATGTTCTCATGTTTCGATTGAATTAACACAGTTCTATAGAAACCTCACCGAAGGCGACGTTGTCATTTTTTCCGCAAATTAGAGGAAAAATATTGAATTTTTATGAAATTTTAGCGTATTTTCTCGATCGCAAAGATGACATGTGGCCAGCGGCGGAGCAACGCATTCTTAACCTGCCTAGTATTCACGTGAGAAATGTTTGGTTGTCTTCATAACCTCATATAATTTTATACTAGTACTAACCTTCAAAAAATATAAATTTTCCTAGCTGTTGTGTAGTTGGTTCGTGAGATATAGCATTTTGTTTGAAGCAGCTTATGGTTTTTTCAAAAAGATGGATGAGAAACATTTGCGTATGTTAATAAAACATTGCTTTTCATTGAAAAAAATTATCGTTTCTTATAACTGGCTTGGCACGATGAACATTATTCGGACTCTGCATCAGAAATATGAACCGTTGAAAAGTGGTTGGGACCAAAAGATGCTGTTACCAACGAAAATATTAGGAAGTTCAAAAAATAATTTCGAATGACACTAAAGTTAGGTTAGTTTTCACGTCCTTTCTACTGAAGACTAATGAGAGACTAGTAGAAAGATATCTTAGAGAGAACACCTTAGTGGAGCGCCCCTACATATCATTTAACATGCCTAAGAGCAAGGTAGATCAGTCGACTCTATACTATGTAGTAGAGTATATCTAGAAAGGACTGGACAAAGGCGATCAATCTAGAAATGTTCTTATAAATCAAGATAGCATCCTTAGAAAAGTAGACGAAACCATAGCAAGGTGAGTGGAACGTCTGCTGTCGACCAGGCGTATAGAGGCTCACCTCGTCGAGTGAACCGTTCGGAAGACCGCCAGCAGGGGATGTCCTCAGGAGGAAGTACTATTTCCTCTCCTCTGGAACCTCGTGCTGGATGAGCTCCTGGCGGCCCTTGCTGATGCTTGGCACTCAACGGTGGGTTATGCCGATGATCTCGTCCTCCTCGTTCGTGAGAAAAACCTCAGCCTAATGTGAAGTTGCGAAGAACGCTCTGAAAATGATTGAACAACGGTGCAAGGAGAACGAACTGTCGGTTAATCTAAACAAAACATACATTATTCTATTATCTCGAAAAAGGAAACTACTGCTAGAAAACCAGTAAAACAAGTGGAATATCTAGCTGTGATGCTTGACGCTAAACTAAATTGGAACAATCACATCGAAAGACATGCGCAAAGAGTGCAAAACAGACTCTGGGACTGCCGGAGATTATTAGGTCTCAGATGAGGACTCAAACCAAACATAATATATTGGTTATACACGACAGTGATAAGACCTATGCGGCCTTCGTATGGTGGCCTGCACTGCACGAGAGATAAAACGGAACAAAATAGACAAGGTCCAAAGGCAAGCATGTCTAGCAATCACGGGAGCCCTGAGCCCTCCACTACAGATAGTGGTGAAGAAGGCGGCCATAGGGACTGAGACTGTGTGAAAGGAGGTATGTGGTGGGACAGAAATCCAACTTTTGGACACTCCACATCCCTGAACAAAATTAGAGAATTCCGATCCGACCTTCTCACAAGAGGAGATCAAATGAGAACCACCTACCACTTCGACGAACCCTTCAAGGCCGTCATTCCACCAAAAGAAATTCATTACTCATCCCACAGGGCCCCACCTGGTTTACAGACGGATCCAAAACCGGGATGGGTACAGGTATCGGCGTCCACGGCCCGAGGGCAAACATTACGATTGCTCTTGGAGACCATGTCACCGTAACACACGCAGAAATATCTGTCATTTGCCGGTATGCATAGGAAAACCTACACAGGAACTACAGAGACGCATACATGTACATATGTTCTGACAGTCAAAACGCTCTTGGATATCTGAAAGATACGAAGATTACATCCAAACTAGTTGACGAATGCAAAGCAGCACTTCGACAACTCAGTGCTATAAACAAAGCTTCGAAAAAATGAGATAACAGACAGCCTTGCCACAAAAAGGCAGAAGCTGTTAGGCCGATGGGGCCAGAACCGATTCTGACCATCCCATAGACCCACGTGCTCTCTTAATTTCAAAACCAGAACATCACCGAGGCCCTGAACTATTAGGCAGGCATCTCGGGACTGACATAATGGGGAAGTACTGGCCTAAACTATGCCTATTTCGAGGCTGAAAAGACATCATCCTATAAAATTGGTTACAGAGTGGGGAACCTTATTTTCGTCCCCCTTATATCCTCGTCAATCTTTCCGATTGCAGTACTTCATGTTAAGATGTGCTTTAAACTAAATGCTGAAATTCAGTATAGCTTCATCGTAGAAAAAGCACATGATCTACCGAGTTGCCGCTAAAAGCTACTCCACAGGTTGTGATAAGTTATCTTGAACACATAATTTCGGCATTCAGACGAGATGACAATTCAAGCTGCACACTGGCGGATTTCCCTTGCTACCATGACATGTAAGAGGACCTTCTGCGGCACGTGGGGTTTAAAGCCACATGTGCTGATGTGGTTCTTCAAAATCGTTCTGCTACCAAGACTCACCTACGCCTCGCTTATTTGGTGGACAAGGGTGGAAAACAAACGGCGAAACCTGCTGCAGGGAGCTCAAATAAACACCCCTATTGGGGCGCTAGGATCACTATCAAGGGTTGAACTAATGCACCTCACAATCATGTGAAGGGCAGTTTTGACTGCGTATACACTAAGAACGGGGTGCATGCTTGTGGTCGGTGCTAGCATACCCTGTTTCCTGAAGCTATCAACAGCGATCATCTCCTGAGGATGAACTCGGATAGAACCACGCCGAGGTACAACTTCGGTGATAAGATCGACGTGATAATCCCATTCAGGTAAGAATGGGGGAGGAGAGGAAGGATTCTATGGCAGGGGGAGGGTATATCTGGTTCACGGATGGCTTGTAGGCCAAATAAAGATAAGGTAGCGGAATTTACTGTCGAAGAAATGGGAGGGTTTCTATCTTAGATAAAAATACAACAATTTCCAAGTCGGAGATTATGGCGATACGGGGCTGTGATCAACGGCTAGCAGAATTGGGTACAACTAATGAGTGTATCATGATTTGATCCGACAGTCGGACTGCTCTGGGAGTCCTGGGCGCACACAGAATTACTTCAATGGTGGTCTGGGAGTGCGTTCAGACACTAGAACAACTGGGGTGTCGGTATCCATCACGGACCCCTTGGCCTTTACTGTAACTTTACTATTTGGTTCTTGTAGTAGGTAATTCCAATTTTTATTGTTACTTTTAAATTAATCAAATTGAGTTGATAACCTTCGATGAATATCCCAGAAGGTATGAGTCATTGGAAAATGTTTTATCAAATTGTAGTATTATTTTGCAAGCTTCAATCCGGCTCGTAGATATTGGTACTTTTATCTGTATTTGCAGACGTATCTTACTCTAATATACCTTGAGACAATCAACGAACTATAGATCCTATACATACGATTCATATTTCCTTCACAATGAATGATTGAAATTGATAATTCGTTATAGACTATAATTTCTCCTTTTCTCCAATAGCTATGCCTTTAAAAATAATCACAGTAAATGAGCAGCAAAATATCAAATGATGTATTACCCAAATTCATTCCCTTTCTGAAGGGGAAAGACCAAAGCAACAATATTGACTTTGGAGGAGCAAACGGCGCTCTGAAATTTTCCACTTTTATCCAACCTCTCTTTAAATTAAAAGAAAATATTTGTGGCAATTTAATTCGCCGAAAGCGGTGTTACGGGTCGAAGCGTGAAGAACAACGAAAGAAGTACACGCTATCTTGTCCTATGTGCGGTGCAGATATTGTTTAGATATCACACATAGACTTTCATGTTTCCATCGTCAACAATTTATGCTAGCACTCTTCTTTTAATATGTACTTAGCTGATGTAATCGCTTCGTTTTATACGACTATACCGGGGTTACAATTTTTTTGGATATTAAATATGCAGACGACAGATATGAAAGTACAAAGATTTTTTAACCTGTAAAATTTATTTTTGAAACTATAGAAGGTGTTGCTTATGTACAGAGTGTCTCAATTTGTTGATTTTGGAAATTTTATCCACTTCTATAGGAGATAGTGAAAAAACGTCTGATGAGTTCATGGTCCAATCCAAAGAAAACTGTTTCCTGATAACAAAACAAGAAGTTTCGGCACCTGTTATGTGGATATTCTCAATACTCAAACACTACTCGAATCGATAAAACCAGCCTCTGCTGGTAGCAAAGGTCTGAGTCGAACTCCCTTCTTAGTATTTATACATAGATTTTGCTTTTGTGCATGAGATCTTCACGCAGAGTGGCATTCTTTTTATTCAAATCTTCAATCCAGTGAGCGAACTCCTCCATTCTTTCAAGAGACAGATGATCTCTAACGAGGATGTTTTGAAACATTTATAGATGTTGAACTTTCACTGGACAGTTTGTTTTTTTTCGGTTTTAAAAATCGTTCTCACAGTCGATTCTGAAAGTTCAAAATTTCTATTAACAATAGTTGCTTTGCCTCCATTTTCCAATTTTTTAAAACCTTCAACTTCAATTCCAAAGTCACGTTTTTACGCTCTTTTAACGTAGAATTGAAACATGTATCTACATCAATGGTTGAAGCACGAGCGCCAACCAAAAATATACAAACCGAAACAAGCGAAGGGATTCCAAGAGATCAAAATCGTGTGACAGGGAATTGTTCAATCAGAATGGTCAGTGATATCGGAGATTCCCGTGAGTAAAGAGAAGTCAATTACTACACTGGACTCTTCATATTTTGAAGCGAACAATTCGCCTAACGCCAGGCATTTTAGCGCGAAATTTTAAATTCGCGTAAATACCCAGCCTTAGTGTGGGTATTAACCACCCTAAGGCAGGGTATTACTGTACTCTCTTTCTACACTGATACAATCAATCCAACACTTTTCCAATATTTCGTTAGCAGAACGATTAATCTTTGGCTTGAAACAGGCTTTGGTTTCGGCAACAACATCTTCGCTCGAGCAAAGTCTTTTTCTCTGAATTTTTCGAATCAGCAACGAGCCAGTAATCGCTTGAGACCAGATCTGGAGGAAAAGTTGGGTGCAATTCCAAACGTAAACCGTTGATTTTTGCCATGGCTTACCGACTTGTGGATTTGTGCATTGCCTTGATGAAGATTGTTTTCTTTCTTTTGTGACGACGATTGCTCTTAATCTCGTCACTCAATAAGTCGAGAAAAGTCCATGCGTATCCCAAAATATGGACGCCATAACCTTGCCTGCCGCTGGGTTTTTGAACATTTTGGTCGGCTTTCTCCTTCTGATCTTCACTCAGCAGATGCTCCTTATGAGCATTGTTTCATTCATGGCCACATAGCGATGCAAAAAAATTGTTCCATCGTACTTCAATTCTCAACATTCTCTTGATATTTTCTGGCGTAATAACCTCATTTGGTCGTCTAAGGCATTTTTCATCTTCAGTGGTTGTACATCACGTTCGAAATCAGCATACTAACGGCAAATGATTCTTTTTGACGGAGAATTTTCTCGGTAACACTTTCTAAGCCATATCTGAGCTTGTACGATATTTTTACTCATCAAATAGCAGCGTTTGATTGAAAGACGAAACTTGTGTTGATTCATTGTTTACAAATTCACAAAAGTAGCGTAACTTCAACCTCAATATCTCGTAAACTACTAAACGCAATGTTAAGAAATTTTGGCACGTTTCATTTGAAGATGAGTACTACTTGAAATAAAAGCCTATTCGATATTTCTGGCTCTATCCATTTGTTAGTCCCAGGAGCGTTTAACCCATGTTTTCACCGTTTTTGAGATACCGGCAGTAATATTTGATGGGTATCAAGAAAATGTCGTTTTGTGTTTGAATATTTTTTGAAAGGGTGAGAAATTTCCGCATGAACTCTTCACAAAACGAATAGATTAAGTTCATGAAAGAATTTTTACTCTTTGTCTCTGTAAATTTCGACAAATATCCAAACATTACAATTTCAAATTTTCACTTCATACTTTTTAGTCAAACGAATACGCAGATATTCATTTTTGTTATGGATTTTCTGATGGAAAAGCGGCAGTTCGTGAAAATCGAAGACGCTATCCAACCAGAAGAATATATATCCATGTTTGAGCACACAAAAATCCTCGAGGAATTAGAACAAAAAATTAAAAATTTTTTTTCGCAAATGCTAAATCGTATAGAAAAATCGAAAAATCCAGGAATGATTTTTATTTTGTTGAAAAATAGTGGCGTATCAATTTCATCTTCAAAAATATTTAGTTACGTATTAGTACGGACATTACTGGTAAAATTAGAAGTAATATTTTCATTGCTAAACATACTCTCTGGACTGTAGTTGACCGTCTACAAAATTTCAATCGAATATCTGCTGTCGTTTGGCAACAATCAATACATTTTTTATAGCAAACTTGAACACCCTGTATTTCTTCAACGAAGTATTTTTCGAATGTAGATTACATAGAAAACTACAATTATTTTTCGATTCTCTATTGGTCTTAAATTTTCCGTCATAGAAACTGGACCACTCCGTGTATAGTTTTTTTTGCATCTACAATCAAAATTTCACGAATCTCAAAATCGGAAAATTTCAAGGAAGCTGCTGCTATTTATTATTATTGGCGAATATTACTAATTTTCTCTGGTATCTGGTGACTTTCTTGTGTTCTTCATTCAATTCCATAATTTTAATTTTAAGCATTTTATGATATACTCTAATCATAAATTGGGTAACATGCATTAAGTGTACGTATTATCTGATGGCAACAGCAGTAGCTAGTCACACGTAGAAACAAACTTTCTATTTTGGGTCTGCAGTAGATATGCCCGATTCCGATCAGATTGTTTTGGCTCTGACTGGTTATGGATTAATAACGGAAAAAGCGGGAAAGGAAGCTGAAACTTTCACAATCAGCCATAATCTAACGCAGCTAGTCGACGAACCGACCAGAATACCTGATCACCCAACCGACTTCACGAACACCTTGGATCTTTTTTTGATTTCAGATCCAGATGATTTTGGAGTTGAGGTCTCAGCACCGCTAGGCACCTCAGACCATAACCTTATATCTGCTACTGGAACCATTGTGTTGTGTGAATTCTTTTCGTGCTTCCCATTCAGTCGTTTGCCTTTCAGATCCTCACATCAATGTGTGCACTGAATCTGTTACAGAAATCATTCATGCAGGAATGGATCTCTACATCCCTCATTTCATGTAAAGAAAAACAGCACAAAAGCCATGGTTCAACAAAGACTACGAAAGAGCCACTGCAGCTAAGAGCAGAGCTTACAAGTCATGGAAGATAAATCCAACAGAAGAAACAAGAACAACCTTCGTACGAATACGGAATGTATGCAACCTGACAACTGCAAGAGCAAATGCCAATTTCAACGAAGGTGCAATTAATAAATTCCTTGAACATGCAAGCGGGACTAGACAGTTCTGGTATATGGCGAAGACTGTCAGTGCCAATTTCTGCAAATCTGTGTTTCCGCCTCTAGTTAGAGAAGACGAAAGTGTAGCATCATCTCCGAAAGAGAAAGCCGATCTCTTTGCTCTCTTGTTCTCGAAAATATTCTGTGCTAGATTCATCTAACGCAATACCACCGAACATTCCACCTACATATTCTTCTATGGCACAAATCAAGTTCAGAGTCCGCACGGTGAGACGGGCTTTCTTACGAAAGCCAGACTTTTCTGAGTAGCTGGAAAATTGCGAGAATTCAACGGATCTCAAAGAAAAGAAAAAGTCCTTACCCCAGAACTACCGCCCTGTTGCACTTCTTTCCATCATGTCCAAAGTGATGGAGAGAGTAATAAATGATGAACTCATCAAATATCTTTAGTTGCAGGGAATTATTTACGACCGTCAGTATGGTTTTCGCAGGCAAAGATCGACAGGAGATCTGTTCGCCTACAACACTCATGTTTGTAAATCAGAGATGGAAAACATGGGGAATGTAGAGCAATAGCTCTCGACATCTCTAATGCCTTAGATATGGTTTGGCATGCACCTTGTTGAATAAACTTGCTGCATATAGGCTTCCCATATAGGGGTTAGATAAGTAGCTTTCTTTCAAATATCAATACAAGATATGGTCCACGGTATAACATCTGATTGTTTCCAGTTGCAAGCAGGAGTACCTCAGGATTCGATTATTTCGCCAAGCTTGTTTTCGTTGCAGATAAACGATCTTCTGTCATCCACAGCGAACAAGATCTTAGGTTTTGAAGACGATTGTACCATGGTACAGAGGATATCTGAGTGGGGTCAGTTGAACCTGGTGAACTTCAACGCGAGCAAGACGCAAGCAACTACGTTTTCTAGAAAGATCCCCGCTGGAGAACCTCCTCTAACGATGCAAGGCCAACAAATTGCATCCAAAGAGTTGATGCACCTTCTCTGAATAACGGCCAACTCCGGGTTTTGCTGGCATGAACATGTATCAGCAATAGCTAAGTCGGCATCAGCTAAACTTAGTTTTCTTTTCAGAGCGAAGCGATCCTTCATTTCATTTCAGCTGTTGCTTCTACATAAGGCGCAGATTCGACCTGCTTTGGATCTGCGCCCAAACATTCATTGGGGATGTTGGATAGTGTGCAAGAACGGGCTTTGCGCCTCATCGACCACTCGGAGATCACGCGCGATCTCCAGCCGCTGGTTCCAGAAGACAAGTTGCTGAACTTTCTCTGTTCTACAGATACTTTCACGGCAGATGCTTCAAGGAGCTGAAAGACCTTGTTCCGGGAAAACTTATGTTTTGCCGCAACGCTAGGCTGGCAAGGAGTTCTCATCATATGGCGGTACATTTAACGACCCCTCGAACATCTCTCTATAAGAATGCCTTTGTTTACAGCGCCAGTGAGCTGAGGAACTCGCTTTTGTTCAACATCTTCCCAACATCCTACAATTCGACCATCTTCAAGAAGCGAGTAAACAGACACCTTAATTCTTTCCAGACGCCCACTCATGTGGTGTAACAGGTTAGCCAGTTCCTGGGAAGCGTGCATAAAAAAAATTCTTCAAACGTATTAGCATCAACACACTAACCTCTCCCTTCATCATCTTAAATGACTTCGGTAGAATTCCAGCTGGTAGAAAGAGTCCTAATTATCTCCAAGCAGTGACCAGTTGGAAACCTGGATCGTAGTTGCTAGACAAGATATTTCTAGCTCTGTAACTTTAGGAGTCGAAGTCGCAATAGTTATGCAACTTTGTTTTCAACTCAGGTATTGTTGTGTAATCGTGCCTGATTTCTACATTCAAAAACAAACTTAAAGTGTCAGTTCGGCATCAAATGGAGTATGCACAATTGAAAAACTCGAAAAGGTATCACTCTAATTCGGACTGAGTGAATACAATACGGTAACCATGCGTGCCATATGCAGATTGAGCTCATCTCCAACACTACGTGACAGTTAACCGAAAGACAAGCCTGCCGCGTAAATCTGTCTCAACGAGCTTTTGAATCAACATATTCCTTTCAGAATTTCACCACCACACACAATAGAACGATTCTACCATTCGCACAAACATCTCGTGCCGATTTATTCGATTTCCTATTCCTACGAAACGTTTAATTGAATCTTACTCCAGATAATGGAGTAACAGCAAGCGGCGCCTACTCGATTCGGTTCGAGTCCATTATCAACCGCATTTTCTGGTTATCCGGAACGTAATTAAGCTACAGTATGCAATTCGTTTTAAGATCGCGCAAACAATAATATCTTCTCAATTCACTACGTGTTGCATGTGTGCTCAGCTTGTTTATTTCGCCATAATTAAGATGATGGTGTAAGCGAGCCTGGCGGTATCTTAATTTTGCGCACGACGCGTGTATGTATAGCCAGATCTCTGTTGAACAGGAAATTAAGCTGATGTTGGTCGAAATAATTAAATCATCCGAGTTCGCCTGCAGCTATTACGGAGGAGAATGCGAAGAGCTGTTCGCCATACATTACTTTATTTTATAAACGTAATCATGGAAATGATTGTATCGTAGCTTGAATATACTTTAGAAATAATTTTGAGGGTCTTTAGAGCGCTTAACATTAGCGTATGTGCATACTTCGTCTACCACAGCAATCTGATCTAATTTTTATTTTCTCGAAACAACAACGTTAGTAATTGTTGGTCAAAGTGGGTATGCTATAAAGAAAGTATAATGCTGAGTTTTGAGGGGGATCATGGCTCGACGTCATTAGGTGCAATTGGAGTCAAACCTAGTAGACTAGTTCACTGGTTCCAGTCGGTGTTTATTCTCGATAAGGCATCCAAAACCATGAGCGAGAGCTTCGGATAACATCTAAACAAATCACATTGAGAGTTTTTCTTCATCTTAATTTGTTAATAACATTAGTTTGGATCTAGTTGAGGTCAGAAAACTGGTGGGCGTATTCATTTTAAAAAACTTTAGAGTGAACTGAACGGAATCGGAAATTTGTCCTTACAATTTTACGTTCTCAGAATCTATTCGATGATCTTGATCATAAGCATATTGCGCAACTCCAGATTTTTCTGTATCTCTGTATCTAGTTTCAAATGATCTCTTAGTTTATGAAAAATACTTCTTTTCACAATCTTAACAATATAATCATATATGCATTAATTTTGAATTTTGGGTTTTCGCTGCTCCGTTAACCCATTTCTCTATACCGGGTGTAACTGGAAAGAGGCTCGCCCCTAAAACTTTCTTCCTATCCAATATTTTTCAATGAAATTTTTTGAAATTGATTAAAAATTTACTTCAAGTTGAATGGCACTGACAGTTTATCTGAAACGCTTCCGGTTTCACCGGAAATGAGCCAAAGTTTCAATTTTTAAATGGCTTAACCTGTATATTTTTTGGGAAAATCGAATGAAACTCTCTGTTTCTGTACATTCAGTATATCTAAATATGTATTTGCCGAATTTTCAAATCATTCTTGATAAATTTGTTCTCAAGTCTAGGTGGCTATGACGACTCAGCTGGTTCTAAAATTGTAATGCATACAAAGCATAAACGCAAAACCACAGCTTTATTTTGGCATGGCGCACATACTCATCATCGTACATTCCAGATGAATAAAAATTTAACAAAACACATAAACAACGCAAAATACACAAATGGACCATAGATGAAATGTCATCCAATCAATTGAGCATAACTTCACAACAAGTTTTCGAAGAGACCCCCATTCTGTGCCTGATACAGCCTATTGCGGCGAATAGTAGCCCGTACTACATTTGATTTGGAAAAATTTCAATTATTGCTCCCCGAACTCTATTTTCTAAATCCTCTCGATTTTCTGAAGCAGTTCTATAAACACGATTTTCACATGGGCCCACAAAAAAAATCTAATGGGGACAAGTCGGGCGATCGAGCTGGCCATCTTGAAGGGCCGTTGGTGCCTATCCACCTTTCATTTAAATTATTATTTAGGTATTGAACAACTTCCCTGCAGTTGTGCGCTGGTGCTCCATCTTGTTGGAAAATTAAGGTATTAACAACAGCCAGTGGTAAACCATCAATCAGATCGCTTATTTCGTTTTGTAAAAATCCTAAATATCTTTCCCTGTTAATGGTCCATCAAAAATGATTGGACCTATGAGATGTCGCCCTACCATTGTCATCCATACATTACACCCAAATCGTCCCTGGAAATTACCCTCACGTACTAAAAATGCTCGTTTTCGTGGGCCCAATAGCGCGTATTGTTTCTATTGAACATTCCGTTGTTAGTAAATCGGGATTCATCTGAATATAAAATTTTATAAGGATACCTTGGATTCATTTCCATCGTTTGAAGAAACTGGTTGCAATATTCTAATCTTCGGCCATTATCATTTTCATAAAGGTGTTGATGAAGATTGTATTTGAACGAGCGAAATTTATGCTTCTTAAGAATTCTCCAAACACTCTGATGACTTATCCCTATTTCTTGTGCGATTTCTCTGGTAGATGCCGTACAATTCAAATTAATGTACGCTAATACATCAATTTCAGAATTTTCGCTTACTATGAAATTTTGATTATCTGCAACAACCGGTTGCTGACGAAACTTAACTTCCAGTTTTGGAAAATAGTGCCTTGAAGGATGTTGCCGTTCTGGATAGCGTTCAGCGTATAAAATTGCTGATGCTGTAGAGTTTTTTCGGCATTCGCCATAAATGAATAGCATATCTACTTTTTCATTCTGTGTGTACAGCATTTCGTCTGTTTTTCTGCCGTGAAAATTCAAAAACTCTGAACAATTTATACCAACTCACCGATTCAGATGCAACACAATCTTATCTTATGACATTTAAAATTGAATACAAAAAATTCTATGATCTGTGATAGGATTTCAATGCATTTCCAAAGCACTTCAGATAATGAGTTGAAAAACGAGTATGATACTATGTCCAGGATTACGAATGGCAAATTTCAACGAAAAATTATCAATTTGGTTTCAAAATATTCTGCGTATTATAGTGCTAATGAGTCTCTATTATACCTTGCGGAAATAAGATTTTTTTAAAGAAACAATGTTTGGAATGTTACGAAGCCAATAACAGAAGGAATTCTACAGTTTCAGTGATGAATCCAAATGTACTCGATTTCGGTCGATAAATCACGCAGTTTTTTTGTCGTCATAGCCACCTTGACATGAAAACAAATCTATCAAAAAAAATTAAAAATTCGGCAAATTGGTCTTAAAATATGCTGAATGTATAGACAAAGTGAGTTTGATTCGATTTCTCAAAAAATATACAGTCAGCCATTTGAAACTCGAAACTTTGGCTAATTTCCTTTGAAACCGGAAACGTTTCAGATAAACTGTCAGTGCCATTCAAGTTGAAATAAATTTTTAATTAAGTTCAGAAAATTTCATTGAAAAATATTGGACAGGAAAAAAGTTATAGGGGCGAGACTGTTTCCAGTTACACCCTGTATATAAGAAAATTGCTAACTTTGTATTTTTTATGTAGTAATATTCGCAATCCTCACAATGATCTGTAAGACTTAACGTTATAGAAACAGTACTCTTGGATATTATTAATTAGCAATATCATGAAACGATTAATGACTTTAATACAATAGCTTTTTCAATGATGATGAACTGTTCAAGGGCTTCAGAAACGAATTGTTCTCAATTGATTTGACATAAACTAGGCCATTACGAAAAATTCTCCTAGTAAACATAGTAAGCTATGATATCTCGACCAGTTTTTCCAATTCCGTTGATTAGTTAGAACCTTGATTCGCGTTGACGTTGGTTGGCACTCACCTCATTCCGAACAAATTACAACTGTCTTTCCGATAACGAATTAGCAGCGCAGGAAACAAGGTGAAAATTTGAAATGAACTTTTGGAGGAACTCAGGAAGTACGGTCCAATCTTCGGATATATCAGCCGGCATAACTTTGTTTTGGAACAACAAATGTGGGGCCTGTGTTGTTCGTCGAAATATATTTCGCTCAGGTTCAACTAATTTTCGGGTGAGTTTCGATTAGGGGAACACAGCGAAATTGAATAACTTGTAGAAGGATTTTCATTCAGCTACTTGGACACGGCGGGGTTGCGAGTAATACAAGCAGGTTTTTCTTTTGGGAATCGGTAAAACATGAGGATGAATCTCTAATCAAGTGGGTGTACAAACAGGTGGGTTCAGCAAAATCTATTTTAACAGATGGCGCTGCAAAATGCCTACTCTGCAATCATGGCATGAAAATTCCTTCGTTTAAGGGTCATCTTGGGGTAGAACTAATTTCCTTCCCACTAAGATATTTACAACTTCGATGTTTTCGAAGAAATTAATAATTTTGAACATCTTGGAATCATAGCCTGTCTCCACTTTTGCTGTGTGCAGTAAACGAAAAGCTGGACTCTCTTCAACTTTTCCTAGCAATGTTCAGTTAAGAACTGCTCAAAAAACACATATACAAAAAGATCAAGAATCACCTGCAAACCTTTGCACTTTTAGAAAACTTTGTTATTTCAATATTGGATAACTACAGGTTGTCATTTCAATCGATCTAAATCTGTCTGAACGATAAAAGATGGGGACAAAATTTCAACAGAAAGTTTCCGGGTATCATTTCTTCTTACATCCACCAAATCTAACCAAAACTACTTCAAATGACCTTGGAACCAAATTCAGAGGTTTTGTTAGATATATCTCTGATTTTACCGAGATGATAGGGGCATCAAAAGGACAAGGAATTATGCCTCAAATTGGCCCTAATATGATCACTCAGCAATATTCAGAGATTTCAGCAGATTTACGGGTCATTCTGGGGTTTGAAACATTATTCTGATAAGAGGAGTTGAAAGAGGAACCGATTTCAGAATAATTAATTTCCTGAGTGACTTGACCCTGAGGATGAGGTACATCTATCAAAATAGGGCTCCAAGGACACTTGAAGTCGTTTTGGGGTCAAGAAAAGATGGAACTTAACGCTAACAGTTTTGGTCTTTCGATTTTTGCTGTCAAAATCATTTGTTCCATATTTTGAAACATGGAATTACATCCGAATAATTATCACAAGGTAATTTCAAGGTCCAATTCGATATATAACACCAGGTTGATCCCAGATGCTCAGATCCACCTTTGTGACAATCCCCAAAAACCCAACCTAACCTAAAAAATGCAGTGACTTTCGCTTGATCAGTCTGATGAGTCTTTTGAAGACATTTTTACGGATTATACATGCCAGAATTCGCCGGAATTGTGAATTCGATCTTGATGACTCTCAGATGGGTTTCACGAATGCTTTCGGAATTCGCGAGGCTTTGTTTGGTATTAACGTCCTTCTCCAGAAATGTCGAGATTAGCGTAAAGATGTTTTCGCCTGTTTCATTGATTATGAGAAGGCATTCGACAGAGTGCTTCACCCTAAGCTGATGTTGGTGCTTCGGGAAATACAACTCGACAGCCGAGATATACGAATAATTGAGAACCTATACTGGGCACAGACGGCGGAGGTGCGTATAGAAGGAAAAGAAACATCTGGTCTTCAGATACGACGGGGAGTCCGGCAGGGTTGTATCCTCTCACCCCTACTTTTCAACCTCTACTCAGACCGAATATTTAAGGAGGCTTTGGAGGATGTGGACCATGGAATGAAGGTAAATGGCGTCATGCTTAATACTATTAGATACACAGACGGCACAGTTGTCTTATGTGACAAAATTGAGGATCTTCAAGAATTATTAAATTAAATCAATATAGTGGGAACAAGTTATGGTCTTTACATAAATACCAATAAAACAAATTTCATGATATTTCGCTACGATCCATACAAATCCACCAAGTTGTTTCTGAATAATTCTCAAATTGTAAGAGTTGAGATATATAAGTTTTCTGACAGAGAAATTAGATCCCGATACTGAAATAAAGTGTCGCATTCAAACAGCTAGAAATTGCTTTCAGATCATGAGAACTCTCTTTTGTAATGACACCATTAACCTTAAGCTTCGACAACGAATGGTCAAATGCTATATCTGGCCAGTTATTTTGTACGGTGCAGAAAGCTGGACCCTCAAAGAACGCACGATTGATCGTCTGGAGACCTTTGAGATGTGGATCCACAGAAGACTGCTGCGTATTACCTGGACTGATTTAATTACTAACGAAGATGTTCTCGGTCGAGCAAGAACAGAAAGACAACTATTCACAACGATAAAATGCCGCAAAACATCTTATCGCGATCATATAATACGAGGAGACAAATATCGCTTGCTTCAATTGATCATGAGGGGGAAAGTAGAAGGACAACGTGCTGTAGGTTGAAAACAGATGTCATGGCTTAGTAACATAAGAGCGTGGACCGGCATTCGAAATGCAGGTGACCTTTTTAGAATGGCAGAAGATAGAGATGCACTCCCCACAGTAATCGCCAACGTTCAGGGGACCGAGCAGGGCACTTGAGGAAGAAGAATTTCAAGGTCATTCCAATGTCAATCTCCCCCTAGATTCGGCTAAATTTCTAAAATATTCAGTTGCATCGATTGAAAAGAATCACTCTGTATAAAAAGTTGTTCACTATTTTGTGTATACTTTAACTGTACGTATAAAGTCCATATGTTTTGAGACGATTTTTCTGTATAAACATAGGTCCGTGTTTTTGAGATACAGGGTGTTCCAGTTTCAAAAAAAGTACCTTTCTTGTTTATCAATTTTATAATCTTTGAGAAATTGGCCACAAGTTTGGAACATAGGTTTCCGTTTTAGTCCTGCACGATTTGGATCACACTATTGTTGTAAGAATCTACGGGATGGTATTTTTTTCTTGGGTCAGTGTTTTTCGGTATATTCATTTATTCTTTTCCGTTTCTGAAAAATGTCTTTCCAATTTACGAATCGAAAGAAGCTGATTTTCATTTTTGTTGCAGATTTAGGAATGGTGATTTTTCAGAAGCAGATAAACATTAAAGTACAGGGGAAGAGATTTGTGTTTCAAAGAACTTGAGTTGACCTCTTATAAGTAATCTAATTGAGAAAACATATGGTGCAAGATTTGAGAACACGTGATCTTTCATGTTTTTCGCTTCAAAATATAAAGCCAAAAATAACGCTCTCTTGACAAAGACATATTCAATTTTATAATGGTACCTTCTCTTATGATTTTCTCTTTACGAAACACCTTCAATAACTTCGTAACAGTTCCCGAGATATATATATTTTTTGAGATGGAAAAAACTAATACGGGCATTATTTCGTGAAACGAGCAACTTATATTTATTTTTTTGATGCTAACGAACAGTTTCATCACTTGGGCGGCGTTTCATATGAAATAACGAAGAAAAAAAACCGTCCATCCGCAATAAACAATTTGAATTCTGTAGACCTGATAGATAAACTTTCGACACTTGACAATTTCAATTTTAAATTCGTACCTTCTGATATAAAAAAATTAATATGCTCCACAAAAATTCCATAAGATTAATGACCTCCTTTAATAAAAAATCTTTGAACGAAATGAAACTTCACACATTGTATATGAATCTTGAAATCTTTTAGAGACCTGTTTGTCACTCAAAATTATTGCCAATTTGAATCAAACTTTTCGAACAAAACCCAGCTCATTTTTAACAGATATTTTTGAACTATTTTGATATCTATAACGAATAATAAGTTAGTACAAAAACATATTATTTTTTGGTACAGATACGTTGATGCTATTCTTGTGGGCTTTTAAGGCTCAAGCAGACAAATAAATCAGTTTTTGCGTTTTCTAAATAGAATCCATAATGTAATAACTTCACTGCTGGAATTGAAAGCAAAAATTCAATAAATTTCCTAGACATGACCATCACTTATCTCAATTATAATGTGACCCACAACATATAAGAAAAAGAAACATCTACAGACTTAACAATCCTGATGGATTATTTCAATCACATAACACATACATTAGCCGCTTCTAATTCAGTGACTCATAGAGCCTTTTCTATTGCATCATATAATACTATTCCAGTCTCCCACATGAACAGAATAGAAACAAATTTCTCAATTTCTATATTCCATTTTAGAGAAACCAGACAATAAGTACGTATGTATATTTTATATTGGCCAAGCAAAAACTGAAATTCAGAATTGAATGCAACGAATACCCAACAGTTTACATAGAACAAACAGGTCGCAATTTTGAATCAAGATTCAAAGATAACAACCCACAGTTTTCAAACCTATTGAATCTATAAATCACATAATTTCATAATACAAAAATTTTCCATGAAAGCAATAGATGGATGACAATGAATCTGTAGAAAATTTTGGAAAACAATAAACACAAAATTCACCCTTTATAGTCAATTAGAATTAAATCATTCCCCACTACTCAACATTTAAAATAGGTATACTTAGCACATTCTTTCTCATAACTGTTAGCACTAGACACCTGAATACGACCAAACTGTCGAAATCGGTCGTGCGTATTAAAAATAAACACTGTGGAAATCAGACAAAAGTGTTTCATTTTATTTATATCATATGAACCGGATAGTTATATATTATAAATCTTTCTATTTAATGCGTTGCTTTAAAACTTTTTCAAACCAGATATCTTGTGGATTAAGATTAAAAATCTAATATATACTCACAAATTACGTTAAGATGGGCATTCGCTCTTATAGCCTTATGCATCCTAGCCGGACCCACTTGGCATTGATATTCAGCGTCATCCTCGAGAGATGCGTTGCTCACCCGAAGGTTGTACACGCCGTGTCTTCGATCTCCAATCACTGAATATCTAGGGAATCCTGGAATTACGCTAGAGAACCCTGCAAATTAAATTTAAGATTAAATTTTGAATCGGAATCTATCATCGGGAGTTGTAAGTGCTAAGTATTCTATCCATTTAATTTCGAACAAGTTTCTACAAGAATTAAGCTTCGGATGTGGACGACCATAATTATCTATACCTGCAAGTGTAAAGGAATGCATAAAATTCATAATTCTTTTGATTTTCCGATTATTGAAAAATGTTCGAACAGGAAAACTTTTATATTCAATTCGAAGAACACAACACGAAGATATATGACGTCATCGACCTTTATTTTAAATCACAACCTCCATTTTCTCATTATCATCAGGTTGATTTGATTACATATTTGCATTTTCTTTTCTGATTAACCTAATTCAGAACAAAAGCCTTAAAGCATTTAACATCATTCAATTCCTATTATAGATTAAAGCTCACATACAATTCCCCAAGTTTCGAAAAGTTACAGAAAAGAGGTATCAGAAAAGTTATTTACTATAAAAATTTTACCCCTACAAATATATAACTTGTTGAAAGAAAGCTAACAACTCGTAAAGATGAACTCCTGTGTAATCGTTTTCTGGCAGGAATCCTCTTCAATACTGGCTCCCTAATCTGTCCGCCTGTTTTTATGAACACACTCGTACATGTTGCATTAAGCAATCAAGCTTACTTAAACACTGCATGCAGCATTTGATACCTTCAAATCACAGCGTGGATTACAATGTCTTGTTTCAAGCACATCCAATTGAATTTGACATAGATAGAAAAATTGACAGGTTGGAATTATCTCTCTCTTTCACTAGTGAAATTATTTATGATCATAGTGCAATTGCTATTTTCTCTGATAAAAGTCAAATTTCGAACAACACTGCTGTGGGTTTTCATGAATCCTTGAAATAAAGGAAAAATTCTTCAAATTCCATTAAAATAATGAATTGAACTCTCGAATACAATTTTACTGAAGGTCGGCTCATAAAGGTATATTTGGTGACAACGCAGATCGTTTGGCTAATTGGATACCTTGACATCACCGCAAATATTTAAAATTCCCTGAACTGATACTTTCCAAAAAATTTAAAAGCACAAACCTATGCCTATCCACAAACCAAATTCAATATTCTTCAGGCCAGATGTACTAAGGGAAAAGCATATTTTATGTCGCTTTATTGGGACAACATATCACCCTGGTTCTCTAAACTAGGACTAGATAGGGACTTTATTGTGGCACTAAATCGGCAGAGATCGAATCATTATAATCAATAATATCAAATGATGATAAAATTATAATGTAACGAAAGAAAACATTACTGCAAAAAGAAGGGAAAATTTTTCTTGAAAGAAGTTATAGTACTATAAAGATTTTCTTTGACTGACTTAATGAGTTTATTTTAGTTAGGTCATCAAACAATGTAACATGTAATTAGTTGAATGCCGAATGAATGAATGAATGATGGCAACAAAAAAAATTCTGAATTCTTCAAATTAATAAAGTCAATCCGGTAATTGAATCAGAAAACTTAAACCTTTTAGAAATTTGTTTAGAACAAAATTATTTTAACTTCAATGGAGTATTATGTTTGTTTGTTTTTCTTTTAACGTGCTCTATTTCTGCCTTTCGGCTAATGACACGCCGGGGAATTCTGTCACCTCACTAACCCGGGAATTTTGCCGAACCCCTCTCGTGTCGCGGGAAGGGATCTTTAATGTCCAACACATCTCTGTTAGACAGGACCGACCTCTTTACAGATGGACTCTCAAGCGATTTCCAGAATCCGAAAAATCGCACCGACTTTGTGAGGATTGAACCCAGATAACTCTGCGTAGGAGACGAGCATCATATACATAACCCACCGAGCCGGTAATTGAGTATTTTATAATAGTAAAAAAGGTTTAAGCCTTCTACTCGCTGAAATTTTCATGGATAATATTGAAAAAATATCCAAGAACATCTGTTATTCAAACACTTCATTTATAGGTTTAGATATGTCGACGATATCATTTATTGTTTCACTGGACAAACGGACAATTGAAGTCATTCAAAACATTCATTAACGAAATTCACAATAATATTAAATTCACGTTAGAGATAGAAACAGAAAACTCCATTAACTTTCTGGATTTAACTATTACTAAAATTAACGGCAAACATGGTTTTCTATTTTTCATAAGCCATCGCATACAGATATTACTATTCACAGCTCATCTACACATCCTTATCCACATAAATTAGCTGCTTACAATAGTATGGTAAATAGATTCATTAATATCCCAATGTCACAAAACAATTCAATAATCAACTATGATTGAGAACATGATTTCAGGCAAAAATTTCAAAAAGCTATCCAGGAAGTATTTCCAAGTATAAAAAGTAAATAAAATAAGATACAACAGCTTAACTTATATTGGTAACCCTAGCCTAAAATTAAAATTATTCCTCTCGCATTATAATCTCAATATAGCATTTCGCACTAATACTTCTTTAGGCCGACATATCAAAAACTACAAATCTAAAATTGATAAAGGTAATAAATCCGGTGTTTATAAACTGTCTTGCGGGGATTGTAATAAAATTTATATTGGAAGAATTTTCAGAAATTTAAAGTTAGATTATCCGAGCACAAACGTAGCTTTAATTATCATAAATCAGATTCCCATTATTCTAATCACTTACTCGAAGAAAACCATAAGTTTAATGATAATTTCAAAATTCTATACAATGAGAATAATAGACGAAAACTCAATCTATGGGAAATTTTAGAGATTAATAAAGAAAATAATTCAGGTAGATTACTTAATAGTCAATTAAATCTGAATCCTTCTCTTTACTCAATCTTTTCAATTCATAAATTAAGCAACTCCGATGGGTTTTCCAACATACCCTTGTACTTGTACCTATTGTAATATTAAGTAGGAAAGACTGAATAAGGAATAATTCTGTTCATTAGTTTGTATCTATCTGATGAAGCCACAGTGTGGTGAAACCGGTCATAGTTTTGTTAATTTAGTGAAAATCTAAATAATATAGTTTTATTTCATTGAAAATATGTTTATCGATTTTCATCAAGTAACGACATCCTTAATCAAATTATCAAAATAATATTATATTAAATATTTCAGCAATAGAAGACATTATGACTATTTTGTTGATGTTTATGCATGTCACTACCGACCCCAAACACTGTCACAACCGCCCTTGGTAATTGGTTGTAACACTTTCCTATTATCTTCAAATTAATTTAATGAGTAAAAAAATCGTATTTAGCGACACTGTTATTTTTTTACGAAGGCAAATGTACAAATTACGATACAAGTTCCTTTACTACGAGCTAACTAGTAAATTAACAAAATTATTGGCGATCAAACAGAAATTTGTACAACTATACCCAGTCTATCCTATATAACCTCCAAACGGAATAGCGAGATAAGAGTATCAATTCTCATACGATCATTTACCTAATACGCATAAAACAATAAATTTTAATCAGAATTTTGATGGAATCAAAATGGTTATGTAAACGTAAAATTTTTGCAAACAGTTAAAATTAATCGAAAGTTTCCATTTGGAAATAATTCTCGTTAACGAAACAGCACTTGAAAAATTTCGGACCTTGACGATCCACAGTAATTACCTTTCGGCATACATAACCTCCAAACTAGGGGAGCGAAATGGACTCACCGGTATCTCATGTGATCATTAACCTAATACGGGGAAAATAATTTTGATCGCCTCTATGAGAATCAGCTATCTGTAATTGTATCTGAAATTGGATGTGCGAATCGTAGATCGAAACTGGGGTAATTGCTGTATGTCTCCAGGGGACCTGACCGTGCTCTGATATTTTCCCGATTACGGTTTTTATTTTGAACGTTCCAGAACCCGATCTGTCAAATAAATCAACCGTATTCATTTTCAAAGTAGGCGTTTAAATTCGGTATAAGGTTTCTCGAGAGATGACGGGTTTTGTACAAGTATTGCTTGATTAAAAAGATATAAGAATTGATTTAAATTTGATCCAATTGGTTCGTCTAACTTTGTTAATAACAAAAATAGGGTGCCTATACAGGGAGGATTGATATTATCGTTTTAGTACTGCGGCTATGTGAAATACTGAAAATAAATGTAAATGACCCCCTTTCTTCGTGTTGTTTTTGCTGCAAATAGCTTCGAGCTAGTTTTTTTTCTTTCTCTAGTTATTTGGAAATTTTGTAAATTTTCAAAATCAATCAAGTGCCAATATATCTATTGTTTTTGAAGTTATGTAGAAGTGATTCTAACATTTTACAGTCATCTTTTCACGTAGAATCGAAATATGTGTGGAAATTTCTTCTTTTAATAGGTAATTTTAAATGAGATGAAAAACACAAGGTTTAACTTTAATCTACACTTTATTTGAAAAAATTCGACGACGTTTCGCTGACACAGCAGCTTTATCAAGAATGACAAAAAGAATAAAGAGTATGGTATTATAAACAAATCGTAGAACAAGTTGGATAAATAACAGGAAAATCCACACCGAGCCATTGTACAGTTAGTATGAAAGGTAATAAAAACTAATTAAACAAGTTAAGTAGGTCTTGAAAAATTCACATCTACCTGCACATTCAAAAGCTTGTCCGAATGTTTGTATCTATTTATTTCTTATGCTTCTAGGAGATCTAATTTTGAACTTTTGATTTTATATGTAATATGTCAAAGTTTTTATTGAATCAGTAGAAGATTATAATAAAGAGTTAAACATCATCAAACAGATAGCCATTAATGATTCATATAATCCGGATATGATAGATCTAATCATTCGTAAAAAACTGTATCAGAAAGCAATAAATGAAGTATATCCTATTCATAAAGACTATAAAATATTCAACAGTTTAACATTCTGCGGTTCTGCAGGTACAAATATTAAATCCTTTCTCGTCAAACAAAATCTTAATATAACTTTCAAAACTTCTAATAACTTAGGTAAACATATTAAAAATATTAAATCTCGCGTTGAAAAATCAAGTAAATCATGAATCTATAAACTCAATTGCGGTTCTTGTGATAAAATTTATATTGGTAGGAGCTATAGGAGTTTTGGCATAAGAACATCTGAACATAAACGTAGCTTCGATAAAAATAAATCTGATTCAAATTATTCAAACCACTTAATAAAAGAAAACCATTCATTCAATAAAAACTTTGACATATTACATATAAATTCAAAAGTTCAAAATTAGATCTCCTAGAAGCATTAGAAATAAATAGATACAAACATTCGGACAAGCTTTTGAATGAGCAGGTAGATGTGAATTTTTCACCCCTACTTAACTTGTTTAATTAGTTCTTATTACCTTTCATACTAACTGTACAATGGCTCGGTGTGGATTTTCCTGTTATTCATCCAACTTGTTCTACGATTTCTTTATAATACCATACTCTTCATTCTGTTTGTCATTCTTGATAAAGCTGCTGTGTCAGCGAAACGTCGTCGAATTTTTTCAAATAAAGTGTAGATTAAAGTCAAACCTTGTGTTTTTCATCTCATTTATATCATGGATCTACATCAAGCAACGGCCTCCACAATTCAAATGGTAATTTTAAGTTCGCTGAATATTTTTTTTCGTTTTGAAGACATACCACCACTCTCCAATTGATAATGAGTAATATTGATTGAAAGGATAGATTGTCTCAGTTAATTAGGCTTAGTTAAGTAGATATACTAAACATATACTATACCTAACGCAAATCCATCTTTGGTCCATTGTACTTGGCCAGCTAGATTTGCCACTTCGCATTCCAACATAACCTCCCCACCTTCCTGAACTTTCACGTTTCGAGGCTGCACACGAAAATATTGCTGCTGACCGTGTGATGATGAGATGAACCATAACAGAAATACTGAAACAAAAGGAAATAACTGTTACTAAAATGCAAGACCTAGTCCTCGTTGAATTGTGTGGGGATCAGATCTTTCCCACGTAGGCATAAGAGACGATCGAGATCGAGTTCCAGTTGGGCATGGCAGTATTTATAAAGATCAAAACTTACAATTTCTATCAGAAAACTAAGGTTACCTAGTGGTATTTCAGAGCAAAACTGTGGTTGAAGAGGAAATATGTCTTTTTTCTTCAAATTCAAGCATTTTTGCTTATGTGTTTCTTATTACTTTATGTAAATCCATTTTAATTAAGTAATTGTTATTTTGTGGCCCTGTGGATTGTACTTTTACATAAATATAGAATGATAACTTTAGAATGTTCCTGAAAGGCTTCTCAGCAACAGTTTCTATAATGTTTTCTTCTAGAGCAATAGTATAATTACGAAGTTGAAGATTTATACATTTAGAACATTAGTGATACAAGAACAGATCCTTGCAGAAGACCATTATTTAGTGTACGTCGTTTCTCTTCAACAACAGTTATACTACTGTGCTCATTATGGATATTATTAATCGGACATATCTTGCAGAAAGAAAAAATTACAATTCTGATTTCAATTTACTCTCAAATCCTACCTGGATGACTTCTGATCGAACATAATCAAAACAATTGAGAATCCTTGATATAGAAGTCTGTTGAATATTTTGAAGGAATCAGAAAGTGGACTGATAGGCAATAATTTTCATCTAGTTTCAAAATGGCAAATGAATAACAATATAAGCAAAGGACAAACAATTAGGTTGGTCTCATTTTAGTAGAACAGAAGAAAATAGGATAAAATATAAGATTCAGTAGTATTGACAATATAATTTCAAAAAGACATTAACATGGTACAATACATTATGATTTAAATATTTTCATTGCGTGTCTTATGATGATTATTATTTTATTATTATAGACTAGAAGCCTACACACATTTATATGAGCATACATAAGGCACTGAAAAATATGTAGACCTGGTAACCCAAACCTTTTAAACTTTTTTTACATACTTGAGTCCACCAACTATTCTCACAGCGAGCCACTAGGATGTCAACTTCTATTCCCCCAAGCCAACAGATGGTACCTCAGAGTAGATTCGCAGAGAGCAATGAAGTTTTCGAAATATGCGATGATACTGTTATTTTCAAGATTCAGAAAATAAAATATTCCTGCATTATATATATATATATATATATATATATATATATATATATATATATATATATATATATATATATATATATATATATATGTGCTTCAACGAAAACTGAACAGGGCTTTATCTACCAAGATATTCATTTCTGATCAAAACGCAAAACCAGGTCAATTTTGGTTCCAACGGGGGTAACTTTCGGGGTACAAAACTTGCCTGAAATAACCTTGAACATTTTGAATAGGGAAGATGGGTCGAGTGATGACAAAGAAACCTTTGTCTATATCGCCTTGAACAAATTTCCATTTTTAATTGAAAACTGTAGAAGATAGAGTGAGCTACTGAAAAATAGAGGAGACTATCTATCGCTTAGAGCTATTCAAGTATTAGTGCAAAAAAATGGAACAGATTCATTCCAGATCAAAGGCTGTCATCTTCCGAAACACCATTCACATCTCAAATTTCAACCCCTACAGTAGGGGTGACCACCCTGTGATATTTTTAAAGCAGAAGATAGGTCAAGTAATAACCTTCGATAGTCTTCTCTATTTTTCAGTGGCTCACTCTGTATCTTCTACAGTTTTCAATCAAAAATGAAAATCCGTTCACGGGGATGCAGACAAAGATAATACCTTTCTTTCGAGTTCTTCTTCACTCGACCCATCTATCCTCTTCCAAATTTTCAAGGGTTGTCACCCCTGCTCCAGGGGTTGAAATTCGAGATGAGGATGGTACTTGATGATGATTGCCATTGATCAGCATGGATCCGTTCCATTTTACCTCACTGAAACTTGAATAGTTTCAGGAAATAGTCTTTCCTATCTTTCAGTAGCTATATATTATCAATCTAAAATTGATAAAAGTAATAAATCCGGTGTTTATAAACTGTCTTGCGGGGATTGTAATGAAATTTATATTGGTAGAACTTTCAGAAATTTCAAAGTTAGATTATTCGAGCACAAACGAAGTTTTGATTATCATAAATCAGATTCCCATTATTCTAATCACTTACCCGAAGAAAACCATAACTTAATTGATAATTTCAAAATTTTACGCAATGAAAATAACAGACAAAAACTCAATCTATTGGAAATTTTAGAGATCAACAAAGAAAAGAATTCAGGTAGGTTACTTAATAGTCAATTAGATCTAAATCCTTCTCCTTTACTCAATCTTTTCAATTCATAAAGTAAGCAACTCCGATGGGTTTTCCAACATACCTCTTGTACCTATTGTAATATTAAGTAGGAAATAAGACTAATATATAAGGAATAACTCTGTGCATTAGTTTGTGTCAATCTGATGGAGCCACAGTGTGGTGAAACCGGTCATAGTTTTGTTAATATAGTGAAAATCTAAATACTTTAGTTTTATTTCATTGAAAATATAATTATGCTTTAATTAAAAATACAGCCATTCATTATGTCACTACGTAACCAGATTCTTACGTTTGAGTTACGAGCTTTACGTCTACGTTGAAGACATTTGCTTTAATTCTTTAATAGCCATCGTGAGGAATTCTGGGAACATACAATCGAATACTTCAGCGTTATGTTCTCTTGTTGATCTCAGAACGCCTTCAAGTTCAGTCAATGAAAAGGTTAAGGTAAATTTGAATTTGGGAGGCTTTTACTTGGTAAAATTCCATTATCAATAATAAAAAACAAGTACTGTGTTTTAAGGAATTTTACTTAATAATTGCGATTCGTAACGCGTTTCACTACACCGTAGCTTCTTCAGACGAATGATTATGCAGAAAATGTAAATGAGAATATAACTATAAATGTTCTTGAGTAATTAAAAGCTTATTGGTCGCCTCGCCTAAGTGGTTATTTATGACAGGTATATCCAATAAAATTAAGGAATAGATTGCTCTGAAAGATTCAATAGAGGTGAAGGGCTTCAAATCGACTTGTTCATTGATGAGTCTACCTGAGTGTTTGTATTTATTTATTTCTAAAGTTTCCCAAAGATCTACCTTCCAATATTTTATTATCTGTATGCAAAATTTCGAAAACTGTGGGTCGAAAGAATGGATTATTTTCTAAGAGATGATTCGTTAATTTGAAATTTATATTTTCTTGGTCTGTAATTAATGATTTTGCTGTCGAAATTATGTTTTTAACAACTTTCTGAAATTTTACCGGTAGATATTTTTTATTTGTTAAAAACATAATTTCGACAGCAAAATCATTAATTACAGACCAAGAAAAATATAAATTCATTAACTCCAATCCACAAGCCCCTGAATTATATTCGTTGATAAAACTTCATAAACCTAATTAC
This sequence comes from Cryptolaemus montrouzieri, assembly GCA_013387265.2. Lineage (NCBI taxonomy): Eukaryota > Metazoa > Arthropoda > Insecta > Coleoptera > Coccinellidae > Cryptolaemus > Cryptolaemus montrouzieri. The sequence goes on from JABFTP020000165.1 coordinate 35,068,222, forward strand.
CCTATTAGACCTGTTGTTTTATGTAACGGCACCTTCGTTCAAACTTTCAAAATTCCTCAACGACTTGCTAATAAAACATTGCAATTTTAAATCTGAATTTTCGGTCAAAATTCATACGAACTTATTGCCAATATCAAAGATACCACTATACCACCTAACTCCAAACTTATTTCTTTCGATGTTAGGAATCTATTTCCCAACATTCCTCCAAAAGATACGTATTACTTAGTTGAAGAATTATTAGAAAGGAATCATGTCAATCCTATCATTAAATCAGATATTCTTTCATTATTAAAAATTTGTTTAGATCAAAATTATTTCCATTTCAATTACAAATATTATACTATTGAAGACGGCTTGATTATGGGCAATCCGTTGAGTCCTTTGTTAGCAGAAATTTTCATGAATAACTTAGAGAAATTAATTCATAATCATCCACTCAGTAAATATTGTTTATACTGGTATCGCTATGTAGACGATATAATTATTTGCTTCACAGAAACAGATAGACAGTTGAAAATTTTCGAAAATCATATAAATTCATTACATCCAAAAATTGCATTCACAACCGAAATAGAAAGCAATAATTCGATAAATTTCTTAGACGTAACAATTTCGAATGAAAATGGAAAACATGTTTTCGCAATTTACCATAAGCCGTCACATACAGATATTATAATACATAACTCGTCGTGTCATCCATATCAACATAAAATGTCAGCATTCAATAGTTTTATTCATAGATTGATTAACATCCCGCTATCACCAGAAAATTTCAACAAAGAACTAAATTTGATTAAACAAATAGCCAAAAATAATGGTTACAATCCCAAACTAATAAATAATATTTTAAATAAAAACAAAGTAGAATCGCATTGAATGAAGTTTACCCTGTCGATAAATTGAAACAAAATTCAACACCTTAACCTACGTTGGCATTACAAGTGAGAAACTGAAATCGTTCTTAAGTAGCAATAATTTCAACATAGCTTTCAAACTAATAATAATTTAGGCAAATATATAAAAATAATAAAACCAAACCAGGTTAAAACAATAAATCAGGTGTTTATAGATTGAATTGCAATGACTGTGATAATTTCTACATTGGTAGAACACATAGAAATTTTAATATTAGAATATCGGAACATAAACGCAGTTTTTCAAATAAAAAATCAGATTCAAATTACGCGAATCATCTCTTAGAAAATAATCATTCTTTCGACCCACAGTTTGAAATTTTGCATACAGATAATAAATATTGGAAGGTAGATCTTTGGGAAACTTTAGAAATAAATAAATACAAACACTCAGGTAGACTCATCAATGAACAAGTCGATTTAAGCCCTTCACCTCTATTGAATCTCTTCGGGGAGCAATCTATTCCTTAATTTTATTGGATATACCTGTCATAAATAACCACTTAAGAAGAAGCAACCCAATAAGCTTTTAATTACTCAAGAACATTTATAGTTATATTCTCATTTACATTTTTCTGTATAATCATTCGTCTGAAGAAGCTACGGTGTAGTGAAACGCGTTACGAATCGCAATTATTAAGTAAAATTCCTTAAAACACAGTACTTGTTTTTTATTATTGTTAAGGTAAATCCTCATCAAGAAACAAAGTATTTTGTTGTTTACGAATAAAGAATAATTTAAGCTGACGAAACCCAAGAATAAACAGTTGACAATACATATCACCATATCCCTAAGATTTCCGTAACGCCTGACCTGATATCCTCGCCAATAGTGTATATAAAAAAAGGCGATCTTTTATTAAATTGCGAAAGAAACATGTACCCAGAATCCTCCCATGATTCACACGAGATTTCAGGCCAGAATTTCAGTGTGCACTTACCATTCATATAATATTCGCTGAGCGTAAAAATTATCCTCCTATCTTAGACCGTCTTGGGGCTCATCATAAATTTTAGATCATGAAACAGCGAGGTAGTTACCGGGCTCTGTATTCATGGACGAAATTTAAGTTATTGCCGCTTTTGTGAATCTATTGTTCTAGACTCTTAGTTCCGTGGCGGCGCTTTTAGCTAGGAGTATTGCGCTCAATAATTCAGAATGGCTCTTTGTTACTCTAGCACTGATCTACGATGCCCCCCCTTTTTAACGGAAGATATCATGAGAGCCATAAAGTTTAATTTCGATATATCTGATTCCAGTATTGGTGACTTGCTCGGTATGTGGCCAATTCGATGGATAATTCGATTTGAGAACTCATAATGTATTTAATAGTAAAATATAAATCTCAAACAGGTTATGATTCGGAAAGAATATTCGAGAAAATCTTCATTTACATTTTTGAGAAAAACGAAATGAAGCGTAACAAGTACGTCACACATATGAAACGAAATTCTACAATCTTTCTAAAGTTACAGTTACAAATACGACCAATTTTGGCCCTTAGAACCTTTCTAAATGAACATCTCGTCTTCCATTTCAATGTCAATTTGTTTTCAATATAGCTAGAAGAGAGCGGGGATAATTTCTTCCACATCGAATTGATGACAGCAGAAATGGATTTTGTCGAGAAAAGTCACATCCAAGTCTTGGAATTTTTTTATTCTATCAAGAAGAATAACAAGAATTCGTTCTTGGATTAAACATACTGTGTTTCAAATGAGATAAAAAACACAAGGTTTAATTTTAATCTACACTTTATTTGAAAAAATTCGACGACGTTTCGCTGACACAGCAGCTTTATCAAGAATGACAAACAGAATGAAGAGTATGGTATTATAAACAAATCGTAGAACAAGTTGGATGAATAACAGGAGAAACCCACACCGAGCCATTGTACAATTAGTATGAAAGATAATTAAAAACTAATTAAACAAGTTAAGTAGGGGTGAATAATTCACATCTACCTGCTCATTCAAAAGCTTGTCCGAATGTTTGTATCTATTTATTTCTAATGCTTCTAGGAGATCTAATTTTAAACTTTTTGATTTTATATGTAATATGTTAAAGTTTTATTGAATGAATGGTTTTCTTTTATTAAGTGGTTTGAATAATTTGAATCAGATTTATTTTTATCGAAGCTACGTTTATGTTCAGATGTTCTTATGCCAAAACTCCTATAGGTCCTACCGATATAAATTTTATCACAAGAACCGCAATTGAGTTTATAGATTCTGATTTACTTGATTTTCAACACGAGATTTATTATTTTTAATATGTTTACCTAAGTTATTAGAAGTTTTGAAAGTTATATTAAGATTTTGTTTGACGAGAAAGGATTTAGTATTTGTACTTGCAGAACCGCAGAATGTTAAACTGTTGAATATTTTATAGTCTTTATGAATAGGATATACTTCATTTATTGCTTTCTGATACAGTTTTTACGAATGATTAGATCTATCATATCCGGATTATATGAATTATTAATGTTTAACTCTTTAATATAATCTTCTACTGATAAAGGTAAATTGAGTAACCGATGTACCATGCTGTTTAAAGCTGCAACTTTGTGTTGAATTGATGTAATGCGTAGTTATGTATAATTGTATCAGTATGTGTTGGTTTACGAAAGACCGAGCACATACTGATACAATTATACATAACTACTCATTACATCCAATTCAACACAAAGTTGCAGCTTTACACAGCATGGTACATCGGTTACTCAATTTACCTTTATCAGTAGAAGATTATAATAAAGAGTTAAACATCATCAAACAGATAGCCATTAATAATTCATATAATCCGGATATGATAGATCTAATCATTCGTAAAAAACTGTATCAGAAAGCAATAAATGAAGTATATCGTATTCATAAAGACTATAAAATATTCAACAGTTTAACATTCTGCGGTTCTGCAAGTACAAATATTAAATCCTTTCTCGTTAAACAAAATCTTAATAGAACTTTCAAAACTTCTAATAACTTAGGTAAACATATTAAAATAATAAATCTCGTGTTGAAAAACCAAGTAAATCAGGAATCTATAAACTTAATTGCGGTTCTTGTGATAAAATTTATATCGGTAGGACCTATAGGAGTTTTGGCATAAGAACATCTGAACATAAACGTAGCTTCGATAAAAATAAATCTGATTCAAATTATTCAAACCACTTAATAAAAGAAAACCATTCATTTAATAAAAACTTTGACATATTACATATAAAATCAAAAGTTTAAAATAAGATCTCCTAGAAGCATTACAAATAAATATATACAAACATTCGGACAAGCTTTTGAATGAGCAGGTAGATGTGAATTATTCACCTCCTACTTTACTTGTTTAATTAGTTTTTAATTACCTTTCATACTAACTGTACAATGGCTCGGTGTGGGTTTTTCCTGTTAATCATCCAACTTGTTCTACGATTTGTTTATAATACCATACTCTTCATTCTGTTTGTCATTCTTGATAAAGCTGTTGTGTCAGCGAAACGTCGTCGAATTTTTTCAAATAAAGTGTAGATTAAAGTTAAACCTTGTGTTTTTTATCTCATTTATATCATGGATCTACATCAAGTAACGGCCTCCACAATTCAAATACTGTGTTTCAACTATTATTCATCGCAGATATTCGCTATGGGGCATTGCACAACACTGTCCGGGTATTTTTCCCAAAAGTGAAGGAAATTATTAACTTTACATTCGCACTATATATAGACAGATCTATACTAAATATACTTCTATCTTCGAGCTCATTTGTACTATACTTGTAGAAAACGATGCTTCCAATCCAAACACAATGTAACATTATGTATATTGTCAGATAACACAGTCTAAAACTCATATTATTCAAGTATTATAAAAGTAACATAAAATAAATGGTCACTGCTTCGATTCAAATAAACGAACAAACATCGGCTAGCTAACAAAACGCTCAGAATGTATGTTTCAGTTCAGAGATAAAGCGGAGATATAACATTGTGGGGCAACAGAATTCGGATATAGAGTTATATATGGTTCTATTTACTGTAATGTTGTTTCTACTCCCCCAGTTTTTACTTTTCCAATTTTCGGCAACATAGAATGGTCCCAGCATAATAGCTTTTCTTTTCACGTGCAGCGCCAGAAAAACATTCAACTAAATTATATAGGAATTTGTTGGAATTATCTGTTGAAATGGAATATGCTGTCATCCGCATATTTCCTCTCGCTTTTTCTATTCGGCCATACACTTTAAAGTTCTAAATTAATGGAATATTTTGTAAAACGCAGGCTATTTCAACAATGTTCCTCCAATTTTGTTTAAGTAGACTTAAGTGAAATTTATATGGAAAAATAATAGATGAGTTAATTTACTTAGTGTTTGTTACCACAGGGTGAAATTGGGGCTTCTTATCAAAGAATAGTTATAATCAGTACACACAGTTCTACTGAGTGAAGATGGGATGTGAAACGTTCTCGACATCCCAAAATCTATAACAAGAAATGAACTATGGGCGGACATACCAGTGTCTTGGTATTACAGCTGACGGATCTGACCAACGCCGTGATAGAGGTAACCTGATGGAATGTAGAGGCGAAAACCATCAAATTCTGCATAGAGAGTAGGAAATTAATATATATATCCTTGAGGAGATAACGAATTCTAGGTTAACATGGAAATATCATTGAGTATCCACGTAGGTTTCTTTTATCAACAACATTAAAGCGAACCCTGCTAGCTAAAACAACGACTAGGCGAAATCGAGACAAACAAGAGCAAAAATACCTAAAGAACACATTAAAAAAACTTTCTGAGAAGAAACAGAAAGTTATAGTTAGCAGTGAAATAAGGTTTTCATTAATTTAACACTATGAAAAACATCTATTTGCTTTGAATTATCCAGTTTTCCCCAAAGAAAATTGACACTTCTCTATCTTAACTGATTGTGGCGGAAAAGCTGAAACACGTTAATTTGATTGGCGTGGGATCAATTTCTGAGTTTGTTCGGGGCATGCAAAATCAACCCTCTACCCTCAGCAGCACCTGAGTCAAAATTCGTTATAAGGAAAGTGTGTCGAGTGATATATCATTGGGAAAGTCTTTTAATTCTCTATTTAAAAAGAGCATGTCTATGAACATTCAATATCACACACAACGAAACTTCGTATTCCTACAGAAATTTGCCAACCTCTCTATGTCAAGAAAGACTGATTGTAGATGAAAACGCTGAGACGTCGATTTTTACTTGGAGGGGAACAATTTCTGAGTTGGTTCAGAGCATCTGAAATCAACTCCCTCTCCTCAGCAGCTCCTGTTGAAATACATATTGGGAAAGTGGATCGAGTGACATCTTTTTTTTTAATGAAAATTTGATAATGCGTGAAATTAAATTAAGTTCTCAGAATGACCTCATACGATATTCATTCAATGATACAATATCCTTTCTCTGCTATCATTCTCAAGTGACTATTCTTGTCCCCAGTACTTCCAAGTTTTCAATTTCCTAGGAAATGTAATAATTTGAGATATTGATAAATATCAGTGTTTCGTAGGGAACGCGCAATTGTATTTATCGCAATTATCTGGTAACGATAAGTCTGTTTCACATTTGTCTTTCACTTTCGCAATACTTCAAATCAGCAGTGTCGACCTATACAGTGTTAGTTTCGGGCCACCTACAAATGAAAAACACTACTTCCATCAGAAATGTAGCACGTGTGTCTGGTGTATCAGCTTAAACAGTCTGCAGGATCCTGATAAATCACCAATTTAACCGTTATAAAATGACGCGTTGAATAATTTCATTCAAGGAACAATAATCAATCTTCCATAGAATGTTAAATATCCTTCCCTGAAGGAACTGTTTTTCCGATCCACCCTTCATAATCATAGTCAACCAGGCCCACATAGCAGCAGTACAGCTCTGTCGGATGTCAAGAATAGAAGCAATAGACTGCAGTTTTGATCTCATTCGATCTCGTTAGTATTGCATACCCATTCACAACATCAGGCCAGACTGCCATCTACTCATCTCAATCCGTTGGAGCGCAACAAAACATGTAATAATAATATTATTGGGCCCTTCAATGAACTGACACAGAGGCCACTCACCAACGCCACCGTGAAACCATAAAAACAAAAGATAGATAAAAATAAAACCCCAAGAACTCACACTTTTTCGACTATTTATCGCAACGGTACACACTGTGTCAGCAAGAAAATAATCTGTCGAAAGACTAACGCTCCTTATTCATGTCTGGCTGTCAACCAGATATACATCACATCTCATCAATGACAGCATGCGAATATATCGCTATATGTGTAGACACATTGAAGAATTTTTATTCAAGGAATAATATTCAACCTTCCGTAGAATGCTAAATACTCTTCCCTGAAGGAGCTGGTTTTAGCGATAATTTCGCATATTGTCATTGATGATATGTGACTTATAAAGTGAAACTAGTTTGTGGAATAAACGAAGACGATCGTGATCGCTGCTTGCAATTTTGTGAAATTTTAAGTTAGAATATCAACGAAAATCCACATATTCTGCATAATATGTGTTTTTCTGACGAGAGTACTTTCACTCTCAATGGTGAAGTGAATAGGTATGCCTATTGTCGATATTGAGATACTCAAAATCCTCATTGGTTCACACAGGCATACACACATATGACTCAGAAATGTTTAGATTGAAGTTTATGGAAACCATATTTCTTCATCAGAGGTAAACTCAATGGAGAAATTTATTTGCAGTTGTTGGAAAAATTAACAAATCCCTGGCTCACAGAAATTTTGGAAAATACTGAAACTCTTTCAGAAAATGAAGAACGTTTTCAGCAATATGGTGCTCCTACACATTTCGATGTTCGTGTGTGACAATAATTGGATGCAAGTTTACTAGGTCGGTGACTTGGCAGAAGAGGAACAGTGCATATTCTGAAAACTTCCAAGAGCTGCGCAGAAGAATCGTAACCGAATGCAGACTTTTGAATTTCAGAATCGGTTGTATCATTGTATGTAGGTAGCAGGTCAGTTTGAGCATTTAATTTGACTTTTGGCATTGTCAAATTTTCGTTGAAATGAAAAAAATTCGTTGTGTTTGAATTGCCTGTATGATATTAAATGTTTTCATTTACTCGACCCATTTTCCTGTAATAAATTTTGACTTTGGTGGTGCTGAGTTGATTTTACATGCTTCGAAACAACTGACACTGCAGCAGAGCTGGATCATTCTTGCTCGAGGTCGTCCATAGCAGGACTTGTTTCTACCAGTCTCGCTGTACATGCGGATTATTCTGACAAGTGAATGGGACATCACAACCTTTGGCCTTTTCTGTTTTGAGCCCAACCTAGATCATGCAACACCACTGTTTAAACATATTCTGACGGAGTCAAATTTCGTTATTCGTGTTGCATTATTATGATGTGCATATGAAGGATTCAAACTCCAGTTATATGAAGCCTGCACTGAAGGTAGTGCAGTTTAAGTCTGCTATAATTGCCATTTAGATTCATATTAATATTTTTTTATTGAGGGGACGCTCCTCGCTTCTCAGAAGTTTTCTAAACGAATCTCATATAATCTTGTTGTCGACAAAACACGAATACAGGATTCAAATAATATTTTGAACGTTATATTCGATAATTCAAGAATTATGAAAAGAAAAATTAAAACGTGTTACAACTCGCCTCGGTTTCCCCTACAGAATGCCCAACCAAGAACTGAATCGATCGATGTAGGAAAAACTACACATGAAAAAGCTGAAACTTTGTGAACTCACGTAAGCCATCTGCGCTAAAATATTTTCAACATCGTCGGTTATCCCGGCAATAGGTATTTATGCTTGCCTATTTCGAATGGAATGTTTTATATCTAATTGAAATTTTTTATTCTAAATTCAATTTCAAATCAACTTTGTGTATAGCTTGCTATGACAAAATTCAATTTGAATGTCTACCTGCTCTGTTTCAATAAATTCCCCAGCACGAGCCGCCACTGCCATAATACTGACTGAGCATTTCTAATACAACTAAATCATCCAAATAAAGCAAATAAACAAACGGAATTTCCATTCTCCGTCCTATGCTCGTATAATGCGCCGAAAAATTCAATATTTGTATTGTTTCGTACCTTAACTGGAAAGCAGATACAGGAATGTATATGTAGATAAATGTGAGGCCAAGATTTCCTCGGGGTGTAATACGTTCCGCTTAAAAACAACAAGATGCGAGGAGGTAGAACTCCGAAAACTTGGGAGCGGTACAGAATGAAAAAAAAACTCATGTTTATCAAATTAATCTTTGATGAAATCAAACGACAGACAAAAATGAATAATTCAGGTCCTATTCGACGGAAATTAATATACATTATGAAAATTTCAAGGAAAATTTGGCGAGGGTCATGGAAATGAGGGTGCACAAAAACGTTTTGAATATGGATTTTTCGCGTTTCAGTTACATATCTTTCTTGGAGAAAAACAGTTGTTTTACCTACCAATTTTTTTGAGAATTTTTTATGACTGCAAATTGCTTGGACCTTGATTTAGTAATAATAAAATTTAATTAGAATCAAATCGAAAATGGCAGTTTTTTCAACGCAAAATATTGTGAAGTTTCAAATAATTCCAAGTCAGTTATTTTAGTACTCGTGAAACACCCATTCAACAACCTTGTTATGGACTGTTACTCATTCGGTTACAAATCAATTTTTATAATGACTATATTAACATAAATTATCACTTTTTATACAAGCTGACTTGCCGCGAGATTTCAGTAGGAATATCTGAGGAACGGATTTAATGAGCTTTATGAAAAATTGTTTTCGGGGGTTCACGGAATGGTCTTGCGAATTATATTAACAACATCACTCTTTCGGTTCTGAGAGAAAGAATTCCCAACTCAGATTCTGATTTTCCATTAAATTTAAGTGATTTTCGTATAGCATACGAAGGATGCATTTTATGTTTTGCATGCTTGTACATAGAGGACATCATAAACTAAAAGTCAGTACTAAAAATGAACCTTTAGGATTTGTTAATATAAATCCGAAATTTCAGTTCTATGCGTGCTGTGTTTTAGCCACAACTGTCAAAATTGACAAGTTAGTTAGCAATAATTTTCAACAATTTTCAAAGACAAATATCCGGAAATAATGTATCGGCGAGTTGGTTCCTGTTTTCGGCATTGAAATAGAAATAGTAGTAACTCAAGAAAATGTGGATGCTGTGCGTAAGAAACTGTGGACCGTTTTAACTAAGTCTAAAAGCGTTGACAACATTGCATGTGGTGGTAAATCTTGGATTCATTCATACGAGCCAGAAAATGAGCGCCAATCTTCTGTTTAGGTGTTCCAAGCGGAAGAACTGACAAAAGTTATCAGTAGCCGAAGTATCTCCAAAAATAAGGTAGCAACGTTTGTTTTAAAATCAGGTCAACAATTCCTTCACAAGATCAAAGAACAGTAACTGCCGATTGGTACACAACCATCTGTATACCTTGAGTCATTAGTAAGTTTCAAGAAACCAACCCCGAACGGTAAATCATCCTTCACCATGACAATACAGTCAAGTTCGGACACAGTCCGGAAACAATTGAATATTCAACGCAAGAAAACATTGAATTGCTATATCATCCTGCGTACAGTCCAGACCTAAGTCCCACCGATTTTATTACTTTTCCCAAAATCGAGAACGGACTACGTACTCAAAGGTTTCAGTCTTCAGGAAAAGCTGTTGATGCCTTTAAAAAGATATTTTGAGTGTAGCAGCAGACGATTGGAATAACTGCTTCCAGAATTGGTTCGAACGAACGTAGAATTGTATTGATCTTCGCAGAGAATACTTCGAAAAACAATAAAGTTTTTAGAATTTCTCGATTGTTTTATTCTAGTTCTATATGCGAAACTTGAAGACATCCCTCGTACACAGCATTCTCAAGTAAATAATCATTATGGGAATTTGACAAACTAACAGATGAAAGTACAAACCATTAAAAACTGTCCAAAGTTCTTGACTTATATCCGAATCATCATATCTGATGTTATTAATTGTTTAAAATTGTGAAAATTGCATTAATTTGTTTCACAAATGAAGACTTGCTAAACATTCAAGTTATCATTTGGTGAAATTCACAAGTAGATGAATATTTCTTATTAAACAACAAACTTTTCATTGTTGTTAAGTCGAAATGTTACTACGGTTTATTTCGAAACAAAATGAAAGTTCTTTTACAGTCCAAATTTTGTTATGAAATCAAATTATTAGAAAGGCTTGAATACTATTTTCTTTTTGTTCATGAGATTTATGAAGTTTTCCGGCAAAATTGATATTGAAATGCATCTGGTACTCTAATTTTCATTACAAAATGTTGTTACCTTCCTAATTTCGATTTGTGTTATATTGAAAAATGAAGAAATGATGGTCTCATTCCTTTACTAGCCAAAATTTACTTGATTAAGGTTGAGAAGATAATTTTCAATCATCACATGTCGAAACATTTTATTTATCGATTTAGATATGTGGAAGACGAATTCTGTTTTTCTACAGGTACAAATAGACAATTGAATTCCTTTAACACCGTCATGAATTCAATTCATCCTTCAACCAAAATTGACCACAAATATGATTTTTCTATTTTCATTTTCTATAAACCATCCGATACAGATATTACTATTCCTAATTCTTCCACACATCCACATCAACATAAAAAAGTTGTTTGTAACAGTACGATACATACACGCATGCCGAAACCAATAACAGAAAATAATTTCTTGAAAGAGCTTATATCATAAAATTAATATTGGTCAGTAAAGTATAGAGGTCTAGTATGATTGACAGCATGCTTGTGAACAATTTCAACATGCAATCCATAGGGTTTTTTGTATTAAAAGGAACAAAATGCTTTCTTGTGAACAATATCAACTTATATTGGTAAATCCTCACTAAACTTTGAAGAAAACAAGTCAGGTGGTTGTGAACTCTTTCGTGGAACTTGTAATAGAATTTATATCGGTGCAACTTTTAGAAATTTCGATATTAGGCGACCACAAACAAACTAAGTGTTGACAAACACAAAAGTCAGATTCTCAGTGTGCAAATCATTCACTGGAAGAAAACCATAGTGTTGATGTTAATTTTAATATTTCACATAATAATTTATGGGGAGCATTAGAAATCAATAACAGAAAAATTCCGGAAATTCACTTACTACTCAATTAGACCTAATTAACTATAAATTATATTAACAGAAAATTAGTTAAACCAACAATATACAATTGAATAGAGAAGATCAAAACTATAAGACAATACAGAGAGAAAGAATATTTGTGAAGACATCAGGAAATAAAACATGAAATTTGTCAAAGACGGTATGGAAAACAACAAAAATATGAAAGTTCTCGAATCTTAATCATCCAATGATCTAACTGAATTAATTGAGTACAAAAACAAATATGCCACACTAATTGATAGTAGAGGAGAAATATGCCTAATGAAAATTATTAAAAGTGCTGGAAGATGGAATAACGATCGAGATGCTCAGGACAGAAGAAGGTCTACTGGAAAGTTTCATAATCCTGTTGCATAAATGTATCAGTGAAGAAACAATCCGCGATAAATGGAATAACCCAGAAGCCATCTTACTTTATGAAATAGGAGGCAGAAACAAGAATTATTGCCAATTAGCTCGCTCCCACACTATTATCAACACTTACCAGAATCATAACAAGTAGACTGACCCATAAAATTGATTCCTATCAGAGCAGAGAAACCAGCAAACGAACCGAATGAATAAACCAAGCAATCTATTCATCAATATGAAGAAAATACACACAAAGGGGCATAAAACATTATAACTATCTGCCGATTGCAAAATCGAAACGAATTTACTGGCACGATATTTTTTATACACCACAAATGTGTCAAAATAAGGCCAACAGGAAGGCTAAAGATGAGATGCAGCATTCGCAAACCACTTTCTCAAAACAGCATCGAATCCTCTCGAGGAATGAGTAAATTATTCTGAAAGGGTGGTCGTAGCTGGGATGTCTAATTTTAACCGCCCAATAGTGATAATTGTGTCTATTGAAGGTAACAAGGTGGGTGAATTTTTCATCGCCCGATCAGTCTCATGGAATATGGAAACATCTTATGTGTCTCTAAATTAAAGTACCACTGATTTCGAAATATGTAAATTCGTTTCTGCTTGTCGTACTGAGGCCAAAATTTCAATTGAAAAAGATTAAAAAAGTTTTCATTAATTTCACCAATTCTTGCATTCTCAACCATTACTTTAACCAATAACTTTTGACATTTGTTGACAAATGTAAGAATAGAGTTTTTCGATGGGTATTTTCAAACAGCATCTATTCTACATAAGAATTACTAAAATATCAAATAGGGAATGAAAATTGAGGGTTTATCAGTCAAGAGAGATGGAGATACTTCCGGTAGTGATAGAATGTTCCTGAATTGGTGTAATATTTCTACTGGAAAATCCCGACGGGGTATCATTAATTCCCTTATTCTACCTCATAATTTTCTTCTCTTTCTTGTAACGTAATGTGGAAGAACGTGACGCGTCCTTTATATCTTAATTTCAATTCTCGTGCTCTTATATTTACCGCCTAAGAAGTTTCACTACAAAAACCGTTGTCTTCAGTTTCCAAATTTAGATAATAAAGCTGAGATGTCGGGTTTGTAAAGACATAAAATAACTGAATATTGTTGGAAACAACCATTAGACTCAATTGAAGTATCTTCCAAGGTCCTTCACCTCTCATCCAGAACGAAAACTAATGAAAATTCCCCCGTTTCGTTTAGCAGACAAAGATTACAGTAAATAGAACTATAATTCTTATCTATCTCCTAACAAAAGCAGATTCCATTCCGTATTTCCTGATAAATCACCGTCGATAGGCAACCCTGCGGACAGTGGCCCTATGCAATATTAACCGGCGCAGTCTGCAGCCAATTAATGTTAATATCCTGAACAGCAAATCTTGAATCGGTTGGAGAGCAGCCAACTAGATGCTCCTCATCGATCTCTCTTACCGGTATCTTTATTATGCAGGAATCGGACTTGAGAATCAAGGATATGTTCGGAATCGAGATTGCCTGCGTCTGAGTTACGAAGGAATGAAAACCCATGCAAATCCAGAGGAAGTTAGAAGTTTTACGAGACCAAGAAAGTTTGCAATGTGAATATTCAATCGCTAACTTATCATTTCGTTCGAAATGATCTTCGGATTGAATTGTATATGTTTCGTAAAATCAATATTGATTGGATAGTTTTATTCTACGAGGCGAGTTCTCGAAAATTACGCGTTGTTTAGTCCCCATTGTCGAATGAGTGTTGTTGACTGTGGTGTTAATTTTCGAAATTCAAAAAGATGTAACTTGATTTGCGCTTTGACTTCAAAAAAAATCGGAAGTTTGGCATTAAAATCTTTGAAAAAAATTAAGTAAAATAGATCACATTATGTGATCTGCGAAAAACATAGTCTTATCAACTACTGGACATCACGCTTTCACATGTGCTTGCTATGTTTGTTAATTGTGTAGCAGGTTCTTTGCTACCAGTCAATAGAGGGGCTTTGCTTGTATATATATACGAGGAACGATCATACTGGAAGCGGTATGGATTTTTCTTGTAGTTGCAAATAAAATAGGAAACGAAATATTTCATTTGAAATGGTCATTGGGGAGACAAAAAAGAAGTTTGGGGTAGGATTTCAATGAATGTCAATTTTCTAAACAGATCAGTTACAGATCTTGAAGATTAGAAAAGTGTTATACGTTCTTACTTTCAGCCAATTTCAACTAAGTGAAATATTAACGAAAAGTGAGCCTTTCCCAAATTTCAACTCCTCGTAACTCTAAAATTTGCTTTTATCGTTTTCCGATGATAATTGGGGAAGTTACTCCAGACCAAATATGGACACCGACGTCGAAACGGCTAAAAATACGGTTATGAATATCGGCACAAAGGAGCAGATGGCCGAAATATACCGTGCTAATGGGCCAACCGGATCAGTTCGATGAACAACTTGCTCCACGTCAATTATTTCAAATGAGCGCTGTCATACTCGTCAATTTTCGCAACAAGAGCAAACAGTTTTTATCGTTCGGAATTTTTATTGGGCAAAACTTTGCCATTGAATGATTTAATCGAATCTGCTGGAAATTGACATCGTGAATGCAATGTATTTTCCATTCTGATAACCCCAGGATATGTACAGGTGTTTTGGGGAAATGTACATTCATTCTGTAATGTTTGAACGGAAAAAGAGATACATAAAAATCGAACAAAATTGCAATTATTATTTTCGATTCTGGGAGAATCGCTGAAACAACCAATAAATTTGTGTTATTGCCCCGAATGATACAACTTTTTTTTTATATTCGTATGTAGCGATTTTCAATTTATAACGTTTGTCTTTTAGGATTATTCGATGGACTGTTAATTTCAGTAATACTTTCAGCTGACAGGATCTACCAGATTAGTCGATATATTACAGGGTGGCACATGGGGGCAGTATAATTTTGGAATGACTCGGGTAATTAGAAAATGAGGGTTGTGCGGTTAGTGACACAACCTTCTCTTTTTCAACAACTGTGTTTAGATGAAGATTTGAATGAGGATTACATCAAGCGAACTTAATGTCTTCTACATAATAAAAGTTGAAATTTCCAACTACAGGGTGGGGCGTAATGAAAAGCGTTTGTGAAATGAGAATAACTCAGCTGTTTTTCAACGTAGAACATTTTTTAATTACACAAAATGTTACTATTTAACAAATCGGTGTCGATTGCCGTAACTTCTCTTGTAATGGCTTCTTTCAACTCTTGCAGATTTCGAAGTTTATCGACAAAGACCTCAACCTTTAGGTTTCCCTAAAAAAATAATCACAAGCAGTGAGATCCGGGGATCAAGGGAGCCACAGCACATCACCAAAACGAGAAATAACATTACCAGGAAAATGCGATGTATAACTTCTATTAAGAAGAAGAAGAAGCTCTGGCTGTATGTGTCTTGGCACCATCCTGTTGGAACCATACATTTCTTTTGTTCATTCTTCGTCGTTGCAATTCTGGGATGAAAAAGTTTTCCAGCATGAAAACATATCACTCAGAGTTTACAGTTACGGTTGCTCTTCTCTCATACTCGATAAAATACGGTCCAATCATCCCTAGACAGCTCATAGCGCACCAAACGGTGACTTTCTCACTGTAAAGTTGAGATTGATGCAGTTCGTGAGGGTTTTCTGCTGCCCAATATCGGCAGTTATGTTTATTAACCGATCCGCTCAAATAAAAATAAGCCTTATCATTCATCATTATCACTGGTTCATTTTCATGAACGATAACACAGGTCTGCAACGAAAATGCTGTCTGGATATTTTCAACTGATTTCTATGTATTTAGGTGTTCTGAAAACAAAAAACATACTCAAAAAATTCCAGAACGTAAGGTTATTTTACAAAACGCAAAATTTTATTACAAAAAACGGATTTTTTGGGCTAAAAAGGGATTAACTTGATTACTGTTTTAAAATGTTTACAGGACGTAACTATCATTAATTTCTAAATAAGGAACACCCTGGTTGACCTACATTAACATGTATAAACATGTTGTAACCTGAACGTGCGCGCTCCGATAGTGTAGAAGTGGCGCGGGACGATTACGTGTTAACTCATCATTGTTTTATAGATCTTGGTTCAATACAGTGCAATCTCGTCTGTGCGGAAGTGTGTGAACTCTTCGGATAGTTTCTGTTACATTTGTGAAGAATATATGACATTAAAACAACAAGTTAATATTCCGGAAAAATTATGCTTCGCATATTTTGGCTTGGAGATCACGATAAAGTATGGGCACCTCATAAAGTCTGCAAACGATGTGTTGAAGACCTTCGAAATTGGTTTAAGGGTAAGAAAAAAGCTTTCCAATTAACGATTCCTATGGTATGGCGCGAGCAAAAGAACAATAGTGATGATTGTTACTTTTGTTCGTGTAATGTGGAAGGGTATGGGTATAATTCAAAACGGAAGCAATCAATTTCACACCCCAATCTGCAATCAACTATTCGTCCCATCCTCATGGGACCGAAATACCAGTGCCCAAGGTCCCTGCTACCTTGGAAGAGGTTCCAAGTTCTGACGAAGATGGTGCTGTAACTACACCTGGTGACCAGTTAACTTTTGAATTTGAAGATGACATAAAACCAAAATTGTTTTCCCAAGGCGAGCTTAATGATTTGGTAAGAGACTTGAATCTTCCCAAAAACGCTTCAGAGTTGCTTGGATCAAGGCTCAAAAGCAGGAACCTACTTTTGCCGAGAGTGTCTTCCTCCTGGTTTAGATATTGTGAAAAGCAGCTTACTTCCCACTTTACCCAAGAGGACGAGTTGGTTTATTGCACCAATATTGAAGGTTTGATGAATACATTTAACATCTCATACGACCCAGAAGAGTGGCGTATTTTTATAGATTCTTCAAAAAGAAGCCTTAAAGCAGTTCTGCTTCACAACGGCGGTTTCTATGCTTCCATTCCTGTCGGCCATTCCGTACACCTCAAAGAAACCTACAAGAACTTGGAATTGATTCTTTGTAAATTAAAATATAAAGGCCACGGTTGGCAAGTGTGCGGTGATTTCAAAATCTTGGGCATGGCGCTCGGACAGCAATCTGGGTTTACCAAATTTCCTTGCTTTTTGTGTCTATGGGATAGTAGAGACCGAACAAATCACTGGACCAAAAAGTGTTGGCCTGCGAGGAAGCTTAAAGTTGGCAAAAAGAATGTCCTGCATGAAACTTTGGTGCCTCCTCATAAAGTTCTTTTACCACCGCTTCACATAAAGCTGGGATTGATAAAGCAATTCGTAAAATCACTTCCAAGAGATGGAAATTGCTTCAAATACTTAATATCAAAGTTTCCTGGCCTCTCGGAGGCAAAGTTGAAGGAAGGTGTTTTCGTTG
Source organism: Cryptolaemus montrouzieri (assembly GCA_013387265.2). Lineage (NCBI taxonomy): Eukaryota > Metazoa > Arthropoda > Insecta > Coleoptera > Coccinellidae > Cryptolaemus > Cryptolaemus montrouzieri. Next base: position 35,086,103 of record JABFTP020000165.1, read on the forward strand.
GACCAGATATTAGACGGCTTATGGCTGATCCACTATTCGTCACAACCATGACGGATCCTCAAAGAGAAGGGTGGATTGTCTTTAAGGAAATTATAACAAAATTTTAAGACCCTAACTACAAACAAATCGTCAAAAGAATGTTAAAAGCATTTCAAGCTGTAGGTTGCTTAATGAGTTTGAAAGTACATTTTCTTCATTTCCACCTCGACTATTTTCCAGAAAATTTAGGAGACGTGAGTGAAGAGCAAGGTGATCGATTTCACCAAGATATTAAGGAGATGGAAAAAAGATACCAGGGAAGATGGTTCGTCTGAATGATGGCAGACTACTGTTGGACGCTTAAAAGAGACCTTCCAGATGCTTCTCACAAGCGAAAATGTACCAAAAGGAGTCTCACTGGAAAAAAGAAATGTGTTTAGTGCTCACTAATTAATGTATTTTAGATGAGAAAATAAGTTTTGATACGCAATTTACTTACTTACTTTACTACTTTATTTAAAGAAAATTATGTTCTATTTTAAGGTAATAACTTGTTTAGCATAGACATTTGCATTGTCAGAAAACGTGACGTGCTAGGACAAAATGAAAGTCATTTTCGAATTCAGCACACCCAAAAACATAAGAATTACTCAAAAAAAACCAAAACAGCTCTCAACTTTTTTTTTGCAGACTTGTGTAATCATTTGCATTCTCTCGGCAAAATGCTGGCGTTATGCAAAATCTCCTTCATTCATGTGTAGAGCAACCATGAGCTTATAGGGGTGAGAAATTCTGCGAACAGTTCGACTGCTTATTTGGAGTGCTGCAGCTAGTTTACGGATGGAGTGCTCTGGGTTTTGAATTGCAACTTGTCTCAATCTTTCCACGAAAGCTGGTGTCCTTACAGTTCGGAGACGACCTTGAGATTTCGGATTCATTGCTGATTCAATTGTTCTGAACTTCTGCACCCATCGGATGATTGTATTATGACGCGGAATTGATGCGTTATGACCAATGTAGAAGCGCTAGCGAAAGCGCCGCTGCATGACAATGACAAACTCTCCCTATTTCAAATACTCTTCAACTGTGAACGCACGGTGCAGATAATCATTGTGAACTAAATGGTAACTCCTCCTGAGTTGAATGACCTCAGCCGCTCCCGTCTACTCCTTCACCGTTACGTGAACTACCAGTTCCAAAAATGCCCTTCCATTTCGCCCCACCCTGTACAAAAACATAATGGCTAACTTACAGTAGTATAGTAGTATAGAAAAATGACCTCTTTTCACAATTTGTGATTCTGTTGTTGAAAATATGTGTTTATACATAGCGACGAATACGGCTTGATATCAATGCAATATTATTCAATGAAACCTCACAAAAAAGAAAAGGTGATATTTTCCATTTTCAATCAACTACGCATTACATCATCCGCAAAATTGAAAATTGAGGTCGTGTTTGTATATTTTCGTGAAATATTAACGGGAACGCGGGAGATGCTTCCGACTTTCCATTTTCATCAATCAGGGAAATACTTTGCCGGAATTTGCTACGAAAAATGAATATCATTCCATTAAACAAATAATGGATCGCTTTTCAGAATACTGTTATAGAATTTCAGAGAAGTCGCACAAAGCCCTGCTCAAGGAAATTGTGATATTACGGAGAGCCCATTTTCCGCATCTTAGGTATTGTTTGTTTCCCCGTCGTATTTGTTTTTCGAAAAGTAATACACTTCGTTTCGATCATGAATTAAGTAATGGAAAATATTCGTTTCGAATTCGTTGAAACTTTCATGATAACAAAAATAATTCAAAGTTTTCAAGAATTTCAAACTAACTATACTCTTAGTTATTTCTTCGCTTCAAGAGGGAGATGGGTGGGTCTAAATTTTCAATGATTGAAAGGGCCACTTCTATTCATTCAAGAGTTGGGTTTTTACAAGATTCAGTATGTGATTTAGGTGGATTTCCACCTGATATCAAAGGATGAAATACGGCACTGTTATTTCTATAATAAAGGAGAAATTTTATCTTCTATTTTGGATATCCAAGCCTTTGTCTATGATGCTTTCGGAAGATTGTTCTAAAAATCAATTATTATCAATTAGATAATGAAAATTAATTTTTCTCCATGAGAAATGAAAAAACTAAAAATAAAATTGCTTGTTTCATAATAAAATGTCGCAAATGGTGAAGATTCCTTGATTGATGTCAAGAAATAGAGTTGATATGAACATGTTTCCGAAATACAGGGTCTCAAAGTTTAAAATCGTTTTCAGTACTTTATTGCAGCCGAAAATTGATACAAGGGTTATGTCCAGAAACATATATCTTTGAAGAGGCCAAACGTTTGTAACAGAATACATATTTTCACGGGTCTAGCTAGAATACTATAAAATAGATCAATTATTTGACAAACTTCTTTAAGCCATGAGATAAAAACACAAGGTTTAACTTTAATCTACACTTTATTTGAAAAAATTCGACGACGTTTCGCTGACACAGCAGCTTTATCAAGAATGAAAAATAGAATGAAGAGTATGGTATTATAAACAAATCGTAGAACAAGTTGGATGAATAACAGGAAAATCCACACCGAGCCATCGTACAGTTAGTATGAAAGGTAATAAAAACTAATTAAACAAGTTAAGTAGGGGTGAGTAATTGAAATCTACCTGTTCATTGAAAAGCTTGTCCGAATGTTTGTATCTATTTATTTCTAATGCTTCTAGGAGATCTAATTTTGAACTTTGAACGTATAGATATGTTGACGACATCTTAGTATGTTTCATTGGAACTACTCGTCAATTAGACTTATTTGTTAATTTCATTAATTCCATCCATTTGAACATCAAATTCACGATAGAAATTGAACAGAACGATTCCATAAATTTTTGGACTTAAAAATCACTAAACAAAATAATAATAATGTTTTTTCGGTCTTTCGTAAACCAACACATACTGATACAATTATACATAACTACTCATTACATCCAATTGAACACAAAGTTGCAGCTTTAAACAGCATGGTACATCAGTTACTCAATTTACCTTTATCAGTAGAAGATTATAATAAAGAGTTAAACATCATCAAACAGATAGCCATTAATAATTCATATAATCCGGATATGATAGATCTAATCATTCGTAAAAACTGTATCAGAAAGCAATAAATGAAGTATATCCTATTCATAAAGACTATAAAATATTCAACAGTTTAACATTCTGCGGTTCTGCAAGTACAAATATTAAATCCTTTCTCGTCAAACAAAATCTTAATATAACTTCCAAAACTTCTAATAACTTAGGTAAACATATTAAAAATAATAAATCTCGTGTTGAAAATTCAAGTAAATCAGGAATCTATAAACTCAATTGCGGTTCTTGTGATAAAATTTATATCGGTAGGACCTATAGGAGTTTTGGCATAAGAGCAGCTGAACATAAACGTAGCTTCGATAAAATAAATCTGATTCAAATTATTCAAACCACCTAATAAAAGAAAACCATTCATTCAATAAAAACTTTGACATATTACATATAAAATCAAAAGTTCAAAATTAGATCTCCTAGAAGCATTAGAAATAAATAGATACAAACATTCGGACAAGCTTTTGAATGAATAGGTAGATTTGAATTACTCACCCCTACTTAACTTGTTTAATTAGTTTTTATTACCTTTCATATTAACTGTACGGTGGCTCGGTGTGGATTTTCCTGTTATTCATCCAACTTGTTCTACGATTTGTTTATAATACCATACTCTTCATTCTATTTTTCATTCTTTATAAAGCTGCTGTGTCAGCGAAACGTCGTCGAATTTTTTCAAATAAAGTGTAGATTAAAGTTAAACCTTGTGTTTCTATCTCATTTATATCATGGATCTACATCAAGTAACGGCCTCCACAATTCAAATTCTTTAATTCATGCATTTTTTCCATATATGTCACCGGGTTTGAGGTATTAATTATAGAAAATAATTCGATGACTACTCACTTCGAAAGAATTCAGATATTTTGTCGATAATTCTTACGATTATTGACATTTCGAGCTCTAATTCGATACACAGGTGACCTACGGAGGTCTACATCACCAGAGATATATTTTTTCTTGCCATACCCCCATTTTGCCTCTTAAATTCTTTTTCATACCCTACTGACGTATTCTGTAAATCAAGTCTGTTGAATTGTTCAATTTGAAAACTATTTTGTCTGCTACATTTGTTACGTATCTGTATAGGTTTTCGAGACTTTCCTTATGACAATTTCCGGAATATAGAGAACCTACTATACTGAGTAGTCTGACAATGACATCTTTCATTGCCACATTAGACAGTCAGTTATTTTGTAATGTTTTTTAGTTGACATAAGCAATTGTTTGATTTGAAGTAACAACAGTATGAAAGTTTCCTTCTAATTCACACTGTGCAATGCATTGTTTCACTAAAGAGAAGTAAAGCGATTATACAGGATGTTTCATACGTCAGTAGCGTATCAAAATGAGTTTAAGGGACAAAAAGGGGGCAGGACCCGGAAAAAATCTACGTGTATACTGTCACATAATTTTGTTTTATCTGTAGACCCCCCGTAAATTGAATTTGAGAAATAATTCGGACTGATGAAGTTCACACCAGTAATGATAGAATATCGTCAAAATGAACATTTGTGGTCGGATGTGAACCCACGTCGCCATATTAATATTCAAGGTAAAGGCGGATGTTTTAGTATGGTGTATATCAAAAGATGATAGCCTATTAGCGTGTGTGATATTTTGATGGACTGTCTCTTGCTTAGGGAGAATGTACTTGAGTTACTAAATAAAATCTCGGGTTTCCATAAAAACTCGCCCTAGATGATTTGAGTGCACATATGATATAATTTTGAATAAAACGAAAAAAATGCATTGAAAAACTGCGAGTCCGGCAAACCCAAAATTTCGGAGGGGGCTCAGTAATGGTGTGGGGAGGCATTTCTTTCCATGGTCGAGTTGAGTTAGTCCTAGTAAATAATGGAAGAATGACAGCGGCCAGATACATCACAGATATCCTTGAACCCCATGTGGTACCCTTTGGCCCATTGAATGGCCTCATGCAGCTAGAGTAGAATTACAGAATTTCTGCAAAATGGCGAAATTGATATGTTAAGTTTGCCAGCCACAAATCCCGACTGGAATCCAATAGAACATGTTTGGGACAACATGGGGTGGCAAATTCAGCAACGTAGGATGCCTTGTAGAACACTCCAACAACTGGAAAATCTGCTTCCTGAAATTTGGAACTCAGTGACTCAACGGTACGTCCAAAATTTGTTCGAGGGTCTTTCGAGACGTATTCTGGCAGTAATTAGGGCCCGGGGAGGAAACACTCGAGTTTGAAAATGATTAGTAACCATTCGATGCTAGCTGATTGGTCTCTTCGCGAATGTTTGAAGATGGTAGAATTTTTTAATTTTTCATTAACTCGAAAATTGTTGATATTTTCCTTCATAAACTCATCTCTTTTGAATGATATCTTCTTATTTTACACTTCTCAAAGTTACCAAGTGACTCTTGAATGACCAACTTAAAGTTTATATAGTATTGTCGTAAAAGTAGGGTAATGCGACAGTTTTTGTGGAGAGTGTATTATGTTATACCGTAAAAAACGTAGGTCTGGTGGCTGTCAGCTCTTATTCCGCAACTCTCGTGTAATTTTCAAATGATTGAATGGTTGCCATTCTGTCAAAACTCTCGGCAGGTGATAATGAACTTTTGTTTCCAATAAACGCGGTAATACACAACGTCGTAATCAATTCGATATTATTTAGTATCGAATCATTAACCGAAATCGAACTACGCTATAATTTCGAGATCGTTACATGAAATCGAATTAGTACGCCATTACTATCACTGTGCCGAGTTTGATGAGACCGTCAATTCTAATATGCAGTCAAGACTATAAAGCCATACATAACTGACATGATAATGTCTACGTATGTCCCGCTAGAATCATTAGAAGTGAGTCGACATCATAAACCGGGTAAAACATGTCAAACAGTTTGCGGCAACGTGTTACCGACAAGCGGTTAGGTATGTTATTACTGTGGAATAACTTAAAACTCCTTCGGGAATATCGACGGCGACATCTGTTGAGTTATGCGTCGCATCTCCAGACTATCGAATTTTCTATCCGTATTGGGGCCTTCATAAAATGCAACGATTTTTATAATGGAATAAAATGTCGTATTTCCTATGCAGAAATTCTTGGCATAGATCACTGATTTTCATACATACTCTATGCGTCTCTACTAAAGTACGCCTTCACGTAGTTTTGTATTTGACATTGACATTGACATTATCATAGGAGCCATGCCCTAAAAGTTATTTTTTTTTCAAGTAACTTGAAAGGATGTCACTATCGTTTATGCCGCTTCAGATTATCAATTTTACTATGCCTACCTAAATCTTTATAAAATACAATAATATGATTCATAAAGACTTTAGTTGACCTGGAAAACGTTTTTCCATGCCGGGTGGAACTGAAACTAGGGCCACCACTGTAACTTTTCTTCTATTTGGGATATTTCGATGAATTTGGGAATCGGATAGGAGACAACCTTTTGAATTTGATAACATTAATATATTCGACACTTTCAAATGGGACACCCTGACAGAACACAATATCTTTTTCTTGCAATTTTCATCTTTCGTTCTAGAAGGCCATGAACAGTGACAATTGGCTTAGCTCAACATCTCCTATCGCGAAAGTACAAGAATTCAAGCGAATTAGTGAATTCAGTTTTTAGTATGAATCAACCTGCTAGAGAGGAGGATTTCGTTATCGACGAAGATATCGCAATGGACGTACTGATATTTGTTGATATTAATCCAACCACATCTACAAGGAAAATTGCTGAGGAGTTTGAAAGTAGCTACATATATACAGAGATATCCACCGGGACTGTCCGTTAAAAACTTTTTAAGTTCTAATTACAATATCAAGCTGAAATTATATACGCGGCCATAACTAGCGATTTCCAACTGAAGTGAAATATTTTTGAAGTGATACCATTTCCGGTTATACCAAAAGTGGGTCATCACTTTGTTATTTTAAATGGCAATCTACCTTTTTTATTATACATCTAGAACCGACATTTGAGCAAGGCATAAAATACCCAAGTTGTTGGCACTTATCTGTGAAAACTTTTGACAGATTTGATCATTTTTGTTATAAACTCGATTTTTGAGGAACATTTAAAAAAATTGTAGCTCGTAGATCTTTTGCACTACAGACACAATTGTTGCTTGGGTGGATAGAAGAAGGATCAAGGAATTTTTTAAGGAGTCTACACATGTCAAATGTTCAATGCGTTGTTTTGTATGATTTTTTCAATTTGGCCTTTTTCAAACAGCAATTACTTAATTTTTTCAAATGGCACGTGCCAATTTTTATATCGCCATCAGATGAAGCGTCAAATTTCAGATGAAGTTGTATCAGCATGTACTATACCCACATCTTATAGTTCCGAAATAATTTGGGAATATATTGAATATTAATGGTTTTGCAAGAACTAACAGAGAATGCTTTGAAATATTTGAATCAAGTAGCTGAACTGGCTACGCTCACCTGACAGGTGCCTAAAATTAATGTACTTGTCACTTCATTCATTCGAATTTGATATTTCAACAAGAATTGTTGATAATTTGAAGTGAAAATTTTGAAAACTACCAGATTGATAATAAAAGGCTGATTATTCAAACGAGGATATGTTCAATCTCTTTTTAATTCATGGAGAATGTCAAAAAGTGGTGGATAGAACTTGCAGGCAATTCAATAACCAATTTCCAAATTTGGCGCCTATGAGTAAAACAAAATTTCGAAGGACAAGAATCAATTTTCTGCAATTTGGAGAAACAAAATACATAGAAACTAGAAGAAAACCAATTCTCGAGGACGACGACAATCAAATTAATACGCTAACGTATTTTCGTGCCAATCCACATGCGTCCATTAAGTCAGCATCAATGGATATTGGATTGAGTTATACTTCCATTCAAAGGATCCTTAAGAAACATAACATGCACCCGTATTCTTTTATTAGACTACAAAAATTGAAACCAACTGACCTTCCCAAGCGGCTAAATTTCTGTGAAAATATTAATTCGGCTTCAAGAAGATGAGAAAGTTCTGCAAAAAATTATATGATCTGATGAAGCCAAGTTCAATGAAAGTGAAATAACCAACAGGAGAAATCGACATTTTTGGGCCACAGAAAATACACATTTCATTGAGGTTATTGATTTCCAAAATAAATTCAGCGTGAACGTTCTTGCAATTTTAATGAATGATTTGTTGGCTTATCACATTTATGAGGAAAATCTTAATGGACAAAGATACCTGGAAATTTTGAGTGGAACATTAGCAAATTTTTCAGATGGATTACCCCTTAACATTCTGAGGGATTGCTATTACCAAATGGATGGTGCACCAGCACATAAAACACGAGCTGTAGATCGGCAGCTAACAGGAATGTTCGGGGATAGATGGTGGGGTAATCAAGGACCAGATTTATGGCCTCCGCGTTCTCCGGACCTGACGCCCCTTGATTTTTATTTATGGGGCAAAATCAAGAGTGAAGTGTATCTTATTCCTGTAAGAAGTAAAGAAGAGTTACTAGAGCGCAATCATAATGCTTTTCGTAATATTGATCCTGAGGAAACTAGGAGGGCAACTCATCATGTTCGTATACGAGCTGTCAAGTGTATCGAGCAAAATGGGGTCCATATTGAACATTTATTCAGATCGTAAATTAGTTTTCTCCTATGTTGTTTGCTATCATTTATTCGTATTAATGTAATTATCTTCGATGATTGGTTTTCGCTTAGTTCCTACAATTTTTATTTATCCGAATTGTAGAAAATTGCTTCTAATGATTCGAAATTTTATTTTACTCATAGACGGTAAATTTGGAAATTGGTTATTGAATTGCCTGCAATTTCTACTCACTACTTTTGACATTCTAAAATGAATTAAAGAAAGATTAAATATTATCGTTTGAATAACCAGTGGTTTTATTCCAAATGTGTTGTATTTTATGGATATTTTCAATCTGAAATAATGACAATTCTTATTGAAATATCAATTTCGAATGAACTAAGTGACAAGTATATTAATTTTAGGCATCTGTCAGGTGAGCCAGTTCAGCTACTTGATTCGAATATTTCAAAGCATTCTCTGTTAGTTCTTGCAAAATCATCAAAATTCAATATATTCCCAAATTATTTCGGAACTATAAGAGATGGGTATAGTACATGCTGATACAATTCCATCTGAAATTTGATGCTTCATCTGATGGCGATATAAAAGTTGGCACGTGCCATTTGAAAAAAATTGGGTTATTGCTGTTTGAAAAAGGCCAAATTGAAAAAATCATACAAAACAACGCAATAAACATTTGACATGTGTAGATTGCTCAAAAAATTCCTTGATCCTTCTTCTATCGACCCAAGCAACAATTTTGTCTGTAGTGCAAAAGATCTACGAGCTACAATTTTTTAAATGTTCCTCAAGAATCGAGTTTATTACAAAACAATTAAATCTGTCAAAAGTTCTGACAGAAAAGTGCCAACAACTTGGGTATTTTATGCCTTGCTCAAATGTCGGTTCTAGATGTATAATAAAAAAGGTAAATTGCCATTTGAAATAACAAATTGATGACCCACTTCCGGTATAACCGGAAATGGTATCACTTCGAAATAATTTCACTCTAATTGGAAATCGCTAGTTATGGCCGCGTATTAAATTTCAGCTTGATATTGTAATTAGAACTCAAAAAGATATCCGTGTTATATATATATATATATATATATATATATATATATATATATATATATATATATATATATATATATCTGTTTGTGTTGATAATTGCCAATGAGATATGTATTTCTTTTGGATTGTAAGGGTTGTGTGGCAAGGAAAGGCTTATGAAATAATGCTACGTTTTATCCTTTATAGCAAGTCCAATATTTCGACACAATTTGCATCATCTTCAGGGAACTGAAAATGTAAGAACATTTTCTATTACTTGGGCAGAGACAATTTTTAAGTCAAAAATATAAAAAAAATAAAATTCAGATACTGGTTTAAGACAAATCACCATATGAAGACGCAATCTGTCATTCACTAAATCCATTAATTCATTATTATTGATCCAATAAGTTAAGTTAAAATTACAATTAATACAGTACATTTAAGATCTTTTTGGAGACAGTTTCACAAAAGGTAAGGTTACAGACGAACATTGAGCATGATCTGACATTTCGAACTCAGTCATAGAGCCAGATACTCTCTTCCTCTTCTACTTCTTTGCAGAGTTGGTGTCATGTATTACACAGCATACAAGCAACAAAGAGAAAAATAGGAAGTTTCTTGAGATGTGCTACATCATTACCTCCAAATATACAGCAAGGGCCTCAATAACATCAATTCGTACATATTGAAATTTGATGATGTGAACCAACCTTAACTATATTGAAATTAGTGTGACATGGGCTTAATACATCACACCAACTCTGCAAAGAAACAAAAGAGGAAGAGAGTATCTGGCTGTTAATGGCATTAAACATGGCTTTACAGCTCAGTTTGCTCTGAAGTACTATTCTCACTCTCCTAACGTCGCGATCGCCCTTATATCTGCGTTGCTCAGAAGTCCTTACCCCCGTACTTCCTCTACCCTTGGTACTCAAGTACCTGTTGCATAATCATTTAGAGTGCGTTCCTTCCTCGCGACGTGGAAATTGCTGTCTGAGCAAATACCAGATGGTGTCTGCGATCTTGAATACGAGAGGGTGTTCAATAACTATCGGTGATAACGTCGAATATCGTCTACGCTGGATTTCTTATCTAAGTTGGGATAAATTCTTTCGGGACGAATATTTCTTGAAAACGATTGTGACTGGTGACAAGATGTGCTGTTTACAGTATAAGCCCGAAACAAATCGGCAAAGGGCTGAATGGAGATCGTTGGATGAAGGAAAACCCAAAATAATCGCTTAGCTAAGTCAAAAGTGGAGGTTATGCTGATTTTTTTTCACGATTGTAGAGAAAGTATCCACAAAGAATTTGTTTCAGGCGGTCAGATAGTCTACAGGAGCCTTATTTGAGCGTCATGAAGCGATAGCTGGCAAGAATTTGTTGTATTCGGCCAGAATATCGAGAAAACGACACTTTCTTTTGCACGATTATGCCCCAATACGCCCCAAGAGTTGTAACTGAATTTTTGATAAAATCATATTATTTCATCCTGACTCCGTGCGACTACTTTGTTCCCTAAGCTGCATTTGACGATGAAAGAAAGCGGCACGATTCGATTGAGTTCATTGAAAGTGACGTGACCGACGCACTTCTAACCATTCCAAAAAGGAGAATAGATTTGACAACACGTGGGCGCGCGCTAATTTGGATTTCAACACAAAAGGCGAATACGTTGATTAATTAAAAAGATTTGTATCACAATTAATACTGGTTGTTCCTATTTTCAAAAAGTTTGGTTACTTTTCGAATGGAGGATGTATATATGATATTCAATAATTATTAAGAAGAACTTTGCTTTAGGAAAGCTGGTAAATTGGTGATTGAATTTTTCACAACTTATATTAAAAATAAATATAATAGATTTGAATATAATAATAGTGAATACTACTTGCATTAAGCATCATGTTTTCTGAATGAAGGAAATTAAGAAGTTGTGTTCATTTTCATTGTTAACCTGATAACTGATTAACTAGCATTGGTGTTGTGATCAATTGAAGCGTCCTACATTTCATGAGAGCTTAGATAATAATGGCAGATGTGAAAATTGAACAAAACAAAAGAAAACACTTCTACATTACTTGTAACGCTACACGGTGGTCATCTCTCAACTTCCTTTTCAAGATATATCAATATATAAAAGTTTACGCATGTAATTGAAAAATCAAGTTTGGCTGGTTTCGTGTCCCCTCGTCACGTTTATATCTGTCATTTCTCTTTTATTCGGTAATTTTCTCCGGTATCACTCTTATTCGGTATATTTTGGGTCGTATCAGATTAAATGAGGCACGAAATTACACTCAAAATTGCCATATTAAGGAGAGTCTGGATTTGATGCGTTATCGGAGTTCCACGGACTCGAAATGATATTTAATAGAACGAATAAAACCCCATGCCATGGAATCTCCGAAAAATAGCTGTATATAGAAACCACGGATTCGTTTCGAATATTAACTAAGCGGTTATGTGCTTCGTCTTGTGAATCTCGGATTTTCGGGAGATAAATGCGAATTTGTCCCACCCACCCGTGTCAGAAGAAAAAATTACGGTCTCTCTCGTGGGCTTATTATTATCATCATTTAATAAAAGGGCAAGGCTATACTAAATTCCTAGGGCGCTCGGCCTTTGAGGTCCTCCCGTACCACTCCAGGGCTATTCACTGTGTTGCTTCTGGATTAATTTCGAACCCTTTGATGTGAAGAATTAATAATATAGGATTATTTCGTATTCCTGGCCCAAAACAATTCTAACCAATGAACTTACTGTTTTTAAAGCACCTCCAACTATCAAAAGGGGATGTACAGTGTACTCAGTATTAGGGGTGCCACATTACGGCATCTCAGTTGTTATTGGCACCAAAGAAGTTGAATTCACACGAACATGTTGTTTAAATATTCTTACAGCCATTCAGATATTGTTTAGCGCCTTCTGTTTTCAGACATTCATTCTCAATATCTGAATAATTATTCAATTTACGTGATTACCATGGTGAGTTTGCTTAGATGCAAGCGAAGCTAATAAAATCGTGTGCACAACAAAAATCTCCTCTTTCCATAAACGCCGCATTTAAATGTATAATTTCCAGTCGAATACTTCATTCGTCGAATAGAACCTACATTTGATTAGGTTCGTATTTCTTTATTTCGTATTCATGCCATACAAAACGGAAAAAGTGGAATCCGTGAAGTCGAATAAAATATTGAAAACTTCATTAAAGTTCAGGGATCGATAAGACCGTGAAATGAATATTCATCTTCATTTTCCCCGTCGATTTCGACGTCGGCCCGAACGAGAACTGCGGATCACAATTCGTACGGCGATGATTAAGTCCTGAAAATCAAACAGTTTATTTCGGGTTCAGCTGAAAATCAATTTACTGCAAAGAATACGGTGGCGGGGGCGCTTTCATTGATTCAATTATATTGGAAAATTTAAATGAAGAGTGGTTGTTTCGGTGGGATTAGATTGAGAAAGCGAAAACAGCGTTTTGAGTATCTTTTGTTTCTTTCTACTCGTAATTCTAACATCTAAACGTCAACAGAAAAATTTATATCCCAATCATGTATTCCAACATTCCGTTTGTCAACATTAATCCAACGAAATGTTTTCCCCTTCTCTTTGATCTGCAGCAAAAAGATACCCATACCTGAAAACGTCATCATTTCGAATGATAAATACGACATCTGTTGCTACAGATAAAACTCCACCAAATACAACTACACTATTACAGGTATCTGTGTTTGCTGTATCGTTAACAACTTCGCTTCAGTTCAGGTATGTAGATGCTCATAATTGATGAAATCAGTCTTGAAAAGTTAATAAGCCTTTTAAGTTTTAATTCTAGATCAACCACTTCTAGTTTCAACTCTCTTATTTCAATGGTTAATTCCCACTTTCATTCCAGGTTATGATTCCCCATTCGATTTTAAGTAATTTTTATGTAGCAAACCCAAAAGTCTAAATCTAACTATTTTCGAGTAGTTAATCATTTTGTGAGTTTCACAAACAAGTAGATACCAATGTAATAGTTCAGTCGACAAGTTAACCCATTTGGTCTCAATATACTCATTTGAGTATATTGAGACCAAATGGGAGGAACTTTATAAATAATATTACTAGAAACGTCTAGTTGAGAAATTTGATACCAATTTAGTAGACTTCTAAGATATATACTAAGATAACTTGTGGGTTTGAACACTAGATGAGGGATGAAGAACTAGAAAATCTGGGATTCCCAACTGTTAGGTGTTATTGTGTAAGTTGGGGTTGACTGTGCTTCTTGTTTATTTATATTCTATTGGTTCTGAGTTTGTGAACGTTTTCCAAGGTATGTAGTACAATACTTCATGTGAATAACTAGAAATTACTCTTATTTTGTTATGTTTTAGCTGCTGTCCTCGATTGAGGACAATGGGTTTTGTGTGGTCAAACTGTAATTCGAATTCAATTTATTCAGTTTATAATGGATCCTGATAAATTTGGTGCGCTTAGTACTACATCTTTTTATGGAAAGCGCTCCAAAAAGCTTGACACTTCAAGATATTAGTTATCACAATGATCATAGCATAGATATTGTTGTAATACCCGCTGAAGTAGATGAGCTAATGAATGAAAAGGATAAAGGTGAGAATGAATGCGAATCTTCTGACCTACCCCCCAAGATGTACCAGGGGAAATTGAATTACATTATGACAAATTTCAGGACAGCACGATGAAGACAATATACCCCATTCAAAATGGATAGAACAGAACAAAAACTTCGAACCTATTCCATCTAAAATGAAGGAAATAGCTCCAAAAGTTCAACCAATCTAGACTGCGGATACCATTGAGCTCCAGAATTAATGAAGAGAATGATTATATCAACCGTCACATATTCTGAGAACACAATTGAACAAAGAAGCTCTTTGAAAAGCTAACGAATGAAGATATTTTTTGAAACTTATAGCAGAACATTTACAATTATATGCAACTCTGAGAAACAATCTTTCGTTTTGTGTTTTTATCAAGATTTTCTCGGAATATTACCCTTTAGCGAATACCACAGCCTACCTAGGAAACGTTTGTTTTGAAGTCTAGATGAGGATCTGTATATACCATTAGTGTCAATGAATCGCTTTCAGGAAACAAAAATAATTCTTGCTTTTTGCTGATAATTCAAAGTTTGATAGAAATGACAAAATGTACAAAGTCGGACCTCTTATGGTGATTCTGAAAAAAACTTTCAACAGTGGGGAATATTGTATTCTCAGTTGTCTATATATGATCATTCTGCAATACAGTTTATAAGAGGAAAACCTGGTCGATTTGGCTTTAAAGACCATCTACTGTTGGGGTAGAGAAAGTAGTGAAAGGTAGAGTCGTTTTGGAACTACTAGAATGTTTATGTTATCGGCCATATCCCATATTATTGGTAATTATTTTACCTGTCCTGACCTTACAAAAAAATTGAGAGAAGAGATTTCAGGACAACAGGGACCATAAGGGATAATGGCCTGAAAAAGTGCCCTTTCAACGAAAACTAAACAGAGGCTATATCTACCAAGATATTCATTTCTGATCAAAACGCAAAAACAGGTCAATTTTTGTTTCAAGGTGGACATCTTTTGGAGTACAATACTTGCCTGAAATATCATATTATCATATATTTGCTTCACAGGAACAGATAGACAGTTGAAAATTTTCGAAAATCATATAAATTCATTACATCCAAAAATTGCATTCACAACCGAAATAGAAAGCAATCATTCGATAAATTTCTTAGACGTAACAATTTCGAATGAAAATGGAAAACATGTTTTAGCAATTTACCATAAGCCGTCACATACAGATATTATAATATATAACTCGTCGTGTCATCCATATCAACATAAAATGTCAGCATTCAATAGTTTTATTCATAGATTGATTAACATCCCGTTATCACCAGAAAATTTCAACAAAGAACTAAATTTGATTGAACAAATAGTCAAAAATAATGGTTACAATCCCAAACTAATAAATAATATTTCGAATAAAAACAAAGTAGAATCGCATTGAATGAAGTTTACCCTATCGATAAATTGAAACAAAAATTCAACACCTTAACCTACGTTGGCATTACAAGTGAGAAACTGAAATCATTCTTAAGTAGCAATAATTTCAACATAGCTTTCCAAACTAATAATAATTTAGGAAAATATATAAAAATAATAAAACCAAACCAGGTAAAAACAATAAATCAGGTGTTTATAAATTGCAATGACTGTGATAATTTCTACATTGGTAAGAACACATAGAAATTCTAAAATTAGAATATCGGAACATAAACGCAGTTTTTCAAATAAAAAATCAGATTCAAATTACGCGAATCATCTCTTAGAAAATAATCATTCTTTCGACCAATAGTTTGAAATTTTGCATACAGATAATAAATATTGGAAGGTAGATCTTTGGGAAACTTTAGAAATCAATAAATACAAACACTCAGGTAGACTCATCAATGAACAAGTCGATTTAAGCCCTTCACCTCTTTTGAATCTCTTCGGGGAGCAATCTATTCCTTAATTTTATTGGATATATTTGTCATAAATGACCACTTAAGAAGAAGCAACCCAATAAGCTTTTAATTACTCAAGAACATTTATAGTTATATTCTCATTTATATTTTTTCTGTATATTAATTCGTCTGAATAAGCTACGGTGTAGTGAAACGCGTTACGAATCGCAATTATTAAGTAAAATTCCTTAAAACACAGTACTTGTTTTTTATCATAGAAAAAATCTTCGTAAAGAAAAGTCACGACTTATGCAATTTGATGTAGGTTTTCTTTATTCTCTTCAGCGACGTCGACTAAGATTTCCACGTTTTACGAGAAATATTTTGCATCAATTTTGTTTATGAGCGAAATCCCAACTTGCATAACGCTCCTTAATTTCCCTTTATCATGGCCAAAACTGGGCCATCAAAATATCGGCAACAAACCTAGGAACTAATAAAATGGTTATCTGAATTCTTTGGCCGCCGTAAAATCTCTAAGCAGCATAGAATAACAAGGAAGCACTTCCGGGCTATATAATTTTATGGCAAACCCTACTCTATTAGTTTTTATTTTTATTTTCTGCATCATTAATCGGCTAGGGAATTGAAAACAACGTTAACGCCGATTGGTAGGACGGAGTTTGTTATACTGTCGTTATTACATGATCGTGGGCGTCTTTAACATCGAATTAAAACATTCATGCTTTGGAATTTTGATGAAAGAAACGTCTCGTCAGTGATATAAAGCCACCTGCTTCACATAAAAAAATATCGTTCCATCTCATAAACCTTTCGAGACGATTTTGCGAACAGCTTAGTAACTATAAAGGCCATCTAGACGAGTTCGTTGCAACGAAATACTTTGGCGTATAGGATTTACAGGGGTCTGTTATATTGTGCCGGTATCGTAGGGATCTTCCATATGATGCAGTAAAATTTATGATTTCTTATTTGCTTTACGTCCTTAAATATGAATACCGTCTTGTTGAGGCAAACGGGAAACGTTCCGTGAATTAATAAAGACAAACGGTTACGGGATATCCATATTAGAAGTTCTGAAGCTGGAATAACGAAGATGTTAAAGACCTTGAATATGCTGAAACAGTTCTTTTTCAAGACTAATTCGTACCACAAAGACCGTACTGAATTGAATTTAATCTTTCACATGAGCATCAGAAAACGTATCATAGTTACCACATACTTCATCGGAAAAACTTTTCGAAGAAATATGTGGTAACTATGATAGGTTTTTGATGATGCTCATCAGAAGATCAAATTCTCTTCGTGTTCTACCGCCTCGCGTGGAACTCCAATTTTCTGTTATGTAGAAACATATGTGCTCCTGCCGCCAATATCGTTGTTCGAAAAAGAAAAAACGGTGATGAAAGCACGAAGGTGAAACTCGTGACTATAAAAACTTCACTTAGGGCTCACTTTCCGTCCTTTTTTATCGTTTGCGGCGTGGAAATTCGGTTAGAAAGAACGCCCTTTGTAGGTCGTCATTCTGCCGAGATTTTCTTGGAACAACTTTCTCCAGGAATTATTCGGGAAACGTAAGGAACGTATATATGTCAGTTTAGGTGGATAAATGGCTTGGTATTTAACGAATACAAGTTTCTCGATGGGATGGAGTGGATCGAAGCAAGTGTTGACATAGGGAACATTCAATACTTCGCTAACTATTCAACTTGGTGGATCAATACAAAACAAAAATAATCGGAGTAAATGAACGATTGTTGGCATAAAAGGCAACGTTGAATAGAATTATACGATGGTAAAAATGTTTCTACAAAACATCGCCTCCTGAATACTTCATTAAGGTATGTATCCCGGCGCCTTCACCATTTTGTAATATTACCTGCTGTTTCATACTGACCTTTAAGTTTATTTCTATTTGTTCCCTACTAGTTCTTGAAGTTTTCTTGCATTTCCTCGCAGGTAAATCATTTAAGTATGGCGGGACAGCTAATCATTCAATATTCTTCTCTCATAAAGCAAAATCTCAATCCTCCTTAGATGATTGAATATATGGGCCAGGAATATTGAAACACATGACATATGATTTTCAAGTTATCGTGTCAACGAATTAAAATCTATCGAAAGAAGGATGCATTTCTATGTCATGAACACACAATTAGGTTTGTTATACCTGGCTCCTTCGCCATTTTGCACGTGAAAATCAGAAATTCTTCATCTCTACTACACAATGATCACTGTGTACGCGAACCATCCTCGGGTAGCGATTCCACAGGAAAAAATTGAGAAAAATTGGCAAATACCTTTTCTTAGGAACCCCCTTTTTCGATATGTGACTGTTTAAAGTGGACATATTAATATGGTTTCTAATATTTTCTTCACAAACGAAAGAAGCAATCAGATTAAAATTCAGTAGAAATCAATTCAACAAGAGCTTTCATATCAGTCCTTTTATTTTTTTTTGGGAAGTATAATTTGAAGATGATATAATTAATTGCTCAGGCTCCGTGTGTGTCACTAGTGCTCTCTTCGAAAAGCGTAACCTCTTGAAAAATAATATAAGCACCATCGAATTTCAAGATACTTGATATCATTTTTTACTGATAATTTCAGCTGACAAATAATGGTTCCATAAAGAATAGTATATGTTATTCGATTTGATATCGACAAATGAGAAATTCATGTGTGAAAATGCCTCGTCAGCATTGATGTATGTTTCACACGTCCTACTGAGAGATTTCTGCGGTTCCTAAGTTCAATAACATCACTTGTTGGCGTAGGGGGCTTCAAATGACCCCAACCCAAGAACCCCAGGAGCCATTCAACTAAAATCATAGCCACACCGCCAATCATGTACCACATACGAGGGCTTCGCTTTAAATTATGAGATACAAAAAATACAGGAGGCGTATGATGCAAATAGGTTTCTTCATGTTCGAAGTAATTTCCACCTAAATCAATGCACTTTTGTAACCGAATGTTTCACAACTTGAAGACTGGAAGCCATTGATCTTTCGTGAATCGGACGGTTTCATAGTTTTCATATATCAGGACTTGTCCCTTAACTTCTTAATTTCTAGTTGATTGAAAGTTTCAAACATCTTATAAGATAAATAACTTTGAATGAAAACGATTAAACTAAATGAAAACCATCAAAAAGTTACTAGATACCGTACAAATTCAGCAATAATCGTCACTGATATTGAATGACAGTGACCTTCCTGAATGTTCCCGATTCCGAGATTTGGAAAGGTGGGATGGAGGACAAAACGCAATTTTTATTTTCTCAAAAACTTTCCTTTTCGAAAACAACATAAGGACAAAAAGTTTTTTATTGAAACTGGGCTTGAGAAAGTAATGATCTCATGGTTAAATTTTGCAACAAAGTTCTAATGAATAACGAGGAGTTGCGCATTTCAACCATGTCCACACAAGGTGGATGAATGAAAAAATACCGATATGAAAGAATGATAAGAATTATATTTATTGTCATCGAAACAGTAATTTCACGACACGTCAGAGATTACATAAATGAAATACCTACATTGAATATTACGGCTACATCGAAATATTAAAATTTGATGGCGCGAATTCTTCATGGCTATAAGAGGATTTATGTATTAGAGATTCCTTTAGCAAAAAATTGAATATTCCTTGTTCTTGTTCATTGAGATGACTTGATAGCTTATTATACACCTCAACAGCACAATACAAAACGAATTCTGGGTAACTTTTATTTTGTGTATTGGTATATCTAGCTGGTCTTTTCTTCGTATGTGAAAAGAATGTTCTTAGAATTACATCTTCACCAGTAAAAACCTGCTTAAATATGTCATAAATACAAGCACACAGTAGGCTGAGAATGCGCCCTTACTCGCCTCATCCGCCTTCATCAATCTCAGAAAACGGATTGAGCCCATAATGGTGCCCTGGGGCACCCCAAACTCCACCTTCAGGCCTACGAAACTAAGACCTTCCACTTGTACGATTTGAACTCTTGTATTCAAATACGATGTCAATAAAGGAAGCACTTTTCCCCGAAATTCATGGAAATAAAGCATATATTTAATATTCTATATAAAATTGGTTCACTGTGGGACAGTTTACCCTATATGGAACCTAGAAAATTCAAGGTCGTTTTCAGAATTGAAGTTTTTCAGTTCAAGCCAGAATTTTTGCAGAATATCACGCAGTTGACATTTTTTTCGCGAAGAAATATTTAAAACCACACTGCGTTTTTCCACTTTGAGCAACCATATCTCGCAAAGCAGTATCCAAAAAAAAAGGTTTTTCGAACAGAGGAATCACTGCCTCAAACAGGTTCGCGTACTTAAGAAACACCCTGTATATGTCGCACTTTAGTTCTGAATAAATATAAATTCCACTTATTTATCTGGAACCATATTTCATACGTATACATATAAATTTCACGAAAATAACAATTTCCGAATTGTTCGCATCCTCTCTGTATAATTGTGTTGGCAGATCATGAATATGAATGGACATGTACAACAATATTTAGGTAGATGTAGCAAACCGCTATAAGTGCACTTACAGTAATTGAACGAAAAAAAATAATAACGGCAATAACAAATACACCAATGTATTCCACAGCACCTAATTCATGGTTGGGACAGAAGAAATTCCAATTTATTGTATGTATATTGCAATCTCCCGGCAGATCTAGGCCCGTGGACCAGATTGGTTGTCGAGTTTTTTCCATTACAAACAAGCTTCTAGCTTTACTGAACCACTTTGGTGTAGTAAAATTCACAATATTTCAGCTTGTGGGTTGAAAACGCAAATTAGAAATGAAATTGAGAAAGGGTTCATGTTTATTTGAAACAGGTCAGGTCTTTTAGAAGAATATCGCTAAAGAATAGACCACATTCTAGTGAGTGGGTAATGATATACAATCATTATTCTTATTTCGCATATTCTTATTATTTATTATCGTGGACTTATGCACTATCTCAGCTGTTAGTTGGATATAATTTACCTTTCCCAGATTTAGCAATCAAAGGGAATAGGCTCGATTACAATATACTTGACATAAATTTCCTAACTATCCTACATGTATTAAGAATTACAGCTTTACGCATTTCTATATAGGTATTCTTATGCAATTCTAATTTCTTAAGGCTATCATGCAAAGTTTAGGGTATTAATCCAGTCGAGGATACGATGACAGGAACAATATCTATTTTCTCGAGGTGCCACATCTGCTTGATCTCAATAGCAAGGTCTGTGTATTTGGAATTTTTCTCCTGGAACTTGTTCAGCACGTTTTTATTATTCGGTATGGCGACATCCACCAGCATTGCTGTTCTGGCTCTCGTATCATACACCACTATGTCCGGCCTATTATTCGTCACCATTCTGTCAGTGATAACTGGCCTATCGTAGTATAATCTGATAAAGTCATTTTCCAATACGGGCGCCGGCTGATACTTGTAATATGGCTGGAAGGTGTTCAGAAGTCCGTACTTGTGTGCAAGTTTCTGGTGGATAATGTTGCACACTTGATTATGCCTGTGAAGATACTCCATATTGGCCAGTTGTTCGCATCCGGACGTAATATGCTCTATAGTCTCCGATCTTATATGGCATTTTCTGCACTTATCTGTTTGTCATGTTCCGTCCTTCATTATAAGTTTTTTGTAATTGTTTGTAGCGATCACTTGGATGGTCTTGGATGGCCATAAGGAATCCCTCTGTTTCTGCGAATAATTCTCCTTTCATCAACCATTTGTTGGAGGCTTCTTTGTCGATGTGTGGTTGATTAATCTCATGGTGATGTCGTCCATGCATTTCCTTTCTTGACCATTGCTCTTGTTTTTCAGTATCTGATAGGAACGGTAGATTCAGCAGGTCATCTCTGGTATCAAGATTTAGTGGTGTATATCACCTATCAGCCAACCATACCACTCTATGGAGGTCAGAAGTGAAAGCTTTTGCAGAGAAGAATTCTCTGAGATTTTTTATCTGTTCGGTGTGTAAATTGATAACATCTATTAATCTGCGTCCTCATTCTTTCCGCTTCAAAGTTGTTCGTATCACAGACGATTTTGGATGATGATTGTTGTTTTTTGTCAGTATCGATCGGGTCTGCCTTTGAATATCATCCGGTTCTGTCTTAGCCCATCTGATTATTCCAAATGAGTAAAGCAACACTGGAATGGCGTAGGTGTTAATTGCCTTGACTAGATTCCCCGAGTTCAACATCGATTTCAGCACAGACTTCAGACGCTGACTGTATTCTGAACGAATCTTCTCCTTTGATTGTTTTTGGTCTAGCAATCTGGCTTGTTGGTATCCCAGATATTTGTATGTTTCGCCATCTCTCATGCACTGTATAATATCACCGTTTGGAAGTTGTGTTTCACCATCTACGACTTTCCCTCTTTGAATGTTCAGGGTCTTACATTTTTCAATCCCGAATTTCATATGAACATCTGCCGAGAACTCACAATAAGTTGTGAGTTTATCCTTAATAACCTTCTCCATAACCTTAGCTAGGGTAGAAATCAAAGAAATTGGTCTTTAGTTGATACAATATATATATTTATTATCGTGCACTATCTCAGCTGTTAGCTGGATATAATTTACCTTTCCCAGATTCAGCAATCAAAGGGAATAGGCTCGATTACAATATACTTGACATAAATTTCCTAACTATCCTACATGTATTAAGAATTACAGCTTTTTGCATTTCTATATAGGTATTCTTATGCAATTCTAATTTCTTAAGACTATCATGCAAAGTTTTGGGTATTAACCCAGTCGAGGATACGATGACAGGAACAATATCTATTTTCTCGAGGTGCCACATCAGCTTGATCTCAATAGCAAGGTCAGTGTATTTGGACTTTTTCTCCTGGAACTTATTCCATATATCCTTATATATTTATATATCCTTATATATATTATTATTATTATTATTATTAGATTGGAAAATGAATCGAGAAACAAAAGTTTCTGTTACATTCATAATACATTGTTCGAATCAGACATTTGTTCACACATTGAGAGACAGAAATGATAGAAAAATGTTAATTGGTATAGATATCAAAAACAGAAGTAAACGATAGAAAAGTCAATGACTACCAATATACACACACAACCAAATTTATATGGAATCACTCGATATTTTGAATATTACCTCAGGGATTTTGGAAATTTCGAAGGATTGTTAGAATTGATATTCCAATTGAAAAAAGAAATAAATTACGGTTTATTTTAAGAAAGAAACAAATAAAAGAAAGTGAGAGACCCTTTGGTTCATTGGTGATACCTGTACCTACGGGGGGTGATGGGTCGCATTGTATCAACTAAAGACCAATTTCACTGATTTCTACCCTAGCTAAGGTTATGGAGAAGGTTATTAAGGATAGACTCACAACTTATTCATTCAACAACAACTTGATATCTGATTTGAACTACAGTTTCAGGGAAAAAAGATCGACACAGGATGCTATTGCTGCGATTACTGAAAAAATTTATAGAGCTTTCAATGATGATAAAGTTTCATTATGCATTTTAATCGATTTAGCAAAGGCATTCGATACTGTGGATCCTAGTGCCTTATTGAGTCTATTGGAGGGGTTAGGTTACGGGGCGATCGGACTGGGGTTGATGCGCAGTTATCTAACAGATAGGAAACAGATGGTGACGTTGGAGAGAAATGTTTTCAGTGGGTTGTGCGATGTTGAATGTGGGGTTCCGCAAGGGACAGTATTGGGGCCTGTACTTTTCACTATTTATTTGAACAACCTATTGTTATTGAGGACGAAGGGTGAGATTGTCAGTTATGCGGACGATACAATAATTTTTTATTCAGGCGAGAGCTGGAAAGATCTCAAATCAACTGTCCAGGTGGATTTTATGATAATTATTAATTGGTTAACAGATCATATATTAACAATAAATTTCAAAATACTAAGTATATTCCATTTTGTATCGATCAGCGTACTCTACCTGATGATTCGCCACTCGGGATGGACTGTCAAATTTTGAAATACCTTGCACAAGCAAATGTGAACACTTGGGTATCGCCCTTGATTCTCATCTCAGTTGGGATGCCCATGTTACCAGATTGGTTCTCAAACTTAGGGGTTTGGTATCAAAATTCAAATATCTGTCTGGCATCCTTGATACAGAGAACTTAAAAATTGTTTATCGGGCATTGGCCGAGTCTCAGCTCCAGTATGGAGAAACAGATACTCATTGCTCATACATCTGGCACCCGATACAGTCGGTATTCCCCCGTTGTTCCTAGAATTAGTAAGACCAGTAGTTAGAGATGTCACTACTTTTTAGGAATATTCAATGAACTCCCATTGGTTGAGAAATACAATGAATAGAAAAAAAATAAGTTACCAATAAAACTGATTATTGTTATTTCCACATGTAGTAAAAAAACTGAAAATTGTTTTCTCACGGAGTAGGTGTTTTTTTCTCGACCTCAGTAGCTTGTATCACCTCCTCTTGCCCTGATACAAGCCTGAATCCGTCTAGGCATGCTTTGGATTAGGTTTTCGACCTCTTCTGGGGTGATATTCTGCCACTCTTCTGTGGCGGTTTGGATGAGCTTTTGGGGGGTTCCTGGATTATCCTGGCGCGAACAAATTTTTCTTTTGAGATTATCCCATAAATGTTCAATAGGATTTAGGTCTGCAGAGCAAGCTGGCAATTCCAAATTAGCGATTCCCTCTGGTTCAAGATAATGTTGCGCGAGGTTGCATTCCCAACGTGGGCATCTCGCCAGAGACTCACTATGGGCTCCAGGTTCACGTAATTGCTTGCCGTTACACTCGCAAGAAACAAAATCAAATCTGTTTTGCCTCCCAAAATAATGCGGTTGCTTCCAGAAATTGCCTTTGGAGTATGAGATGCGACGCACCAGTGTATTTTCTTGCAATTTGGCACAAAAAGCGGTCTTGTTCTTCAGAAGTGATCTTCCTACGACTTCTAGGCCTATTTTGCAGAGATTGTAGCTCCACGTATCGGGCGTAAGTTTTTGAAATCACCCTCTTGATACCCCCATTGTGGCCGCTTTATCCCTTTGTCACTCCTTCTTCAACGAGAGCAATTATTCGACCCCTCTGCACATCGGACAATCCGACATAAGGCATTTTCAATTATGATTATAGGCTTTTTGAAATTTTGAAATTCATAGTTTCGAATCTCAGTGACGACTGAGTACAATATCCCGAACATGTGGTGATAATGAAACATTTCTCATCATACTATCCAGTTTTTTTACAACAAAAAACTTCATTCTTGTGAATACCGAGATATTCCATATAAATTTGATTGTGTGTATATAAAGGAATCGCATTTTTGAATTGATTAAATGAATTCGCTGATACTATTAGTACTTGACTTGAAATTCAAGCTTTCGAGAAAGCAAGAGTGTAATTTGAGTTGATTTCGCAACCCAAAAGATTGACCTGACAATAAGCTGCTTGAAGATTGACACTTTAAAGATCATAAAGATGATGAATTGGCTGCGACATACTGGGAACTCGAACCATTGAACTCGACTAGTCAATTCGTTTCGCAGCACGAGTAGATACAAAAAGCTCCACGAGGGAATTCGGTTAATTTAAAGAGAGCGAAGAAATCAACCAGCAGTCATTTCAGAGATGTAAAGAATTTCTGTATTAAACAACAACCAACAACAAACTAAAGAAGTAGCCTACAACCTGCAATAGATCTCTTCATAATATAGAATAGATTCCAATGAAATGATTCTTTCAGAGGGTTTCCGTATAATTAGTTAGAAAATCAATATTCTTTGCAAAACTACATATACAACTGGAAGAAATTTATAAAGTGTCGTCACCTAGCGGCTAGAAATCAAAGTATGATAATCTATAGATTAATGTTTACTACATTTGGCGATTTTCAGCAGAACACTTTCGGAGAATGAGTAAACCCCCGATATATGCTTTATTGCTCCACCAATTTATTGTTTATTTTGAATAGAATTTCATGTTTTTTCAGGTTTCGCTCTCGTTTTCATATATACAGCAAACGTCTTTCTGGTTCGCATGGAAAAAGTCTCACCGACCCTATTTACTATTCACAGAGCGCGGTCCAAAACTCTGAAATGTAATTTATACCAACCGAAATTCCCTTGGAAGTTCACGCTTCTACGACCAGAAAGGATGACTCGATTTTAAACGGCAGACTGTCGATCGTCCATACTAGTTTATAGTTTTACGCACTTAAATTGTGAAAATAGCATGCATTTTAGTCGCCAATTATACAACGTTGATGGGAATGCATATTTATCAGCGTTATTGATCAGAATTATTACGCTAACACCAAAAGTTTTCAGTTACTATGTAAGCCTTTCCTGTATAAAAAGATGCGTTTTTGTGTGGAAAAGTCAGTGAGTCCATGAATGAAGAAAATCTTTATCGGGGAAATATATACAACCCCCTAAGCGGGGGTTGCAAACCTTAAACACTTTGAATAGGGAAGATGGGTCGAGTGATGACTCAAAAGAAAGGTGGTATCTTTGTCTACATTTCCTTGAAGGAATTTCCATTTTTAATTGAAAACTGTAAAAGATACAGGGTGAGCTACTGAAAGATAGGAAAGACTATTTCCCTGAGACTATTCAAGTTTCAGTGAAGTAAAGTGGAACAGATCCACGCTGATCAATGGCAGCCATCATCAAGTACCATCCCCATCTCAAATTTCAACCCCTAGAGCAGGGGTGACCATCCTTCAAAATTTGGAAGAGGGTAGATGGGTCGAGTGATACCTCGAAAGAAAGGTATTATCTTTGTCTGCATCCCCGTGAACGAATTTCCGTTTTTGATTGAAAACTGTAGAAGATACAGAGTGAGCTACTGAAAAACATAGGAGACTATCTATCGCCCTCAGCTATTCAAGTATAAGTGCAAAAAAAATGGAACAGATTCATTCCAGATCAAAGGCTGCCATCTTTGATCTAAATGAATCTATTCCAGTTTTTCGCACTAATAGTCTTCTCTATTTTTCAGTGGCTCACTCTGTATCTTCTACAGTTTTCAATCAGAAATGAAAATTCTTTCACAGGAATGCAGACAATAATATTACCTTTCTTTCTAGTTATCACTCGACCCATCTATCCTCTTCCAAATTTTCAAGGGTTGTCACCCCTGCTCAAGGGGTTGATATTTGAGATGAGAATGGTACTTGATGATGACTGCCATTGATCAGCATGGATCTGTTCCATTTTACCTCACTGAAACTTGAATAGTCTCAGAGAAATAATCTTCACTATCTTTCAGTTGCTGACCCTGTATCTTTTACAGTTTCCAATTAAAAATAGAAATTCGTTCGAGGTTATGTAGACAAAGATACCACCTTTCTTTTGAGTCATCACTCGACCCATCTTCCCTATTCAAAATATTCGAGGATTGCAACCCCCGCTTAGAGGGTTGATATTTCAGGAAAGTATTGTACCCCAAAAGATGTCCCCCTTGAAACGAAAATTGATGTTTTTGCGTTTTGATCAGAAATGAATATCTTGGTAGATAAAGCCTCTGTTTAGTTTACGTTGAAGCACCCTGTACATATATCTCCTGCTAACTCAATACATTTAGTCGGGCGGTTCTCAACTTGTGTGTCTTCAAAAAAGAAGTATATTCAAAACCCTCTAAATTAGCGCTTGTTTGAGTAACGACCTCATCATTTGACATAACTCTCACTACTCAGCCATTTCGTTATGTTCAGATTTAGGAAGTAATCACAGGGGGCATAATCTGGAGAATTTAGTAGATGGGATCGCAGTTCGTAGATTTATGGATTTTTGGAAAGGGGACCAAACCCGTACATTGTCTTGAAGAAACAACAATTTTTTCTTTGACAATTGCGTAATTTTTGCTTCAAATCAACCCATGATTAATATTCGCTGGTGGCAGTTTCATCCTTTGCAAGATAATCAATATAAATGCACCGCGTATGCCAAGCTATGGCTATTCATTGTCTTCGTTGTTGACTACAGGCGATGAAAATGATGTCTTATTCTGGACCGTTCCAGTCGAGGGAAAATTTGTAACGTATCTCCTGAATTTTTAGCTGTCATAGACGGCATATTTGGATAAAATTCGTTGAATCTCCTTCAAGATCTACTCACATTCCGTCTCTCATTTCCATGAATGAAAAATAAATTAAGTATTTCCTCATTTGTGTTAGCCATTCTGTTCGAATTAATTCGACTGACATTTAAAACAATAATAGTTTGTTATCTATCTCAGGAGCCTATCTATGCTCTGGGATATCTCTATGCACGTGCAGAAATCTAAGACTCCTTTGCCAACATCGAAATAATATCTATATTTGGCGATTTTTCTGACAAGGGATGTCAGTACCCACATAGGTCCATAAAAATCGAATAGACGTAGCCGGTTAGAATGTTATTGATTCCGCCACTCAAAATATTTATCCGCGAGGCCATGAAAGAAGATTTCGAGTAACTTGAAGGAAACAGAACGTTGAAATAAACAGCGAGTGTATAATAGCATTTAATGATACAAAATGGTGAATGCGCCAGGCTTACAAACTAATGAAGACTTTATATAATCTGCTCGGCTAAGCATAAACAAAACGTTTACACGACCAGTTGAATGGGTAGATATTATAATTTATGCGTGATTTATGGATGAATAATGTGTTTATTTTAATGCTATATTTGTAGTGGTAACGTACCATGAAAAGGCACTTTTTATTAATCATTACATTTGTACTGGATTTAGATACGATCTCTTTGAAATCGGTGGTGATTTTCAAATCTGAGTGAATTAACAATTCGATTATACATGCAAGATACAACTTATTTATTTCTACTTGTTTTTGAACTATAAAACAGTTCATTCAATTCACTGACACGGAGATTTTTCTTTCGTGTCTGTTAGTAAGTATATGGTTCGGAAATTTCCATTTGCTTATTTCGCTTGCAAATTATTTCATCAACTGAATTGGTCCCGAATGAATTATTAATAGCAATTAGCTTGATCATCTTCAGTTCTTTGTTGTAACTCACATCTGACTAATTAATGAAGTAATAATGTGTGTGTATTGTACATCGGTATGTGTTGTAGGATACTAGAAACAATTATTCAGTTTGGAAATACATAATTGGAAATAAATCATATGATTATGTTGTTGAAAATGCATTGATGATAAAATGTCTAGATTTGAAATACAATCTAATTAAATTTGGTAAAATTAGGCCGATAATGAAAATGCATATTCCAGTACTCGTAGCATATATACGTCGAGAAACCATCGAATCAACGATCTTCTACAAACAGCTCGGTTCGGTTATTTCATAGCCAATAGGGATGCTTATTATAGCGCTGACCTCGACATAGACCAATCAGTGGTAATCACATATTGTCGGTCAGGTTAGATTATGACGAATATAAATCGTCCATACTGTGCCAACATACCTAACGTAAACATACCGTAAACACTGTTTGGGAGAGCTTACAATTAGTTTTTCCTATTTCAAATATATTATTATATAATTATATTTAGTAATTAAGGATGAATAATTTAACAAAATATAAACAAATTTCGCGGATGCTCATTCACTATGAAATAAAATGCAGGATCTAATTAATCTCGAAACTGAACTAGACTAGACACAAACAATTACACACAATTACAAACAAACATTTCTGGAAAACAAAGAACGTATTTCGAAATATTTGAAATGACAAAAAACAGTTAAACCTTTCAGGGGGTTTTTCACGAAGATATGCTCTCAGCTCACTTATTTTAACTCATTGAATGGATTTTCATGTTAGTTAACTGAAAAGAAACTTATTTTGTCTATTCGCGATTCCAATGCAAAAGTAATCAACAAATTCACTGTAGAAAATAGACCTGTGCCGATTTAGTTAGAAAGAATCAAATACTAAGATTTTTCCGCAAATTCATTTTGATAAACCCAGTTTATTCCTATTATATATTGATTTCTTTATAGTTTGAATAAAATTTTCATTTCACTGTGTTAAGCAAGCTTATAAAGTCTAACAGATCAGCTGCTTCATATTTCAATTATTTAACAAACCTACGAGTAACATCAAAACTCCGAAACGATGTTCTAATATCGTGATGGTTCAAAAAACGTACTGTAGAAGTAATGTTTCGTGTATTTGCGAAAGCATACCAAGATCTCATGGAAAATTAATGATTCAAACCCCGGACGATACATTTAGTGATACACCAAATAAAGCACACGATGCCAAAACAAATTTTAACAAAGGGAGACATTTTTCTCCGAAGCATGTGGGACGCAAAGAAACAGTCTCTCTAACGTAAGCCATTAGGAC
This sequence comes from Cryptolaemus montrouzieri, assembly GCA_013387265.2. Lineage (NCBI taxonomy): Eukaryota > Metazoa > Arthropoda > Insecta > Coleoptera > Coccinellidae > Cryptolaemus > Cryptolaemus montrouzieri. The sequence goes on from JABFTP020000165.1 coordinate 35,116,709, forward strand.
TTGTATATTATTCATTAGATTCCAATGACATCAGAACAAGAGAAAAAGCTTCTGCCTTGATTGCTTCTATGTCATGTCAGTTCCTGAATGTTTTTTAAACGATACATTCTAGAAATACGGATCTAATAAAAGATCTATCTTCTACCTCACATGATGTATTCGTAAGATATTCGCATGAGTTTCTTTGCAATCATGGAATTTATGAAAAAATTTTAATATACAAATAATTGGGCTGGGTGAATTTCGATATTTAAAAACTAGTAAGGAAGGTACGGTTCAGTCTTGTATATAATCGCTACATATGAAAATTTTGTGTCACGTCGTTTAGCGGCGATGAACTCTCCAACTACTGAACTGAACTGATCTGATGAAAGGCACACTGTATGCAGATTGGTTCAATTTGAGAGATACGATAGTTCTCATCTCAATTCATAGTTATTTAATTGTTAACCATTTGTTGAATATATGGCAAAGGGTAGTATTTTTCTAGCAGATGGCAGTGTGAGTTAGTTTATCAACATAACGCTTCAATTATCTCAATTCCCGATCGAAGAACTATCCAATCAATGGCGCTATATTGAATGACCAAACGTTCAATTACTGTGAGTTCCGTATATTTTAAACAGATGGCGGTATCAGTTAGTTTACCGGCATAATAATATACGACATTTATAGAAATATCTGTTATATATTATCAATAAAAGGTTGTTTTCATTTACGTCTTTATAAGTTGATAAAATTTTGATTGCAATGAAAAATTAACAGCAATATAATTTAACGTATAATTTAGCTATAGCAACTCGTAGCCGGATTTGCTAATATCCTATGTATTATCTCCGTGATTCAATACATTTGTTGCTGCGGAAGGGGCTCGGAAGAAATTTGTACCTAGATAATTTTCTTTTAATATAAATGCATTGTGTTTGAGAATGCGGGTTCACAAACATATAGAGCAAGTCTACCACTTTGTTGAATGTAGCGGGTGGACAAATATCGACGTTTTTGTACTGCAGCTATGTGAAAATTTGCGTGAGTAATTCATTGCAGCAAACGGATTCAAGATAGCTTCTCTGGTTTTCGAGTGATTTGGAAATTTCGAAAACTTTCGAAAACTTTCGACATCAGGCAAGTGCCAATATCTCGATTGCTTTTGAAGTTATGTTCATAGGCACTTATTCACGTATGATTTTTTTAGTCTAACTGTTTTTGAGCTATAACGCCAAGTTGCGTATGTGAATATAGTCAACTTTGATTTCGAACAGAGTGTTGTTTCATTTTGAGAAATATATCATATGTGCACTCAATTTTTTATCCCAGATGTGTTATACTGAAGAAACGAAAATTTTAGATAGTATGTCTATGACCATTCACAGTATTTACACGGAATAATTGAAATTGCTTATTATATTCTATGCATTCATTATGATAGTTCAAAAATTAGTTCTTGCAATGATATTTCAAATAAATTATTTAATGTTTTTTAAAACTATTGTGTCGTTTGCAGTAACGAAGCGAGCAATGCCGTAGGAGAATTCTGAAAGGTTTGATATGATTGAATGTTGATGCTGCAGAAGCTGCAGATTTCGATCGTTTTCCTGAAAGGCGACACATCATAAAATTATATTCGACAAATGGAGGGAATACCTCTAAACCATGGTACGTTCATCGTCCCAAGGGAATAGAATGAGTTGATGTAACAGATAGTGTAACTGCCAACCCATAGATTTCGAGCAAAATTGAAATGGAAATATCTTAAATTCGAACGATCACTATTCTCAAGAAGAATAGCGATAAATCTTACAAACTGAGAATATCCTAGTTTTTGCTGCCATGAGTTTTCCAACGTATCGTTTTCTGCAATTGTTTTCTGCAATAATCTGAAGAAATTCGGAGATTTTCCGAGAAATATGGCCCATATGGGTTCAACATGTAGGTTAGTTTTGTATGAAGAAATTGATGGAACATGTGATATATTTTTGGAAAGGAAAAAACTTATACTTAGCGAACTCAAAGTTGCCTAATCGTAAGAATTATTGATATCAATTGTTCGAAATGAAATACTCGAATAAAGGCTTGAATAGTTCAATTCATTGTGAAGAATATCGAAGTCATATCATTTTGTGAAATTTACAAACGAGAACACAAAATATTATTTTTGGAAAATGTAACAATAGGTTGTTTCCAAACAAAAAATACACCTTTCTTAAAGTAACAAAATTCCTGATGAACAACAAAAATTCAAGATTATTTTTGTTTTGCTTAATACATTTATGAATTCTTTCTAGAAACCCCTCGTAGTTTCTCCAGGATTTTTTTCTGACAAAAGTGATGTCGGAAAGTGTAAATTTATCTTTTCTAATGGTATTGAAGTATTTGGAAACGCAGCAACAATGTCAGAACAGAAATTTGGTTGTCCTCATCATCTAACACTGGTTTATGCCTTTAAAATATAGGTAAAATAGATTGCGGAAGTCATTTTACTGAGGATTCGTTCTGCCAAGTTTTGGGAGTTCTGGTTGAATTTTCATAGTATAATATAAATAATTGAAAGGTTTAAAATTCTTTATTCGTGTAACCAATTCTTGTCGTTTCATAATCATTTGAAACAATTATTATCAACAATTATGATAATTACTTCGGTAGAATTGTACTGAGGGGTTACTACTAAATGGTAGAATGTTAATATTTTACTTCGTGAAAATATTCCCGATAACTACTTTTCTACGTTTCTACTGGAAACTACCGGCGAGCCATCCTGTATAATCACTTGTTCAATGTTTTCTCTCTTATCAGAGATTCAGTGCTTCCACATCACCACTGATAGCACGTAATAAATTATACTACTTGGCGTTCAGTAAAATTTCCTGAAATTTTAAAATGTTGTAGTTTTTAATTCTTGATTACAATAATATAGATTTTTTCAGAAAACAGAGGTACTAGTTTCATGTTGTATATTCAGCATCATTCATAATTTGGGATTTTGTTTCTTCTGAACCGTCTATATCAGCGTGGGAGCTCAAACGGTCGATCGCGAGTGCGAAAAGTACGTTTTGAGTAGATCTCGAGAAGACCAGCCAAACAATCAAAAGCTGCTACGATCATTTAAAATATCTCATATATTGGTGAAACACAAGAAGAAACCATTCGAAGATGGATCGGTTGTGAAGTAAGCATTTATTGAAGCGGGTGGGGATTTTAAAAATGAAACAGAATTCATGTCTGCTATTAGAGAACTTCAGTTATCTCGTCTGACTATCAGATAGACTAAAACATGATATCATGAAATGTACATACTTTTCTTTACAGTTCGACGAATCCACCGATATGAGAGACACTGCTCAGCTGTGTATTTTTATTCGATGGTATTCAATGACATGTTGGCTACGGAAGAATTTTTTACAACCATTCACCTGAAGGGGAAGACCCGTGGCGAAAATATATCTGAAGTTTTCTTCAATATTTTGAAAAACTTCAAGCTAACAATATATAAATTAGTGTGCATTACAACCGATGGAGCACCAGCAATGACTGGAATCAAAAACGGTTTCGTGGCATTGTGTCGAGCTAATGAAGATTTCTCTTCATTTTTTCATTCCATTGCATTATATATAAACAAGTTTTGTGTTCAAAAGTTTTAAATACGGAGGAAATTATAGGCATTGCAACAAAAATTGTGAATTCCATCCGTCCACGTAGCTTGCAACGGCGGCTCTTTAAGTTGCAGTTGGAAGAAAGGGAGTCAGCTGAACACACTGCTTTAGTTCTTCATATGGACCTCAGGTGGTTGAGCCGCGGAAAATTCCTAGAAAGCTTTCACGAATTATAGCCCGAAATAACAACCTTTGTTTGAGAATAAAGATTCTGAAAATTAAACAGGTACAATTCGCTTTAATTCTTGTATAAGTATTGAAAAAAAATGGAATACATAATGAAGTACAATACATTTATATATCATTCAATGGTAAAAACAAATAGTACTCAGAACAAGCGCTATTTCATTTTCTGGTAGATGCGTTCCCGTTAATTCGTACAGTAGGTATTTCCAATGTGCCCACGGAGCAAATGTTTATTATTTCAATTTACGTGAAAACCGTGTTCGAACACACAAATCTATATTGAATACGTATTCCCATGGCGCAACGACCTGGCTATAAACCAGATCTGTTAAGCATAGACCAAACCTTGGTTCATAAACACCGCAATAAAATAATGTACGTAATTCAGCACTTAGTTCAATATCAAGCTCTATTTGTTCAAATAATCCGATGTCACTCGTCGAATTGTCTATTCAGACGTGGAGATTGTGGAGCAGCCATCAGATATGAATGAAGCCCTATATAGGACAAGTGCGGAGCCCTGCCGCTCGGCGGAGATCGATATTCACTTCGAAATCGGCCCCAGTGTACTGCTCTCGAAAAAAGGACCCCGAAGGCTGACTCTTCCTTGATTCGTTCAATTATCATCAGCCTTGTGATTGAATGTCTTTTCTTGACTCCTCTTTGCGTTCATTTGAAGGTTATTTGGGAAGGAACTGTGTGAAACCGCATTGGGAAGTGATGTATTGGAAAAGGAAAAGTATAAAAGCATTAAAACAAACATTACGGAAGAAACTCATGAATAATCGAACACGGAAAGCTAATTTTCTCGTATATCTAGATCATCGCGGATGAGGACTGCAACATGTAAGATTTGAGCATTGAATAACAGAAAACTTCGTGATTGTTAGAGACATTTGAATATCGCAAGCACCATCTCACCTTGCCACGTAATTTTTAATTATACTGCAAACTGAAAACACGCACTATAATATTATTGACAAAGAAATACTTAAGTACCAATGTGATTTAAATGCTTTTGGCGTTTAACTGAATATCAGAAATGTTTTTACTAAGGTAGAATCATTAATGCTCGAAACTGAATAGATGACACTTCCGAGAAGAATGTTGCTCACTAAGAAATATAAAATTCTGAATTGATTCACTTTTGATGTAATAGATATCTGGTGACATCTATGATTTGTGGTTAAAAACTCGTGTACGCTTTCATAGGTGAATTTGAAGACATATGCTGTGTAATTCCTTCAGAAGAAAGCTTCAATTTTGCAGGTAAGATTTTCTTCCTTATTCTCTCGATTGAAGCTGCATTTTGCTATGATAATATTGATATATAAAATTATTGACCTACTTGAACCATGACTTCTTCAATTCAGCTAGAATTCTCAGTGTACTATTAGTAAAAGAAATTTTTCAGAACCTAAAAGACGACACATGTGTCATCCATTGCGGTCACATTAAAATGCATTTCTCAGCTCGATTTCATGCAAATTTGACATCTATGTTCGCTAATATAAACTACTAAAAGTAGACAGGGTGTCAACCATTGGGTGTACTGGTTGCCAAGAATCGGTTCCATTGATTTCAGATTTATCACTTAGTAAGATGCAGCAAATAAAAGGATAAATGTTCCATTATTCAGAGGCCGATATGGAGGCAGCTATACAAGAATGCAGACGAGGTGTCCAAACTGCTACTGCAGCAAGAAAATTTGGCGTTCCGCGAGTAACTTTGTCCAACAAAGTGAGACGAAATCGCAGACCTGAAAAAAGATGGTAGAACAGCTTTTTGAAACGTAATCCTGACCTCATGATGAAGCTCAAAATTTGACTTCTTCTAGAGCTTCTGTTACATAAACACAATTGAAAAACTGGTTTGAAGGAGTAATAAAGTATTTGGACGATAACAAGTGCTGGGACATTTTGAATGAGCCTCGAAGAGTATTCAACATGGACGGAACAGCTTTTGTTTTTAATCCTAAAGGAACAAATGTTTTGGCAGCTAAGGGAGCTAATCAGTTTATCAGAAAGTTAATGTGGACGAAGAAGAATGCTATTGGCAGGGAGCGGAGTGTATAGTGGGGACAGCTGAATCGATCACAGCGCTTGATGTGGTCAAATTATCGTTAAATCATGCTTTTATCATAAATAAACACGTTAACATTAAATAAAAAATGATCCATAATAGTTGTTGTGTTGTTGATTGCAAAAATACAGCTAGAAACAGTAAATGTAAATTTCACACATTTCCAGTGGCTAAGTGGAAATAAATGGATGGAAGAAATGAATTGATAAAGAAAATAAATGGATAAATGATGATAAAAGAAAAATCAAAGTAGTGTGTAACATTATTTAGTAACAATGCAACTAGGGTAATGTATGTTCAAATTACGATTCGCAATTACATTGCCATTAATTTTCCATTTTATTTCTGAAAATCATATTAACAATCAACACTTTTTGTAATTTTCATTATTGCAGTTGTCATGTATTAAATTTGTTTACATTTCACAGGTTAACCCCATGGGATTCCAAAAACTCCTTTTAGTTATTTATAAACATATTTACAAGCTTTTATTTAACTTGCAATGTATGTATGTTTGAATGTTCGGGTGAAATCTTACAACTCAATTTTAAGGCACTTGATCTCAACCAACTGAGCTGAAATTTTGTATACACGTTGAGTTTGGATGACAATGCATGATTAACTATGTGACGACATTATAAATCCAACAAGGCGGTGGACCAATTATTCTTAATGCAAAACGAAATGGCGGATAATTTTCTTTTATTCGTTCCTACAATATGGGTACCAAATGAAAGATTGCCAAGAATAACTAAAAAATGAAATTAGGTTTAGCAAACATTCTTTAAAAACAACCTTTTATTTAAATTCGCTAAATAGAAAAAAAATTAACTTTCACACTAAATCTTTTACTGTTAACTTATAACGTCATTTCAAATTTAACACATTTGACACAATTTATATGTTATGCCTACCTGTTAATATTTCAAACTGAAGTAAATACGAGTACTTATATCTCGCGACAAGCTTTTATATTATAACATATAAATTGTGTCAAATGTGTTGAATTTGAAATGACTTTTAGCGCATTTAAATAAAAGCTTGTTTCCAAAGAAGTTTTTTCCTTAATTTTTATACACACTTTTTCCATCGTAATGAGTTTTTTCAATTTAAAAAACACGATTACAGATTTTTATAACACATATTTATTTTTAAATTCATTTTTTGAAACAATTCACTGTTATTTATACGGATCTTTCACATGTCATACCATTGCCGAGCATGATTTTACGCTACCATCAGATGTCGCTTTCGTCGTGCTCCCTGCGAATACTGTACTACTAGGTGGCAATGCTGTCGGAGATGATCTACCTCCCATGGTTATGTTCAAGTATGAGAGATTCCACGAATATTAAGCATGTCAATTACTACATCTTAGAGCATTGGGCTCTCAAATAATGGATGGATGAATAGAGAAACATTCTATGAGCATATATCTTCACTGAATGGTTGAATGATAACAATATTCCAAGGCCTGTTTTACTCTTTATAAATGGTCATACATCGCATCTTTTTTTCCATGTCAGCAAATTTTGTTCTGAAAATGGTATCATATTCATTAGTCTCTTTCGTAATGCGACATATTCACTTCAGCTAATGGATATTGCAGTTTTCAGAAGCCTTAAAGGAGCATGTAGAGAAGAAGTGCATTCTTGGAGATAAGAAAATATTGATTCGCCTGTTTTACGCAAGACAAATTTTTGTCCATTATCAGATAAAGTATTAAAAAACACCTGAAATATTCCAAAATGTTTTCCGTAAGTGTGGAATAATACCCTGGAATCCTGATGAGGTGTGCTCTATTTTGGAACCACCAAACCAAGAATCCACCGATTCAACATACCTTCAGAAAATGTCGAAGATTAAGAAATTGGAAATGGGTAAAAATTTTTCAGAAAAATATATTGATGACCAAACAAGTGCAAAGTTAAGAAGTTGTGATGTATGGCTTGGAGCCAAAGAAGACTTGAAAATATTCAAATTTTATGAAAGAGTTGAAAAGTCTTTGAAAAATCTGGCTAGTAACAGTTCGAAATCAGAAACGAACAATAATGTCCCTGAAATAACACTGCAGCTGTAAATGAAAATGATTAAACACGAACTGAACCATCAAAGAACAAGAACGAGAGCAAAACTGGAACAACAACTTCGATAACTAATGAGGATCATTTGAATTTTGAGATAGATGATTTTGAGAAAGTCCTCACAACACCTATTAAAGAGACTCCGGATGAAGTGACTGTGAGTATAAATTCCTTGATGATGCAATCCACATCAGTACCAACAGAAAAGAACTCAAGCATTAAAGGTGCGATAATACTAAGTCCATTCAAAGAAGCTTTGTTCTGGCCAACACCCAAAAAAAAAATTGCTCAAAGAGAAATAAGGAAAAAGTACCATCTGTTGTATCTTCATTGCAATGGCAATGATTTTATGAGAACAAGGGGAAGAAGAAAAATAAATTAGAGGAACAGAAACGGAGAAGTTCATAAGAATTGAAGAAGAAAAAGCAACAAATTCAAGAAGCACAAAAACTGAAGACTACTCAGAAATTAACTGATAAAAAAAGGCAAAAAGGACTAATCATGATCATGATACAAGTACAGAGGAGGAAGAAGGGCAGGAATCTGGCGACAGCTTAGACGATATATCTGATGATATTATGTCTGATGAGCATGAAATCGACAAAAGTAAACTGAAGCAAGTTTTTAGAACAGTTGTTGAGGTTATGGCGATGGTGAGCTGCGACGAATCTAATACTGTGTTCGAAGAAAATGAAAATGAAAAAGACATAAGTGAAATAAGTTTATCTCAAATAATAAAAAACCTTGACGCCCCTAAAATGATAGTAACAGGAGATAGAATCAAATACAAATTTGATATTTAATTTCCAGTTGATGGATAGATAATCTGTTCACCTTATGTGTAAGTCGAATATTTCCAGTCCTCAAGTTTGATTTTTCCTTCATATTGAAAATTTGTCAGATAAAAGTTACTTTTACTATCTCATTTCTTGATTTTGAATGAGACAAGTTATGTCAACCGCTTGCGGATGTATAGTGGTTTCATTTTTAAGTGCGCATCTACTAGTTCACTTGACGAACTTGAAGAAAAATTCATTTCATTCAGAAATATTTTCTGAAATGAGTTTTTCGTTTGAAAAATATAATGTTTGAATGTTGTTCTATCAACGAAAGAAGTCAGAAATGTAATTTCATGGTTAATGAATTTATATTTCTTTCTTATACTGTCTAGCGCTAGTGCTTTTACCTTCCAGTAAAAATAAGCATTTTGTTTTCAAGATATTAGATATTAATTATTCTGCTAAAAGATTTGAGTTCTTTTGTATCAAAACTTTTTTACTTGATGATAATAATCCAAAATTAATGTGATGAGAGATCAAATTTTGTAAATCCTCTCTTTTCAAAAGAATATATATATATATATATATATATATATATATATATATATATATATATATATATATATATATATATATATATATATATACTATAATATAAAAAATCTGCAGAAACAATCATTATATCTATATATAGGAAATAATCCAAAAATCATATTATCGGTATGAAAACTTAATGCGACATGCAATAACGAAAAAAATCCTGGATAATCCAAAAGATTTGTTGGATACACGATTCAGTATTACTTTAATCATTAAAATCCAATTTAAAAGAATTTCAGACAGAAGTACGAAATTCCGATTTTTCAATGAATCATTACCGAAGAATGGATTAATAGAAATTTTTGCTGGATGAACATGGTCAAACGATAGATAATGGAATGCGTATTTGAATTTTAATTTTTCAAAAATTTCTGAGGAAACTTATCGGATCGCGGAATCAAGTATAGAAATGAAATTTAAACATTTCCACTCGTGAGTTTGAATATTTATTCTGAAACACTTGACTCTTATGTGTTTTTCATGTACTTTCATCCTATATTTAGATACGGAATGAATATTCCGTAATTGAACCAAACATCATCGATTGCCATCGTATTTCGAAACAGCGTCAGTACCATATGTAAATGTCAACATCATAATAATTATCTTCGAAATAGTTATTGTTCGAATAAGATTATGAGTTTAAAATTGCATTAGATATAGAACTTGAAAATAGTCCGCCTGAAATTATAGATTATACAAATGATATAATCGAGAAGACACTGTTTAGAGATTGGCAACAAGAAAAAACTAACTTTTTTCTGAAAATGTTTTATTTGCATTTTAAGTACTATAAATATTTGAATTTGGGAGGCTTTTACGTGATGAAATTGCATTATCAATAATAAAAACAAGTAATGTGATTTTTGAAATTTTACTTGATAATTGTGATTCGTAACGCGTTTCACTACACCGTAGCTTCTTCAGACGAATGAATGTACAGAAAATAAAAATGAGAATATAAATATAAATGTTCTTAAGTAATTAAAAGCTTATTGGGTTGATTCTTCTTAAGTGGTTATTTATGACAGATAATAATTAAGGAATAGAGTGCTCCCCGAAGAGATTCAATAGAGGTGAAGGGCTTAAATCGACTTGTTCATTGATGAGTCTACCTGAGTGTTTGTATTTGTTGATTTCTAAAGTTTTTCAAACATCTACCTTCCAATATTTATTATCTGTATGCAAAATTTCAAACTGTGAGTCGAAAGAGTGATTATTTTCTAGGAGATGATTCGCGTAATTTTAATCTGATTTTTATTTGAAAAACTGCGTTTATGTTCCGATATTCTAATATTAAAATTTCTATGTGTTCTAACAATGTAGAAATAATCACAGTTATTGCAATTCAATTATCATTAATTAGTATTCACTGAAGCAGATAAAGGTAACACCGTCATCGCGATTAGTAAAACCGATTATATTTCAAAAACTGAAGAATTCTTAATAACTAAGGATCCTACCACAAAATTTCAGAAAGAGGTTAAAACATAATTTCGACAGCAAAATTATTAATTACAGACCACGAAAAATATAAATTCATTAACTCCAATCCACAATCCCCCGAATTATATTCGTTGATAAAACTTCATAAACTTAATTACCCTATTATACCTGTTGTTTCTTATGTAACGGCACCTTCTTTCAAACTTTCAAAATTCCTTAACGACTTGCTAAAAAAACATTGCAATTTTAAATCTAAATTTTCGGACAAAAATTCATACGAACTAATTGCTAATATCAAAGATACCATTATACCACCTAATTCCAAACTCATTTCTTTCGATATTAAGAATTTATTTCCTACATTTCTCCGAAAGATACGTAATACTTAGTTGAAGAATTATTAGAAAATAATCATGTCAATACGATCATTAAATTAGATATTCTTTCATTATTACAAATTTGTTTAGATCAATTATTTCCATTTCAAAAACAAATATTATACTATTGAAGACGGCTTGATTATGGGCAATCCGTTAAGTCCTTTGTTAGCAGAAATGTTCATGATTAATTTAGAGAAATTAATTCATAATCATCCACTCAGTAAATATTGTTTATCCTGGTATCGCTATGTAGACGATATCATTATTTGCTTCACAGGAACATATAGACAGTTAAAATTTTCGAAAATCATATAAATTCATTACATCCAAAAATTGGATTCACAACCGAAATAAAAAGCAATAATTCAATAATTAGATGTAGGATTTCGAATGAAAATGGAAAACGTGTTCGCAATTTACCATAAGCCGTCACATACAGATATTATAATACATAACTCGTCGTGTCATCCGTATCAACATAAAATGTCAGCATTCAACAGTTTTATTCATAGATTGATTAACATCCCGTTATCACCAGAAAATTTCAACAAAGAATTAAATTTGATTAAACAAATAGCCAAAAATAATGGGTACAATCACAAACTAATAAATAATATTTTAAATAAAAAACAAAGTAGAATCGCATTGAATGAAGTTTACCCTGTCGATAAATTGAAACAAAAATTCAACACCTTAGCCTACGTTGGCATTACAAGTGAGAAACTGAAAACATTCTTGAGTAGCAATAATTTCAACATAGCTTTCCAAACTAATAATAGTTTAGGCAAATATATAAAAATAATAAAACCAAATCAGGTAAGAACCATAAATCAGGTGTTTAGAGATTGAATTGTTTTTATTAACTATAAATATTAATTTTAATAAAATGTACATACAAATGTCTCAATAAATAACTTGTTTTATTGTTTTTCAGATTTAATTCATTTGTTTTTGATTTATAGGTACTTTGCGGTCTTGGAGAAAACACAGTTACTCGGTAAGAATGAAAAAATATCTATGCTTGTATTCAATTTTTTCATTCTAAGCTAGTTGTGGAATATACTATTCCCTTTGTGAAATACAACAAATGTTGTAGTTGAATGTATTTCCTGGGCGGCGAAACACTTGATTACATCTATACATAGGAAAAAAATATTTTGAGCTAATGTGTTCATGGAATGCTCTTAAAATTTTGTTTTTAGTATAAAATCCTCATTCAAAGTAAAATAATGAAAAAACAGCTGCATAATCTTGCGGTATCGTTGAATAATCAATTCAGTATTCTTCATTCAATTTTCCAAAAATTTCCAATCAGTGTGTTGTTAGCCCAGACTATTTTTGTTATTAAATCATCACTAAAACAACGATAAGATTTATTTGCTGGATAAACATATTGAAATAAATTAATTAAATGCATATTGAAGTATTATTTCTTCAAAATTTCTGCAATAAGTTTACGGAACACCTTATTGTTGCTAGCACAAAAAAACCGAATTCAATATGGGGGAACAACTTTTGTAACAAGTGATCATTCGTTAAAAAGAAAAAACTCGGAAAAAAATCATTTCTGAAGACATATTCGCATTCCGTAGTACTCAAAAACAGATCAGAAAACTCTCTAGTCAAAAGCGTTAGAAATATTTCAGATACCATTTGTAACTGCTGGCAAAAATAGCTTTGCAGCATTATGGTTTTCTCGCAAAATAGTCTGCCATACTGAAATATCGAAATCTAGCCACATTGTACACTAAAAACAGGGCATATATTTTGTATTTGCAAACAATCTTTGAAGAGGTTCACTCTCATATAAAACAATTTTTTCTTTTCGTTTTTCATCATTTCGTTCTTCGATAAAATGTGTTGAATAAGCAAACTTTTCCCGAAATCTACAAATTCATGGATGAGCAAAAATCAATCATCTCTTTGCTCATGAATTTCCTGGCGAAAATTTTTCATAAACTCGACATTTATTGAAATTTTCATTCATGTAACTTTATATTTCTTCTGTTTGCTGAGAATCTTTTTCTACTAATAGAATAGAAAAAATAAGAGTTTTGAAATTTTCAAATGTGTATACCATAGCAAATCTAACTGAACACTATTGAGCAACTGGAAAAAGTGTTAGATGGGATGGATGAATTGGAACGGAAATGACGCAACCTGGTATACTGAAATTACTGCAAGAGAAACGGTTATTCTAATAAGACCAAGACAAACTACAAGCATGATTGCAGTTGCAATTTCTACCAAGCTATCTTTCATGGGATATTGGCGACAAATTGGCGGATGTAGAGGTTTAAAAGAAAGATATTAATGGATTTGCATTTTCTTTCCATGCATAAGAAAGATATTGTTCAATTTCAATATCAGAGTACAATTACTTCAACTGTATTTTTAGTCGAATACTGAAGTTTCTTCTTGAATCATTGAGTGGGATCAATAGGTCTAGCTTAAATCTTCATCTTCTTAATAACGTAAAATAATTTCTCCTCTATTATAATTTCTTCCGGACGTATCAAAATGAATAGCACTTTGCACCAAGAATAATTTTCACGTTAAAATAACATAACATGATAGAAACGTCAAAATCTTACACATAAAGTTAGGTTAATGCGAATTCGAATCATAGAATTCCAATTAGAATTAATTCATAGAATATTATGAACAGCAATAATAGATACTCATTCAAATTTTATGGGCTCACGAAAGTTAAGGATAGATAGAATGTTTCCGCAAACAGGGTAAAGATTGGAAGTAGTTTATGTGCTAAGATTGCTTGAAAAACTTGGTATCAAGTTCACTGTGACTGTTACTTGGAAGAGACTCGTATCACGAACATACTTCATATTTCCAATAGGACATTCAAGCTTGAAGCAACTAAATCATATTTTCGAACTCACCAACTAAAACGGAGAATTCCATTTCGAAGGAAAACAAGTAATCCAAAATAAAAATAAATCCAAAATAATCCTTAGTAGCACAAAAACATCACTTGGTTTGTCATTAGACTAAAAACAATAACTGTTAAATGAATTTCTCACTTGGCCCATCATTGAAATCGTACGCACACTAATTCACAATATTCAAATATACAAGTCTAAAACGAATTTTTACGACCAGAGTAGGAAGACGACCGTTATAGACACCAATAAAAATCTTTCGAAACCACCAATTGTCACCATAAACGATTGTATATGTATTCCACTGATACACTTTTCCGAAATTTCAAAAACACTATGTCATAAAAATTAACTGTCACTAATCTTTTTTCATCCTATTTGCCATCAGTTTCCGAAAACTTAATCGAATCTTAGTTTCTACGCGTAATAACGATCATAAATCATCACAGACATGGGAGTTTTCGGTGCGTTCCAGTTAACTTGATTAGTGTGCGATGTTTAAGCTCTTTAGCGGACCTACACCGATGCCTTATCACCTACCATTAAAGCTGATTCGGGCGCACTGAAGTAAAAACCGAACGGATTGTGCTTCACGTGAAGTGGCCCTACGATTTATTACGATGTTTGCCGAAGAGATGCGCGGCCGCCCCGGCACCTGCGGCGTTGTCGGATTTAAGCCCTGTTTAACAGAAAAGGAATGGGAGGAGTGACAGGTAGTTGGACGATTTGAATATTTTGAGCGTAATAGTATACGTATAAATGAATTATTACTCTTTGTTATCCTCTACGAACGTTGGGAATTTTTTCGTGTGACACTCGCGTTTAGCACAATGGCAATTTTCTTAAACTATCTATGGTTGTTCCCTTTTTATATCTATGGTTGCTCACAGAAAATTTTGTGAGGTTATTTGAAAACAAATCTTTAAGTATTATGAAACTGAAAATTATATCTTGAGAGACATTATATACAGTCAACTGAAACAAAATTCTGCACAAGTAGATGGATGAATTCTATGGGCTTCAAAATAAATGTTCAAGAAAAAAGTGAATGTAACGCAAATCAAGAGCGTTTCCTTCATTTTCTTGTGTGATTTGTTCTCAGTATCGTTAGCAATCACTAATCTCTGCCAAAAATTAAAGTGATGGTCAATTAAGGAGACCATACATATTTCATTAGCATAATTATTGTTGCTTTATCACTACTTGATGAACTACAGAACGGCAGGTGCAGTTCGTTACACCACTTTCATTATGACCGCAGCACTTTTCATAATTAATTATAATGGTAAAGTATTAATTAATAATGCTATTTGAAATTCCATATATACATATGTGAAGAACGTACAAGGGATGTCTCAAAAGTTTTCGACCTAGCTCCATATCTTCTCCCCTTCTGTCGTCAGATCGGCTTCTTCTAAATAGCGGTTTGAAACTTAAAAACAGCCAAATGTCTAAGGGTAACATATAAGGACTGTTTGGAGGCTGATGTAGATTTGAGTTGCACGGGATTAGATGAATAAAAATATATACTCATGATGAAGCTGATAAATACTAAAGCTGCGGTTATTTTCTTCTCAATTGAATTTTGCACAGATGCAATTTTTCATTTAAATCTCATAGCACTGCTTTTCAAGTTTTCAGAATCATATTTTAGTCAATCCTGACAATGGACGATGTTCTTTGATTGTATGTTGCACACATTCGATGTAATCAGCCATTTTCGCCGTCGGGCGCCACCTAGAGCATGGGTCGCTATAGATAAATCCATGATTATCTGTGCATCGTTTATAACACTCTCCGATAGTTTCCGCATAACTTTTTTCAAGTTCTGAAAGAAATTAAACACAAATTTGTATTTAAGTTTGGCCATTATCTCCACCGTAAGAAAATACGAAAAGCGCAAAAGAGTCTATTAACAATTGCACACTGATCACAAAGCAGAGCGTTCTGCTGGTAACAACCACCTTCAAGTCAAAGAAGACTAACTGGTTGCGTCAATGATTCTCATGAAGACGCTACCTAAGCTTGTGATTCTGAATGGAATACACAATATATTATTCAGTCTTGGGTCTCTTGCATGCTTTTAGTTAGACCTTACTCACTTAACTAGAACTCAACGTTTTCCAAATATTCTTTTCATTCTCGGAGAAACTTGAAAATAGGGTTGTTTTGCATTCAAATCGTATATGATAAGTACCTGTGGTTTACACATCTTGTGTCATGAATTTCCATTTACCTTCTGGTAGATCGTTGACACTTTGTTGTTTTCTATGTCTGACTATTTTAAGAATCAAATAACTTTGTTTTTTCGAGTCGTACACCTTGTGTTTTTACAGTTGAATGCGCCAAAAAATTTTCTTTTCCCTTGTATATCATAGCCGATATCATAATTTCACAGAGCGGTCCCAACTCTTTTTCTTTGTAGATTGTCTGCGGATAAGTGAGGGAGTTACTTTGCAGGAGCATGCTCTATCCACGAAATTGGCGTTCAACTACAGGTACCATATTATTAAGACAGCATAATTTAAATGATGATTAATTGTATCCTCATCCACAGCTGTAGAAAATACCAGAACAAGAGTAGCAGTTTCAATAGTATAAACATCGGCAACCCGAGTGTATCCAGCTAATTTTTTTGGAATATTGTTTCTTTTTTCAGCTGCCGACACAGTTTATTGGTATAGAGTCAATGAAGAGAACAAACTTTCTGGGATTCATTAAAAAAGAGCCTGAAGTGTCTGTGGGTTCCGATGGTTATTCAGATGAAAACAAGATATCTCAGTTTTCGAAAGATTATGGAATAGACAACGCTATAGGGATATAAACTGTTGTTGATTCTAAGGTTTGTGCCAGTTACGTGTGCAGTAATGGAAACTTTCAACCGATAACGATGCTGGACCACAAGATATTTTTTTTTTGCTTTGCATATGATTTCATATAGTAGATTCCACTTTGGGGAATAATTCATATGCCATAATCTTGAAAGATAAACCCCTCTTCATCAGTTTTTTGAAAGTGGAACAGACAGATTGCTCTAAAACTATATAGATAACATCCTGTTTCTCATCAATTGATTATTATCTAGAAAAATATTCATTACCACCTAAAGAATCATCGGAAATGAACGACCATCGTAAAAACTAGTTAATGTACGTCATTTAAAGGCTGAAGTGCTTAGAAATCATTGATCTGGTTTAGCCAACATATCGATCATAAAAATTCGAAGCAGATGTCCCACTTCCACTGTTTGACTTAATATTCTGCTTCATACAGGTCAACGACTTAGTATTTCCAAGAACACGCATCATTCAAATCAATATCTATCACAAATAGGAAAATCTTATACGCATTTCGTACATTTGAGAGCTCTTCCCTGCATTGTAGAACAAATCAGTAGATATGGCAACACGGTTGCTTCAGTCGCACTTCATCACCTGTTCCTCTAGAGATACAAGACAGCCGCAGCTTACTGCCTTTAGACTTCAGAGTTTGTTCAGACTCACAAGCGATTGAAAAAAGGGCTCTGACGAAATCATGGAGCGGGGTGAGGTAGGGATAGAGGGGCGGCAACTTTCCGTATGTGTATCAGTTGGGAATGCGGCTAGAGGATAGGTTAATAATGGTCCACCTGCCAGGTTGTCTTACAGGTGCTTGTAGCGTATAAAAAAAAGAGGCCTGCAGTTCGACGATATAATACGATTCCGCGTTCAGTGCAGGCCAAAGAGAAACGAATTGGATTGGTTTTTTGGTGCAGGTACAAGGATTTTTGGAGGCGCGAAGGGAACATGCATTTATACCTACTAGAAACAAAGGAAATATGATACTTAGAACTTGATCAGAAATATACAGTATATGCAAATAACTCTCGGTTAAATTTTAGTTATGAACGGTTTCCAATTAGTTCAATCTGTCTGTCAGATGAAATTAACATTGTCAATTAGATCAAAATAAAGAGCAAAGGAACGAGCCACAATTTTTATAATTTTTTTTCGAGGTTGGTATCTACTTGTTTCAATGATCTGATATTGAGTATCATATAACATTATTCTGTGTCAGTGATGAACACAAATTACTTCACACATGTGTAGATTGTTTATTCCTTTTAGTGCTTTTGCTGTAGGTAAGAAAAAGTTCACAACAGATTCAATAGTATGAAGACTTTGGAAATAATGTGAAATTGTTTCGGCAACGATTGTCTGATAAAAACGGTTGTTCCCCAATAGCACAAATGTTTTAGAAATTGCCCAGAGGATGACTACGTATTGGCAGACCTAACCTAACTGCAAATTTACTATCACATTATTTACTGGGGTTGTAACGTGGATATATGATGGATTCTGCACCAGTGTAACACACCGTCACAAAATTCCATCGTTATCCTTGAGTTTCGAGCAAAAACAAATCGAAAACCATATAACATCTATCAAGTTCTCCTGATTTGGCCCCTTGTGATTTCTTTTTGTTCGATCCTGCCATGAAACCACTACGTGGATCGAGATGCAGCAGCCGAAAGGAGATAATGTAAAAAACGAAGACAGCTCTGATGGTCATACCGATTTCTGAGTCTAAGATACGTTTCGAAATTTGGATCGAACGTTGACTGTGTTTAGTACTTCGAAAGGGACAATATCGATTTTGACTAATAATGTTATTTTTTGAGTTGTATGAATAAATTCTGGTAACCTTTTGACCAGGGTGGTATATAATTCTGTGGTATATTATATATTTCAATAGGTATTGGAATTATCTTTCATCTGCAATCACTAGATACAGGCTGTTCCATTCAGAAGAGAAATAAAAGATTCGAACCTAAATTCCGTATAGTTGTACAATTGATTTTTTTTGTTTATGCATATTTAGATTTATAAGGATTACTTAGGTTTAAAATTAAGATTCTCAGTAGATACAGGGGAACTTAGGAAATATCGATTAATTCGGAAAGAGTTCAATATACTATCCTGAAGAAATTGATCTTATTACTATGATCATCATCATCAATATGCGCTCAAGCCCGGGGTTGTCTCTGGCCTCCTCCTCGATTCGCCTTAAGATGATACTGAAAATGATTTGTTCAAATAAATCAAAAACTTCAGTTCTATTTGTGTTGTGCCTGTCCAAGTTTACAAGTTAGTTGAAAAATTGAA
Source organism: Cryptolaemus montrouzieri (assembly GCA_013387265.2). Classification (NCBI taxonomy): domain Eukaryota; kingdom Metazoa; phylum Arthropoda; class Insecta; order Coleoptera; family Coccinellidae; genus Cryptolaemus; species Cryptolaemus montrouzieri. Next base: position 35,135,960 of record JABFTP020000165.1, read on the forward strand.
TTAAACCGTGAGAATTTTTGCGCAATAGTGTTTTATAACTTTCGAAGACAATTATCTCAACTAGAATGTCCCGTCAAGTTGGTTCCTGTTTTCGGCATTGAAGCACCATCTCAGTCAACAGATTCCTGTTCGTATAAGGAATTCGAACGCAAAGAGGTTAGGCTTGACGACGATCGAAGGGCAGGTTTTCCAAAAACAGTGGCCACTCAAGAAAATGTGGACGATATGCGTAACATTATCCAAGAAGATCGGCAAGAAACATATCGAATGAAGCAACATATTGAGACATCATTGCGGATTTCAAAACCATCAATACAACAAATTTTGCATCTAGAATTGCGTGTGAAAAAATTAGCTTTCCGCTGGATACCACATCTGTAGACAGAAGAACAGAAAGCTACAAGGATGAATTGGTATAAAAAAACTGTGATCCGTTTCAACTTCAGAAAGTATAAAAGCGTGTACAACATTGTCACTGCTGAGGAATCTTGGATTTATTCATACGAGGCAGAAAGCAAACGCCAATATTCTGCAAGGATGTTCCAAGAAGAAGAAAAGCCGACATCATCTGTGGCCGAAGTGTCTCCATGCAGTGGCCACAACGTTTGTTTCAAAAACGGGCGATGTAGCAACAATTCTTTTACAAGATCAAAGACTAATTATTGAAATCAATTGAATATTTAACCCAAAAAAACATGGAATGGTTAGATCCTCATGCGTACTATCTGAACCAGAAACCCAACGATTTTCATCCCAAAATCAAGGACAGGCTGAGTGGTAAAAGGTAAAAGTCTTCAGAAAAAGCTGTTGATGCCGTCTAAAAGACCAATTCGATTGTAGCAGAAAACGATTACTGCTTCAAGAGTAGATCTGAACGAATGCAGAAGTCTATTGTATTTATCTTTACGAAAATACTTCGAAAAACAACAGTCCTCGTATATACCCTTCTTCAATAACTCCATCAGGGACGAGGACCAATTTTGCAATTTTTTGAAAACTCAGGCAACTATTCACAACGAAGTTGGGGGCGTTGAAAAGACCACGAGCGGTTTGACGGGGACATGGCAGACATCGCTGATTTCGAGCATGTTTGTTTATAGATATGAACTTTTTATTTATCTCATATTCACGTCAATATATACATATAGGAAAAAAGCAGGCTTTCGAATTATTTGTACGACTCAGCATCTGCTAGTAAAAAATTAAAATTGGACGTAAAAGAATCTTTATGTCAATCAAACTACAACAAGGGACAACAGATTTGATTAATGGCGTTCCTCAACAAAATTGAATTAACGAAAATTTCGGAGAAATTGCTCGAAATGTAGTCCACTCATTTCAATACATTTGCGACACCGCGTAATTAATGAATTTATTGCAACAGATATTTTAGTCGTCTTTGACGCATATCATTGCAGACAGTTTCTTGTACGAACTGGATTAGCGAAAGATTTTGTTTCCGTAAACATAGAAGTTCAGTGGATTGATGCATATCATTTCTACCTAGTCGACCAATCCCACAGTTCGGATGATGAGTATTTAACCAGTTCCTTACAGCTACTACAAAGTGCGAAGGTCTTCATTTGGATCCAACTTTTATATCTCAAATCAATAACTAAATTTTCGATGTAGTCCTTAAAATTATCCGTAAGACTTAAGAAACTTTGGACGGACGAATCCTCTTCCATAAGACGAAGTAACAAATTACCATAATTTAAAAAATGAACCTAAAAATTGTTTTAATTCTAATTTTAATTTTCAACCCTCAAATGCTGATTCGTACATAAAAATTAAAAACGTGTTGTTTCTACTGAAGTGAATGGAGAATCCAAAGTTGATTTTTAATTTGTTAAAAAACAGTTTATTAATTTTATCTATACAAATATCCAGTTGCGTTTCAATACAGACTTAAAATTTAACTAATATTTTTCTTTCTTGTGCGCGCTTCCCAGGAATCGGCAAACCTGTTACACCACATGAGTGGGCGCCTGGGAAGAATTGAGGTGTCTGTTTACTCGCTTCTTGTAGTGGGCCAAATTGTAAGAAGTTGGGAAGATGTTGGACGGAAGTCAATTCCACAGCTCACCGGCCCTGAAAACGAAGGAATTCTCATAGAGAGGGGTCGGTAAATGTACCACCATATGATGAGAACTTCTTGCCAGCCTAGTCTTGCGGCAAAACATAAGTTTTCCCGGAACAAGGTCTTTCAGCTCATTGGGACATCTTCCGTGAAAGTATATGTAAAACAGATAAAGGTCAGTAATTTCTCTTCTGAAATCCTGCGGTTGGAGATCGCAGGTGATCTCCGGGTGGTCGATGAGGCGCACAGCCCGTTTTTGCACACTATCCAACATCCGCAACGAATGTTTGGGCGCAGATCCCCATACATGGGAACAATATTCCAAAGTAGGTCGAATCTGCACCTTATGTAGAAGCAACAGCTGAGATAACGTGAAGTTCGCTTGGCTCTGAAAAGAAAACTAAATTTAGCTGATGCCGACTTAGCTATTGATGATACGGGTTCATGCCAGCAAAACCTAGAGTTGACCGTTATTCCGAGAAGGTGCATCTAATCTTTCGATGCAATTTGTTGGCCGTGCATCATTAGAGGAGGTTCTCTAGCGGGGCCTTTCTAGAAAACGTAGTTGCTCACGTCTTGCTCGCGTTGAAGCTACTTATCCAACCTCGCAATTTTTCGGGAAGCCCAAATGCAGTAGTTTATTCAACAAGGCTGCATGCCAAACCCTATCGAAGGCTTTAGAGATATCGAGGGCTATTGTTCTAGATTCCCCATGCTTTTCTATCGTTGATGTTCAAACATGAATGACGTAGGCGAGCAGATCTCCTGTCGATCTTTGCCAGCGAAAACCATACTGACGGTCGTTAATAATTCCCTGCAACGCTAGATATTTGAAGAGTTCATCTTTTATGACACTCCCCATCATTATGTCCAAAGCATAATGGAAAGAAGTGCAACAGGGTTATAGTTTTGGGGTAAGGACTTCTTTCCTTTCTAGTCTAGCTTTCATAATAAATCTGAAACAGACGGTTAAGAGTGGGTGTCAGTTCGGGAGCATACTTTCTCAGAACGATTGGTGTTTTTCGTCTAGACCAACTGCCTTCTTGCAGTTCACCTGCTCGGGAGCCCGTCTCACAATACGGACTCTGAACTTGATTCCTGCCATGGAAGAATTTGTAGGTGGAATGTTCGGTAGTATTGCGTTAGATGAATCTACACAGAATTCTTTGGGAACAAGAGAGCGAAGAGATCGGCTTTCTCTTTCCGAGATGATGCTATACTTCGGCTTCTCTAACAAGAGGCGGAAACGCAGATTTGCAGAAATTAGCACTGACAGTTTTTGCCATAGACCAGAATTGTCTGGTCCCGCTTGCCTGTTCAAGGAGTTTATTAGTTACCCCTTCGTTGAAATTGGTCTTTGCTCTTGCAGTTGTCAGATTGCATATGGTCCGTATTCGTAGGTTGTTCTCTATAGGATTTATCTTCCATGATTTGTAAGCTCTGCTTTTGGCTACAGAGGCTCTTTCGCAGTCTTTGTTGAACTATGGCTTTTGTGCTATTGTTCTTTTCATGAAATAAGGTATGTCCATTCCTGCATTAATGATTTCATGCACATATTGATGTCAGGATCTGGAAGGGAAACATCACTGAATGGGAAGCACGAAAAGAATTCACGCAGCTCATCTCAATTAGCACGGTTATAGTGCCAAATGCGTCTGGGTGGTTTAGGTTTTTGGTTTAGTGGCAGCACAATGGTTCCAGTAGCAGATATACGGTTGTGGTCTGGGTTGCCTAGCGGTGCTGGGACATCCACTCCAAAATCATCTGCATCTGAAATTGAAAAGAGATCCAAGGTGTTCGGGAAGTCGGTTGGGTGATCAGTTATTCTTGTCGGTTCGTCGACTAGCTGCGATAGATTATGGCTGATTGAGAAATTTTCAGTCTGTTGGTGTTGTTAACGTTGAAGTCACCTAGTGCAATTATCTGCCGGATACTAGAAACTAGGGAAGTGAATATCGTATGGCGAACGATATAGACAGCATAAGAACAGTGTTTTATCCTGCAAACAGATTTTAAACCATGCAAGGTCAAACGCGTCGTCATCCATTGTGTCCTTTCTCTGCCATGCAACATCCGATCTGGCGAAAACACAGAGGCCCCCTCAAAACTTGAATCTCGTATGTAACTCATACCCATATAAAAGTAAATATGTTGTGTCGTTTGTTTGACTTATTTGGGACAGCACATGGGGTTGTGCGTTTTGCAGATGCTGGTGCACTGCATCGACATTCACGTTGTTGTGTCCCAGTGTTCTGATATTGCAAAACTCCATCAAGAGTTTGCTTTTTTTCTAGAACGTGAATGAATTAGTGAATTCGCCGGAGGAGTGCTCGACTTACCTGCATCATGAAATCCTCGAGGCAGTCCCTCCCGTAAATCCGAATGGGGGACTATTTTAACTCCGAATGGTTTTGTCCCAGAAGAGCTGATCTTCCTTCGTTGTCAATACCTCCCACCAATTTTCATCAAAACAAACTTCTTGGACGACAAATAACACCTACCTTTATTTGGCAACAATTGTAGCATTCAACTTTTTGCCGAAATTGAACACCTTGTATTTCTTCAACGAATTATTTTAGAATGAAGTATATATAGCAAACTCATATTATATTTTGATTCTCTATTGGTCTCTAAATTTTTTATAGAAACTAGATCACCTTGTATAGTGGTGTTACGTCCTTCTATTCTTCCTGAATTCTCTATCATAAACCAAGTAAACGACAAACTAGCAGATCGTTAGAATATCGTTATTTCCAATTCATAAAACCTTAACTGATCACAATAGTTATCTGTTCACAAATTGCATGTTGCAAAAATGTCAGACCAACGCGCAGTTTCTGAAAGGAAATGGATTTCTCAACGCGGAGGAATTCTGGTAAAGACAATCTAGGAAAATATTAATTAGATCATTGCGAGGCAATGAAAACGCACGAGCCCAGCTTTATGTCAATTATAATCATTTTAATGATTATCGGAAAATAAATGGCCACTTTACCGTTACCAAATAGGATAATGGGAGCATTTACTATTGCGAGTGTTGTCCTTTCACTTCGTTATATTCCATTTTTATCCTGGTTTCACTGAGTCACACATACATCCACGTTTGAGCGTACATGGCATTAAATTCTCATTATTTAACTGGAAGCTATTCATTGTTCTCATTATAAATTTAATGGCCATTGTGTCAACCAAGGGTCAGAATACATAGTACGGCGTTTTTCTATTTCGAATACGCATAAAATGATAAATGTAACGAATATGGGCGTTCTGATTGCACATATTTCATTATACGTCATTGTTGCTGCATGAATGGATTCGAATTAACTAACCTATAGAAGGAGATTTTGAATGGAATGTATTCATAAGGTACATCTTTATTTGGAAGCCAACTACGACTTCATCTACTACAAGGGCCAGGTATTTTTACAGGGCGTTTCTCGTACTTCAGGTGGTGGTAATTCCCCATCTTGATTTTATTTTTTTCATGAGGCTCCCTTTTTCGAGGACCGTCTCTCTATCAAATATATTTTGGAAAGTATAATTTGACCACTTCATTTTGCCTTCACAATTAATAGCCTCTGGCTAGTTAAAATTAAAATAAATAGATAAATAAATGCCTTTTGGAGAAAGATTCAAGAAACTCGGAACGGGAAAGATCTAAATTTTCATCGTCTGTAATAGCTCGGGTACGAGCTTTTATTTCCAAGGTTGTTTCCTCGGGGGAGGGATTTGTTACACATCTCCTTCCAGATCGCTTTAGGCGTTCCCTGGAATTGTTGCTATTGAAGAAGAGTTCCTTGTTTCTTAGCAATAGCCAGATAAATATCAATTTCCACATGAGCTTCAAGCACTTGGTAACTTGATTGGAGACTTCTGTTTAGCTATTAATTATTTGAACAGATCTTGCTCGAATTTGACTTGCCCAATTCGGTATTAAAGAATTACATTATGGTTTCATGAATAGATAGATGGATATGAGTGAGGACTGCCTCAGCTCCATCCTTTTTGTAAAATATACGAGTTTTGTGGGTGAGAGCTGAATAAGCTCAGTCAGCTTAAGTTTGTTAGATCCAAGTTCTCTCCCCAGCTTGGCACTCGCACATAACATGTTCCATTGATTCTATATCTTCTTCACATAGCCTACAAGAAGGATCCCCAATCAATCCTTATTTGTTTAGGTGTTTTCTGAGACATTAGAGCCTCGTTAGTATGACGGTTAAAACTCTCAGGTCCAACCTAGAGAGTTTAAGCCAGGCCTTGGCAGTGGAAGGTTCACTGATGGCACGTCAAGCGTGTCTGAGACATGAGAGACTTATCCAGTGCTCACGCACCCTCAGGTCCAACCATCGATTATTTTCCATCCTTGTAGTCTCCTGTGTAATTCCAAGTCTAAGTTCTGGTCCTATGAATTCCAGGCCAGTTTCTCGAGCAGCCAATAAGTCGGCATTCCCATTTCCCGAGCGATCAGGTTTTGACGGAGCCAGCTCTGCTCTCCTAGTTTGACAAGGATGGAGCGACATTACTGGACCATAAGTGACGTACAGGTATCGGATGCCAGTGCATTCAGTGCAGCTTGGCTACCAGTGATGATTTTTATTGACCTATTTGTTATTCCCCGCGCAAGCAAGAGGTTAGAACAATGATCAATGGCGAATATTTCTGATTGAAAGACAGTGGCACGCCCGCCAATACAGATCGACTGTTCCCTGGCAGCACCTCAACCGTAGACACCAGCTCCAATAATTTTTGCAGTTTTTGAACCGTGCGTGTACCAACAGGGACCCTCAAGTAGACAGTACTTGGAGCTTGTCCATTCCTGTCTATCATGAATAATGATCTGAAATAGCCGCTCCATGTTGGTTTTAGGTGTTGCTATGTCAGACCCCATACTCAGCAACTCCTTGTCTTCGATTTCAGACTGTAAGGCGCCGGACACGAAGCCGAACTTGCCTGCTTCATTTTGGGAAAGGTGATGTATTTTGTAGAAAGCCATTCTAGCCACTTCTCTTATCACCAGATGAAGAGGGGCAAGACCCAATATCAGTTCCAGTGGGTGTAGAGCAGGAAGCTGCAGTAATCATCATGCAGGCCATTCTCTGCAATTTAGAGAGCTTGAGTTGGGATTGTTTCTTAAGATTCCCACCAAGCAATGCAGCAGTATGTAATACGTTATCTCTCATCACATATAGCCACTGAAGTTGCTATGGTGCAAGACCCCAGTTCTTTCCACAGGTCATTCGACATGCCCATAAGGAATGCCTAGCCCTGTGTATTGTGTTTTCCAGGTGCGAATTCTACGTGACTTCACTATCCAAGGTAACCCCTAGATATTTTGCTTCCTCCATAACTGGAATAAGCACTCCACTCAGGGTCGGAGGAGGAACAAATAACCTCCGTTTCCTGGTGAATGGCGCCATAAGGGTTTTGTGGGGGTTTATGCTGAGTTTCTCTTCCTCACGCTTCATAATTATATTCAACATCGATGACAATATGGATTTATACAATATCTCTATAGCCGGTGTCAATTTAAACAATAATATAGATACATGCATATAAACCACAGAGCAATATGTTCAAGTGGACAGAGTAGGAGGGAGAAAGAGAAGCGTTGATGAGCGGTAATCTACATAACAAGGAGGTTAAACCCTAGCACCAGATTTAATGAAGAAAAATGAAAATAAATTATATTTTTAATTACCTTGGGTTTCAACCTTTTCTAGTAAATGAATTATTGCCACCAGCTTTACCATGTGGAGAAGACGTGGGCTAATCAGTTCCGCAAAGCCAGCGCCACGATTCATAAACGACTTGAACGTGAAAAAATGTCACGATGTCTGTGAAGCTACAATTGAAACACGCAATTTCATTGACTCGAAAGAAAGTATTTATCTAGAATAACACAAGTGAACTACATTGGTCAGGTGTCTCAGTTAATGAGGATAGGTCGATATTTGTAGAATACTGAAAGGTTAACTACTAATATCTGATGAAAAAAAGAGGCAATATTGGATCCCCACAACTCAAGCAAATAGTTAAATTTTGGTAGCAGGATGTTAATGAGAGTCAATGGAAAAATGTCTTTAAGAATATATCTTATGTGTTTTATATGCTCAAGGTGAAATGAAGTTGTTGATCTTCCTAACAGAGGTACAGCTCTACTTCCCAAATCAAATCACAGCGCAAGGCTCCAATCCCGTGTTGGACATCTATACCTTTATCTATCGAGTTTCTTTGTTATGACGCCGATATTAATTTGTAAACCCATCCATAGTTCTCCAGTCGAGCCTAAGTCTACATCAATCCTAAGTTATCTAGCCAATTCTAAGTTCAATAGCGAATGCTAGCTTCTGGTCAATCCTAAGTTCTCTAACCAATCTGATATAAAGTAGAAGTACGTGCTTTTTTCAAGTTCAAAATGGTGACCAAAACCATGACGGACGTATTCCTCGTGTCCAAAATCCCAAAAGAAGAATATACAGCCTAGTATTCCAATTCAAAGCAGATCCCAACTTACAGAGGAGAGATTTTCTCACTATGAAAACCCTCTCTTCATATATTTTTGAGCAATGAAAACTTACAAAACCAGAAAAAAAAATTAAAAGCAATCGATTGTTCGAGTTTTCAATTCAGAAAGAAACCGTTAGCCTTCAAAAACGGTGAAAGGAAATCGTCGTTGCCAGGTCTCGCCCAGCTGAACACTAAATTTCGAGTCTTACTATTAGTAACCGTGTACCTATAAACTCACATGATCATCCAGAGCCAACGACCACCATAAAATAAACTGTTAGAGCAATTATAACTCCAGGTTCTATCTACTCAGTCAATTAACAACAAACCAAGAATTCAATGGATGACTGAATGATGATGATTGAATAATCTGCTTTAGATGGTATAAGGTTAAAATCAGAATCCTACAGAAGGTTTTTGCCGCCAGCAACGTCGCAGCTATATATCGTTATTAGACAATTTAAAGTAATCTTCAAAATTATTAAGATAAAAAATTGGAAATGGCTGCAATATCATTGTGTCATCAATCGAAATTTGTTGCTAAAAAGAGCACCAACTTGATAATCAAGATGATTTTAATTCTTTAAATAGTTCAATAAGATGTTTTCTCAACCGAATCCTTCAGAAGAAATCAGGTCTGTACTTGGTGTTCTTAAAACGTTACAACTACTATGTAGTTCTATCAACGAAAATTAGGAATTAGGAACTACCTTCAAGATCTCGAAATCACGTCAATAGAGTGGCCTGAACGAAGTCCAAACCTCAATCCCATTGAACATGTCGAGAACATTCTCAATAGAAGAATAATGACCCAGTGAAACCAGCTACCAAGAATGAGGTTGTGAACAGACTGATCGTAATTCGCAAAGGAATGGATCACAATGCTACAAAGACATTGATTTTGAGTATTAATCGTAGATATCATGCAGTTTTTTCTCTCTAGAGGTGGAAATATTCCGAACTAACAGGTTTTAATTAAACTTTCATTATTAGTTTTATTTCAATTTGTATGAGTACCATTTTTACTTTGATTATTCCCAAGCATTCCTCGTTTCTGGTGGATTACTAGCAAAATAACTATTCAACATATCTAAACTTCTTTTTCTCGTGAATGAATTTCTTGGAGCACTGAATTGTCATTTGAATGGGGTTTCCCATGTTTTCTTTCTATATGCATCACTGTTTAATTAGTTATACTAATCAATCTATGTGTGTAGAATGAATAATAAAACAATAAAATGAAAAGAAAGGTTCTGAATTCATACAATATGAGGATTTCATTAATTCTCTGTGGTATATGTTGTACTGAAAGTACAAGAATTGAATGAAGAAGAATCGGGTCTTCACATCTGGAACTGTAGCATTTAAGTACAGTTTTCTAAGAACATACGGCGGTAGTGAAAATTAAGGAATGTTAGAAAATTAAAGCAAGAAATATGAGGAGATGAAGAAGAAAAGTGGTTTCTCGATTTTCATTGAATTATCTATAGTTAAAAAATTAATGGTATTTTGTTCAAAAATCCCGAGGTACTAATGAAAGGGTCTTTCTTCTCTTGTTGGATGACATTGAGTTTTGGAACATCTCATATACTTGATGTTAATATCAAAAAGTATATTGTTCTTGAATTTGATTCCAATACAAGATGACAACGTCGAACAGGTGGATTGAGATGTTTGAGTTGAAATTGAAGCTGTTCTCAAAATGATACTCCCTGTATACTAGAAACATACAAATAACAATGAAGAAAGAAGTGGTATCTCCGGAGATAATACCGCAATAATATTCCTCCATCAAAAGAAAAAGGAATTCCTTATTACAGAAAATAGCCATTTTCATTCAAATCCACCGGGGCAAATAGGGAAAACTTACTAAACATTCCGTTATATCCTCTTTTGTACACCGCAAATGGTGAAAACTTTGATAATTTCGTGTTTGTACCTTTGTAAGAGGAAAACGCCAGTCAGAAAAACACCCGTCTAGTCCATTGGTTTAATTAAAAATTCTTATATCTCAAAGAGGGAGACCGGCACGTACTACGTGTAGAATTCTTCGTTTGAATACAATCATTATTTTCAAATGAAAGTTAATTGGTGGAGAATAAATGTAAAAATACTTATTTCACTGAAGATAAATGGAAATTGTCGTCCAATAGGATTATGAAGTATTTTGCGAATTGGACCTCGCTTAGATGGGTGAAAATAATGAGTGTATATAATGGTAATGCAATGGGGTGTAAGCCATGAGCCATACCTCTTCTCCAATTAAGAACACAGAGCAGGGGTGCTCAAACGGTCGATCACGATCGACCAGTCGATCGCGGGTGCTTTTTGAGTAGATCTCGAGAAGAAAAAAGATTTAATAAGTAGGTAACTAAACTACAAAAATTTATTACGTTATAAGATAACACTCTGCTAGCGGCAAAACAAGGCTTAATAAAAGGAACGCGCAATACTTGTCGAAGAAAAGCAGCGTTTTTTATTCTTGCCACTTTTCTAGAAATTTCGGGCGGCGCGTTGAATTGGAATCGTTCTGAATTGTAACTTGAAGGCAATACTACGTCGATACAAAGTTTATTATTATACAGTGTGTTCCAACGAAAATTTGACCCCCCCTCTAACTCCGAAATGAGTAACATTAGCGAAAAACACCAAGACACGTCGATTTTTGTTTCGAGGGGAGCATTTTCGAAATAATTCGAAACTTCTCAGATCAACCCCTACCCCCAGCAACCCTAACTTTGAAATTCATCATAGGAATAAGGGTCGAGTAGCACCTTACTGAAAAGGTCTGTCAATTCTCCACCTTGATTTGTCATTTTAGAATTTTAAATTAACATACAGGGTGTCCCAACCAAGGGTGAAGTTGAATTCCTGGAAATCCCAAATACTAAATGAAATAGATTTATTTTGGCATAATGCAAGCGCAGGTTTATGCTCGGTCTAGAAAAACGACCTACACTTGTGAATTTGGAGTTAGTGCAATCAACCCCCTATTTCCAGCATCCCCAACTCAAAAATCATTCGATCGATAATAGGTCAAGTGGCACCTCGTTGGAAAGGTACTGCAATTTTCTCTTCGAATTTGGTATTTTCGAAATTCAGAATCATCATACAGGGTGTCCCGAAGCAGGAACATTGAAAATCCAAATAACTTTTGAAACTGGTTCATTTCGGTATACGAGAACATGTTTGATCCGAGAATAGGACTTTCTTGTGTGGTTATAGAATTTTTGCAATCAACCCCTTCCATTCAGCATCCCCAACTTGAAAATCATACAAATAATTCAAGTGGCATATCTTCAGAAAGGTTTTTGAATTCCAGAATGATTAAAGCATTTCATTCAGTTCGGCTCTCCATACAGGATGTCGCTTTCGAAAAATTCAATATCGTCATTTGAAATTATCAACTAAAATTAATTCGAAACTGTTAAAAGTATTGGGGTACGATGTGTTGAGCATCAATTACGAAGAAATAAAGCTGATTTCTGCATTGAAAATGTTCACATTTTTTCATTTCCATCTGGCGTGCAGTCATCTGTTATTTCTCATTTTGCAATGAAATATTATTATTATTCAGATCAGTTCCTCATTATTGTTGTTGTTCGTCAGTTGAAATTAATCTGAAAATGGTTTATTCCACTGAGGAAAGGGTCGAAATTGTATCGACGTATTTTCGAAATAACAGTTGTGCCAAAGAAACGGCAAGGATATTCGATAGGAACCATCCTGAAAGAGAAAGGAGTCAGTCACGTTAAATATTTGGTTGACAAATTCCTAGCTACGGGTTCGGTGGCAAACAAAAACATGAAGTGGCATGTCCTGTCAGAAATGAGGCAACGGAAGTGGCAGTAGTGGGTCATCTACAAATGGAGAATACTACTTCGATCAGAAAACTATCTCGTCTGACTGGTGTATCAGCTACAACTGTCCATAGAATCGTGAAACATCACAAATTTCACCCTACAAGGTAAAATTAGTGCATGAAATAAACGAAGATGATCCAGATCGTCGTTTACAGTTTTGTGAAAATCTAAGTGAAAACCTAAACGCTAATCCAAATTTTCTGAATAACATCTGTTTTTCTGATGAAAGCACCTTTATGCTCAGTGGTGAAGTGAATAGACATAATTGTCGATATTGGGACACACAGAATCCTCATTGGTTTAGAGAGGCCCACACGCAAAGGCCTCAGAAGTTGAACGTTTGGGCAGGAATTTTTGGCAATCATCTAGTTGGGCCTTTCTTTATTGAGGATAATCTGAATGGAGATGGCTACCTACAGTTGTTAGAAGAACACATACATCCTAGATTGACAGAAATTTTACAGAACGATCCAACTCTTTCTGAGGACGAAATGCGTTTTCAACAAGACGGTGCTCTTCCGCATTATGATGCTCGGGTGCGCCAATATTTAGACGAAAATTTCCCAGGAAGGTGGATTGGTAGAAGAGGACCTGTTGAGTGGCCAGCCAGGTCACCAGATTTAAATCCCCAGATTTTTTTTTGTGGGGCCATCTAAAATCTAAAGTTTATGCCACAAGACCAGAAAACCTGGAGGAGCTGCGGATGAGGATTATCACAGAATGCCGACTTTTGACTCCTGAAGTTTTCGCTAATGTGAGAAGAGAGTTCGAAAATCGTCTGTATAACTGTATGGAGGTGGGCGGAGGTCATTTTGAACAATTGTTGTAATAATCAAGTTAGTTTTTTGTTTTCAATTGAATACAAGTTCAATAAATCTCGTTTTCCTGTTTAGATGAGCATCCAATCAGTTTCTCCATCATCCCCTCATCCTGATCCTCACGCCAGAAAACCTCGATTGCCAAACTGAAACCAATGCCTCAGTGATTCAGAAAATAGAAAAATCTTTCTGGAACTTTGCCACTCAACCTGTAATCACTTGTATGATTTTTGAGTTGGGGATGCTGAATGGAAGAGATTGATTGCAAAAATTCCATATTCACGCAAGAGAGTCTTATTCTCGAATCAAACATAAACATGTTCTCGTATTATACCGAAATGAACCAGTTTCAAAAAGTTATTTGGGTTTTCAGTGTTCCTGCTCCGGGACACCCTGCATGCTGATTCTGAATTTCGAAAATACCAAATTCGAAGAGAAAATTGAAATACCTTTCCAACGAGGTGCCACTTGACCTATTTTCGATCGAATGATTTTTGAGTTGGGGATGCTGGAAATAGGGGTTGATTGCACCAACTCCAAATTCACAAGTGTAGGTCGTTTTTCTAGACCGAGCATAAACCTGCGCTTGCATTATGCCAAAATAAATCGATTTCATTTAGTATTTGGGATTTGCAGGAATTCAACTTTACCCTCGGTTGGGACACCCTGTATGTTAATTTAAAATTCTAAAATGACAAATCAGAATGGAGAATTGACAGACCTTTACAGTAAGGTGCCACTCGACCCTTATTCCTATGATGAATTTCGAAATTAGGGTTGCTGGGGGTAGGGGTTGATCTGACAAGTTTCGAATTATTTCGAAAATGCTCCCCTCGAAACAAAAATCGACGTGTCTTGGTGTTTTTCGCTAATGTTACTCATTTCGGAGTTATAGGGGGGGTCAAATTTTCGTTGGAACACACTGTATTATTGAATAGTACAAAATGAGTGCAGCGAAGAAATCTAAAAAGTATCATTTCAATAACGATTGGGAGGAAGTGCATTTGTCTCATTTGTCGTGCGTCAGTTACAATACTTAAGCGTGGTAACTTATAGAGGCATCATAAAACGGTTCAGAAAAACTATGAAAGGGATATTCCGCCACACGGTGAATTAAGAAAACGAAAAGTACGTGATTTGATATGTTGTTTGGAAAAAGAACAAACTATCTTCATAAAACCAGCCAAACAATCAAAAGCTGCTACAATCACGTCATTCAAAATATCTCATATATTGGCGAAACACAAAGAACCATTCGGAGGCGGATCGGTTATATATATATATATATATATATATATATATATATATATATATATATATATATATATATATATATATATAAAATTCTTTAAAACACAGTACTTGTTTTTATATATATATATATACATTATATATATATATATATATATATATATATATATATATATATATATATATATATATATATATATATATATATATATATATATATATATATATATATATATATATATATATATATATATATATATATATATATATATATATATATATATATATATATATATATATATATATATATATGATAATAAATATGTATTAAATTTATTTAATAATTGCGATTCGTAACCTGTTTCACTACACCGTAGCTCTTCAGACGAATTAATGTCACATTCATTCGTCTGGTGTGTAGTAAGACGCGTTACGAATCGCAATTATTAAGTAAAATTCCTTAAAACACAGTACTTGTTTTTTATTATTGATAATGGAATTTTACCAATTAAAAGCCTCCCAAATTCAAATAATACCTGAGGATACTCGGACACGCATTGAAAATTTGAATATTGGTACACGAAGCAAAACTATGTCTGAAGTTCGTTTTGATATTTCGGCAAGTTCTTTGATATAACAGAATCTTGATATACCTCCTAAACAAAAAGGGCAACGACGACAAAGCCGAGCGATGGTCATTTCAAAAGCCCCTTGGTCCAATCGAATTATTGCCGAAATTCCTAAGTAAAGTGAATTAGCAACGGCCATAGTTTAATGAGAAGGGCTCCGTCTTGTTGAAGAGAAATGCACTTCTTTCAGGAACAGACATTCATAAAAAATTCTAGAGATAATATAGTTATTCACAATTTCATGAGATAATTCACCACGAAGTTTGACATCAAAATTAATATAGGCTGATATGATGATATGATCTTTCCATGAACACCAGACAATAAACTCATATGACCTTGGATATGAAGATGGCAATATGGGTTTATATCCAACCACTAATGTTCATTTAGATGATAGAATATTCCATTTCTACTGATGTTAACTTAATGACTCTGAATTTTCTTCAGATTTCTGTAGAAAGCAACTGCAGAAATCGAGTAGACGTTGGAAATCTTTTGGTTGTAAAAACGTGGATATTCTCATCTTATGAGAATTACATCTATATTTTGAGGCATTTATTGAAGCGGGTGAGACTTTATTAGGAGATTTTGAAAATAAAACAGAAATCATATCTGCTATGCTATATTGATGTCATGAGTCAGGACACGACAGATAAACTGAAACATGATATCATGTAATGTACATACTTTTCTTCACAGTTCGACGAATTCACCGATATGATAGACACTGCCCAGTTGTGTATTTTTATTTGGATAGTATTCAAAGAAATGTTGGCTAAAGAAGAATTTTTGACAATCATTCCTCTTAAGGGGAAGACCCGTGGCGACGATATATATGACCTTTTCTTCAATTTTGTAAAAAACTACAAGCTACCAAGATATAAATCAGTGGGCATTACAACCGATGGAGCACCAACAATGATTGTTAACAAAAACGGTTTTGTGGTATTGTGTCGAGCTAATGAAGATTTCCCTTAATTTTTTTCATTCCATTGCATTATACATCAACAAGTTTTGTGTTCAGAATTTTTGAACATGAAGGAAATTAAGGGCATTGCAGAAAAAATTGTGAATTCCATCAGTGCACGTAGCTTGCAACGGCGGCTTTTTAAGTTGTAGTTGGACGATGAGGAGTCAGCTGAACACACTGATTTAGTTCTTCACAAGGTCGTCAGGTGGTTGAGTTACGGAAATTTCGTAGATAGGTTTCAAGAATTATCGCCCGAAATAACAGCTTTTCTAGAAGAAAGGGTTGATGACAGTCAGATGTTGAAAAACGAAAAATGGCTGACTGATTTGGCATATTTGACCGACATCAACATGCACTTAAACACCATCAAGTAGGAACTTCAAAGTTCAAACTATTATTGAGATATTTTCAATGAAATAAAACTAAAGTAATTAGATTTTCACTATATTAATATAACTTTTATTTCATTGAAAATATGTATATCGATTTTCATCAAGTAAGGACCTCCTCAATGAAATTATTATTGAGATGATCAGCGCAATAAATGAATTCAAAAGTAAATTGCAACTTATGATAGACCAACTGGAAAGAAAGGATCTGAAGCATTTTTCGTCTTTGAAAGCAAAGATTTCTCAGTTGAATTATGATAGGTATGAGGCTGAATTATCAAATATTTTGGGACAATTCGAAATGCGTTTTATAATTGCAGTAAATTTACTGCAATTTGCCAATTTGCCAATTGACAAAAATAGCATCATTTATGAGATATCCTTTTTATGTAGAAACATTTGGGAACTAGCTACGGAAATAGCAAATCAGTTTAATATGAACTCATGTTCTGTTGAAAATGAGTTGGTGCAGATTATATCAGATATACATCTCAGAGCTACACCATCTGTTACATATTTCTGGTGTTTTATATCTGAAGATAAATATCCGAATCTAAAGCAAATCGCCCTTCAACTGACGGCCATGCTTGGGTCAACCTACTTGTGCGAGGCTGCATTTTCTGAAATGAAGATAATTAAGTCAAAATATCTCAATCGACTAACTGACGATTATATGCCATCATGCTTACGATTAGCACTCAGTGGTTAAGTACAATTTTATGAAAAGTATGCAGAAGACATGCAGTGCCCACGGTTCAATATCCAAAGTCACTCCTTAGTTGAGTTTAACACCATATGTTACTGTTGTGTTTTGTAACAACCAATAAACTCACAATTTTGAGTAACTATTAGTTTTTCCATTGATATTATAGAGAAGAACCTAACCTAGACCTAACCCAAGACTTGACTAAAATGATGTATATTGTGCGGAAAGCTATTATCTAAATATGCTACGGTACACCGTTCCTAAGTAGGTAGGTAGGTAGGGTGTATCGTGTATGTACGACAACCCTGCATCACACATACTTGGAGCCACTCAGAGTCGTTCGTAAATAGTCTGAAAATATTGAGGTAGAGCATCAGCAGTTCAAGTTTGAACACCCCTGATTTAGAGTGTGGAATTTCTCTAGTCAAATGTCGTCTTTCCATGATCGAATCACAAAACTTGAATCTTTTATTTGTGCTTACAACAGAAAAAAAAGTGCCAACTAACTGATTTCAAACACTGAATACATGAAATGATTATAAAGCAGCGTCGCATCTGCTGCATTTTAGTTTTTATAAAAAAACTGAAATCTGTTGCAGCACTCTACATAATTTGGTGAGAAATTGATGCAGGTGTTCATTTCTTAGAAAAAACATCCATATTGGTCGTTCTGGATACGATATATCGATATTCAGAATTGTTTCCTAGACTATTTTGAGGTGTTTATATCCAATCAAACCTTAATCGTAATAAAAAAAATCCATGTTTCCACCTTCACTAATTCAGTATTTACATCACCCACGTTCACTTATGAAATACGTGAATATGTAAAACACGGCTTTTTTTATAAGAATTAATAATAATAATGTTTCGAACGATTGCGAAATCAGGTGGAACACAATCTGATACCAGCAAAACGGTCGCAGTTTGCGCGAACGACGTACAAACGAAATTTGGGGAAAAGTGTTCAAACAATGGCGAACGCCTGCTGCAATAATTGTAAGCAGATGTCGTTATGAGAGGGATATTGAGCAGAATCGGTCTCAGGGAATTTTAGCCCGTCAAAATCTTGCATAAACATATCATGAAATGTGAATTGTTCTATGAGATATATAAGACAGAGAATTACAAAAAGTAGAACACAAAATTGCTTATGTCATAATGTGAAATTTCAATGAGAGTCAAAAAATGATCGGGTGAAAGTATAGTAGAATGTATAAACATTCAGAACACATCACAAGGGGTTAGAGTGGGAGGCTCCTAAAATTAGTAGAAATGGATGAACGACCTGTTTTCGCGTATATGATTAATTTGAAAACAGAGGAAGAAGTCAAAAAAAAACATGTCTCGACCACCACTGAATCATCTGTCACACCAGATCTGTGAGTGTGTTGGGAGCTAAAAGCGGATTAGAATTAATAATCTAATCACATCTGCGCTTTTGGGATGGTAATATTCTGGAAAATAAAAATTACAAACAACAAAAACTATAAATATTTTCAATTATTTCAGTGATTTATGGTCATGAAGAATGAATTTTCAAAGACAAAAGCAATAGCATTGTAGTCCTAACTAAAGATGAATACAATATCAAAATGGAAGAAATATTGAAAATATTGAAGGCCAAGGAATTACCAACTGTCATAACGAAATCATCTATCAAAAAGTCAAAGAAGCTTTGGAGCCTGCAGACCATCTAGCGCATGCAGTATGGGAAAAACGAAGAATCGGTAATAGACTACAAGCCTATGGCAAAAATTACCCTATGAAATGACCCACCGTGAATAACGCTTAGAAGGTTGTTACTATATAAAAAAATAACTATCAGCACTATGCCTTATGAGTGGTACAGGTGAGTATATGATTAAATGGAATTTTCAGGTACAAATGAGGAATTACGACTAATTATTCATGTACGGCTTTCTTATAGTTTGATAGATGATTGAAAATAAATATCCAAAAATTCTAGTGCCGTACAAAAGTGGTGGTACCGGTAGTTAGTGTAAATTTTCAATTCGCCGATAACTGCGTAGAAGCAATATAGGTTATTTATAACTGTATGACATTTGTGTAGTTCATTTTGTAGATATACAGATGCTATACTCATGAACGGTTCCAAGTTGATTCAATCTCAACATGGGTTTTTCAAAGGTAGGTTGGTGTTAACTAATTTAACTCCTTACGTTTATTTCATAAGTAGTAGTTTCCATGATGGTATTCAAGTTGATGCCGTCTACACAGACATGGCTAAGGCCTTCGTTAAGGTACATCATGCTACTTTGTTGTGGGTTCTAGAGGACTTTGGTGTGGTGGGGTCCTCACTGAAATGGATAGAATCGTATCTGTCGGATAGACTGCAGTATGTTGCACTCAACGGCACTCATTCTGGTTTCGTTCGTGTCACCTTTGGTGTTCCTCAAGGGTCACATCTGGGTCCCCTTTTATTTTCAATTTACATTAATGATATTTCGGAATGTTTTCTTTATACAAAACATGATTTATATGCCGACGATCTTAGAGTGTACAGTTCTATTCGGTCCTATGATGATATTTTACGGTTTCAGAGTGATCTTGACAGACTTTTCTCTTTTTGTCAAAGTAGGTATTTTCAATTAAATATTGATAAGTGTAAGCATATAAGGTTTACAAAGAATGTCAATGTCTTCGATGCTAATTTTTCTGTTGATGGGCTTGTAATTGGGAGGGTAAACCAAATTAAGGATCTTGGTATATATCTTGATTCTGAGTTGTCCTTTGAGTATCATATTGATCATATAGTTTCTAAGGCTTTCAAAATGTTGGGTTTCGTTCTAAGAATTACTAAAAGTTTCAGTGATCCAAGGTCTTCAAAAATGCTATATTTCTCGTTGGTGAGGAGTAATTTGGTATATGCCGTACCTGTTTGGTCCCCTCACTATTACAAGTATATTGACAGAATTGAACGAGTCCAGAGAAAGTTTGTCAAAAGTTTCAACTTTAGATTTTTCAGTCCTAACCATAAATATCAATTAGGTTTGCGTCATCACAAAATTTTAAGCCTGGAGCAGAGGAGAGTCTTTTTCGACACTGTATTTCTTTATCGAATTTTAAATCATTCTTTTAGTTTTCCGCTTGTTAGACTTTGTCAAGGAGACTTATGTTGAATATTTTGGTTTCAAAATGGACAAATTAGGTAAACCATGGGTTCCTTATAAAGTTTGTAAGTCCTGTGTTGAGTCTTTACGGTTGTGGAGAAAAGGTGAACGTTCTTGATTAGACTTTGGTATTCCTATGATCTGGATGGAGCCTACGAATCATTTAGATGATTGTTACTTTTGCGTAGTAGATGTTAAAGGTTTTAATCGAAATCAAACGTGAAGATACCCAGACTTACAGTCTACGAAATGTCCGGTTCTACACAGTGAAAATCTCCCTCGGCCCATATACATTTCAAAAGTAATTCGCATGCCCTCAGAAACAATGATGTTACCAAATTCACAGAAATCGGGACCATCTACTAGTGCAAGTGAATGGGAAAGTGAAACATCTACGCCAAAGTTATTTTCTCAAAATGAACTCAGTGATTTAATACGTGATCTCAATTTATCAAAACAAGGATCAGAACTGTTAGCCTCTAGATTGAAAGAAAAAATTTATTGGCACCAACAGTAACAACTACAACATACAGAACGCGAGAAAAGAGTTATTACAATTTTTAGTGAAAATGAAGGATTAGTGTATTGTAATGATATCATGAAGCTGCTTATAGACATGGGTTTAAAGAGTACAAATCTACTGAATGGCGCCTTTTTATTGATAGTTGCAAAAGAAGTTTAAAATGCGTCTTATTGCACAATGGAAATAAATTTGCATCAATTCCAATTGCCCATTCAACGAAACTCAAAGAAGAATATGAAAATGTAAAATTAGTTTTAGAAAATTAAATACTCTGAGCATCAATGGCCGATCTGTGTGGATTTAAAATGGTTAATTTTTACTTGGCCAACAAAGTGAATATACAAAATACCCTTGCTTTATTTGTATGTGGGATAGTAGAGCAAAGCAACTTCATTGGGAACAAGATGTTTGGCCTGTAAGAAATTCTTTAACTGTCGGTAAAGCCAACGTAATAAAGAGCCGCTGGTGAGCAGAGACAAAATCATACTTCCACCATTACATATTAAGTTAGGTATGATTAAGCAATTTGTAAAAGCGTTGAACAAAGACGGAAATTGTTTTAATTACATTTGCAGAAAATTTCCGAAGCTTAGTATGGAAAAATTGAAAGGTGGAATATTTGATGGTCCTCAAATACGGCAATTGATGAAAGACTCAGGTTTTATCAAAGTTATGACTGTTCCGGAAAGTAAAGCTTGGAAAAGTTTTGTGTTGGTTGTCGAAAATTTCCTAGGTAACCATAAAGCAGCAAATTATGAAGAAATTGTGCAAAATATGCTGACAAACTTTCAGACTTTAGGAGCAAATATGAGTATTAAGTTACACTATCTCCGCAATCATCTAGATAAATTTCCGGATAATTTAGGAAATTATAGTGAGGAACAGGAGAGCGGTTTCATCAAGATCTAAAAGTGATGGAAGAAAGGTATCAAGGTAGATGGGATTGTCACATGATGGCAGATTATCTCACTTTCAATATTTCCGTGTATCCTAGTCGTCGAAATCACTCTTCTATGTTCCGAAGGCCCGTACTAGTTTATTTTTTCATTCAGGTTTCTTGCGAATTATGCGTCTGTACAATTGGCATATTGCCAGTATAGATATTTTTCATGAACCTCTTTCTTCTTTCAAAAAAAATGTTATTGCATATCTCATTAGATCTGAATTATGGTCATTGTAGTAGTTTTTAGTTTTCATGATATTTTACTTGATTCTGTAGTCTTAGGTGAGTCTTTTGTTCTCTCCTGAATTTTTATGAAAGTTATAATTTTCATTTCGTATGACAGTTTCACTTCTGTTTATTTTTCTGTTATCATTTTTGTGAACCCCGGTAATTGGGTCTATCCTGTAGGGGTTCCTTTGTTTTGTAACAATAAATAAATAAATGAAATAGAAACGCCGTACACATTTCAAGTGCAGGGTCGAAAACCAGTTGTCGCAACCATTTTCCTAGAGTCATGTGATTTATGATAATTGAAAATGTACGTCATCTTGTTCAAAATATTATTCAACACGGACAATAATGTTTAATAATTATGCCGTCCAAAATTACCGTTAATATTTGTGTGAATAAATAATTATCAAATATAATGTTACTGAATATCACAGTTGTACCTTATAGCCGTTCATTATTAATGAACAAGAAATGAAAATTTTAGGAAGAAAAATTAAATTTCCGAGGTTCATAAAATTTTTCAAATGCTCTTGGAGTAATATAAGGAGTATTGTTTTAAAAGATTATTAATATTTTACATGTAACAAATATAAATAGACAAAAATCTGATGACGTACATTTTACTTCAGATTATTCATTACAGCAGATGAAAACTTTGATAACGTTTGAGATGTCCCTCAACGTCATTTATTACTGTACGGCATTCGAAAACTTTTGTTTGTGAAATATTAATAGAAAATCATAAAATGTATGTATACATTTTGAAGACACATCACGTATAATAAACCTAGCAAGTGAAAAGAGAAAGTTATTTTCTCATTAGACTGAGTTGTATCATGAATGTTTTTGAATTTTTTCTCCAGATAAATTTATCAATTGTTTATAGCACTGTTTATGATACCCTTTTTCTTCCAAGTCCTTGGTCAGTTGAATTATTGACGCATCAATAGATTTTCTGGATCTATCCGACTGACTTTTTCTAACTTCAATTGCGTTTATGC
Organism: Cryptolaemus montrouzieri; assembly: GCA_013387265.2. Classification (NCBI taxonomy): domain Eukaryota; kingdom Metazoa; phylum Arthropoda; class Insecta; order Coleoptera; family Coccinellidae; genus Cryptolaemus; species Cryptolaemus montrouzieri. Next base: position 35,159,008 of record JABFTP020000165.1, read on the forward strand.
AATAAGTATAGTACATGATAAGTTTTTCAATTTATTATTAATTGGATCACCTGTTAGTCCACAAATAAAATAAATTTTTCTTCAATTTCTGTCATATTTTCAAATGAATCGATAATGTCCGCAAGATCCGACATGTTTGCAAAACTGACAGAACGCAAATGAATTCAAGAGCGCGGAGATCATAGATTATTAATAAGCTAACGTCAAAGATGAGTAACGAAATGCAATGTTGTGGTTGAATCATCTCCGCATATAATATTATGATTGTCTATGGGGAGTTATATAAGAAAAGTCATAATTTTTTCATTTGAAATAATATTTCTTATAATTTATTAATTATCGAAAGTGTACGGTATTCACCTTTAATTGATGGTTGCCTAAAGTCTAAACAATTTATGTTATTGCCGTAGAGATAAAAGTCACCGGAAAATCACTACTTTCGGAGAAAGTATCTAATTTACCCAATACACCTATGTGTTCAACTAAAAATGTACGGCATGTTGAAAAATGTTATCTATTCGTGAAGTACTCTCGAGATCATTTAATTTTATAATGTTTTATATCCTCATCACCTATTCTAATCAGAGATAAGTGTTGCGACCCCTGGCTTTCGACAACTGCACTTGAAATGTGTACGGCATTCACGGGAAAAGCATCTGTATATCTATACAAATGCCGTACAGCTATAAGTAACCTATATTGCTTCTACGTAATTATCGGAGAATTAAAAATTTGCCCTGACTTCCGATACCACCACTTTTGTATCTTACTAGATTTTTCGATATTAATTTATAAGAAGGCCGTACATAAATAATTAGTCGTGATTCCTCATTTGTACCTGAAAAATTCCATTTACTCAAGTACTCACCTGTACCACTCAAAAGTGTAGTTATTCACGTTGGGTCATTTCACAGGGTAATTTTTGCCATAGGCTTGTGGTCTATAAGATCAACCCGCAACTACCCAAAATGTATGGACTGATCAAGCTACATAAAGAAGAAAAATCTGCTAAGCCTGTAGTACATTAACACTACTTCGGATAACTCAGCCAAATTTTCAAACCATACGTTGATACAATTCTGGATCTTTCGCTCACAACATACCATTTCAAATTCCAACGACATTATACAAGAAATGTCCTTACTTAAAATCAATATTAACATGAAACTTGTTTCCTTCGATGTGAAAAATATCTGCCCAAACATTCCAACGGATGAAAGTCTTCCTTTAGTTACAGACATTTCCACAAAAAACAACAGATTTCCCATATCTCCTTTGAATTTTTCAACCTATTGAAAACATGTCAAGATTAAAATTATTTCTAGTTTCAAAATGAATTCTTTGAATAAAAATAAGAACTTTCGATGGGAACTTCTTTTAGCCCCTTACTGTCAGATGTTTTCATGGACAACTTAGAAAACACGTCAATACTGAACAGCGACCTAGACAAAAAACATGTCATGTTCTGGTATTGGTACGTTGGTGATATTTTGGTTGTTTTTATGACTGAAAAAGACAATTAGATATATTTTTGAACTTCCTCACTGGAACGATCATTTTAAATTTACCGTTGAAGTTAAGACTATTGATTTTCAGAATTTTGTAGATTTAACTAAAACAACCATATACAATATCCTCACTTATAATATCTATGGAAAGTTAGAACATATATACAATATACAATATCCTCACTTATAATATTTATGGAAAGTTAGAACGCGCTACCTACAATTCTAAGATCAACAGAGCTGTTACTGTCCCCCACTCAATTCAAAATTTTCAAAACGGAAATAAATGCCATAGAAAGAGTCATCAATATATCAGCCTCTCTCACAAATAAAATCATTCGACGCAAAGAACAAAATCTAACATCACCATTATTATATTGCGTTCAAGAAAAACCCTAAAGTATATGTGCTAGTTTTCAACTACGTCAGCCCACTTCCTCATAAAATAAAACATTACCTTTCAAAATTAAACATTTACAACCTCATTCTCATACGGTCCAAATCTTGGCGAATCACTTTTAATGTAAAACAGATTAATTCAAACAATCTGTTACTTACAAAATCGAATGCAACGAATATTAATGTGATCAAACAGGCAGAACTTTCGAATGAAGGTTCAAAGAACATATATCTTCGGTCAGGAAATTTTCAATTTTTGAGTACATTCAATCTACAAACCACATAATAGTTTCAGACAGAATTCTCCTCAAATTCAATGAAGGACGTAAAATGAATCCGTTGGAAAGTATGGAAATTAATAAACACAGGAAAACCCCACATTGTACTATACTCAATAGCCAACTTGAAATGAACAATTCCCCTCTTAGAATTTAAGGATGATGTAATCATTTTTGTACCTGTTAATATTCAGCCCTTGAAAATGAAGGAGTGGTTGTAAGCGGTTGTGTATTAACAGATGAACGTGGAGAGCTGACAAAATTATTTTTTCTCTTTCAATTTTTGAAATGGATTTACATAAAATGAATATGTCTTCGATATCACTAATTGTAATGACCAGTCGACCAAGTGATGATTGCAGTCATCAAGTGCAATAGGTGCAGAAAAAACATCATAGACCCCAAGAGAATACTAACCAACTTCCATATTTATTACCAAATGCCAAACTAAAAATTCAATGTGAAATATTCAACATTCTATCCAATTCCATTGATAGATGTCGATATACAATGTGTTACTTAATAGTATGTCGCAACTTGAGGGGTTAATTTACGTGCAATTTCAAGAAAAAAAGTTCATATAAACGCAAAAGCTTCGTTACGGAGCTAGAGGGTGTTGAAATTTCCAGAAAAAATTGTTTTTTTCTTAAAAACTTCTCCAGTTTTTGACATATTCAGCCAAATATGGAACGCAAGTTAATTTTTCCAGTCCCCATCATTACACGTTCTAAATTTCAACTAGAATCTACAAGGTGTTTTCTTTTCCGGAGCCATGTCTTCTCTTGCCCTTTCAAACTTTTTAGCAGTACGCCACTGATCAGCGTACAACCAATTTTCGTCATCTTCGTTCAATTTGGAAACTTTTCGGCACTTGTAATTTTTCGTATCTCCCAGAGTTTTCCAGTGAAAAATTATTGAATTTGAATTGTATTTTATTCGTTAATATGTTTAGAAACTTTTTTGTATCTCCAACCGTTCTCGAGCAAAAAATTATTAAACGATTATATGCATTCCCTGAATTGAAAGCACTTCTAATTAAAAAAATGACTAGTAGGCTATGATTTTTTCATTTATTTATTTATTTTGACAGTTGCTAAAGTTGAACTAGTGTCTGTTCGAATTGTTTATTGAATTAACGCTTAGTTTTAAGACCTTTGAAGTTATTGTTGTAAGAAAAAATGGCTAATTTTACTAACGCCAAATTGGGTGAGATCCATCACATGTACGTTCTGGTTGAGGAAAACACAACAGAAGCTATGCGATTATATCAGGTGCGCTTTCCAAATCGAGTAAGACCCGACAGGCGAACATTTTCAAATATCCACAGAAGGTTGAGGGAAATTAGTACTTTTACTGCAAATAATCATTTAAAAGGTGGAATTCAAACTATGAGAACTCCAGATATTGAGGGAGCAGTTTTGAATTGTATTGATGTGAATCCTCATGTGAGAACAAGAAAAATTGGGAATCAGTTGAATATTTCACATGTTCTAGTTTGGAGGATTCTCCACGACTTATCGTACCCGTTTCATATTCAATGCGTCCAAACTCTACTTCCTCGAGATTTTCCTTCAAGACTAAATTTCTGCCGATGGTTCTTAGATAAAATTAGAGAAAATGCTCATTTTGATAGTGAAATAAAGTTCACAGATGAAGCTAATTTTTCGAGAATTGCTGTCACAAATTTTCACAATAATCATTATTGGGCTGAGGAAAACCCCCATTTTATTGAAGAATATCATCATCAAGAACAATTCTCATTGAATATCTGGGTCAGAATTTGAAACAATTTGATTGGACCATTTTTTTGCCTCACAGACTAAACGGTCCCGCTTATCGGCAATTTCTTGAGGAGGAGTTACCTTTATTACTCGAGGATGTGCCACTTTTAGTGAGAAACATAATGTGGTTCATGTATGACGGGGCACCAGCACATTTTAGTGGAGAAGCTAGAGAATTCTCGAATAATACATTCAACAACTGATGGATTGGTCGGGGTGGGCTAGAACTATGGCCCCAGACTTAAATAGTTTTGACATTTTCTTATGGGCATATCTCAAGAGTTTAGTTTATACCCCTCCAGTGAACACTGTGGAAGAATTGAGAAATCGAATGATAATCTCTTGTGACATGATAAGAAATACCCCAGGAATATTGTAAAGAGTGCGAGATAATATGCGAAGGACAGAGGCCTGTATTCTTGCAGGCGGAGGACACTTCCAGCAATTTATTTAGTTTTTAATAGTTCTTTTTTTCAGTTTGATAATGAATAAGTATCAGTTGAGTCTCAGTAGACGAGCTATCATAATAAAAGCAAATTCTTTTCATACCTATCGAGTATTTCTATTGGTTTTTTTATTTAGCGAATAACATACAATTCAAATAATTCAAATTCAATAATTTTTCACTCGAAAACGGTTGGAGATACAGAAAAAGTGACCAAAAAGTTTTTAAATTGAACGAAGATGACGAAAATTGCTAGTACGCTGATCAGTGGCGTACTGCAAAAAAGTTTGAAAAGGCAAAAGAAGACATGGTTTCGGAAAAGAAAACACCTTGTAGACTCTAGTTGAAATTCAGGACGTGTAATGATGAGGGCTGTGAAAAATGGCTTGCATTCTAAATTTGGTCTGAACATCTCGAAAACTGCAGGAGTTTTGAAGGAAAACCCAATTTTTGTTTTCTTAAAATTGCACGTAGATTTACCCCTCAAGTGATGACATACTATTATGTAAAACCCTGTATACTCAGTGTACATAGTATGAATAAGAAAAATATGGTCTTCAGATAGTCAAAGACTTTGGCGTTCGAAGACGAAATGTGTTCAGTATTTGCCTGTTTAGAAGAAAACATGCAAATATGATATCGAGGTTAACAGATCCGAATACTTCCCCAATGTCCTAGAAAAATGTTACAAGTTATGTTTGATGAGAGCTTGAAGCCATAACTGTTAGGAACCTATGGGGAAATGGACTGAGAAACGGAGCTTATAAAGCCAGGGATAAAAACTGTCGAAAGAATGAGTGTGTCTGAAAATATCAGTAATGACCAAGACTTTTCGATTCACAAGTTTTCTGAGGATAAGACAGCCTTCCATACGATGTTCGTATCTGATACCGTAGGTCGTGGAAGAGTTCAAATTTTGGAAGGAGTCAAATATACTGCACCGAAAAATTAATGTCAAAAAATTCAAATTTATTCAGAAGAAGTTTAGATGTGTGGAATGCACCAGCACTAAGGAATTATTGAAATAAATTGAGATCAATCGAAATGAAGATGGTACTCATGAAAATTGAAATGTAATTAATAATGGAAAATGTTAAACTATTGGAAAAAATTAGAGCCTCATGAACCTGCAAATACAAGATATTTCCACTCCTGGCTAGAATTACTGTATGACATTTACTATTTGTACTCAAAATCATTAATAATTCTGATCCGTTTCGCTTCAAATTACTATCACTCTGTTCCGAATTTCATTCACAGTAGCTGACTTGTTTTGCAGGCTTCTTAATCTTCAATTAAAAATGGTCGAGACATGTTCGATGGGATTGAGGTCTGGATTTCATGCAAGCCATGGAAGTGATTTCGTGATCATGAAGGTAGTTTCTAACGAGTCTTGGGAGGTTTTGCGTAATCACACAACAAAAAGCTTTCACCAATGTTGCACAAATGGTACGACATGTTCCTCTAAATTGTCTATTACGTACCTCTGAGTATAATGTTTTCATTATTCACGATGACCAGACCAGTTCGGGCGTTCAAAGAATTTCTTACCCACACCATCATTGAACCTATACCAAAACCATAGATAGGTAAAAAGTTGCACTAGGCTTATCTCCAATTTCGGCATCTGTACAGTAGGGAACGTCGAGATCGCAATGAGGAGGACAAAATCTCGACTCATTATGCTTCTGACCAATTGAAATGTTATAGGGCAAAATCCAATCGTGCTCTTCGATGTGATGTGTTTAAAGATGGGTCTCAGGCTGTGACTCTAACCAAATTCCCTGAGACGTTGACGAAAGTTTCAGTGCTAATTTACCGGATATTGAGATATGATGTACATCAGGTTTAACAGCTAATCAAGTACTGAAGCCTTAGCTGATTCTGACTACTACTTCGAGCAAGCACACTATGAAATATTTCGGTGAATAATGAAACTAGTCTGGCTTGTTGGTGTTTTTTTCGTTTGATCTTTTTTTAGTCTTCTTCATATCTCAGTGCCATGGTAGTTTTCTGTTAGATTTCGTTGGGGGCGCCAATTGTATAGGTTTACATATACATGTACTTAATACACTCCAACGAATCGATAAAAATAGGTGCTGTTCTGGCTGTTGTGAATAGATATGCAACACTGACGAGGTCAAACGAGACTGAAAATGTAGTAGTTTGCTGCTATTTATGAAATCCGACTAGATTGTACTACTATGTGGACCTGGTTGTCGATGATTATGAAGAATGAATCGGAAACCAGCTCCTACAGGGAGGGATATTTAACATTCAACGAAAGGTTGAGTTTTGCTCCCTGTGAAAAAGTCTTCAGAACTACAATCATTTATCAATATTATAAAACGTTAAAATACAATGGAATGTAGGTGATATGAAGTTCATTGTGTTATCTAGATGGAGATCACCCGAGATCTCCAACCGCTGGCTCTCAGAAGACAAGTTGCAGACCTTTCTCTGTTATACAGATACTTCCACGGAAGATGCTCAAAGGAGCTGAAATACCTTGTTCCGGGAAAACTCATGTTTTTGCTGGCGAGGAGATCTCATCATATGGCGGTAAATTTAACGACATCTCGAACCTCTCTCTATAAGAATTCCTTCGTTTACAGGGCCGTTGAGCTGTGGAACTCGCTTCCGTCCAACACCTTTTCAACATCCTACAATTTAGCCCTCTTCAAGAAGCGAGTACACAGGCACCTCAATTCTTGCCAGGCGCCTCCTCATGTGGTGTAACAGGTTCGCTTATTAATGGGAAGCGCGCATAAAAAAAATGAATGCGAATGATACAAAACGGTTATATTCGATAAAAATAAGAGGAAAAGAAAATAATCTTTCGTGCTTAGCTCTAATCATATTTGAAAAGCATGTCATATTGAGGCGAGAAAGAAAAATCATAGAAACATCTACCGCTTTGTGAAATTACATCCTCAAAAGATGTAAAAAAGTGCTCCGATACTTTTGTCCAGCCCTGCATGCAAGTTGCGCTGATGTAACTCAAAGAAAAACACTCAATAGCATCATCTTTATCGATCGAACACCAAATTGAAATTGAAACACAATTTGGCAAGCACCTAAGTACAATTTTAGTTCTCATCACATACTCAACTTACAATCGATTCAATATCAAGACTATCAGATCGTCGTAACCGATTTTGCACGTGAGCATTCCTTATCTTCGGTATCGATACTCTTCATCGAAACATAAGATTCGGTGTTTTCGTAATACGTGAATTTTGTTTGTTCATATTAGTCGGAATATTAAGTTATATTCCTCCCACGCATTCAAATTGACTGTAGATGAAAGCAGTTATACGCCTACTATTCATTTCATTATTCACATCCGTAGGTTAGGTCGCTTTGTGTTAACAGAAAATAAGAAAATATGCTGTTCGTAATTTTTGAATCCGTAGATATGGCAACATGTGGGATATTCATTATTTATTTTATGTATTCGAGCATAGATATGAATCTGCTGTAAGGTTCTTGCATCCTATATCCCCTTTCTAGTATCGTTTCGGATTATCCAACCATCTGTGAAATAATCTACACAATTGTATTAGTAAGTTTACTGTAGAGAAATTAATTTAGTCTTTATGTGATAGGAGATGGTTATAAATCCGAAGTTGTAAAATGCTAATGAGTGTAAAGGTGTTCCATTAAAGAGAACATATGAGTTGCTCAGGACCAAATTTGCCAATGAATTTTATGATTTTTATTAATTTAACCAAATTCGAAGTCCGATATTTTTTTTCTAATTCTCAACCGATTTAGATGATTTTTTCGGCAAGTTATAGATCAACTCTTCTGGTTTGTAGAAATTTTAAGAGAAAACAAAAAAAAATTGAAAAAAATTTTATACGGAGGCAAAACTAAAAGTGTTCTTTTTTGTCAAAAATTCGTAACACCCTATGGAATTTCGTGGTCCGAGTTGAAACGTACAATATCATGGTCTGTCAAGACACATCTTCCTAGAGTAATGCCCTTCTCGTTTTATGCATTTATCTCTATTTATACAAGAGATATCCAATTTGAAGCGAAAAGTCACAAATTTCAAGAATTTATTTTTAATCTTGCGTAGGTGCATAACATCGGAGGTTAGCCAAATAATAAAATCAAAATTAGAGAAGCGGAAATCTAACGAAATGAAAATTTTTGAAATTCACTGGCCAATTTCACGCTCCGGGAGAACTCGAAGTACACTGGAAAAATCGTTGATTTTGCACATTTATTTTTGAATTTTTGTGTGACACTCTATAATAATTATCATTCCTGTCCAAAATTGAGAGCATGTGTGTATCCTGGCGATACACTCATGAAATGAAATGAACATGTTGAGAAAAATGTTCATGATGACCCACAAAAAAAAACATTTGATTTTAGTAGCGAGTGTGACCCCCCGAGCTCTTATTACAGCGCGCATACGATTTCGCATACTCCCAATGATGTTGTATATCATCTGTTGAACTATGTTGTCCCACTCTTTCACCAAAGCCAATGTCAGCTCTTCAACGTTGCCTGGATTCCGTTGTCGAATCCTTCTTCCAAGAATGTCCCAAACGTGTTCGATCGGGTTTAAATCCGGTGACCGCGACGGCCAGTCCATTCGTGTGATTCCAACTTCATTGTAATATTCTATCACTATGCGCGCAGTATGAGGGCGCGCGTTATCGTGCATAAAAAGGAAATTTTCCCCTATGTAAGGAGCAAAAGGCACAACATGGGACTCCCAAGATTTCTGTTATATACCGATGGGCATTAAGTGATCCATTGCCAATAATCTCCAGTTCTGTTCGTACTCCCAAGCATATGCCACCCCATATCATAACTGACCCTCTATTGTATTGCTCAGTTCCTGCGAAGTTCGCTTGATTGTACCGTTCCCCTAGAAGCCTCCATATTCTATCTCTACCATCCACGAAATCAACACAATATCGGCTCTCATCACTAAATAAAACTCGTCTCCACTGATTGATTGTCCATGCTACATGCTCCCTAGCAACCGTCAATCTTGCTACCCGACGGGCTCTATCGAGTCTTGGTGCTCTTGCTTGCGCGTATGATCTCAGACCAACTTCATTTAATCGTCTTCTGACTGTCCTCACACTGACGTTAATGTTATCTACTGCTTGTAAAAGGTTACGTGCCTGAACAGCAGTAAGACGAGGATTTCTTATGGTTTGATTGACGATGAAACGGTCATGTATAGCGCGAGTTGCCCGATTTCTTCCTTGTCCTCGCCTCCTCACGTACAATCCAGTTTCCCTGTAACGTCGGTAGATTCGATGGATAACCGACGTCGAGACACCCAACATGGTACCGACTGAGCGGTAAGTTCCCCCCTTCCTCAATCAATGTAAGTGCCCTTGCTACTGAGGTTAGTGGTAAATCTCTCATTCTGAATGAAGAATACCGTATCGAATCGTAAACAGTAAAAGAATTACATAACAGCGCAACCGATCGAATTTGTATCAAATCAAAGAATGGAAAACTCTAATTCTTTAAACAAGTGCAAATGTGGTCATATACAAAAAAACGTGTGTTGTATTTCATATTTGATAAAAAAAGGTGTGCACATGTGTAAATGAAAAGTTTTATCAATGGTCCCAGAATTCGGTTGTGTATTTTAATACCTACCGACTGTTATCTCCTAGGAATTCCTAATTTTCACCAAATTAACCAAATTGTCATCAATAACTAATGCAATTCGAACATAAAAATCGCAAACGACAATTTCGACACGCCTGAGTGATAATAAGAAAATTCCAAATTGATAGACGAATTTTAATGACAATTTCTTGATTCAATGGAATTTCTCCAAAATGGTGATTTTCCACTTGAAATTAAATATCTTTTGCAAAAATAGAGATAAACGCATGAAACAAGAAGGGCGTTACTGTAGGAAGATGTGTCTTGACAGACCATGATATTGTACGTTTCAACTCGGACCACGAAATTCCACAGGGTGTTACGAATTTTTGACAAGAAAAACACTTTTAGTTTTGCACCCGTATAAAATTTTTTTCAAATTTGTTTTGTTTTCTCCTATAATTTCTACAAAGCAGAAGAGTTGATCTATAACTTGCCGAACAAATCATCTAAATCGGTTGAGAATTAGGAAAAATATCGAACTTCGAATTTGGTTAAATTTTCGAGTGTTCCGCTAATTTTGCCTCCGAGTGTAGATTTTCCAAAATTGCCTTAATTTGAAATTGATTGATGAACGTGTTCCAAGGATACTTTTGAAAGGTCCTTTAGCGCGGACATCCTGTATAAGATACATTGTTATGCAGTACTCATTTTTCAGCGTTGTGTGATTGCAACATCAGTGACTTTTCGTAAACTTGCTGATCATGATCAAGACATCTTATCAGGTATGAATATGTATAAGCCATGAGGTTGTCTTAAGAATGTTTGAATTAACGGTGAAATAGTGCAAAGTTGGACTTAGGATCATTTCTTGCGTGATCTAGTGATTCTAATAACCGAATGATTATACGAAATAACCTGGACAAAGTAGAAAACACTGTCAAAGATCGATATTAGACGGAGTGATATCTGAAAAAGCTTCACTTCCATTAGAACTTTTCAAACAAAGTTCTTCATCAAACATAATGTTGTTTTCTCGAAAAATTATTTTTATTCACAGAATTATAAAATGAAACACAGATATATTTTTCTGTGACCAAGAAACAAAGTTTTCGATGGTCCGTTGTACATTTAAGTATTTTGTTCCTATGACGGCACTTTTCAGCTGGCGTTTTGCGAAAAAAAAAATAATATCGAAGCACCTTATGGCATATTGCAGCTTCAGCTCAATTATCCGGAATTAATGTATATTCAATTGTGAAGGTCAGGCATCTGTCATTGAAAATTACCATGCTAGAGCGCCACCTGCGGCAGGTGTATGGAAGATTTTCGAGTTGGGCACGTTCCACAACTTTCTCAATATTAAGACACCAATAAATGCATAAGGCCGAGATTATGTTCAGTACAACTGAAGTATGTAACGAAAGCTTATTTTAAACATTTTCGTTTTACTGTTTATAAGTCTTACGAATTTGGCTGTGTTACCGTACAAAAATATTGAAATTTGTATGACTGCAGAAAACAGCCGGCGTCTCTTCAGATTGAAAACATTTAACTCATACAATTTAATCACTGAATTTCAATTGAATATTAGTGAAAATTTAAACCTTCGAAAGACATGTTGCGAAAATATATACCATCTATAGCAATAGTTCTTCTTGATTTATCAAGTTCGAGAAAATCAACCAACACGTCTGTTATCTTGTCTTCAATTATCTGTGTATTCTACATGAAAAATATGGGCGAAAATTTTAATTTTTTTTCAAAGAGGTTGTAATTGGTGGGTGCTATTAAATTTGTTAAGTTTCGTTAGTGGTTTTGTCGCTGAAGTGGTGGAAAATCAGAAGAAAGACTTATAATCCCAAGATTTCCGATTCGAAGGAATTTCGCAGGTAACATCTGTGCCGTGCCTGGTCTCATTATTGTTCTTCGTGAGAATCAATAAGATAAGAAGTGATGGATTCCAAATGTATCAAGTGTAAAATAAAAACTTCTTACAAATGTGATGGATGCAATAATTATTTCTGTAAATCGTGTGCACGACTAACTGCGTCAGAGGTTGCAGTATTGGAGCTCAAAACTAAGCGAGTTTTACTTTACCACTGCGAAGACTGTCAGGGATTCAAAACCCTGAATTTGTTGAAGAACACTATACAGGATAAGAATGAGATTATTCAGACCAAAGACAGAATTATTGCCATGCTCGAGGAAAGAATTGCATCATTACAGGAAGAAAAGCAGAACGTCTTGATTTCTAAACCTATGTGGAATTCTGGGATGGAAACTTTTGCTGAAAAACTTAAGCAGACACCTACAGTGTGCCATAAACTTATTATTTCCCCAAAGAGTGAACAGGAGAGTTTGAAGACAAAGGAGGATTTTCGTGCTGGGGTTGATCCAATCAAATTAGCAGTTGGCGTTGATAGAGTTATGAATGGTAAAAATGGTTCAATAATTGTACAGTGTGGATCAAGAAAGGCTATAGATAAGGTGAAGATAGCTGTAGAGAAAAACATGAAGGATGAGTATAGGTGTGAGGAAACTAAAATGAAAAATCCGAGTGTGATGGTGGCTAATATCGATAATGATTTGAAGAAAGAAAATTTGTTGGAGGCGATTCGTAATCAAAATGAAATATTCACAGAGAATGATGAAATGAATCTCAAGATACTAAGAAAGTGTGGCAATGGCAGGAGTTCTTATTGTGTATTGGAGTGCAAGAATGAGGTATTTCAGAAATTTATGTATAGTGAGAGAATTAATATCGGATTCAATAAATGTTCTGTTTTCGAAAATTTTTTCATCATGTTATAAGTGTTCGGCATTTTACCATCGAGAATCAGAATGTAATGTTAAAAACAAGATCTGCTATAAGTGCTCTGGGGAGCACCTGTCTAGTGCCTGTAAATCTGCTAGACCGAAATGTTATAATTGTCATAGAAATAACGTGCAATACAAAACTAAGCTCGATGTTGGGCACGATGCCCTAGATAAGAAATGTCCCATTTATGAAAGATATCTGCAGCGCCTGAAGGATAAAATCAATTATAATTAGTGAATAGTATCTCTTCTTATTTAAAAAAGAGTTTTTTTCTCTTGCTGTATAGTTTTGTTTCTTGTTTGCTATGAGGATTGCTCATCTAAATATTCGGTCGCTCGTTCTTTGTATGATCCATTTGAGGCAATGGGTAACTGAAAATGACGTTGATGTGGTGATTATTTCGGAAACATGGTTATCGCCGGATATACTCGACACGGATATTTTCATACAAGGTTACAGAATATTTCGCTTGGACAGAAGTGTTTCTGGAGGTGGTGGGGTTTGTATATACTGTCATGTGGCTCTGAGGGTTGTTGAAAGTATACCTTTTCAATCTGTTCATTCTGAGCAGCTCTGGTTAACATGGAAAGTAAAGGGAGAAGCATTCGCATTGGGTGCTTTGTATAAGGCTGGCTCGGCGTATGTGGACTTTTTCGGGGAACTAGAGGAGTGTTTGGGTATCATCTTTTTGACTCACACCTATATTATATGTGCCGGTGATTTCAATATTGATTCCTTTCAGGATACTTGCCAGGCCAGATATCTTACTAACATAATGGAGACTTTTGCATTGGTGCAGCCTGTTGACGAGCCGACGAGAATAACTGAGAACTCTGCTAGGACAATTGATTTATTTCTTTGCTCTGAGGAGCTCACTATAAGTTATTGTCGAGTTACAGATTCGAACATAAAGACGGATCACCAGATGATTCATTTGAGTTTAATTGTAGATGAGGGTGTGAAGCAGCCAGAATATCTGAGTTTTCGTGATTTTAGGAATTTCAGGAGGGATTTGCTTTTGCAGGATTTAGCACTCACAGATTTTACCCCTATGATCAGAGATAGTAATATTGATAGCAAATGTCGATTTTTTGAAAATTTAGTCTTATCCCGCTTTGATAAGCATGCGCCAATTAGAACAATTATTATCAAGAAACGTAAACCCCCGTGGCTTACTGACAATGTGAAATTACTCATCTCTCTCCGCGATAAAGCTTTAAATAACTTTAAAAAATCGAGACTCCCTAAAGATTTTGATTATTATAAACAGTTGCGAAATTCCACTAATACAGCCATCAGAAATGAAAAGCGTGGTTACCTTCGTTTTAAAACGACTCGTATATGGAAACATTTACGAGAGTTTCTCAATAGGAGTGCGACAGAAGGGTTTAATTCCTGAACCGATCAGTGACGTGAATGAAATGAGTAAATATTTTTCCAGTGTTTTTGCTGACAATCCTGTTCCAAGCTTGGAACTTTTGAATAAGTACGGTAATGGTAAGCTGAGGGATTCTATATCATTTCAAGTGTCAATGGTTACTGAAAGTCAGGTTTATGATGTTTTAACTTCCAATAAGTCTGCCTCGGTGGGTTCAGATGGTATAAGTGTCAAGATGCTTTTGTTATGTTCACCTTTTATCCTGAAGTTCATATGTCACATAATAAATTATTGCATCGAGAAGTCAGTTTATCCAAAGTCGTGGAAAATGGCTCATGTCATTCCGATTCCAAAAGTACGCGATCCTAAGGATTACAGGGATCTCCGACCTATAAGTATATTGAGTGTATTGTCCAAAATTTTTGAAAAACTTGTCGCTGTCCAAATAAAAGCGTATTTTGAGTCGGAGAGTATTTTGCCTGATATCCAGTCGGGTTTCAGGGGGGGTCATAGCTGTACCACTGCCCTGCTCGCAGTGGTGGATGACATCATAAAGGCTGTAGACGATAATGAACTTTTGTTGCTCGTCCTACTGGATTATTCGAGGGCTTTCGATAAAATTAATCACGATTTGTTGTTGGCAATCTTTCATTATATTGGTTTCACTGAAAATACGGTTTTATTGTTTGAAAGTTATTTGACGGGCAGAACACAAAGAGTTTTGTACGGAAAAATTAAGTCTGATCCTATAGAGATCCCATGTGGAGTTCCGCAGGGATTCATTCTCGGACCGACATTTTTTATTATCTATACCTTTCAGCTCATGTGTTGTTTAATTTTCTGCTCGGCTCATTTATATGCTGACGACTCACAGCTCTATTTACAGTTTTCGCGCGACTCACTTGATGAAGCTCTAGAAAAAATTAATACAGATTTGGATAACATCTTTAAGTTGTCGGAGAGTATGTGTCTGAGCATTAACCCTTCAAAAACTGTAGTTATGCTATTTGGAAGGAAGGTCATGACAGAGGCATGTAAAGATCTAATTAAGATATCTGTGAATGGCGCAGTTCTTCCTCTGACTAGCGAATGTCGTAATTTGGGTTTGATTATGGATAGCGATTTGAGGTTTGATTCTCACATAAACTTGCTACTTAAAAGAGCTTTCGTGAATATCAAATTGATTTATGGTTGCAAAGAATTTCTGGATATTCGACAAAGAAAAATGCTTTGTGAAGCGCTGGTGTTGTCTCACCTCAAATATTGCGATACCGTATATGGCCCATGTGTGACAAAACAGAATGTGGCCCGAGTTCAGAAAATTCAAAACTAGTGTGTTCGAATTGTTTTCAACCTTAGACGCACAGATCGCACGTCCTGCAGACTGCAGCAATTGGGTTGGTTGAACATGGCGAATCGAAGAAGGCTACATGTGCTGAGTCTGTTTTACATGATTTTGAATGAGAAGAAACCCCCTATCTGCACCGACGAATCAAATATAGAACAGATGTTCATAACATCAACGTCAGGTTCAGACATAAACTTGCCATACCGCGTTATCGTGCTTCCATGTTTCAGCGTTGCTTTTCTTATATTATTGTAGATGAAATCAATAAAATACCGAGTAGTCTTTTAGGTTTGAGTTTTTGAGTTTGGATGCATTTAAGAGGAGGGTGAGGCATTGGCTTTTTGGGAGCCAGTTAAATGAGATGTAGTCTTTCCTTGTTTCCTATTTTTTTTTTTTTTTTTTACCAAGAAGAAAGGATCTTTTATATATGGAGTGCATGAATTAATTTTGATTTATTTTAGTGTTTAATTCTTGTTTTCACGATGAATAGTTGGTAAGATTAGTGATAAGTATCTCTTACATAACGATGTTTCCGTACAATTGTGGGTACACTTGTCTAGTATTTGTTTCTATTTTATTCAGGTTGGATTAATCAGCTATGCTGTATCCTACCTTTTGGTATCTCTCAATGTACAGTAACACTCACTCATAATAAGTTTAAGGCCTTTAATGTAATTGATAGTTATAATTATTATTTCTGTACAAGATGCCAATAAAATGCTTTTATTATTATTATTATTATTATTATTACTCTGGTTCGTATGGAGTTTTTCCTGTTTTGATACGGAAGCACCTAGAAATAATCATCATAGCCCCATTCTTCCCTGAGATACAGTGTGATTTTGAATGTGTGGCGTGATCTCTCTCTCTCTCCTGCTATCTCCGATGTGTGAAACTTTACAATCAGAAGAATAAATTCTGTCAATTGTGTTTTGTACGTAGAATCTCGGTGGGTTGGAAAATTTCTTCCGGATGGCAACGATTTCGGGTTACGAGAAATTAATTTCATACTACGTAACACCTTGTGTATTTCAGATCTATCAGGTTGAATGTTTCAAAAGCATTTTAGATCAAAAGGTTATAACAAAAGTATGGACAGCCCTGTGTTACTCGTCAGGTGCTGACTTTTTTGGAAGTTGTCCTTTACAAAAGTTTTGGAATTTTTATCAAGCCATCTACGTCTACCTAAAGTTTGACTCTCACTTTGATCTTCAGATTTATTTCAGGGTCAAGATTCGAGAAGAGCGTGAAAATTTACGTTCAAATATGGCCTTGACCATGCAGCTAACCACGAAGTTCAAGGTGGTTTTAAGGTCAAACTGCGAAGATAAGTGTTTTGCAAGAATCTTAAGGACTACTGAAAAACAGCAACTGCGCCAAAAACGATAAATTTCGCTAGCTCTCCTGTAAAATACATTAGAGAGGCCACAATTGCAAAAGTCTTTTGCGATTGTCTGCACAAGTAAAGTGGTCGCCGACGAGATATTGAAAATACAAAGATTTTTCGGGTACGGGGCCTGTAGCAGTAACTAATTATAAATCTTGAATCCATTTTTGAAAAATTCGTTGAGGTACGGGGATTTTAGGAATCACTGATTACGAATCTCCAATCAGCTTGAAAATTGGTAATTTGGAAAAACATGATGATAGATATTCATAAAAATCTCAAAATCTCAACTAGCATCAATCTCTAGTAGTATTGACTACTATCCAGTACTAAGAATTTCCCAAAATTCTAGAACAATTTGTGGTTTCTTCCAAATTCGCTTATAGAAGTAGAAGTTCACTTTTGCAAACAAACAACTTGAAACGAGCCCGAAGGTCGAAGTCAAGGTTAAATCCAAGATTGTTACTATGTAACGAGAGAAAAATACTTAGAGATTGGTAAAGAAGATTTTTCAAAGAAAACTGCGTCTCTGTCTAGTTGAACTGGGGTCGCCTTACTTTAGTGCTGGAAATAGTTAATTTGACCTTGAATCATGTGGTTAGGGACATGGTCAAGGAAATATTTCAACGTGCATTTCACGCACTTTTCAAATCCGTAATAAAAATAGTGGTTCCCATTTGAAAAATCAAATTTGACCTCAAATGAGGCCAATTTAAGGTCGAATTTAAGGTCACCATTACCATGCTAAAGCGCCACCTGCGGCAAGTGTTTGAAAGATTTTCGAATTGGGCACGTTTCACAACTTCATCAATGTTAGAACATCAGTAAATGATTAACGATAATTTGTTTCAAACATTTTCGTTTCGGTGCTATCATCTTTGGTTGTTATCGTACGAAATCTGGTACTCTGTATGAACAATGAGAAAAGAGCCGGAGCAACTTGAGACTCACAAATTTTCGTTTTCTAAGTCCTCTATAGAACTCTTTCATAAAAATTCAGAAGGATATTAGTGAAAATTTAACCCTTCGAAAGACAATTTGCCATCTGTTGAATCAGTCTTTCGGAGCCTCTTTCTTGCTTACTCTGGTGCAGATAAAGTACAATGACCATTTTTAATACGTTAGAATAGTTTTACTGCTATATAAGAGATAGAGGAATGTAGTTTCCGCAATACTGTACTATTTTTTGGGAAACTAGAAATCTAGAAACAATCGTTATGGTTAAAATCACATTTGAACGTAAAATTTCATGCCACTTTCAAATCCGCAATAGAAAATAGCGGTTCCTATTTGAAATATCAAATTTGATCTTGAAATGAGCATTAGGTAGCCAGAAAAAAATTGAAACTTTTGTAGACGATATTTTCCAAAAAATGCGTCCGTGGTGAGTTACATAGGGGTTTCATATTTTTGTGCTACCCTGTATTTCACTCTCAAAACTCATCTACAATATCATCTAGAAAACACGAGAAAATAAAAAATCTATTGCACTGAGTTGGCTGTATACAGGGTGTTCCTTTTTCGATGTTTTTCTACGCGGCTATGTGAAATACTGTAAATAGAGAAAAATGAGCACCATTAATTGTCCTCGTCTTTCGCGAAAAACTGATTGGTGAAAACAGATAGCACCTATCTTCTTTTGAATTCGAGTTATTCAGGATTTCTGGATTTCCGAAATTTCCCCATATGTTAATATCGTGGTTGCTATCGAAAGGGATCATCAAAACAGCTTGAAAATTTTCGAAATGCTTGACTTGATTTGAAACTTAAGCTACCGAAAAAACAAAAGTTTGACTTTTTTTTCATTTCGTAATCCAACAGCTTGACTTGACAAGCTTTTCCAAACTGCTTGAAAACTTGATAATTGTGAAAGCATAAAGTTTACTTGGTAATCACTTGATGTCGTACCCATTCAGGTGCAATAGAAGTGATTGATATCTCTAGTCATTCGGAATTCTTAATTGGCTGCGAAACACTGGGATTTCAAAACTTAGTACCCTCGATCTAGTTAATTCGTTACGCAGCTCAACAACTAGATCCGAAAAGCTCCGCGTGGGAACTTGGTTTATTTAAAGGAAAAAGAAGTCAACCAGCAGTCATTTCAGAAATTTGAAGAATTTCTGTATTCAAAAACAAAATGTTGATGTCGCCTATAACCTACAATAGATTTTTATATAATATAGGATAGATCCAAATGAAATGATTCTTTCAGTTTTTTGAATCATTTGTTGAAAATCTAATATTCCAGTGAGAATATATAGAAAACTGAAAAAATTTATGTAAAGTCGTCAACAAGAGGCCTGAAGTGCGAGTATAATAATCTATCGTTAATGAATAATAAAATAAAACAAGTTACTATGTTTTAACTATCACTAATTTATTGACGTAAAGAATGACAAAATTTTTCCACATTGGTTGGACCGGTTTCGGACATACGTCCATTATCAACAAGCTAATGAAAACTGAATACTCATGTACAATACAGGAATTACCATCAATAAAATGCTAGTAGAGGTTACATCAATAAATTAGTGATAGTTAAAACATAGTAACTTGTTTTATTTTATTATTCATTATGAATATCAACTATCACGTAGTTCAGGCTTCATCGATCAATTATTTAAAAGATGCTTGTGTAGAAGTTCAAGCCAACCTATACGCCAAACTCATGGAGAAGAACAGGAATTGTTCACAGGTGTGGTTCAACAAACAGTGCCTGAAGTTTAAAGTTACACCGAGATATGTGAATATCAAAACGAATAGTGTATCATCATCATCATATAAAGCAGTCCAAGTAGCGAAGATAATTTGGATAAAAGAAGAATGTAAACATCTTTATAACAAAAGGTATGTCATTCAGCACTACCTCAAGATCTTGCACTCAGAACTCAGTTTTAAATTACATTCTTTAGAATTTGATATTTTAGAAGATACAATTATATCTAAAATTAGTATTTCCATATTCAAATAATTTCATAGACAGTCTAGAAAATTAAAATCACCCAAATCAAAATTTTCAGTCACACTTGAGTCACGCATAATAGATAGAGTTGATTCTTCGGGAAGTCAAAGGGTTGTTAATTTATCTGATGTTCAATTCAACGGAAAAGAAACAGATCTTCTTTCCAAAGGTCCTAAATTTATTTCTATAATACAGACTAACTCATTAGAAACATTAGCCGTTGAATCTGAAATTTTAATGAGAACCTTAAATACTTGCTATTTTGAAAAGGCAAAAATTGAGAGAATTTTAAAGAACCATAAAAATCAAACCAACTCCAAAGATGAAATATTAATCAAAATTATCAAACGCAAAATTTCTGATAATTCATTAGTACTCACGCGAGCAGATGAGTCGAATGCTATAATTGTTATTCCAAAAGTAAAATATGAGGAAAAAATGGAAGATTTCATTGATAAAGAAGCGCTTACACTCGTTCATAAAGACCCAACACAACTTATACAGAAACAACTTAAAGCAGCCGCTAATGATATGCAATCACTTTTTAGTAGCATCGAGAGAAACAGATGGATTAAAATGAATCGTAGAATTCCTAAATTATATGGTCTCATTAAAACACATAAAGAAAATAACCCTTTTCGTCCAGTGGTGTCATATACCAATAGTCCAATACAAATACTTGCCAAGGAACAAAATACCAAATTCAAATCAATTTCAGATTTTCATTCACAATATAGTATAAAAAATTCATTAGAATTATCGAATAAAATAAATAATTTCCTCATGCCACCAACCGCAAAATTAATATCATTAGATGTAGATAATATGTTTTCGAATATACCTGCAACAGAATGTGTCCCCTTAATATCAAGTATTCTAGAGGCAAAAAATCTCAACATGGTCTGTAAAGATGAGTTTATTTCTCTGTTTGATTTATGCTTGACCCAAAATTATTTTCAGTTCAATAATAAGATATATTCAGAAAATTATGGTTTAGCTATGGGTTCACCCCTCAGTCCTCTTCTATCTGAAATTTTCATGTCTAATTTGGAAAACACTAAAATTATGACGTCACGTTTGACGAAAAGGCATATTCTATTTTGGTAACGATATGTTGATGACATTTTAGCCTGTTTCATTGAAACGAATAGACAACTAGAAATCTTCCTGAATTTCATTAATAACATTCATCCTAAAATTAAGTTCAAAGTAGAAACAGAAGTCGATAGTAAAATCAATTTCTTAGATCTAACAATTACCCGGGAGAATAATAACCGTTTATCAGTTAATATCTTCAGGAAACCATTGTACACAGATAATGTCATACCCATAGATTCATTTCACCCGTATTTTCAAAAAATAGCAGCCTTCTAGTCCATGATTCACAGAGCGATTTCTTTGCCTTTATCGGACATGGACCGAAAATCAGAATTTAACACCATTAGCAGAGAACAATGGCTTCGATATAAAAGCAATAGAGAGTTTGATTAATCTAAAAATACGCAACAACATATTCAACATGATATATCCTCAATCCAAGAGAGAAAAGCCCGAGAAATTTATGTCTGTAACATATTTTGGGAAGACGTCAGAACAGGTTGCTAGAGTTTTGTCTGATAGTAAAAAAGTTCATATTGCATTCAAACCAGTTAGCAAATTGTCAGGCCTGCTTTTCAACACAAAAGATAAAACCGATAAATTCGAATAATCAGGAGTACACTAATTAACATGTTCTGAGTGCAATTCCTTTTATAAAGGTCAAACAGGACGCTCTTTCAAGGCTAGATACAAATAACATTTCCGGTCATTCCTACATCAGAAATATGATTCAGCTTTAGCTGCACATTGTCTGAATGACTGTCATCCCTTTCCAGAACTTCAACAGCTAAAAATTCTTCATTCTTGTGATAAATCTTATAAACTCAATTTCTTTGAATCCATGGAAATTTTCAAGACATCTGGGTAGAAAGGGTTAAGCTCCTTAACGACCAGGTAGACTTAATTACCTATCAATTACCATTGTTCAATTTACTGCAACCTCTACTAGCATTTTATTGATGGTAATTCTTGTATTGTACATGAGTATTCAGTTTTCATTAGCTTGTTGTTGATAATGGACGTATCTCCGAAACCGGTCCAACCAATGTAGAAAAATTTTGTCATTCTTTACATCAATAAATTAGTGATAGTTAAAACATAGTAACTTGTTTTATTTTATTATTCATTATGAATATCAACTATCACGTAGTTCAGGCTTCATCGATCAATTAATAATCTATCTATTAAGGTTCACTACATTTGGCGATATTCAGCAGAACCCTATCGGAGAATGAGTGAATCTCCGAGAATCGAGATTCAACGGTAAAAGCTTGAATTCTGAAAATAAAAGCTTTACTTGATTTCAAGTCAACTCCAGTCAAGCAGCTTGATTTTCATTTCAAGATGTAAATCAGTTGATATCGAAGTTAGGTGAAAACTATTTTGATATTCTACAGGTACGTTATTGAGCCGAATGTATATATTTAATTTTATTTTCGTTAAATCTGTAGCGTGCTGAGTGGCCAGTACTAGCTTATCTGAATAACCTTTAGATTAACACGGTGCAAGTTTAACACAGTGCAAGTCACATTGATTCTATGACCATTCATTCCGTGAAGAATCTCCTCTACCATCGGTGACTCTCGAAGGATGACAACGGATATGACGTCTTTGAAGACTTCGTTGAAACCACGAGAAAATAATTAATCACAATAATATGTGAATTGTTTAATAACCCTTTAAAAATAAAAGGGGCAAGTAATAATCCATTGTCATCCGCTCTATTCCCTTATTTTTTTCTTTTGAGCAAACATTGAGCAAACATTGAATTAATAACTAGATCCCTTGCACAAATAAGTAATTGTTCTCAATTTCCATCTTTGAATAAATATTCTCAACAAGTGCATTTCACATAGAAATATTTTACTGCTTTCTTCATTTCCTTTCAGCTTTATTTGAATGGCCTAGAAAATAAGTGATATTTTTTATATGATATCTAGATTTTCTTTTATAGTTGATTTGCAGGTCTGGTGTGTTCAATTACCATTTCATTTTCTTATTACATGTATATCTATATATTAGTCTAGGCTATTTTTCATTTTTGATTTGTTGAAGGCATTCAATATTCAAATGGGAGTAGAGGAAAGATCACTTTTACTTATCACGAGCACATGGTGATGTATGAAAACTTTTACAGTTTATTTTTCAAAGATGGAAATTGAGAAAGAAAGGAAAGAGGTCAGCAAGTAATAAATGATGTTGATAAGCAAAAGAAATATAAGATGAATATGAAATGAATAAAATGAAAAGAAACTATGTTGGGTTATGCTGCAAGGAAATGAACAAAGCAGTAAAATTATCCCATATAAAAATTAAGAATTAAGAACGTAGAAACCATAGATCCATGCTGTTAGTAAATGTGACCTAAAAAGAATATAAGATTATCGAGGATGGATATTCAGAAATCTATGGACATGTTGAGAATATAAATTTAAAGATGGAAATTGAAAATAATTACTTAGTTGTGCGAGGGATCTAGGTATCAATTCAATATTTGCTCAATATTAAAAGAAAATAAAGAAATAAAGCGGATAACAATGGATTAATACTTACCCCTTTTATTTCAAAGGGTTATGAAACAATTCACAAATTATTATGATTAATAAATTTCGAGTGGTTTCAACGAAGTCTTCAAAGGAAATGAATGAACTTCGGTGTTCTCTCATGCATATCAGTTGTCATCCTTCGAGAGTCGCCGATGGTAGAGGGGATTCTTCACGGAATGAATCATAGAATCAATGTGACTTGCACTGTGTTAAACTTGCACCGTGTTGATCTAAAAATAACCTTTAGCTCAAGATAGATAGATAACATAGTAGCGGCCACTTAGCACGCTTCTAATTGTTTTCGATTATATAATGTGAACTTATGTTTCCTTGAATGTTAACCATAGGTGAATTTTAATGAAATGGGAAGCTTTTTTTCTCTTTCGAAGTATATTATAACATGAGTAGCAAATTTCCTCAAATCACGCTGTATCTCTTGCGAATGACGATTTTGGAACACCATGTATATTCCATTGAATTTCAATGTTTTTGATTACTAATATTTCATGCCATAATATAACGAACCACATAGTTATATACCTGCAACGTCCACCACATCATACGCAAATTTTGAAGTTCTGTCTGAACGAAACAAGGTAGGTTCACAAAATGAAACCTCTGTCAAAGGTAAAATTGAACTGACTGAAATGTTGCTCTTTCCAAAACTCTTGATTAATAATATACTCAAAACCACAACCCATAATGAAATGCATAGCGAACATATTTAAATGACCGATACATGAAGTCTGTTGGAAACTGGAAACCACTGGCGATCAATAATAAACAAAACTTGTTAACTCCTCATTGAAATTTCAATATTCAATACTGAATAGTATACTATAGTTTAATGGGCTGTTCGACAAATTATGCAAAATGGGTTCGAATCATTTTTTATTGATATATTAGGTATAATTCACTGATTTTTTCATGAGATCTAGTCTCAAATTTCTATAATTACAACACTGCTGTTCGAATGAGTTTCAGAAATTTCCTAGAACTTATTGATGGATTGATATACAAAAGTCATATCAAGATGCTTAGTGTCACCGTTGATTCTCGATTTGAGATTCACGGCTTGACTTGAAAATAAAGCTGGTTGACATGGCTTAACTCAAGTCGAGCTTGTGTTTTCAAAATTCATGTTGATTCAAGTTTTTCTTTCATAAAAGTTGAAAATTCAAGCTTCTTGAAAGGCAATACGTAGAATGTTGAATCAGAACATAATTGCAATAAAACATTGAACTTCCTCTCATATTCAATAAGGGCGAGAATTAAGGTAATAATATTGAATATTTGATCGAGAAATATTCAACTGAAATTCAACGTCAGAATATGAAAAGAATTCATGTTGAAGGAAACACAAATAGAGAAAAGAAAAAGAATGAAAGTGAAATGATAAAAAACAAGTACTGTGTTTTAAGGAATTTTACTTAATAATTGCGATTCGTAACGCGTTTCACTACACCGTAGCTTCTTCAGACGAATGATTATGCAGAAAAATGTAAATGAGAATATAACTATAAATGTTCTTGAGTAATTAAAAGCTTATTGGTCGCCTCCTCCTAAGTGGTTATTTATGACAGGTATATCCAATAAAATTAAGGAATAGATTGCTCCCCGAAAAGATTCAATAGAGGTGAAAGGCTTAAATCGACTTGTTCATTGATGAGTCTACCTGAGTGTTTGTATTTATTTATTTCTAAAGTTTCCCAAAGATCTACCTTCCACTATTTATTATCTGTATGAAAATTTCAAACTGTGGGTCGAAAGAATGATTATTTTCTAAGAGATGATTCGCGTAATTTGAATCTGATTTTTATTTGAAAAACGGCGTTTATGTTCCGATATTCTAATATTAAAATTTCTATGTGTTCTACCAATGTAGAAATTATCACAGTCATTGCAATTCAATCTATAAACACCTGATTTATTGTTTTTACCTGGTTTGGTTTTATTATTTCTTATATATTTGCCTAAATTATTATTAGTTTGGAAAGCTATGTTGAAATTATTGCTACTTAAGAATGATTTCAGTTTCTCACTTGTAATGCCAACGTAGGTTAAGGTGTTGAATTTTTGTTTCAATTTATCGACAGGGTAAATTTCATTCAATGCGATTCTACTTTGTTTTTTATTTAAAATATTATTTATTAGTTTGGGATTCTAACCATTATTTTTGGCTATTTGTTTAATCAAATTTAGTTCTTTGTTGAAATTTTCTGGTGATAGCGGGATGTTAATCAATCTATGAATAAAACTATTGAATGCTGACATTTTATGTTGATATGGATGACACGACGAGTTATGTATTATAATATCTGTATGTGACGGCTTATGGTAAATTGCGAAAACATGTTTTCCATTTTCATTCGAAATTGTTACGTCTAAGAAATTTATCGAATTATTGCTTTCTATTTCGGTTGTGAATGCAATTTTTGGATGTAATGAATTTGTATGATTTTCGAAAATTTTCAACTGTCTATCTGTTCCTGTGAAGCAAATAATGATATCGTCTACATAGCGATACCAGTATGAACAATATTTACTGAGTGGATGATTATGAATTAATTTCTCTAAGTTATTCATGAAAATTTCTGCTAACAAAGGACTCAACGGATTGCCCATAATCAAGCCGTCTTCAATAGTATAATATTTGTAATTGAAATGGAAATAATTTTGATCTAAACAAATTTTAATTGAAAAATGAAAGTGAAATGCATATTTTCGAATGAAACACATGAATAAATTTTTCATAAAACAGCTGAATTGTACTTTTGTGAAAATAAAAGAAATACTTTTAGTGAAACTTAAGTGGAAAATAATCAAAAAGAATGAGAATAAGCAAAACTACATTCTACTTCATCAGATAGTTCATAGTTCGCTGTTTTTGAACCAAGAATTGAGACACATAATGGCTCTAACTTACTTGTGACTCAGTCTGTTTCTAGTCTTGGTAATATACAGCAGCTCTTGAGAACTGCCTCTTTGTAGGAGCCGAACTAAACTAAACAAGACTAAACCTTCTTCTTTTTTTCTTTTAGTGTGGTCTGCCGTACTGGTACAGTATAACAGTAACAGTATATTCGAAATAAATGCAGTAAGGAAGGAAAAGCATTTCTTCTTATATACGAGCTTCGGGGAAGTCCCTGACTCCCCTGACTCTCGGTTCATCACCGCTGAATCTCGATTCTCGAGGTTTAACTCATTCTCCGAAAAGGTTCTGCTGAATATCGCCAAATTTAGTGAAAATGAATCGATTTATCATTATACTCACACTTCTGGCCAATAGGTGGACGACACTACAAAAATCTCTTTCACTTTTGTATATATTTTCACAACGAATTCCGGTTCTCCACGAATGATACGAAAAACTAAAAATTCTGTAGCATCTAGGCTTGTTAATGTCTCTAAAAGTGTAAAGATTAGTAAATATGACAGGAATACAATGAAACGAATCTTACATAAAAGGAGGAGGGATGCTATCACGGTTGAGGATTTATTGTATCCTATTGCGGAAGAGCTCAAATCTGCAATAAAATCTACTAAAGTTCGTAAAGCTCCAGGATTTGATGGCATTTTCCCTGAATTTTTTAAACATCTAGAAAATAACGCTGAAAATTGGTTACTATCCTTTTACAATGACTTACTCAGCTCTGGTAGTATTCCCGCTGAATTTAGAAAGGCTAAAGTTATTGCCATTCTCAAACCTGGAAAAAATCCAGAACTTCCTAGTAGTTATCGACCTATCAGTTTACGTTCTGTTTCTCTCAAAATTTTAGAAAGACTTCTTTATCAGAGGTTAGAACCAATCATTGACAGAGCTCTGTCCACTTCTCAGGGAGGTTTACTAAGAAACTGGAATTGTTCTGATTAGGTTTTAGGTTTATCCACTTTCATTGAGACAGGATTTCAGGGTAAACTTAAAATAGGCGCTGTATTTGTAGATCTCTCTTCGGCATATGACAGAGTTTGGAAGGATGGTTTAGTTTGTAAACTTTTTGAAGTAGTTCAATGTGGAAAAATTGTAAAGTTCAATAAAAATATGTTATCTGATAGAAGACTTCGAGTTTTTATCGGCGAGAAGAACAGTAGATTTTACACTCTTAATGATGGCCTACCTCAGGGATCTGTTCTTGCACCTCTTCAGTTTGTATATGTCTGACATCCCAACTTCCTCTATAAAGTACATTTATGCTGATGATATTGCTCTGGTGTTTAGAAACTATGACATCGAAACAATTGAACACACACTGACTTCTGATTTAGATATTCTGAACATTTTCCTCAAAAAATGGCGTTTATGTCCAAAACCTTCGAAAACTGAGGTTTCTTGTTTTCATCTGAATAACCATGAGAAGGATAGGCAACTAAGAGTATTCTTCAATCAATCACTATTAACTCATAATTTCACTCTAATATATCTTGGTGTAAAGCTTGATTGTTCTTTGACTTTCAAATTTCATATTGATAAATTATGTCAGAAGTTGAAAACAAGAAACAATATACTACATAAACTAGCTGGATCTGATTGGGGCGCCGGAGTCTTCTTCGCGAACTACTGATTTAGCTTTAGTATATTCAGCAGCAGAATATTGCTGTCAGGTGTGGTTGAATAGTGCTCATGTCAATAAGATTGATTCTCCGTTGAACTGTTCTATGAGAGTTATAAGTGGATGTATCAGTTAAACTGCTACCCCATGGCTTCCGGTTATTTATAATATAGTTCCTTCCCATATTCGCAGGAAATTAGCTCTTAAATTCTCTTGGGATAAGTATCGCTCGTTGCTGAAGTTTTTCCGATAATACACTATCTTCAAAATCTACTTAACCTGAGATTGAAATCTAGG
Organism: Cryptolaemus montrouzieri; assembly: GCA_013387265.2. Taxonomy (NCBI): domain Eukaryota; kingdom Metazoa; phylum Arthropoda; class Insecta; order Coleoptera; family Coccinellidae; genus Cryptolaemus; species Cryptolaemus montrouzieri. The sequence continues at coordinate 35,187,398 of JABFTP020000165.1, forward strand.
AAACCTATTTGGTCGATTGACTTTTTGCGTACACGGGTGAAGGCGGTTGATCCTTGGAAAACTGAAAGGCAGAAAGTTGATGTTTTCAGTAAAGTTCTCATAGAGGATCCTTCCAAAAGGGTTACAGGTTTCGATATAAATAGGAAAAATTGGTGTATATGAGATCGTCTCAGGACAGGAAATGATCGTAATAATAAATAGTATGTTGTTCAAATGGAACACTATAGAAAGTCCGGCATGTGAATGTGGCGCAGCTGAAGAAACAATAAGGTATTTAGTCCTCGATTGTCCTATTTACCATTTTACGGGTGGTTTTCAAGAAATTCAATCCGTTTCAGATAATTTTATCAACTGGGTGGAGAACTTCAAGTCTATTAAGGAGATTAGTTTTTGCTCTGCCTCAGTGTTTTTTTTTTATGGTACACCATAGGAAAACACCATGTTGATAAGGCAAGGGCTACACCCATGTAGGGCTTCATTCCTAAAAGGTGTATGAGAAGTTTCCTGTTGAAAAACAGTGGAGCATTAGTTAAGTTCTTAGATTCAAGTTTAGACATATAAGAGTTAGATATGTTTTGATGAAATATTTTTCTGCTGGTTTTCTTTTTCCATAGTTGCAGATTTTTCCAGTCCCAATCCCCCTTCCTTTTCACCCTTCGTGAAGAGATCTTGGAAATCACGGAGTGCAAGATGACAAAGAGAGGATCAAGCTGCTAAGCAGAAAAATTTTTGGTACTCTTTTTGTACACACGACACTAACATAACATCAACAGACAAGCTATTGCTAGTGCAATAGTGACAGGGAAACGAGTTTTTTCCACAGGTTTTTTCACTCGTTTACTGAATCATACGCAAGATAGTATGGCTCCCCTGTTACATTTCATGTGCTGGCACTTTACGGCCAATCGTAAGAGGCATGATGCGAGCTTAGATGCCAGATTAAGGGACAGGCATGGTCAGTTTTTTTCCGCTGGTATTCTAATTATTCGCTTGTTTTTAACGATTGACGACACACACCAAAATTATAGATATAAGCATTTATTGTAGATACAATTATTCAAATTTTGTAAATCCTCTCTTTCAAAAGAATATATATTTGAATCTATTCTATATTTTATAGAAACCTATATAAAATAGATAGCTGATATAGGTTGTAGGCGACATTAATATTTTGTTGAGTCCGTTTGTTGGAAACATATTGTCTTTACATTTATGATATAACTGCTGGTTGATTTATTCCTTTTACCTTCCGAACTAACTAAATTCCCTTGCAGAGTTTTTCGAGTCTACTTGTTGCGCTGCCAAACGAACTGACTATGTCGAACGTAAGTAGTAAGTTTTGAAATCCCAGTATTTTACAATCCATAGAAAAATTCTGTATGACTAAAGATACTACCCCACTTCTAATGCACCTGTAAGGGCACAACTACAAGCATTTAGCAAGTGAACTCAACTTTATGGTCTCACAAGTATCAAGCTGTCAACCATCTTGAAACAGCTCGATGTCAAGTCAAGCTTTAGGATTGTAAAATTAAATCAAGTCACATCTCTCACTTTTGAGAAGCTTGAATTTGAAGTCAAGTCAACCTTTTCGAACATTTTCAAGTTGCTTGACTTGATGAAAGCCTATTCTCGGTCATAGACGCACGGAAAATTACGTTTCAACATAATGTGAGGTTATGATTTGGATGAATTTTCACCATAATCATACATCACGTTAATTCTTCACCCACACTATCAAAAATTTAATTGTGATTATTCGATACGACCTAGATGAAATATTGAATTACATTAGTTGCAAAATGTAGAAACATTAGAAAAATTTTTTCTTATTCACTTCTATGAAAATGAACTACCCCTTTCAACCCTCCCCTGAGAGCTTCTACCTTAAATTTTTGATAACGGAAGAGGATTTGTGTGATACATTTTTCAAAATGTCTTCTTTTTAAAGTGCAGTTATTTTAAAAAAAACTACTTTTTACTGATGAAAATCAATTATATAAAGAAAACCAAACAATCTAATGCATGCATCAGAACCCAAAACCACTTCATTTCAGAAAATGATCACATTGAATTGAAATTATTGCGAAAAACTAGGAGAGGTGAGCTAAAATGAGCAGTCATTGAGTGCAACGCATCAGTTTTCAAAAGAATGATCACCGAATCGAAAATAAATATAGAATATAATAAATGTCCAGTGTATGAGAATGTACATATACCTAGATGTACAAAATGTAATGGATTTTTTCATAGAAGTGAAGATTGTACTTGAGAAATATCATGTGCTAACTGTGCCAGAAGCCACTCCGCAAATAGCTGTACAAATAAGATACAAAAATGTTGTAATTGTACTGCTTCAAATGAAAAATTTTGTACAAAATACGATACAAATCACAGCAGTCTGGACCGGGGATGCAGGCAAAGAACTGACTATTTTACTTAAAAATTTGTTCTTGTTTGTTTGTTTATGGATCAGTTCATTCGGGATTACGATTACGATATTGCTGATACATCGGTATTCGAGGACGTTGCTACTTATAAAAATTGCATATCTGGAAAAATACCGAATCATTTCAAAGTATTTCATAACAATATTAGAAGTCTATAAGAAAATTTTGATGATCTGCAGGTTGTATTGCATGATATAAGTCATTAGTTCGACTGCATAATTCTCAATGAAACATTCCATATATGCAATCCCAATTTATCTATTATTGAGGGTTGGATCTTGTTTATATTAACGGTCTTTTTAATCTGAATGACGGTGTAGTAGTATTCATAAATAGAAAGTATGCTTATGAGTTTGATGTTGTTAAACTGGGAGATCTAGATGTACTGAAGATATTGATTGATATACAAAACGTAAAGTTACAAATAACTGGAGTTTACAGGTCCCCTAAAAGCTCTATTCATGAATTCAATTTAAATCTTGCGACTCATCTAAGAAAATATTGCAGAAATACTTACCAACACATAATAGCAGGGGATATAAATGTAGATCTCCTAGATGACAGTCGGGAAACTCAAGATTATTTAAATGTACTGAGCGAAGAAAGTTTTGTTTCTCTGATAAATAAACCTACTCGAGTTCAGGAAAGTAGTGCTACGTGTATTGATCATATTCTTGTTAAAAATATTGAAAACTATGTCTCTGTTATATTGAAAAATCATATAACCGATCACTTCTCCACTATTGTCTTTTCTGAACTTCAATCAAAGGCTCTTATATATGAAAAATTTGATAAACGAAAAGAATCAATTTCAAACTATTCGAATCCAACCTCAAACAGTTGGATTGGGAAAAATTTTATAGAATAAAAGATGTGGAAGAAATATCATGTACATTATTAGAAAAATAAAGCCTATGATGCAGAAAAGTCAATATATATATATAAAAGAGAAAAGAAAGCCGTGGATTACGAATGCGTTGTTAAAATCGATAAATAGGCGAAATGAACTTTATAGGAGATGGGAAGGGAGCAAGAATCGCGAGCACTGGAATGAATTCAAATCTTACAGAAACAAACTGAATAGTCTTATAAAAACTGTAAAAAGCAACTTTCACACAAAGCGGTTAAAATCAAGCGTTCATGGTGCGAGAGAAATGTGGAGAATTACTACAGAATTATGTCCGACAAGAACAAAAACAAATAAAATCAAAAAAATTGTAACGCCAAACAAAATAATAGAAAACCCTAAAGAAATCGCGCAAGCTTTCAATCACCTTTTCGCAAACATCGGAAAAGAATTAGCTCAAAAGTTCGAAAAAACGACCACTATCAAAACAGAAAAGAAAAAAGTTGAACACCGTTTCCATTTCACACCCACGAACGAAGAAGAAGTTAAGAACATAATATCGAATTTAAAGAACAAAAATAGTACGGGGTTTGATGGAATATCTGTCGAGGTCCTGAGAGCCGGAATTAATACTCTGGTTTCACCGATTGTACACGTTGTAAATATGATTCTAAGCCGGGGTATCTTTCCTAAAGCCCACAAAGGTGCATTAGTGATACCCTTACATAAAAGCGGTAATAGAGATCAGTTGGATAATTACAGACCTGTCTCATTGCTTTCTAGCATAGCCAAAATAGTGGAAAAAGATATCAAAGACCGTACTAAAGTATACATCAGAAAATACAATCTCCTGTCCGATAATCAATTTGGTTTTAGGGAAAATAGATCCACTCAAGATGCTATTATTATAATAACCGATAAAATTCATAAAGCTTTCAATTATGAAAGAGCAGCACTTTGTATTCTGATTGACCTCACTAAGGCCTTTGACACGGTGGAATATAGTATTCTTTTGATTCGGTTGGAGGGCATGGGTTTTGGTGTGGTTGAGCTGGGGTTGTTCAAGAGTTTTCTATCGGAAAGGAAACAGGCTGTGCAGGTTGGTCGGGAGGTCAGTGAGATGAGTCTGATAGAGTATGGTGTTTCACAAGGAACAGTGTTAGGGCCAATTTTGTTCAGTATATATAATAATGAATTATTATTCTTGAATTGTGAGGGAGAAATACTCAGATTCGCCGATGACACCATTATTTTTTACTGTGGGGAGAACTGGGATGATCTTAAGAGATTAGCAGAATCAGATTTCATAAAAATAAAAACTTCGTTAGATGATAACTTATTAACTATTAATTTCGCAAAAACGAAATGCATACCTTTTTCAGTCAACTCGAGATCTCTCTCACAAAAAGATCCACTAATCATCAACAGTACCAGCACAGTAGAAGAAATTCCTGGCTGTTTTGAATGCACGTATTTGGGTGTAGTATTAGATTCACATTTAAGATGGAATTCACATATTAAAAAACTAATAGAGAAATTGAGAGGTCTCATTTCCAAATTCAAATATATTTCAAATATCCTGGACATAGAATACATGAAAATAATTTATCAAGCAACTGTTGAGTCGCAATTGAGATATGGCGTTGTCGCATAGGGGGAGCATATAACAATGTTTGGAATAGATTGGAAGTTCAGCAAAAATGGTTTTTAAAAATTATATGGCGGAAATTCTAAAAAATACCGGGGTTGATGCAGAAGACTTACGCATTATTACAAACCTCTATTGGCACCAAACTGCACAAATGAGAGTTAATGGGCTAACATCTGAACAGGTAGCAGTACGGAAAGGTGTACGTCAAGGCTGTGTGCTGTCGCCTCTATTGTTTAACATTTACTCAGAAGCAATATTCAAAGAAGCACTTGAAAACATAGATTATAGCATTAGAATAAATGGAAAACTACTTAGTAATATCCGCTACGCAGACGATACCGTGGTACTAGCTAACAACCTTCAAAACTTGCAGAGAGCCATGAACCTTATTGTAGAGCATAGCCAACGCTTTGGACTATCTGTTAACGTTAACAAAACTAAAAGTATGGTGTTTTCTAAGCAAGCAGTGGAGGCTGTAATACGCATTAACAACCAACCTGTGGAACAAGTGCATTCGTTTCGGTATTTAGGAGCCACGGTGAACGACCAAAGTGACCCGAAAATAGAGATCAAATCTTGAATCGAACAAGCCCGTAAAACTTTCGTTGGCATGAGAGACCTTTTCGTCAACCGCGGACTTAATCTTCAGCTTCGTATGCGACTACTTCGTTGTTATGTTTTTCCTGTCCCTACTTATGGATGTGAAAGTTGGACTTTTAATTCAGAAATGGAGAGACGCATAGACGCTTTCGAAATGTATCTATACCGTAGAATATTGCGTAGCTCTTGGATGGAAAGACGAACAAACATCGACGTCCTAAATGCAATGGGAAAATCATGAGAGTTGATGAGAACCATCAAAGAGAGAAAGCTCCAGTACATCAGGCACATCATGTGCGGCAAAAAATATGAGATCCTTCGCCTGATTATTGAGGGGAAAGTCCAAGGAAAAAGATCAGTTGGACGACGCCAGAACTCATGGCTGAAAGATCTACGGAGGTGGTTTGGAAGAACGTCCACTGAAATTTTTAGAGCTGCAGTGTCGAAAACAATTATTGCCAATTGGATCGCCAACCTTCGTTTGGAGACGGCGTCATAAGAAGAAGAAGATTTCCAAATTCAAATATATTTCAAATATCCTGGACATAGAATACATAATAATTTATCAAGCAACTGTTGAGTCGCAATTGAGATATTGCGTTGTCGCATGGGGGGAGCATATAACAATGTTTGGAATAGAATGGAAGTTCAGCAAAAATGGTTTTTAAAAATTATATTCAAAAAGGACATCACTTTTAGTTCAGATTTACTGTTCAAATTGTCGAGTATGATTGACATAAGGCAGATCTTTTGTTTCTCGGTAGTCAAATGTACGGTTTACAATGCACGTTGGGATGTGTTGTCGCACAAAGTGAATACGAGATACAACCAACTTTCGCTGGCTGTTCCGAAAGTTAATAAAACTATATGTCAGCGCAGCCAGTAATTTCTTGGACCCAGAACCTTCAACAGTCTACCCTCAATATTGAAGGAAAAAATTAATAAAAGAATGTTCAAATCGAAATTGAAAAAGTGGATTTTGAATTCGAACAGAAAATATATTGCTGCAATAATAGATTTGAAGAACGTCCCAGAATTTTAATTTGTTGTTTGTTAGCGTGTGAGTTCGAAATTATATTTACTGCCTATATTTATAGCACCTTTAAAAAAAAGAATGGTTATAATTGTGTGGAAAATAATAAAGTTCAAATGAAACGCCCACCACAAGCTCAGGCTTTTGTGAGTTGTTGATGTTAATGTTTTTTCCTGTCTTTATTGTATGTATCTATTAACACAATAATAGTTGCAAAATTTCAGATTGAAATGTTATCTATAATGTATTTTGTTCACTTTGTTCACTTCAAATACTTATAATAAAGCATTTATTATCCTGAACTTATGCACTATCTCAGCTGTTAGCTGGATATAATTTACCTTTCCCAGATTTAGCAATCAAAGGAATAGGCTCGATTACAATATACTTGACATACATTTCCAAACTATCCTACATGTATTGAGAATTACAGCTTTTGCATTTCTATATAGGTATTCTTATGCAATTCTAATTTCTTAATGCTATCATGCAAAGTTTTGGGTATTAAACCTGTCGAGGATACGATGACAGGAACAATATCTATTTTATCGAGGTGTCACATCTGCTTGATCTCAATAGCAAGGTCTGTGTATTTGGACTTTTTCTCCTGGAACTTGTTCAGCACGTTGTTATTATTCGGTATGGCGACATCCACCAGAATTGCTGTTCTGGCTCTCTTATCATACACCACTATGTCCGGCCTATTATTCGTCACCATTCTGTCAGTGATAACAGGCCTATCGTAGTAAAATCTGATAGAGCCATTTTCCAATACGGGCGCCGGCTGATACTTGTAATATGGCTGGAAGGTGTTCAGAAGTCCGTACTTGTGTGCAAGTTTCTGGTGGATAATGTTGCACACTTGATTATGCCTGTGAAGATACTCCGTATTGGCCAGTTGTTCGCATCCGGACGTAATATGCTGTATAGTCTCCGATCTTATATGGCATTTTCTGCAGTTATCTGTTTGTAATGTTCCGTCCTTCATTATAAATTTTTTGTAATTGTTTGTAGCGATCACTTGGTCTTGGATGGCCATAAGGAATCCCTCTGTTTCTGGAAATAATTCTCCTTTCATCAACCATTTGTTGGAGGCTTCTTTGTCGATGTGTGGTTGATTAATCTCATGGTGATGTCGTCCATGCAATTCCTTTCTTGACCATTGCTCTTATTTTTCAGTATCTGATAGGAACGGTAGATTCAGCAGGTCATCTCTGAGAGCAAGATTTAGTGGTGTATATCCCCTATCAGCCAACGATACCACTCTATGGAGGTCAGAAGTGAAAGCTTTTGCAGAGAAGAATTCTCTGAGATTTTTTATCAGTTCGGTGTGTAAATTAACAACATCTATTAATCCGCGTCCTCCTTCTTTCCGCTTCAAAGTTGTTCGTATCACAGACGATTTTGGATGATGATTGTTGTACTGTGTCAGCATCGTCCGGGTCTGCCTTTGAATATCATCCAGTTCTGTCTTAGTCCATCTGATTATTCCAAATGAGTAAAGCAACACTGGAATGGCATAGGTGTTAATTGCCTTGACTAAATTCCCCGAGTTCTACATCGATTTCAGCACAGACTTCAGACGCTGACTGTATTCTGAACGAATCTTCTCCTTTGATTGTTTTTGGTCTCGCAATCTGGCTTGTTGATATCCCAGATATTTGTATGTTTCGCCATCTCTCATGCACTGTATAATATCACCGTTAATAATAAATAATAAAGCATTTATTATTATTATATCATAGAGCTGAAGTGCTCCATTTACTTCTATGCATTGGTTCAATCGAGATTCGTATGAATGCCCCAAAATTTTGTGGTGTTATTTGCTAACATTCTTGAATAACTCAATGTCTTAGTTCTTCCAGCGATTTGGATGATGTAACATGGAGTTCAGACTCGAGACAGCCTCACAAGATGAAATCGAGAGACGTTAGATCGAGTAATCGAACCGGCTATTCTGTAGGGCCTGTTTATTAAACATCCCGATAATCTCTGGAAGAAACAGTACCTAGATTTCGTTCTTATTTACTGATTTCTACATAGTATGTATTACTAATATTTATCATTTGTATTAATTTGTTTTCAGTCAATACCAGCAGTTGAATGATGAACTAAGAAATACCATATTCCCTACATTTTTACCATGTGTGTATATATCGAAACCAAAAATTTGTTTACTATCAATACTTACGTTACCGGAATAGTGTTGAAATTCTTACCTGAAACTGATTAATTATAATTAGATATTTTAAATTCATTGGTAAAACTAAATATTAAATGCTAATTCAGACTATTAATATATTATTTAGAAGTAAGAACATAGACTCTGACGCAAAAATTCAACGTAAAATACGACTTTATCCATAAGGATTTATCTATTTACCCATTCGCGTGAAAGGGAAAGTTATGAAAAATTGGAATACTTCAACATGTTAAAATGTCAAATTTTTATATGAATCACATAGGAAGAAAACATTTCACACTTGTTCGCTCGGGGAAATGAAAGGAAACTAGTGAACCATACGTAATGTTTAATATGGTTCGAGGAATCTGGGAGAAATAACTGAAGAAAAACATGTCTCGCCAGCCACTGATGCAGCAGTAACAGTTAGTCTGTGAGTGTTTTGTGAAGAAAAAATTGAAAGCTGAAAGTTCTGAATTTAATTTGAAATGAATAAAATAATTGAAAATAATTGTTTGCGCAGTTGTAGAAACCACCTTCATTTTCATCTCGAAACTCGACGCGCGTTTCGCCAACTAAATTGGCATCATGAGGAGTACACTAAATCCAATTCTACAATGCTCTATCGTTTATACTTAAATTATCCCTGTTGTTCCTGATTATTAGTAGGTGTGTCTAATCAAATAAACTGCATAGTATACTTAAGGGAATCGGACCTCTATCCTTGTTTAATGGATGTTTGCATTTAATTGTATGGCTCCTTTGAAAGCGCTCAGTGAGTTCGCAATCTGAACATTTTTATCACATTCTCAAAATCAAGCTTTATTTTTCGATACATCATTATATAACAATTGCTTCATGTTATTTAAATCTGGTTTCAATTTATCTTTTTGTTGATCCGTCATCCAAATTCCCAAATTCAAATGAACACGCCTTTCTTTTATACAGGGTGCTTCAACGAAAACTAAACAGAGGGTATTTCTACCAAGATGTGCATTTCTGATCAGAACGCAAAAACAGGTCAATTTTTGTTTCAAGGGGGACATCTTTGGGGAACAAAACTTGCCTGAAATATCAACCCCCTAAGTAGGGGTTGCAATTCTTGAACATTTTGAATAGGGAAGATGGGTCGAGTGATGACTCAAAAGAAAGGTGGTATCTTTGTCTACATCGATTTGAATGAATTTTCATTTTTAATTGAAAACTGTAAAAGATACAGGGTGAGCAACTGAAAGATAGATAAGACTATTTCCCTGAGACTATTCAAGTTTCAGTGAAATAAATGGAACAGATCCATGCTGATCAATGGCAGTCATCATCAAGTACCATCCTCATCTCGAATTTCAACCCCTAGATCAGGGGTGACCACCCATGAAAATTTGGAAGAGGGTAGATGGGTCGAGTGATACCTCGAAAGAAATGTATTATCTTTATCTGCATCCACGTGAACGAATTTTCATTTTTGATTGAAAACTGTAGAAGATACAGAGTGAGCTACTGAAAAAAAGAGGAGACTATCTATCGCCCTGAGCTATTCAAGTATTAATGCAAAAAAATGAAACAGATTCATTCCAGATCAAAGGCTGTCATCTTCCGGAACACCATTCAGGTCTTAAATTTCAACTGTTCTATTTTTCTGCACTAATACTTGAATAGCTCAGAGCGATAGATAGTCTCCTCTATTTTCAGTCTGTATCTTCTGTATCTTCTACAGTTTTCAATCAAAATGAGCATTCGTTCACGGGGCTGAGAAGATAAAGATAATACTTTTGTTTCGAGGTATCACTCGACCCATCTACCCTCTTCCAAAATTTCAAGGGTGATCACCCCTGCTCTAGGGAATGAAATTCGAGATGAGGATGGTACTTGATGACGACTTCCATTGATCTGTATGGATCTGTTCCATTTTACTTCACTGAAACTTGAATAGTCTCAGGAATAGTCTTCCTATCTTTCAGTTGCTCAGCCTGTATCTTTTAAAATTTTCAATTAAAAATGGAAATTCGTTCAAGACGATGTAGACAAAGATACCACCTTTCTTTTGAGTCATCACTCGACCCATCTTCCCTATTCAAAATGTTCATGGATTGCAACCCCCGCTTAGGGGGTTGATATTGCAGGCAAGTTTTGTACCCAGAAGATGTCCCCCTTGAAACAAAAATTGACTTGTTTTTGAGTTTTGAATAGAACTGATATAGCCTGAGTTTAGTTTTCGTTGATGCACCCTGTATATAAAGATTTATTACTCTAAGCAATAACTGCCAACAATTTTGGTAATTTGGAAATAAATTTGGTACTTTCAATATTTGCTGACATAGAAACATAAGATCGAAGATTTTCGATGAGTAGTTTTGAATATTATCTTACATTTTCTTTCGATTCATGAAATTCCAAAATGATCAAATACTAGAAAATAGTGAAGATAATACTATTATGCTACAAGAAAATTGTTTCAAATTCAATAAGGAATCATAACCTGGAATAAAAATAGGAGCCCACTATTGAATTAAGAGATTTGGGGGTACTCCGATTGAATGTTGATAATATTCTAGATTGCGAGAACATCCGCAAAAATCTCAGTAGGATAAATGTTCACAAAGCTCATATGATCGATTATTGAGATTCTTCTATCGGAAATTCGTCACGAGACATTCTGTATTTTCTAACGCATAATGTTTGTTTGTAATATTATTCATTTTGTTCGTGTAAAGCTAATAATCAAAAATTAAAAGATTATTGCTCCTTTTTCACTCTGGGCTACCCCTTAAATTAGTGGCGCAACCCTCCAACAATAACATTTAATTACTTAGTCGTTGATATATCAAAAATTTCGGGTATGTATTTATTTGTATAAAATACAATATGCTTAATCATAGCATGATAATTCTATAATTTCCTTATAAACATCAGAAACAACCAAACGTAACGCCAACATCAAGAAAATTCACAACCGCACATCGATTTATGATCGAACACAACGAATTGTTCAAACATCCTGAAAAAAATCCAAACAAGTGTTTCCGCAATAAAAGTCTCCATCGTAAAAAAGTTCGTCGAAAATTCCTATTCATGATTTCGAAAAGTTGCACATATTTCATTTGACTCCCGGAGCGGACAGAAAACGCCGATAAAAATTGATTTTATTCGAACATAATCCTATACACAAACTTCTGCCAAACAATTCTAGGGCAATTCAAAACTCCGATCCACGGACAAACCCGTCGGAAAGTTCCGCTTAGCAATAAAATTTAAAGTTCGTAATGCCCAATTTTATTTCAATATGTTTATAAAGTGCAACTTTGAAAGCGATGATGCGGGCGAAGTTTTGGGAAAAATTACAGTGTAACATTTATATTTTTCAATCGCTCAATTAATGATTGCGATAACATTATGAGGGTAGTTTGAATATCATATGAATATATGCCAATTCATACATAGAAATTAACTTGGTTTATTGAACACGGATCACCATTATTTCCACATCAAGCACCGATTCATTTCTTTTCATATCTTTTGGACATGTTGAAAGAAAGAATGAGAATCGCCTTTCTAGAAATTCCTCCAGATGCCGTTCTAAATGTCAGACATCAGTATTCGCGAGATGCGAATTTTGTATTCAACAGTATATTATGGAAGGCGTTTTGAACAATTTTTATGAAAAATTGCCGGTTATGTTTTGGTTTATTGAGTCAGATGTCTCCATTTACATTTTTCGAGTAGGCTAAGTCCAGGAGAGATGCCCCACTGGGAGAGATGGCAGGCTGCTGCAGCTCAGCGATGTTGAAGTAGATGTCTCTAGTTGATGAGTCTTTGTGAGTGTGTGAAACGGTGTGGTAAATAATCTATAAAAAGGTAAGTTTTTATGGTTTATGTATTACAGATAGGCTTCAATATGTGTTGATTTGTAAGTGTCCTGTTTTTTAACGACAGTAGGTTGAGTTATGAGTCTTGAAGCATGTAATTGATAAAATAGAAGGTTATTGAAGTGAATATGTTTCCCTTTGTTGGCGTGATGGATGCCGTTTATATAAAGTGGGGCGTCTCATCTATCGTTTTGGGATAGATGCCACAATCTATCTCGGTTGAGATGCTCCACTCTGAAATGAATATTTCTTCATTCATTTTCACATACAGAAAGCAAAAATGTTCCTTCACATAATATTGCAAGTATGTTCATACTAATACACTATACATATACATAGAGCAAACTCGAGGTTCCTGGTTAGAAGATGGCCTTACGCGTGCTATTGCAGCATTCATAAATGGAATGGGTGCAAATTTGGCAGCAAGAGTATTCAATAAACCATCGAGAACACTGTTGCTGTACAATAATGAACCATCCAAAAAAGCTATGGGATCAACTGGAATTTTCGGAGAAGCTAATGGCTTGATGTTGGTAGCTCATATTAAAACACTGCAGATAAAGGATTTGCTCCCACTCGCGATGAAATTTATTCTTTGGCATTTGATTTTGAAACTAAGTTGAAACTAAATCATTCATTTAATCTGGAGAACGGTAAGGCTGAATACGACTGGTTTAATTTATTCATGTTACGTCATCCAGATCTAGCTGTAAGAAAGGCCGAAGGTTTTTCACTTGCCCGAGCGGAAGGTATATCTAAGGAGAAAACCATGTCTTATTTTCAATTATTGTACGCAGTACTAATAATAATAATAATCTTTATAAGTTATTTCGAATTGGTGGAATTCAGCCAGTTTTTTTCCAAAGATCCTTATATATACATTCAGTCGACGTTTCGGCACAATATTTTGCCTTCTCCAGGACTCTAAAATGAATTTTACTATCAGAAAATGAAATTTTTTCTTCTTTATGAAAGGTGAAGCAATAGAACATATATGTGTCTAAATTAAACAGACTCTCCTCTATCGAAAACCGAATTGTTAGACATTACACAAAACACTCACAAGCTGGAACAAATTGAAAACACTATGAAATGTAAATATAAAAACTGCCATAAAATACAATAAATAAATAAATAGGATAAATTTTGTTTTTAGAAAACTAGGTACTCACAAGGTATATAAAGATCTCCTGCGTAATAATAAAACAAAAGATACATATTTAGATAATTCAAGCGCTGCTTAGTCTTACTTAACAGTAACAAACACGGAGAAGATGCGTTTTCCACTCTCGAAATCGAACTGATATTCGGGAGCAGTTGGCAAAACATCGAATATGTGCGGTCTGATATTATTATTATTTTTACGTTGTCATAATCTACTAAGGAAACGATTGATACACACGGCATTTCAAAACGAATAATGCTGGTTTCAACTTCAAGAATTGTTATAAGATTGAAATATGAATTACTAAGACCTTCTGTGTCCTGTTTTATGTTGACACTGTTTGTATGTGTGTCATTTCCTTAATGAGTCTTCTTTTATAATGAGATTCTCTATCCAGAACCATTGCATTTTCAAAATCGAATGCATGAATCATAGATATCGCATGCTCTGCCAGAACGGTTTTACCTGTTGAATTTCCACGGTTTACTGAATTTATACTTCGTTTGTGTTCTGAAATTCTTGTACTTAGATATCTTCCTGTTTGCCCTATATAAACTCCCTCACATTGTTCGCATGGAATTCTGTATATTACGTTACTTTCTAAATGTGGTGGGGTTCTTTCCATCTAGTGAAATACTTTTGTAACGTGTTTTGATTTTTAAAAGCGATAGTAACGTCATTTGAATTTAAGATCTTCGCAATTTTCTCAGATAAATTCTGTACATACGGAATTTTGCAATATGTCCTTTTGTTCTGACATAAGTTTGTTTTGTCAGTTTCATTTGCTCTCCTGGGTAATTTATTTAGGAGTTTTACTGGATATCCATTTTTCACGAGATACGACTTAATGAGACTTATATTTTTTTCATGAAAAACGGTATCAGACCAATTGAGGGCCCTGTGTGTTATGATTGAAAGAGTGGTGTGAATTGAAATTGAAAAATCTTTCAGAGATGGTTGTTTTATGTACCAATCTGTGAGCAAGCAATTTTTCTCCGTTCTTATGATTCGAAGATCCAAGAAGGATATACTATCATTTTCCTCTACTTCAACAGTGAACTGTATCTTTGGAGGGAAAGAATCGAAAACCGTCAATATATTTTCTTTTTTGACATGGGTACACAGGTAAGAATATCGTTAACAAATCTCTTAAAGAACGGAAGCACAAAACTGAGCCTTGATATGCACGTGTCCTGTAATTCACTCATGGCCAAATCGGCACATATCGGAGAAAGACAGTTCCCCATACCCAAGCCATAAACTTGTCTATAAAGAACTCCATCAAATTTGAAATAACTGTTATCAAAAACAAAATTCACAAACTCCAAAAACTGATCCAAAGTATAATTACAATGATCCTGTATTTTTGCCATTACTTTTTATTATATTCAAAGTGAGGTCAATAGGAATATTTGTGAATAAAGAAAGATATGAACCTGTAACCATCAGGAACCTCTTTACCTCGCAAATGTGTTACTACTTCAAAAGAATATTTCTCATATTATTGATCTTTATCAAAAGCGAACTTCAAAATTTCAGCTAAATGTTTCGTGAGCATGTATAGAGGAGAATTTACATAACTTACTATGGGACGTAAAGGATGATTCACTTTATATATTTTATGAAACACACCATTCTCATATTTCAATGTCTTGGCTTCTTTCTTTTCTAATTTTTGTGACCTAACTAAAGAATCTATTATTTCATTAAGTTTCGTTTGAACTTTTTTGTTGGGTCCTCCTCAAGTATCTGATAAGTATCTCGGTCATTCAATAAAACCCTAGCTCTATCCGAATAATCTACTTCACGAATGGCAACAGTTGTGTTGCCTTTATCGACCCTAGTGATGACGATGTCCGCATGTGAACTTGAAAATCCTCTTATATCTTTATCATACTGAGTCAAACACCTACCCTTTGATGATGTAGAAATATTTCTTGAATGATTAGTTATACAGTTAATAATTTGACGACGCTTCTCAACTATTTCATTGTCATCCGTATAACATTGAAGTGCAACTTCAACATCCACTATTACATCCTTAACCGGTATGTTTTTGCAGTTATAAGGCAAACTAAACTTGTCTCCAAAACTAAGCAGCCCCTTCACATTATAAGGTATAATTTCACTGGTAAGATTTATGAACTACTTTTCGTTGCTTGATGTATTGAGGAAATGAGGTCTTGCCTTTGTTTTGAGATCAAAAGATTCAACCCATGTTTTTGAGATTTTTTTACTTTGAGCAAATAGTGGTTGAAAAATCTGTCTTGAGCATTATTGAATGAATCATAAATATGTTTGGGTAGGATATTTAAACATTTACTTTTACATTCGTTAAGAGAGTCTGTGAGAATTGATAGCTTCCAATGAAAGTACGATATTTCTAAATTTAATGTTTCAAATTGGAAAGTTCAAAAGAGATTTTTACACTTGTTTTGAAAAGGATTATTTTCAGTTAATATTTAATCCATACAGGCAATAGACTTCGATAAATATTGAGGTAATACTTGCTGTTTTCTGCACTGCAATAAACATTTTTTGTGATTTGTGTAATTTGCTATCTGTTTATTGGTAGAAGCCCAGTTCTTCATATATCCATGTACTTCGCTACCATATGTGTTCTTGATATATTGTAGAAAACCCATTTTATATCTAATCTTGAGTCAAGTTTAAAAAAGTCCAATGTATGTAATCTAGGTATTGATTAGTTGGCTATTTTCCTTATAAGTTATTTCGAATTGGTGGAATTCAGCCAGTTTTTTTTCCAAATATCTTTATTTATACATTGTCGACGTTTCGGCACAACTCTGAAATGAATTTTACTATCAGAAAATAAATTTCTTTTTCTCAAGAATTTATTTTAATTTAATTAATTAATTTAATTTATACACATATATGTTCTGTTGCTTCACTTATCTTAAGGAAGAAAAATTTTATTTTCTGATAGTAAAATTCATTTTAGAGTCCTGAAGAAGGTAAAATATTGTGTCGCAAAATATTGTGCCGAAACGTCGACTGAATGTATAAATAAAGATTTTGGAAAAAACTGGCTGAATTCCACTAATTCGAAACAACTTATAAGAAAATAAGGAAAATAAACAACTTATCATTACCTAAATAATCTTTATTGCGTACTTTGAAATATACAATGGATAAACTAGTCAAACAAGATAAATTACAAACTAACAGGGAATCAAAAACAGACCACATATCCAATATCTATCGCTTAAAATTACTGGTACAAGAATCATAGATGCGCACGACAGTCACTAAGGAACTCGATTATTGAATAGTACCCTTCAACCATTGTAGTTTTTTTATCGTTGACTTGAACCTATTGAAATCCATATTTCTGATATGCTTTGGGAGTGTATGCTTTTCAATGACAATTAGATGAGCTGTTCTAGTTTGGTAAGTGTAATGATTAGAGTTCCTTGTATAACCATTCTTGTTCGTCCTAACCTACAACAATAACCCATAAATATACATACAAGGAAATGTCAACAGCTGGTGCCTAATAAAATGAAACCGACAGCTCTCTCTGCTGTTGAGTTTAAAAATGAGCCTAATAGCTCTTCTTTGCAGGATAAATATCCTGCCACTTTGGGTGCTGCTTTCATGGGAGATTTCAGAAGCTTCTTCAATTCAGCAATGTCATTAGCAATTTTTCTCTTAAAAATAAGAATTCGTTCTATAAACGGATCAATTCTCATGAAGAAATTACAAAGCTCATTTGCCAATCTTTCATTAAGATTTTTCAAATTGAATGTTACCAGTGCTTGTTGAAGCATCTTCCTCAATAGACTGTGAATTTACCAATTCCTCCAAAATCTGTAGCATCTAGGCTTGTTAATGTCTCTAAAAGTGTGAAGATTAGTTGATATGACAGGAGTAGAATGAAACAAATCCTACATAAAAGGAGGAGAGATGCTATCACGGTTGAGGATTTTTCTAATCCTTTTGAGGAAGAAGAGCTCAAATCTGCAATAAAATCTACCAAAGTTCGTAAAGCTCCAGGAATTGATGGCATTTTCCCTGAGTTTTTTAAACATCTAGGAAATAACGCTTAGAAGTGGTTACTATCCTTTTACAATGACATACTCAGCTCAGGTAGTATTCCTGTTGAATTTAGAAAGGCTAAAGTTATTGCCATTCTCAAACCTGGGAAAAATCCAGAACTTCCTAGTAGTTGACCTATCAGCTTACTTTCTGTTTCTTTCCAAATTTTAGAAAGACTTCTTTACCAGAGGTTAGAACCAATCATTGACAGAGCTCTGCCCACTTCTCAGAGAGGTTTTCGGAAAAAACTGGAGTTGTTCTGAGCAGGTCTAAGGTTTATCCTCTTTCATTGAGACAGGATTTTAGGGTAAACTTAAAATAGGCGCTGTATTTGTAGATCTCTCTTCGGCATATAACTCAGTTCGGAAGGATGGTTTCGTTCATAAAATCTTTGAAGTAGTTCAATGTGGAAAAATTGTGAAGTTGATTGAAAATATGTGATCTGATAGAAGACTTCGAGTTTTTATCGGTGAGATAAGCAGTAGATTTTACACTCTAAATGATGGTCTACCTCAGGGATCTGTTCTTGCGCCTCTTCTCTTCAATTTATATATGTCTGACATCCCTAAAACTTCATCTACAAAGTTTATTTATGCTGATGATATTGCTTTGGTTTTTCGGAACTATGACTTCGAAACAATTGAGCATACACTGACTTCTGATTTAGATATTCTGAACATTTTCCTCAAAAAATGGCGTTTATGTCCAAATCCTTCGGAAACTGAGGTTTCTTGTTTTCATCTGAATAATGTTTCCAAAAAAATTTTCTCAAGGCCAAAAAGACCTAGATGTTTGAGTACTCCAGATCATGGAGTGGCATACTGCTACATCTACAAGGCCCAAAAGAGCTCACGAATGAGAAAGTCAAAGATCTTATGTATGGTGATTTGTCTTCTTGATAGCCACGCAATTGTCCACAAAGAGTTTGAGCCTCAAGGAAAACGGATAATCAACACTTTTACCGAAGGATCCTTGAGAGAAAAAGCATGTTTCTTGTGAGACCAAACATCAAAAAAAACTTCCCCATTATCCGCCATTTGACACTGCAATCTCAATAGTTGAGTTTTCAGACAGTGGGAACATTTCTGTTACTCTTGAGCTTTTTTGCCTGACTTGAGGCCTTGTGTCTTTTAACTCTTCCCAAGAATTAAAAATCAATTCGGAGGATATCATTTTGGACACTTGAAAACCTCCAAACTGCTGTTACCGACTAGTTGAGAGGTATTTCAGTATCCGGAGTTCCAGCAATGGTATGATGATTGGAAGGACCGTTTCCATGTGTGGCTTTACAAGAGAACAATTTAGAATAAACAATATTGCATAGTGATTATATTCGAACCCGAAATTGAAAAACAATCAGCCTTATTACTTTATTCACACACCTCGTAATTGGCCTTAAAACTTTTATTATAATTGTTGAAATAAAGTTATTTTCAAAAACAGTAGGAGGGAATTACAAAATCTTGTCATCAAACTCAATGATGAGAGATGCATTCTTATAACTAACATGGTTGGACAGTTTTACCATGCTACTCAATTCCGAAGTTGTCAGTGATTAATTCTAAGCCATAGGACATCGAATGTTGAAGGGCTTTTCATCTTCAACATCTGTCCTTCAAAAAGAAACACCCAGTATGTTAACTTCATTTTTAGTAGGTAGCCTTAGAAAGACCTTACTTCAAAGAGAATGTACGTGTAATGCAATGTTATAATTCCTTTCAGGGAGGATAACACGTTGCACATAAAAATGAGAGTTTGTTAGGAAAACCGGGAATTATTAAAAAATATATGAAAATGAGAAATATTCTCTCAGTAGAATTTTGCTTTGATGAAACGAGAGGGAGCCAAAAAGGAATAATATATTTCATTACTTCAGAAGTTTCCATTGAAACAGAGTTTATGCCAACGTCGAAAGTATTGTCAGATCTCGGAATTCGACTAAATTTTCAATAAATTTCTATCAAAGTTTGCAAGTTGCCAGTTTCATTTCAATGTGAAAGGGGAAAAATTAACCTCCAGTTAATTAAAAAAGTTTGTTCTATATCGAGTTAGTTATAATGAAAACGTGGTTTAATCTAGTTGGCAACTCTAAAATGCATACCACTTTCGAATTTGGCTGTGTCATATACGAAATTAGCCTCCCGACTCAAGTCGTTCCGCTGAAAGCCCTTTTTGTATTATGTCGTATCCATTTTTCGGGCTCTAATCCCGTGTTTTGAGAGACGTGAAACTTTTCTCGCGAACTTTATTCATACAAATGAGTAGACGACATTGTTTGTAGTTGTTTTTTTCAAACAGCTTTTTGAATCAACGTGTACATGGTGGATTTTTCTGTTTTCTACAAATAAAATATTTTATTCAGATTTTTAGCCTTTATATTATACTGACAGAATAGACGCAAAAGAACTCAAGTTATTCAATATCGTACGATGAGGGGTTAAAAATCCTTTTTTCAAACATTTCAATTTTTTGGGTCTCATATCTTTAAGCAAGTACTGAACACTTATTTCACTTTCTTCTCCGCCTGTCTATGAAAATTCTTTAGTCAGGAGTACGTGAAGGTATAGATTGAAACTGATAAGCAGTTCTTAGGTTGGCAATTTCTTGAAAATACGAAAATTTGATGAATTTTGATGAATATTTTTCCAAGAAGACCAAAACCTTCAGAATACTTCTCGTTGATGTAGAAACGTAAAAGTTGGGTTGAAACGATGTCTTCTAGCTCAATTATAGTTACGCTTTTTCTGAGGAACGCCTTAAGGCAGGGGTGCTCAATCTTGAACTGCTGACGATCTACCTCAATATTTTTAGACTACTTACGATCGACTCTGAAAGGCTGCAAGTATGTATGATGCAGGGTTGTATACATCCTATCTACCTACCTAGGTAGGGTGTACCGTAGCATATATAGATATTAGCTTCCCGCACAATATACATTATTTTAGTCAAGGTTTGGGTAAGGTTTAGTTAGATTCTTCTCTATAATATCAATGAAAAAATGATGCTATATTAACCAATTGACTGCAATCATGAAAACGCATTTCGAATTGTCCCAAAATATTTGATAATTCAGCCTCATACGTATATTAATTCAACTGTGGAATTCTTGCTTTCAAAGACGGAAAGTGTTTCAGATCCCTTCTTTTCAGTTGATCTGTCATAAGTTGCAATATACTTTTGAAAACGATTACTACGGTAGTCATCTCAACAATAGTTTTTCCTTTACCTTGAAGCTCCACGTTGAAAGTGTTAAAGTGCGTTGTGATGTCAGTGTAAAATGCCAAATCAGTCAGCAATTTTTCGTTTTTCAACACCTGAGTGTCATCACCGTATAGAAAAGCTGTTATTTCGAGCAATAATTCTTGAAACTTTTACAGGAATTTTCCGCGACTCAAACACTTGACGTCCGTGTGAAGAACTGAATCAGTGTGTTCAGCTGACTCCCTATCAACTGCAACTTAAAAAGCCGCCATTCCAAGCTACGTGCACGGATGGAATTCACAATTTTTGTTGCAATGCCCATAATTTCCTCCGTGTTTAAAACACAAAACTTGTTGATGTTTAATGCCGTTTTTGTTTACAATCATTGCTGGTGCTCCATCGGTTGTAATACACACTTATTTATATATAGGTAGCTCGTAGTTTTTTTCAAAAGTGAAGAAAACGTCATATATATCTTCGCCACGAGTCTTCTCCTTCAGAAGAATAATTGTCTAGAATTCTTCCTCAGCCAACATGTCAGTGAATACCATCCGAATAAAAATACACAGCTGGGCACTGTCTGTCATATCGGTGGATTCGTCGAACTGTAAAGAAAAGTATGTACATTTCATGATATCATGTTTTAGTTTATCTGCCATGTCCTGACTCATGACTTCAATATATCTTGTGACAGTCGGACGAGATAATTGAAGTTCTCTAATAGCAGATCTTTTTTTTCCACTATGGGCAGCCATATTTCCTCAGAAAAATTGTTAGTTGAAAAATCTTCCACATTTCAGCTGAGGAATCTCCACTTGACTTAACTTTGCGTACCACAGAAATTATATTATAGTTCCTTTTACAGAAAGCAATCAGTTACGAATCAACTAAAAAGACAATTATTTTATTTCTTCTTACAATGAGTTGAAAAAAAATTCTTTCAGGCGGCGGAAAAAGAAAATAAAACTTTCCTCTTGGATCTTTCTCACAACATCTGAAGCGTACATAATTGTTATGGGTCATTCATACTTTTCTCCCCAATGAATTTTCAAAGTGTGATTAGTCTCGAAAATGTTTCCGTTGAAATGAGGTTTCATCCCGATACCATTAAATACAAGAACCATCTAAACATTAACTCATCCAAAATAACCGCCCGAGGAGATGAGTTAAAATATGTCACACCTAAACGAATTAGAGACCCTTTTATTTAGCAATTTTTTCGCGGTCTGTCCCACATACGAATTTTTTAAGGCTCGGTCATGACATTTAACTCCGCATAACGAACATATGTAAGCGCTAAATTTAATGTAATACAATATTTTCATTATCTCTCCCGCTTTGTTGAAATATTATAAGCGGGTCGATCTGCCCCCAGCTTCGAAATGTGTTTACTGTAATTATCGTCGCTCTCACGGCACCGAAGGAAAAATAAGGTTTTTTTACCCTTATATTCCGCATGCTTAGAGTGAGATGATACATTTTGCGCTGAAAATAGAGAATGAACGAAAAAAAATACCATAATTATGGGCGCGATGAACCTAATTTAATTTTAAACATTTTCGTGGGAAGGGTATATTCGGAATAATGTCGTAATTTTGTTTTTTCCTATAGGAGACCTAATTGTATAACTTTATAGCACACTTTACAATTAAACCGCATTGTCACTGCTTATTTCAATGGTATCGTTTAGAGTTTGCGTAATATGGAAAGCCCAAAGCTAATATTGATGATTATATTGAACTGTTTCACAAAGCTATTAGAAGCTTATCAAAGACTATTGATAATTTAATAACTTTTCTGCATACAGTAAGTAACGAATATGATTGTTTGATTTTAACTGAGACATTAACATTTGTTCAATATTGAGAGGTATGACATTGTTTACAGCAATGGAAAGTATAATCGAAATGATGTTGTAGTGATTGACATAAGTAAATATATACATATGCTTTATTCATCATCAACAACCTTACATTTTATGACAAGTCAATACTTAGAATTAATTAAACTAAGAGCTAATAAAATTATAAAATTAAAGTAGAACACATAATGACGATCATATAAAATTTAAGTTTGAGAGAATAATAAAATATAAACGTTAAGACGCATAGGTCGTAGGGATATCAGTGGACATAAACTCATCGACGTTGTAAAAATATTGATCTATCAAAAAGTTTTGAGCAGTACTTTAAACCTCCAAGCTGGCAGCTGTCTCCAGGAACCAGGCAGCTTATTATAGAACCTCACTTTCAGCGAATTATTAATAGACCTGGTCAGCCTATATCTTAGGCAAACAAGATTTGACCTGTTCCTGGTTGAGTAATTATGTACCTCAGCATGAGAGGCGAATTTGTCTAGATTTGACCGAACATGAAGAATTTGTGAGAAGATATACATTGATGGTAGACTAATTATTCTACTTGTGATAAATAATGGTTTATAGTGATCTAAGTAGCTGGCTCCCGACAGACCTCTAACCGCTCTCTTCTGCAGTTTAAATATTCTCTTCGAATTCGCGGATGTGCCACACAGTATGACCCCATATGATATGACTGAATGGAACAAGGCAGAATACGTAGACCTGACTATTCTATGATCGAATTGGGCAAATCGCATTTTCTTGATCAGGAAGATGATGGAGGAGAGTTTTCCAGCTAGTAAGTCTGTATGTGGCTCCCAGGTGAGAGAGTCATAGAATTCCCAGAAGATTCACTGTTCGAGGTGACGCGATCCTCATGAGGAATCAGGATTGATTGAGTTTTTCGTCTATTGAGCAATAACTTATTACCCTGGAACTACATATACTCCTTCGAAACCGTGACCTGATTCGAATCAGTCACTGACAGGACATCAGTGCCAGAGGCTCGTGGTGTCGTCCGCTATCAAAATGCAATCAAAGGGATCCAAATATTTCGAAAGATCATTAATATAAATGAGGAACAGTAGGGCCCCAGGACAGAACCCTGGGGAACCCCGTGATTTACCGGCGTGAATTCGGGGACGGCACCACGAACCGAAACGCACTGAGACCGACCCGACAAGTAGGAAAATATCAGCCTCAATGGTATTCCTCAATGAAGCTACATTTTTCTGCTATTATTGCGAGTCCTTTGTGCACAATCATATCGAAAGCTTTCGTTAAGTCGCATACCTCCAGTGATCGCATCGTCCTCCATGCCAGACAGCTGTTGACCTACCTTAGAAAAGTATTCATTGAATTCCCGTGAAGTAAGAGAATCTGAAATTATATTCTCTTTCCTTTTGTTTCGTTCATCATTGATAAGTCTCATATTTGAAAGAGTTAAAATAGGAGGAAAGAAAGCATTGAAGAATGCTATTGGTAATGGTAGTGCAAAAAATCAGGTAACTGATATATACATTCTGTGATAAAAGTACCAGGAATCGCTTATTTGAAGAATCCGCTTTAAAAGATTGTCATATTTTTGTTGTTTCTAAGTTGGCAAAGCTGTTTTCTATTCTGACGCGGAGTTTGAAGGTGATCTGTCATTTAGTTTGTTTGCAGAACTCGATTTGTCAGTTCCCACGAGTGTTTTGCTATTTTTACAATGGATAAAGATATCGAAGAAAGAATGGATGAAAATGTTGAAGAAGGCGAATCAACTTTAACAAGAACACGTGCATATGAGTATTACAGCGGATTCAAAATCGGATGTGAAAGATTTGCCTCGCTCTGGTCGATCAACATCTTCAACTGAAGTCAACATTGATAAAGTGAAGGAAATGATAATTGAAAATTGTCATATAAGTTTGAGAGAGATAGGCAATGAACTTTCTATGTCCCACGAATCAATTCGTACAATTTAAAATGATTGTTTAGGTATGAAACGCGTTGCCCTCGACTAGTACCAAAAGACCTGAATTTTTTTTCAAGAATTGGATCGCGTAGAGGTCGCTGAAAACACGTCAGTTTCGACTCCACATTCATAAAATCCATTGTAACTGGTGAAGAGACATGGGCTCATGAGTTTGATTTCCATGCAGTCAACAAGCTTTGAAAAGGTGCCTTCCAACTGGACTGAAGCGGAAAAAACCACGACAAAGTCAAGATAATGTTGACTGTTTTATTTGATTATTAATAAATGTCATAATTTAAAACGAATGTCAAAATAATTTAGCAAATTTTTTCTATAATTTACTCAAAATCCCCGAAGAAATAATATATGGGCGATGTCAACCCAAATTATTGGGTTAATGATGAATCTAGAACATCTATAGATCCTAATCGGCATCACTTAGAAGACCGAATCTGGCCATTGGGGCTCTCTCGGTCAAACAGAGAGTGGAATTGTTTTGTTGAGATTGAATATTGAAGGGATTTATACTTCAAAAATTATATATTTATGAACTCCTGGCGAAATCTGGCCCATCAATTTCGATATTATTTTCCCCCACCCTGCTATCTAGTGTGGTGACTTCAATTGCCATCACAACCAATGGGGTTAGATTAGGTTAGGTTACATTTAGAGTGGTATTTCATTAGTTGAATAGATGAATACAAATGTTCTTCAACTTGTATTCAATGCGAAAGCAAATGGCACTTTTCATTCTGCCAGATAGAATCGCGACTATAATCCTGATCTTTGTCTGGTGTCTAACGACTCTGAATTGTTTCCTCTACCTGTTCGTCGTAAAGTCCTTTCAGATTTTCCTCACAGTCAACACAGGCTAGTTATTATTTCGTAAGGCATTCAATTTAAATTTGCAGATTCATTAGAAAAACCAAGATGGAATTTTAAAAAAAGCTCGTTAGAATGATCTCACTAAACAGGTATATAGTGATTTGAGATGGGTTCCCCACTTGAGTAGAAATTATTCCCGGTTTATAGGAGTTGTCAAAAATGGTGCTAAAAACCATATACCCAGAGGCTTCGAAATGATTATATACCTGGGTCGTCAGAGGAATCAAATGTTTTTATAAGGATTATCAGCAGAATCCTTCCAGAGAGAAAGCCGATGCACTCCTTAGTACTTTGAATGATTGCAGAAAGAATAAATGGAATGAGTTGATGAATGGTATGAATGTTTGTTATTCTAGTAGAAGTTCCTGCAATTTGCTGAGGAAATTCTGTAGCATCTATGCTCGTTATTGTCTCTAAAAGTGTGAAGATTAGTAGATATGAAGGAAAAGAATGAAACGAATCTTACATAAAAAGAGGAGGGATGCTATCACAGTAGAGGATTTATGGAATCCTTTCGAGCAAGAAGAGCTCAAATCTGCAATAAAATCTACTAAAGTTCATAAGGCTCCAGGATTGGATGGAATTTTTCGTGAATTTTTTAAATATCTAGGGAATAACGCTAAAAAGTAGTTACTATCCTTTCACAATGACATACTCAGCTCAGGTAGTATTCCCGTTGAATATAGAAAGGCTAAAGTTATTGCCATTCTCAAACCTAGGAAAAATCCAGAACTTCTTAGTAGTTATCGACCTATCAGCTCACTTTCTGTTCCTTTCAAAATTTTAGAAAGACTTCTTTATCAGAAATTAGAACCAATCATTGACGGAGCTCTGTCCACTTCTCAGGAAGGTTTTCGAAAAAACTGGAATTGTTCTGATCAGGTTTTAGGTTTATCCACTTTCATTGAGGCAGGATTTCAGGGTAAATTCAAAAGATAGGTGCTGTATTTGAATATCTCTCTTCGGCATATGACACAATTTGGGAGGATGGTCCATTTTATAAACTCTTTGAAGTAGTTCAATGTGGAAAAATTGTGAAGTTGATTGAAAATATGTTATCTGATAGACGACTTCGAAATTTAACGGTGAGAAAAGCACTAGATTTCATACTCTGAATGATGGCCTACCTCAGGCATCTGCTCTTGAACCTCTTCTCTCCAATTTATATATGTCTGACATCCCTGAAACTTCCTCAACTAAGTTTATTTATGCTGATGATTTTGTTTTGGTTTTTCGACACTATGACTTCGATACAATTGAGCTAACATTGACTTCCGATTTAGAAATTCTGAATTTTTCTTCAAAAAATGGCGTTTATGTCCAAATCCTTCGAAAACTGAGGTTCCTTGTTTTCATCTGAATAATCATGAGAAGGATAGGCAACTAGGAGTATTCTTCAACAATCACTATTAACTCATAATTTCACTACTACATATCATGGTGTAAATCTAGATAGTTCTTTGACTTTCAAATTTCATATTGATAAATTATGTCGAAAGTTGAGAATAAAAAAAAATATACTACATAAACTAGCTGGATCTAATTGGGGCACCGTTGTCTCTACTTTGCGAATTACTGCTTCAGCTTTAGTATATTCAGCAGCAGAATATTGCTGTCAGCTGTGATTAAATAGTGCTCATGTCAATAAGATTGATTCTTAGTTGAACTGTTCTTTGAGAGTTATAAGTGGATGTATCAGTTCAACTGCTACCCCATGGCTTCCGGTTGTTTGTAATATAGTACCTTTCCATATTCGCAGGAAATTAGCTCTCAAATCGTCCTGGGATAAGTATCACTCATTTCCAGAAGTTTTTTCGATAATACACGATCTTCAAAATAAAACTAACCTGAGATTGATATCTAGGAAACCCATTTGGTCGATTGACTTTCTGCGTACACGGGTGAAGGTTGTTGTTCTCTGGAGAACTGAATGGCAGGAAGTTGATGTTTTCAATAAAGTTCTCATAGAGGATCCTTCCAAAAGGGTTGCAGGTTTCGATATAGGTAGGAAAAATTGGTGTACATTAAATCGTCTCAGGACAGGACATGGTCGTAGTAACAGTATGTTGTTCAACTGGAATACTGTAGAACGTCCGGCATGTGAATGTGGCGCAGCTGAAGAAACAATGAGACACTAATCCACGATTGTGCAATTTACCATTATACGGGAGGTTTTCAAGAAATTCATTCCGTTTCAGATAACTTCATTAACTAGGTAGAGAGCTACAAGTCTATTCAGGAGATTCGTTTTGAATCTTGAGGTTATTATGGGGTACAACCCATAATGGTGTATGAGATGTTCCCTGTTGAAAAACAGCGGAGCATTAGTTAAGTTCCCAGACAAGGCTAGGACTGCTCCCCCTTAGGGCTTTATTCCCATGGTATATGTTGATAAGGCAAGGGCTACACCCCCGTAGGGCTTCATTCCCAAAATGTGCTTGAGATGTTCCCTGTTGAAAAACAGAGGAGCATTAGTTAAGTTCTTAGATTCAGTGAGTTTAGACATACAAGAGTTAGGCATGTTTGATGTTGGTTTTCTTTTTCCATTGTTAGAGATTTTTCCTGTCCCAAACCCCATTCTTTTTCACCCTTGTCTTCGTGAAGAAGTCTTGGAAATCATGGAGTGCAAGATGAGAATGAAAGAATCAAGCTGCTAAGCAGAGAAATTTTGGTAATCTTTTTGTACACACGACACTAACACAACAATAACAACAAAAAGTTCCGGTAAATTTTTCCAATCACTACAGAATTAGGAGGTATGTTTCTCTGCCTATTCACAAATGTCACTGATAGATAAAAATGACCTTAGTGAAAGTTCAATGGAATTGAATGGGTTATTTCGTATCTACAACTTGTCTGAAACTAATCTGCATATTTACAAATTTTTGATCCCCCTCAGTTTTTTGCAACAGCAATTTATCTTTTTTTAAGTAAAAACGGTGAAAAAATGATTCAAATGAAAAAAATAATAACTTATATTTATTTTTCCAGGATTTTCGAGAATATTTAGCGTCAGGTACATCTTTTTTGAGTGTCCAGTAGTAGTGAGCTAACATGTTCGGATTCCACTTGCCTCGGTACCTTTTTTCCATGTTGGATATGTCCTGATAGAACCACTCACCGTGTTCGTAGCTAACAACTCCTAAATTTTGAGGAAAAAATCCAAATGCGAGTGTGAAAAGTGAATCTTGAGCGACATATTGCATCCCATGTCCTTGTAAACCCCTAAGAGGTTATTGACTAACTTAAAGTTTTCGGCCGTGTGGTTTCCAAGAAAATTACGAACAATATTTCGAAGACATGTCCCTGCGGATTTTTCGATCGAATTAAGTTTTTGTTCAAGCTCTTCATCAGCCTGATTTGTGGCCCTACAAATATTCCTTCTTTTATTTTGGCATCACTGATCGTTGGGAATTTTTGTTTCAAGGAACAAAAGCCATCTCCATTTTCATCCATAGCTTGGACAAAATTTTTCACTAGTCCGATATGCAATGGAGGTAACAAAGATCTTCAGGATTGATTAAAGGAGTGTGAAGAACATTTCGTTGACCTGGTATAAGAGCGTCTCGCTTAGGCCACTCCTTTTTGACATAATGATCTTTTTTGTCTTGACTATCCCACTTATAGAGGACACAACAAAAATCCAAGCTGTCGACCTAGCAAAATAGCAATTACTTTCAAATCTCCACATATTTTCCAAGGATATTGGTTATATTTAATGTTCTAGCAGTGATTCAATATTTTCATATGATTCTTTCATTTCAGTAGTATGAGCGACCGGTACGAAAGGGTATTCATTACCATTATGTAACAGTACAACTTTTAAACTAACCTTCGAGGAATCCATAAAGAACCACCGGTCAGATGTTTTATATTCAAACGTCAACTCCGTCATCACCGAGGAAATGTCACTGAAAAACACTATATTGCCATCTTGAGTATACGGATATTCTGGTATTTTTTTCCAGTAAATTCCAGTCATGAAGTCGGGACGCCAACAGTTCTGCCTGTCTTTTACTGAGATCCAAATCACGTACCAAGTCATTGAGATCATTTTGAGTTTTAAAATGAGGTTCTCTATTTGAAGTACTGGGCTCAAAGGTCGGGTCAAAATCTCAGCTCACGGACACATTTTCTTCGGTAGTCATCCATGTTTACTGGAGGCTGAGGAACAGGTAAATCATCACTGTGTGGGATAGGTCTTGATTGTAGATTTGGATAGTTCACAGAGTGCCTAGATTCGTAATCAATACCTTTTATAGAAGGTTAGCAGAAAAAACAATCTAATACATCGTCTTTCGGTTTGGCCCATATCATTGGAACTGCGAACGGCATATGACGAGATCCTTTAGCCCATGATGTTAATAGAGTGACACACTGTGCAAAGTAAACACTAGGAGTCCAGGTTTGGTCAAAATTTCGAACCGAAAACCAAAGTAATTGAAATAACAGTTTTCAACTAATGGTGTCAAACTTCGACGTTGACTTTCAACAGTAAGTTGACGGCAAATATAACCATGTAGAAACTCCCAATAGACAAAGAAGCCCCCCAATAATTCCTCAAATTTTGAGAACACTTCAGTTAAAGATAGATCTTACCAACACTATACCAAACTCTACTTCAACAACACCACCTTGGATTAAAATCAGTCCATCTGTAAACAAAACCCTAAGCAACTATAACAAAATCGAAACCCCTAGTGTTTTCTACAAACAGGCATTCTTAGAAATTCTGAATCAACATCAGTTTGACCAAATTTTTTACTTAGATGCATCTGAGGGAGAAGAAAGTATTGGTTGCTCCGTAACTACTGCAGAAACGACACTAGAAAAATATCGACTTCCTATCGAATGTAGTGTGTACACAGGTGAACTATTTGCTATTTTGAAAGCACTCAAAATGGTTAAACCTAATCAAAGAAATGTTGCAATTTGCACGGATTCATTGTCCCCCACACATTCCATAAAAGATATTTATTCTAAACACTGGATTGTTCAGAACATTCAAGAGACATGTCATCTTCTCTCATCTAACGGAGTATCCATAACCATCATCTGGATCCCGTCCCATCTTGGAATCCCCGGGAATGAAAGGGCCGATCGAGCAGCTAAAGAAGCGTCCATGTCAGATGAACCCATAATAGATATCCAACTATCCTACGATCTGAAATCAACCATAAAGTACCAAATCCTTAGTGAGTGGCAGAGCCAGTGGAACAGGTCAAACACAAAACTTCATCCAGTGCAGCCTGTCCTCAAACCCTGTAAACTACCCCCGATGTGCAGAAAGAATAAAATCATATTAAGGAGACTAAGAATAGGCCACACGCGCCTCACTCACGGCTGCCTGATGGAGTCAGAAAACTCTCCAGAATGCGAAGTCTGTAACAGTCGACTATCAGTAGAACATATTTTGGTAGACTGCAATAAATACAGAGATGCCAGATCACAACACAACCTCAGTAGAAACCTAAAAGAATTGCTGAACTCCGAATATCAGATTTCTAATTTGTTCGAATTTCTGAAAAACACGAACTTGTATAACCTCATTTGACATGATAATCTCTGTTTTATTTTTACAATACTTTTCTATTGTTTCTGTATAATTAATGTTTACATGAATGTATAATTTCATCGTGTCAATGACCATAGCCGTCGAGACACGTAAATTTCCTAAATAAAAAAAATAAATAAATAAATATAACACAAGTTATCAGGATGGTTTACACAATCTCTCGGCATCTTAGTATGATGTATAACACTAATCTAAAAACAAATTGTTTTAATTTCAATTTTTTTTTGTTAATTTATTCGGAAACACACGTCGGTAAGCAAAATTCGCGTAATCGAGTAGGTCGATGTCTTTTGAAAACTGAGAGATTGAACAGAACTAGGTATGAAGTTTTTATGCGGGTAGGTAGTAGTGTTTGAAAATATGACTTGATTTCGTTTAATAAATTTACTTTTTATCAGTGTTTTTAATAAACTTGATAACTGAAATATATTACCATAAGAATAACAGTCATTTGTCGTTTAATCACGAGTAACCTCTTCTAGAATTAAATCATTTGGCTTTCAAAAAACTCTTTTTCTGTCGGACAAGTAGAGAATCGTAAATTGGGGCCGTAATTTAGTTGGCACTCTTCGAACCCTTTGTTCAATCATATAATGTTTCAATGTCGCTATCGGCTAACAGACGGCATGGGATATTTCTAATTTGGACTTTTTACGCGGACGGGAATGAAATATGAACATGCTGGTATATTTTATTTCCCGTGATTTGTAGCGATTGTTTGACATGAATCACGGCAAGGAAAATTTCAATTTTGATGGAATTTTCGGTGTAAACATTGACAGTATTCCTGGTGGGGTGAAATACAATTTTTATTTACATAGGACCAGACTCCCGTGAAATAATTGATTGGTGAAGCAACGACAGGCTGATACAATAATGTTGGGGAACCTTGTAAATCTATACTTGGCTCTGTTTACAATAGCACTTTACGAAAGTTTCAACATTGCCCAAATTGAGGAGCTTAAAGTTATACAGAAATATTTATCCTTTATTGTTGTTAGTTCAACACATCTATCATTACCGATCCCTCTAAATTTGAATGCTACACCTTGAAGTCTGAGGAAGTTATGCCACTTTATTTATTGAAGGGTTATCCAGTTGATATTGATAAACTGTACGTCGAATCAATAGGTCTAGTAAACCCTCTTTAAGGGTCGAGCAGTAGATTGTCAATATTGTTGCCAATTTGCCATGAGTGTTTCGTTCACATAGGATAAGTTTTCCGTGAAATAATTGATTGCTGAAACAGATTGAAACAATAATGTTGGGCAACCTTGCAAATCAACACTTACCTTTGTGTATAATACCACTGTATAAAAGTATCAGAAATGCCCACATTTGGAAATATGAGGATATGCAGAAATACGAGTTTAGTAACAGAAACTTCGGCAGGCTTAAGGAGAAAGTGTTTGGTCAAGCCTTCAGGTTTTTCAATCGTTCAAGGCATTTTCAGAAAGAAGAGAGTATATATATATATATATATATATATATATATATATATATATATATATATATATATATATATATATATATATATATATATATATATATATATGTATTTGGAAAACGAGAGGAAAATGCGAGAGGAAAATGCAAATAATTGTATTTACGATAAATGCTTATATCTATAATTTTGGTGTGTGTCAGAAAAACACAAGTGTGAGCTCCGGAAATATGTAACAGGGGAACCATACTATCTTGCGTATGATTCAATAAATGAGTGAAAAAACCTGAGGAAAAACTCGTTTCCCTGTCGCTATTGCGCTAGTAATAGCTTGTCTGTTTATGTTGTGTTAGTGTCGTGTGTACATGAATACCAAAGATTTTTCTGCTTAGCAGCTTCAATTCTCATCTTGCACTCCATGATTTCCAGACGAAGACAAGGGTGAAAGGAAGGGGGTTTGGGAAAGGAAACTGTAACAATGGAAAAAGAAAACCAGCACAAAAATTCAACAATCATACCTGACTCTTATATGTCTAAACACACTTGAATTAAAGAGAAGATTTTACATAGCAAGCAAGGCCATAAAAAGGACTAAGGAACTAATCAAAAAGTACATGACCTGCGATATTTCTTCTTTCACGGAGATGTTCTTCCGTCGCAGTGTGAGTCTTCTGAAACATAATCACTTCCTTGTTCTTGCTTTTCAATTCTGAAGTATAATCCTGCAAAATCTCTTCAATATTCAAACTCAACAAAACAATTCCCTCTCTGTTTGACCGAGAGAGCCCATGAACCCAATAATTTGGGTTGACATCTCCAATATATTATTTCCTCGTGGTTTTTGTTTAATTTGAAGAAAAATTTGCAGAAAAAATTTGACAGTCGAAAATGACATTAAGATGATTGAAGATAAACCACGAAGCATAAGGCCTTCAAGTGCAAAAACCGATGAAAATGTCAACAATTCACGATCTTGTGCATTCAGATCGATGATTGGCAATCGGAATGTAGGTTCATCACATTCTGACCAACGAATTGGAGTCGCAAAAAAATTGGGCAAAACTGGTTCCGAAAAACCTTACCCAAGACCTAAAGAATCACAGAAAGGAAAGGAGTCTGAAGTTTTGGGGATCGATTTAGAATGAAAATCGTTTTCGGGAACGTGTAATTATTAGTGACGAGTCTTGGATGTTTGAGTAGGACCCACAAATGAAACGACTGAGTGTGTGACACACCGCTACCTCCCGAAGGTCTAATACATGCTGATAGTTATTGAATCGTTCACAGGGAATTTTTGCCTCAAAACTAATGGTCAATCAACATTTTTATTGCCAGGTCCTTGAAAGACTCCTAGAAGGAGTCTTTTGTCGGCTTCCAAACATCAAAAATAACTGGGTCTTGCATTACCTGGAGAATTATTAACAGTAATTCCTGCAACATCATCATCTCAACATCACACCAATCTTAAGGTAGATGATTTCAATAACTATTTCTCCAGTGTGGGAGCTATCATGTCCAAAGAAATACAATCAACATCCATTGTCAATGCATCAGACTTGACAGGGTACCAACTAGCAACTCATCTTTTTTCTAATCCCAACCGATGCGCATGAAGTTGAAACTCACATTAATAAACTCTGCTTGTTTCGATGTATTTGGATTAAATAGTAGAATTTTCAAGACCACTTGTGATATCCTTGCGCTACCCCTGTCAAACTTTTTTATTTCCTGCTTTGAAAGTGGAATTTTTCCAAAAGCTTTTAAAAAAAGCAAAGTATTGCCGGTATTCAAGAAAGGGGATCCTGATGATACAGGTAGCTATCGTCCTATATCGCTCATTCCAGTCTGGGGTAAGGTGCTGGAACCTATTCTGAAGGACAGACTTTCAAACTTTCTCGGAAATAATGAGATATTATAACCTTCATAGTATGGTTTCAGGCCGGATGAATGAGTTTTTCGGACCACTCTATCAACAAAGATCATTTCATAGATTTCGAGAATATTAAAGTCATGCATCCAGGTAATAAAGGAAAAGGATGGACATCTTGAATATCAAACTCATGCATCCAGGTAATAAAGGAAAAATGATGGACATCTTGGACGTTATTGAAATTACGTCCGCTTATAGGAAAAACCAGCCAATTTGCAACGACCAACTTCACTTCAATTAACCTCCTGTTGTGAATGCCCTCCAGTATTTTTAACAAATATTTGTGAAACCTTCACCAATTGATAAACCAATCATGTATTCATTATGTTTCACCAAGTGTTAAGCGAGAATTCCATACATATATTCTGTGCTGTTATTTATGTTTTTAATGAATTTCTGCAAAAAAACTCTTATACCTTCTTTGCATATTCAATTTCAAATTTTGAAAAATTGGCTGGACTAGCAAGAAGCTTGGCCACCCCTGGTATATGATGTAACCTTCTTCAAAAAGACAACGAGGTTATGATTCTTTTGGACAAAGTACAAATAATTGGTTTCTAGACTCAGATATCTAGTAATCGAAAAATTATTAGAATTGCCACTGTCTGTTAACCCTCGTAATATTGCATGAAATGCTTTATATCCATTAAAATATTCACAGCCATAATAAAAAGCCAGACTTCTGAAATGATACTCATACACAATAATAGAGCGTATTTTATTTCGAAATAAAAAAGCATATTTTTAATGAAAAAAATGAAACGAATCCGAGAGGCATACTATGTTAAATGTTAAATCCCTGATGGACCAGTTATTTCATATCAACATATTTACATTCAGTATGTTACGATGAATATGTCGTTACATCCAGGCGATGTTTCCTACAGATATTCATTATCTCTAGCTATCCGCTACCGTGTAATTTGTGCCTAAGGGCTAATTCATCGGTTCATTGGCATTTTCGTGCAGACTGGCTGAAATAATTCCTTCTTTAGTTTTTTACGTCATGAAGGATATTATCTTGCGCAGATTTTTAATCGTACAACTACTTCTGAATGGATAACTGGTTTGAATAACAAAGACAAGGATGGCAGTCTTTCCTACTAAAATACTTGTTTAGTAGTTCGGTTGAGGTTATAAATCGCGACCGGAGCGCTGCGATGGTGGAAGCCTGAATCGCTTTGTGAGGTATAAACATAGTTATTTATTCGATTTAGCTTCAGACTCTAAAAATCGGGTATTCTTGAGTTAATTTGGAGCATGTTAGTCAATCCCCTACTCTCAGCATTTCCTAACTCAAAAATCATTTTGAATAAAATGGGCGACTGTCACTTGAAGAAGCGTTTTTCAGTTCTAAAAAGTTGAATTAATGTACAATATGTCCGTAGCAGCGAAATATTTTATTTATTGAACTAGAAATACTTCTAAAAACTGTTTCACTTCTGTAAAATGATAGGATAGGCTCAAGTGCTTATCAAAAAGGAGATTCCCACATGTGATTTGTGGGAATCTCCCTCTCTAAATGTATCTGGTTTGAAAATATTCAAATACTAAATAACTATAAGAATAACCTGGATCCACCTCCATACAATGATAAAAATGATTCTTGAACTTCTTTTCAACGTTTACGAATACTTCAAGTGTCAAAAACCAGTGATGATTGTAATCCGCAGCTTCCCTAAATTTTGGGGATGTGTGGAATAAATTTTCAAAGATGAGTCGATAAGAAAAAATCTAAAGGTTTTAAGTCAGGTGACCTGTCTTACAATTCAACTGATCTTCTCCTACCACAATGAAAATTATCATCCAGATATTGACACAGAAGAATGTCGAAAAGTGGAAGAGCATCATCTTGCTGAAAACGTGTTTCACTTTATGTAAGAGTATCTTGGGATTCATGAGTTTTTCCAGCAACTATAAATAAGTATTTCCATTAAGATTACCTTAAATGAAGGAAGGTCTTACAAGATGGACGCTATAAATTCCCGGTCAAACGTTTAATTTCTGTGGCGTTTCTGTGTGAACGTCTTCGAACTAATGGTGATTCAAGGTATCTTCATATCGATAGTTATGCCTATTTACCTAAACATGAACTATGAAGGTACTCTGGAGCAGTAAGATGGGCGATTCGCTGATTTATAATATTTAAGGCTCCTGGGGTGGATGGCATAACGCCTGCTTTATTACAGCCAGGGAAAGACCTCCTTCTTCCATACCTCATTGGGCTCTTCTGGTCGAGGTCTACCTGAAATGTTGTCTTGATCAGCTGGGAGAAGGTTATAGTTGTATACATCCTTAATGTGGATGAATCGGACGCAGAAATTAAATCGTTCATACCATTCTGTTTCGTTCTGAAAACCCTTAAAAAGGTGTTAGATTCACTCGCCAGGACTGATGTGTTATCCCTGAAGTCTCCAAGTGAACAACAAAACGTCTTTCAGAAAAGTTAAATCAACTAATCTAGAATGGATAAGCAATACGTTTAATGCCAGGGTGATTAGCACTTCCTGGAAGAGGGTGTAGAGAGTTTGGTAGCTGCTCTCAGGGAGGAGTATTATTCCCTCTGTTGTGGTCTCTGCTGATAGATGACATTCTGACAATAAGCAGCACACTGGATGTTAATGTACAAGTGTGCGCTGACGATATAACTATTCCGGCTATGATAGATGATGGCGTCTCCGAGATGCTTCATGAGGCTATGTCAGCTCTCCACTGGTGGTGTGAATGTGAGAAACTTCGCATAAACCCTCACAAACCCTTATGATATCATTCATCAGAAAGCGAAGGATATTTGTTTCTCCCCCGATCCTGAGTGGAGTATTTATTCCAGTTGCTGGGGAAGCAAAATAACCAGACATTACCTTGGATAGTAGGCTCATGTGGAATTAGAACGAGGAAACATAATGCACAAGGCTAGATATTCCTTATGGTCACCCCAAATAACCTATGGAAGGAAAAAGGGTTTTCTACCAAAGAAAATTGCAGAAAACATCCTGCATGATGACTACTGGAGATTTTAGTTCTACAACTACTGCGGTCATGCGGCTGATGATGGTCATTGCCGCTTTTTACCTAGTGATTAGAGGAGCAGTTGAAATGGCTAATTACAAAATGCATCACCTTTCCTGAAGTGTAACAAGTATGTTCAGCTTCGTGCCCTTTGATTTACGGTCTGAAATCGAGGCCAACGAGGTGCTGAGTATAAAGTCTGACATAACAATACCCAAAATCAACATTGAGGTGCCATTCAAGAACTTGATTCCTAGCAGCCTGCAATGCACCAGCTTCAAGTACTGTCTACCTGAGGGCCCCTGTTGATTCACAGATGGCTTTAAAAATGCAAAATGTGTTGGAACTGGTATATATGGTCGAGGTGCTGCTAAAAAAAGTCGATCTACCCTGGCGGGTTTGCAACTGTTTTTTATAGAGAAATATCAGACAGTGATAACCTGTTGCTAATGGAGGGATTAACATCAACAATATCATCACCGACACTCATAATGCACTAACGCCATTAGTATCCGATATCTGCACGTTGCTTAGGGTTCAGGAATGTGACTCCACCCTCGCCAAACTGAGAGAAAGAAATAGGTTCCGCCTGATTTGGGAACTCAGACGCTCGAACATTGACGGTAATGATAGAGCGGACTCATTCGCCGTTGGAGGAACATATTTGAGATTCACAGGACTGAAGCTTAGGTTCGCAATTTCCCTAGAGGCCGCGAGAAAAAAAGACACTGGTGGTTGGACTTGAGGGGACGAGAGCACTATATATATTTTCTTTTGAAAAAGAGAGGATTTACAAAAATTCGAAGAATTGTATTTACAATAAATGCTTATATCTATAATTTTGGTATGTGTCAGAAAAATACAAGTGCGAGCTCAGAAAAATGTGACAGGGGAACCATACTATCTTGCATATGATTTAATGAACGAGTTAGAAAAAACTCGTTGCCCTGTCGCTATTGCACTAGCAATAGCTTGTCTGTTCATGTTGTGTTAGTGTCGTGTGTACATAAAGAGTACCAAAGATTTGCCTGCAGCAATCCTCATCTTGTACTACATGATTTCCAAACGAAGACAATGGTGAAAAGAACGGGGTTTGGGACAGGAATCTGTAATAATGGAAAAAGACAAATAACAGAAAAATATTTCAATAATCATACCTGACTCTTATATGTCTAAACTTGAATTTAAGAAAAGATTTTACATAGCAAGCAAGGCCATAAAAAGGACCAAGGAGATAATTAAAATGTACTCAACTGCGATATTTCCTCTTTCGCGGAGATGTTCTTCCGTCGCAGTGTGAGTCTCCTGAAACTCCCTTGTTCTTGCTTGCCAATTTTAAAGTATCATCGCAAAATCTCTTCAATATTCAAACTCAACAAAACAATTCCCTCTCTGTTTGACCGAGAGAGCCCCGAAGGCTAGATTGGGTCTTCTAAGTGTTGCCGATTATGATCTATAGATGTTCTAGAATCATTGTGAACCCAATAGTTTCGGTTGACATCTCCCATATATTATTTCTTCGAAGTTCTGGTTTAATTTAAAGAACAATTTGCTAACAAATTTAGACAGTCGTTTTAAAAATCATCTATAGATGTTCTAGAATCATTGTGAACCCAATAGTTTCGGTTGACATCTCCCATATATTATTTCTTCGAAGTTCTTGTTTAATTTAAAGAACAATTTGCTAACAAATTTAGACAGTCGTTTTAAAAATATGACAAATGTCATTCACGAGAGCACTGACTGAACCTCACAGGTCTCAGACACTTTCGAGTTGCCATCAGTGGCCTTCCAAAGGATTGTTTTAAACTCTCCAGGCTAGACTTGATAGTTTTAACTGATATATTAATAGGGCACTGTTGCCACTGAAATTACCTAAGTTAGTAAGGATTGATTGAGCACCCTTCATGTAGACTATGTATAAGGATTTGACGGAATCAGAGGAACAAGTTATGTGCGAGTGCCCAGCTGGGGACAGAGTCAGGCTCAAGGAAATTGGATCAAACAAACTGAAGAAGACTAAGCTTGTCAAACTCTCAAAGCCCACAAAGCTTATATCCTTTACAAGAAGGATAGAAGGATGGAGCTTGTGGGTGAAATTTTCGACTCGAGTCGATTGAAGAAGAAGATCTTCAATTGTAAACACCGATAAAAATGTCAATAGAAGCCGGGATCTTATGTGTTCTGATAGACGGTTGACAGTCAGAGTGATCGCAAAACACACTTTCGTTCATCATATGTTTGTGCAAAAATGGTTTCCAAACACTTATCCCAAGACCAAAAGGATCTCAGAACTGTCTATTTGACATCCATTAAAAATGACCCCCGTTTTCTGAAACGTGTCATTAGTAATGACGTGTCTTGGGTGTTTGAGTTAGACCCGAAAAAGAAACGCCAAAGAACCGATCTGGTCGTCGTAAATAATGGTTCCATGAATACTCAGAGGTACGCTATAGACATTTTAGAAATAAATGTTGTA
Organism: Cryptolaemus montrouzieri; assembly: GCA_013387265.2. Lineage (NCBI taxonomy): Eukaryota > Metazoa > Arthropoda > Insecta > Coleoptera > Coccinellidae > Cryptolaemus > Cryptolaemus montrouzieri. Next base: position 35,227,586 of record JABFTP020000165.1, read on the forward strand.
CCATTTGAGGCAAATCTTGTTGAAAACTTTTTGTTTATTCCTCATAACGCCAGAATTCACCAAGCTTTTATCGTGAGAAACTAACATCAAGATGACAAAACCGTTAAATGGAGAGGCCTGATCGAAATTTGAAACGAAAAGGATCAGAATGCTATAATGTCAATAACTTTGGGTAACAAAGGTAGATGCCATTCAGTAGTTCTGGTCTCGACTTTTTGAGATCCATTGAAAATGATCTCGGTTTTCTTAGGTGTTTGAGTAAGAACTAGAGACCAAACGCCAGAGCATGGGGTAGCAACTGCAACCTTTCTAAGGATCAAAACACAACGAAGGAGCAAGTTAAGGATCAAATGCGGACGATCAACGGTTTTACCGACAGGTCCTTGAAAGTCTTAGAGTCAATATCAATAATGAAGTTTTTAACCTGTTAAAACATACTTGTGACTTCTCAGCTTCATTATTCACCAACTTGAGTCTACGTGACCTTTTCCTCTTTCCGAGAATAGAAAATTACCTCAAGGGATTCCACTTTTGGTCAGTTGAAAACATCCAAACAGCTGTATACAAAAATATGAAGGTTATTAAAGTATCCGATTTTCAGCAAAGCAATGATGATTGGAGGTCCACTTCAAGAGTGTGGTGCTTCCCCAAGGATTTATTTTGAATGCGATCATACTGCATTGTGATTCGTGATATTTGAATAGAAATTGAAGAGATATAAGTTCCATTAACTTATTCATATAGCTTGTACATGAAATGCAGGACAATCATTACAATATAATTTATACTGGGTGATTCACCAGTGACACTCTTGAAGATTTCATATTTGTTTGAACGGTATTGTATTTAGACAGTAAAAATCTACTTCAGCAATTTATTTTGAAGTAAACAGGGTATTCCAATTTTCTTTAAAAAAATCTTGGGAGGCTTTTTCAGATTGGAAGACCACTTTTATTTTGAAGAATCAAAGCGTCCTAAACTCTGCTATAATGTTTTTAAGTACCAAATTTTTTTGATGAGTAGTTTTGTCACATTATTTTTTTTTCCGAAACAATTCATGAAATTAGGCTCTCACATCAGCCCATGCTCCTTCGGCCAGATAGGTTGAATACTTTTTCGTTTTGTTTTCTTATTGCCCAAGCATAGCTTCATTGATGAATTGAAATAGATTATCCTAATTTTATAATGGAGTGACTCAAAAAATTATTGAATATTGGAATTTTAAAAATATCATATCTTGATTTTTTCAAATGGAACATTCTGTACTTTATGATTCATGCCAACGCATGAAATATTGCACCATATTTTTGCAGAAGTAACCTTATCTTTATCCTCGACCATTTTCGAATGAAAAAATAAACTGAACTAAATAAAATCAGAGGTTGCGAAAGAAGAGTTTATTAGTACCTACCATTATACTTGATCAGAGAAATGGACATATCTCAATTAAGATAGTCGTGTATGAAATACGTAATAGATTGGTTTTTGGTGAGATGATCTACAAGGTGTTGAACTATTTCAATAAGTGTTCGAAATGTTGCCCATTTCTTTGTAGACACAACTCAATCGGAAAGACCTTTGAACTTTCGACAACATTTGCGGATTAACTGACTAAAAGGCGTCGACTATTCACTGTCTCATATCCAACTGTATTGTAGAAGGAATCTGGTAAACGATGCCCTTAATATAAACCCATAAGAAAAAAATCTAGACTTGTAAGGTTCGGAGACCTAGCTGGCCATCTAACAGGACCACCTCGTCCTATACATTTGTTTGGAAATACAAGATTCAAATGCTCCCTAACCTAATGTGAATGATGTGCCGGTGCTCCATCCTGTTAAAACCACAAATCTTGTCTTATATGCACTGGTACATCGACAAGTAATATTGGTAGATAATTTCACAGAAAATCTTAATACATTTCACAATTGAGGTGCCAGTCTAAAAATTGCGGCCAAATTAGATATCCATCTACTATAGCAGCCCATACATTCAAGGACATACGATGCTGGAGATCTATTCGTCCCATAAGGTGTGGATTTTCCGTGGCGTAATAATGAAAGTTGTGCCTGTTAACAAGCACATTCTTGTGGAAAGTTGCCTCGTCCAAGAAAAGAACTCTGCTAAAAATATTTGGAAATTCCGCTACTTTTTCACTTGCCCAATTGCAAAAATTGAATCGATTTCCATAGTCGTTATTGTTCAGTTCCTGGTGCAGCTGTATGTGAATGAATGAAATTTATTCCCTTTCAAGATTCTCTGGACGGAAGTTTGACTTAAATCTGTTAACTGAGAAATCTCTTTGGCTTTTATACGGGTCCTCTGTCACTATCAACAAAACTGATAACTGGTTGTCTTCAGCTGTAGAAGTTTTTGGTTTTTCATGTTCTTTGTAACCGATATTACCCGTTTCGATGAATCTATTTAGAAGTTTTTCAAAGCATCTTGTATCAGGAAATTTTTGTGCATAAACTCTATTTGCCAACAAAGAATTTCTATCACACTCACCCAGAATAAAAATCATATGAACCATTTCTCCTTTGGAGAATTTCATGGCAGTCAATTGAGAAAATTGGGTTCAAACATCAATTTAACAATGTTTAATAGCCAAACACTGATAAGGTTCACCATGTAAAATGCAGAATATGATATGCCCGGACACCTGACAGAAGGTACAAATAAAAAGAAATGTCAACACATACCTCGATTCACGTTTTAATCATCTTGATTTTATCATTTGTTGAAAGAAATATCTTGTTTAGGTTTCATTTTTACTACTTGAATCATTACAGAAAAAAAGTTTCTGTGCAAATAAGGATGCATGTTGATGAGTTTGATACGGTTTGTAGAATTTTCATCAAAATTTCTACAAATAATCGAATATTTCGAAAATGATCGAAGATAAAGATAAGGTTACTACTGCAAAAATATGGCACAATATTTTATGCGTTGACATGAATAATAAATTACAGGGTGTTCCATTTGAAAAATCAAGATATATTTTGAAATTACAATATTCAATAATTTTTCAAGTCACTCCTGTATAAAATGAGGATAATGTATTTCAATTCATCAATAAAGCTATCCTTGGGCAATAAGAAAACGAAAGGAAAAAGTATTCATTATCTCTGGCCGAAGGAGCATGCGATGATGTGAGAGCCTATTTTCATTAATCCTTACGGAAAACAAAATATTGTGACGAAACTACTCACCAAAAAACTTATTACTTGAAGACATTTTAACAGAGTTTAGGCCGTTCCTGAATCTTGAACAAAAAGTGGTATTCCTACCTGAAAAAAACACTCAAGATTTTTAATAGAAAATTGGGAAACCCTGTGTACTTCAAAATGAATTGCTGTAGTAGATTTTTACTTTCCAAATACAATACCGCTCGAATAAAAATGAAATCTTCAAGAGTGTACGAGCTACACACCACCGCGCCACTGGGGAATCACCCAGTATGCACCGCTGTTCTCATCTAGATTAAATCGATTTTTTTTTATTGATCAACAGTGATCAAAGATTCCATCATTCGCACATATTGTGTTTATTTTATTTTTTTTAATGAAGCATAATTTAGTGAGACATTATTGTGATTTATTATTATTTCGTCTGAAGATTAAGTAAATCGGAAAAATAATAATTTGGGTCTCTTTCGAATCAAAAATGAGCGATTTTAAATAGTATCTTCGTTTCTTGAATTATATTTTCAAAATTCTAGGATTTCTCAACCGATTGCCATATTATATGTAATTGAACTTGGTTAGTACAAGTAATAAGAATCTTAGTTTGTAGAACTGATTCTTCGGTGATATATTCCTAGTAACTTTTACAAAATTAAAAAGGAAGACGGACCTTTTTCTATGCAATTTAAATTTTCCACAATTTCATCCAAAATTAAATGAAACGTCTACTACCCTTTATACGAATTTATTCGGGAATATTACATTATATTTTATATCCTCAGGTCTCTGTTGTTCCTTACTTACAAATGAAGAATTCTCCTGTTTATTCCACATGAAGGAAATAAACATCGTTCCCCTAGAGAACGTTATTTCTGTGCATACCGTTGAAATGATATTCCGGAAGCGGAAATTTTAGTTTGTCTAAATCGACTTTATTTTGCTGCAATTCAACTTTGTTCAGAATTGCAATACTCTCTGTTATGATTTGGATAATTCTCCGTCAGATTTGCAATTTGCGAATTGTTTCATGAAAGAAATAACATTTCATTTCGCCTTTAGCTGAGCGAAGAGATAATAATATGAAAAATGTTTCCCGCAGAAAATAATCAGGTCGGCGGTGTTGCCTTCTCAGATGTGTTGAATGCTTTAAATTTTTATGGTCCTTATATTCAAGAAAGAAATGAACTTAAATTGTTTGAAAAATTTGCGTGCCGTGCCCGAGCTGATATTAGTGACCAACAAATTTCAGAACTTTTCGTGCCAAATGGACTCTCTTATATATTTACTTTTTGGGTGACTGTTAGTAAAATGAGTAATAAAAATAATCATATATCAAGAATTTTATACAAAATGTTTCCTTATTATGCGGACCATAAAACAATTTCACAGTTATAGAATCTGTTCTAGAATAATTCTATGAGTTCGGGATCTATTGAGATGTTTGTTGTAGAAACGCCAATTTCAATTTGCGCACACTCTATCCAGTTGTGAATTAATTCAAGTCTGTGTTGGAACAAACTTATTCAAAACATATGGAAAACAGATCGATGATTCCGGAATGAAATTAGTGAAATCCATCCCACTAGCGAACATAGGGTTAATTTGATTATCAGATCTTCATCATAATACGGATAAAATGCAGAGAAAATTCTTTGTCAACAATGAACATGTGAAACTTATCGCTATATGTGTAAACATATCGAAGACTTCTATTCAGGGAACAATATTGAATCTTCTGAAGTATGTTGAATATGAAGGAGCTGGTTTTCCGACCCATCCTTCATAATCATCGACTGTCAGAATTTTTCCGCAAATTTTTCTTTAAATTAAACAAAAACCACGAAGAAGTAATATATGGGAGATGTCAACCCAAACTATTGTGTTCATAATGATTCTAGAACATCTATAGATCAAAATTGGCATCACTTAGAAGACCGAACCTAGCCATCGGGGCTCTCTCGGTTATATAGAGAGGAAATTGTTTTGTTGAATTTAAATATTGAAGGAATTTTGCGAGATTATACTTCAAAACTGTTAAGCAAGAACAAAGAAGTGATTATGTTTCAGGAGACTCACACTGCTATGGAAGAACATCTCCGCGAAAGAGGAAATATCGTAGGTTATGTACTTTTTGATTATCTCCTTAGTCATTTTTATGGCCTTGCTTGCTATGTAAACTCTTTTCTCAAATTCAAGTGTGTTTAGATATATAAGAGTCAGGTATAATCCTTTCATCTTCGTCTGGAAATCATGGAGTCCAAGATGAGGATTGAAGCTGCTAAAAAGAAAAATCTTTGGTACTCTTTATGTACACACGACACTAACACCACTTAAACAGACAAGCTACTACTAGTGCAATAGCGACAGGAAAACGAGTTTTTTCCTCAGGTGTTTTTCGTTGATTGAATCATATGCAAGATAGTTGGGTTCTCCTGTTACAATTTCCTCAGCGCACACTTGTGTTTTTCTGACATACAAAATTATAGATATAAGCATTTATTGTAAATACAATTATTCGAATTGATGTAAATCCTCTCTTTTCGAAAGAATGTATATATATATATATATATATATATATATATATATATATATATATATATATATATATATCAGGAAGGCTTATTCATTGATCTACGGAGTTTTGAATAATTCTTCTTGTCTCAAGTTTACAAATGTAGACCTCCCATGAAGTTTATCGCGGAAGATATTTGTCTCATCAAATATTTACCGATGGGAGGTTTTATCTCGGAAAAGAGGTTCAGAGCACAATTATTATTGTTTCGCTCGTTTTCTAATGTTGATGTGATTCACGGAACGGCGAAAAAATGTTGAAATTTTTTATGTTTCCACATCTGTTTGTTATTGGTGGTATCTTTCTAGAAGTCCGGTAGCGGGTTCGCCGTGTCGGTCCATAGAGGGCGACTCTCGTAGGTATGTACGAGGTGCGTCCTTTCTGGAATCGATAGGGTACCCCGATGTTACTTGATAGGATGCTGATAATCGATAGGCGACACTGATTAGCTCCTAATAAGGGCGAAACTGCAGTCTTCCGCTTCGTTCCTCGGCATCCTACTTAGTTGATCTATTTGGGATTTGGGAACTAGCTCTTGTCAGGAAGGATTATTCATTGATCTACGGATTTTTGAATTCTTCTTGTCTCAAGTTTACATATACCACAGTAGTGGTATAGTCTGGTAGGAGGTTATGAATAGGAGTAATAGACTGCAGCTCGGTCTCGTTTAATCTCGTCAGTATTGCACACCTATTCACAACACCAAGCCAGACTACCACCTACTTACCTCAATCCGTCTGAGCGTATCAAATACTTGTATATGTATACATATACAATTGTCGCCCTCCAACGAATAGACACAAAGGCAACAATTGGTATTACTGTGAAATGATGAAAACAAGGGGTTGATCAAACAAAATCCCCAAGAAGCCATTTTTATTCGACTACGTGTCGTAACGCTACATTACGTGTCTACGTTACGCGATTTGTCGAAGAGCTAACGATCCAAGTACTTGTCTGGCTGTCAACTAGATCGTGATTGGCAATGTAGTCTATTTCAATATGTTTTTCTCTTTTTCTTCATATGAATATATGAATCTAAAAACTTGAAGGAAACTCGTACTGATGTCGGCCTTCTGTGGTGGTATGTGGATTATCTTTCATTAACAAATGATTATTGTGGAAATTCGTAATGAAACTCCTAGGAGATTTTGTTACATTCGTGAAAAGGTTTATTCGCTTGGCAAGAAAATTTGGCGGTTAAAGAGATTGATTGAACTTTTTGTATACCGTTCGAGTATACGAGTGACAGTTATTTATTCAATCCTTTCAGACAATTTTCTGGCTAACATATAGATTAATGGTGAATGGTCAATGGTTAATGTAGAGTAATAAACTTGAGGGCTTGTCTTCAATGCTAATTGACGGTGGTCTTCCTATTTTATTGGAATTTAACTTGTAACTTCTAGATAGCCATAGTCTTGCATGAACGGTAGCAGAAGTATTTTCATTTGGTTATTTATGTTGAGGAGATCTTTATGCATACAATGCTGTTATAAGAAAATAGGTACACAAAAAGAATATCAGCTAGTATCTGATTAGAATATGGATAAATCTTATGAAGTAAAGAACTCTGAATTTAATTCATTAAAACCCACGAAAAGTCACAAGATGGAAAAAAAGAATTGGTACTTGCCAATAATAATTAAATGACAGCAGTCGATTGGAATTTTTCCGATTCCCAGTTTCTCTAAATTTTATTACCGGTCTCATATTATTTATGTTTTCTTTAAAATATACATATCTCGAGAAACATTCTCAAATGAATTCTATATAAATAGATCATGAGAAAATGATTATTTCAAGGTCAAACTAAACTTTAAAAAATAGCTCGAATGAAAACAGCTCTTCCTGTTGGGGTTTTTACCCACTTTCAAAAAAGGTGGATGATTGACAAAAATATTGATATGGTAGCCGCTTTTAAATATAAGTTATTTTGTACAACTGCGATATAAAAATTACGTTTGTACTCCACCCTGATCACCATATCTTGGAAAAGAAGTCCAAGGAAAGTTATTTTATATAATTCGTCACTTTAGCAGAATAATCACTATCTGTAGTAAGTCCACGTACTTTAGAAATATGTTTAGTGATAAGATTTTTCTGGCAAATACAGGGTGTCCCCCAAGCTCTATGAGAAACAATGAGAGGTGGTTCTTGAAAAATTTTGAGACAAATTAGTCAGAATTCGGAGATATTCAGTTTCAAAATTTGATCCTCTCGGGTCTTGAAATCACAATTCTAAACGACAATCGAGAACGATTGTGTGCTGTTATCAGAAAAGATGACATTCGTAAACATAGTACCATAAAAAGATTATAAAGAACGTTAGTTTTTATGAATAAGATAACCATTGTTTTGAAACGACTTTATATTTCTCGAAATGAAAATGCATTCCGTTGATGAAGAATATGCAGATATGATCTATATTCATGGTTTTTGCGATGGAAACGCTGGAAAAGCTCCTAGAGAATACCACTGAGATTTGAGAGCGATTCTAGGGTGATAAAATACATATTACTTGTAATTATTTGGACCAAAATGTCGAAAAATTAATGTGAATTGACATTATTTTTCAAAGTTCTGAAAACTCATTGAAGAAAATAATAAGACGAGTTGATTCATTTATCTTAAGATAAAGAATTTTAACGGGCAGAGATCCGGTGACCATGATGGCCAAACAGTTGGTCTTCTCCTGTCAATCCATCTATTTGGAGAATATTCATTTAGTCATTCAACAACTATTCCTTGATGAAAAGGAGCCCCATCATGTTGATAATACATATTCTGAATAAAAATCAATGGAACATCATTATTTCAATTGAACAACGTGTTCTGCAGAAATTTCCATGAACAATGGCATTCAATCTGTTATTTAGAATATGAGTGATATGAAATATAAATGGACCTGAAGCTTTTATAATAAAAACAACCCCAAATGCTGATATAAAACCCCCTTTCAAACGTCTAACAACCGTAATTGTAATTTTTCAGCGCCTATAAATGATCATTGTGTAAATGATTTATCATATCTCTTGAAAAGCATGGTTCATCAGACTATATGCCTGCACCCCTTGTCGATGATCATTGCGTATGGAATTCATCTCTTTTCAAAATAAGCCACTCGACACTTCGGGATATTTGTGTCTGATTTGCAATGCGCCGAATACTTATCTTCTACACAGTTAATAATATTCTCATCATTTTGTATGTTGGCCTGACGAGCTCGTATAGGTTTTGACAGTACTGCTTTTGTTTCGTTTAATCTTCTAAATAATGAAGTAGAAGATATTCGCACAGAAGGATATCTTTGACGAAATGAAGTATCTTCTATACGGTTTAAAAAATTCTCACCATTTTATATGTTGGCTTGACGAGGTCGTACAGGTTCAAGCTCGGATGCTTTTGTTTCTTTTAGTCTTCTGAATACTGAAGTAAAAGCTATACGCAAAGAAGGATATTTTCGGAGGAAATGGAGTATCTTTTACACAGTTTATAATATTATCATCATTTTGTATGTTGGCCTGACGAGATCGTATAGGTTTCGGCCCTAGTGCTTTTGTTTCTTTCAGTCTTCTAAATACTGAAGCAAAAGCTATACGCACAGAAGGTTGTCTTTGAGAAAATGGAGTATCTTCCATACAGTTTATAATATTCTCACGATTTTGTATGTTGGCTTGATGAGGTCGTACAGGTTTTGGCTCTAGTGCTTTCGTTTCTCTTAGTCTTCTAAATACTGAAGTAAAAATTATATGCACAGATGGATGTCTTTGAGGAAACGGAGTGTCTTTTACACAGTTTATAATATTCTCATCATTTTGTATGTTGGCTTGATAAGGTTATACAGCAGAGGAGGTGCTCAAATTTTAATCGCTGGCGATCTACCTCAATATTTTTAGGACTACTTACGATCGACTCTGAGAGGCTGCATGTATGTGTGATGCAGGGTCGTCGTACAAACACGATATACCATACCTATCTACCTACCTAGGTAGGGTGTACCGTAACATATATAAATATTATCTTCCAGCACAATATACATGATTTTAGTCAAGGTTCGGGTTAGGTTTAGTTAGGTTCTTCTCTATAATTTCAATGAAAAAACTCTAGTTATTCAAAATTGCGAGTTTATTGGTTGTTACAAAACAAAAGAGTTACATATGGTGTTAAACTTAACTAAGGAGTGACTTTGGATGTTGAAGCGTGGCACTACATGTCCGCTGCATACTTTTCAAAAGATGTTACGTAACCACTGAGTGCTAATCGCAAGCATGATGACAAATGATCGTCAGTTAGTCGATTGCGATATTTTGACTTAATTATCTTCATTTCAGAAAATGCAGACTCGCACAAGTAGGTTGATCCAAACATTGCTGTCTGTTGAAATGCGATTTGCCTTAGATTCGTCTTAGATAGTCTCAAATGTTCCCGTCAAACGCCCCGCCCGAAATTTCTACAAAAGCAGCAAGAATAAGAAACGCGGCTTTTCTTTGACAAGTAGTATTTAGATTTTCACTATATTAACAAAACTATGACCGGTTTCACCACCCTGTGGTTTCATCAGATAGATGTGACAGAAGTGAAAATCTAAATACTATAATTTTATTTCATTGAAAAAAAAAAGAAATTTGTTATCTCAAGGCCCAAAGATAACGTTTCATCGTGATCGCGAAAAAGAGTTTCTTCCATTTTTTAGCTCTGAAATTAATATACATTGGTCATCTTTTAATGAAACTGGGGATCTCTAGATATGAAGCTGAAGATTGGAGATTGTAAATCGATAGTGGTTAGCGTAGTTTAAAATGTGTTTTATTAGATATTTGTAATAATCATGCAGCTGTGGCTATTGCTCACTCAACGGAATTAACAGAAGAGTATCACAACGTAGATTTTGTCTTAAAAAACTCAAGTACTCGGAGCACCAATGGTGTATATGTGTTAATTTGAAAATGGTCAACAAAGTGGGTACACTAAATTTCCATGCTTCATATGTATATGGGACAGCAAAGCGATAAAAGACCATTCGAACCAGAAAGATTGGCCTTTGAGAAATAACATAACGGTTGGCAAATGAAATATTATAAACTCGCTTTTAGTTTCTAGAGATAAGATTACTTTGCACATCAAATTAGGACTTATGAAGCAATTTGTTAAGGCATTAGATAAAACTGATCCGTATTTTATATATCTTTCAAGATGGTATATGGTACATTTAATCACCCACAGATAAGACTTTTAGCGAATGACAAAAATTTCATATATTTAATGAACAATTTAGAAGCAGCAGCGTGGAAATCTTTTGTTGCTATTATTAAAATTCTTTCAGTAAACCAGAAGGCTGAAATTACAAAGAGTTAGTTCAAAACTTCTTTCAGCTATAAAAATCTTGAATACACTATGAGCATAAAAGTACACTATCTCGACAATTATTTAGAGAAGTTCCCTGAGGATCTTGGAGCATGAGGCGGAGAACAAGGATAACATTTCCATCAAGATTTAAAGGTGATGCAAGGTCGCTGGAATGAGCATATGATGGCAAATTAGTGTTGGAGTGTTACACAGGAATTAAATATTATATTATAAAAATATTCGAATTAAATGAACTCTTTTTTCAATGAATTAATTGAGTACTTTTTAATTTATTCACCTTTGCGAAATCTTGAAAACTAAACGTAGCTTTAGAAAAGTAAGAATCATATTTTTATTAGGATAAAGGAATTACTTGAAAACAGTTTCACGTTTAGCGGTTCCAAAATCATTGTAGGCCTGTGTAATAGATTACTAAAATCTTTTGTCATTGTTACTCTTGACAAATGAACCATTTTGAGTATCAATAAAATTAGAAAGAAAATAAACTCCTCTTAAGAAACGTGGTGTAGTGAAATATCAAAAAAAGAAATTAATTCTGAGAAAGGCTTATTAAACATTTTCTTCATTCACAATTCGCAATTCCCCTTTATCACATAATATGAAGCAACACAACCCCATATGCTAGCTACTAGCTTTGTCGCGTGCAATGGCGCATACCCTTCACATCCGGTAACCTGTTGTGCCCTGCTTCTCCCCAACTCCGTTCTGCAGGTATATCCGCCACGCCACAAGAACCCCTTGCCCCGGTTCTTACGAAATCGTTACAAGATACGCCTTATGGTATTTCCTGTCTTCCAACGATGCTCTTATTGCGTTTCCATGATTTTTGTGATTATCGCTAGGGAAGAACGTTATGGATATTCTCCGTAACAAAGGGGAAGTCAAATTAAACTGTTATGTAGTAAAGTTAGCGCATTATTTTATATTATTTGGGCGAAGCGTTGAATTGTTTTCAGCGGAGAAAGAGAAGTTTTCTCGAATGAAAATTCGGAGTTCATGCAATGCTTAGAGAACAGAAAATTATGAAAGTTAGAATATCTTGATTATAAATCGCATTTCGGTGTTCAGAGGGAATGAACATATTAAAATTAAGATAACGTATTCGAAATTCATTCAAATTGTTGAATTGTTCAAACTGTTAGAACAAGTTGTAAGACGAGAAAATGTTCACTGCATTAATTAATTGATTTCCATTTTCGAAGAATTTGTGGAGTTTCTCGGTTATGAATAGAGATAGTGCGACTCAGATTTCAAATCAAGGTACTACTCTTTGAAGGAATCAAAATGCATCATACAAATTTAGGAAAGCTGCCATTAGTAACAGATACAGATACATTGAGATAATCAAATAAGTCCACAATATGTTGAACTTGAGTATAGTCGAAGTGATGCAATTGAGGAAAAAGGTACTACACATAGTGTTCAAACTGACCCCGTCCCACCATCATGCAATAGTATAATTCTCTTGAAAAAGGAGGATTCACAATATTCGCATAATTGTATTTACAATAAATGCTCATAACTATAATTTTGGTGTGTGTCAGAAAAACACAAGTGTGAGCTCAAGAAATGTAACAGGGGAACCATCTTGCGTATGATTCAATAAACGAGTGCGAAAACTTGAGGAAAAACTCGTTTCCCTGTGGCTATTGCACTAGCAATAGCTTGTCTGTTTATGCAATGTTGTGTGTGTCTTGTGTACATAAAGAGTACCCAAGATTTTTCTGCTTAGCAGCTTCATTCTCTCATTCTCATCTTTCACTCCATGATTTTCAGACGACGGCAAGGGTGAAAAGAAGGGGTTTGGGACAGGAATCTGTAGAAAAATATTTCAACAATCATACCTGACTCTTATATGTCTAAACTCACTTGAATCTAAGAAAATATCTTACATAGCAAGCAAGGCCATAAAAAGGACTAAGGAGATCTGAAAGTACATAACCTGCGATATTTCCTCTTTCACGGAGATGTTCTTCCGTCGCAGTGAGAGTCTCCTGAAACATAATTACTTCCTTGTTCTTGCTTGCAAATTTTGAAGTATAATCGCATTTTTCCCTGGAAATCCCTTCAATATTCAAACTCAACAAAACAATTCCCTCTCTGTTTGACCGAGAGAACCCCGATGGCCAGATTCGGTTTTCTAAATGATGATTATGATCTATAGATGTTCTGGAATCATTATGAACCCAATAATTCGGGTTGACTTCTCCCATATATTATTTCTGCGTGGATCTTGTTTAATTTAAAGAAAAATTTGCGAAAAAATTTTGACAGTCAAATTCTTCGTTCATTAGGATTTAAAAGTCGGTATTCTGACACAATTCTACTCCGTAGCTCGTACAAAGTATCTGGCTGTGTAACGTATATTTTCGATTTTGAATGGCTCCCTAAAACATCGAGAGGATTCAAATTCTGTGAGCCTATTGGCCACTTAATTTAAACTCAATAAATACTGAGGTATTACGAATAATTTCTGCTGTAGTTGAATGTCAGCTAGAGGCGTGGGGTTTCTTATCTTAAAGTTTTCGTAATAAATAAACAAAAAGAAAAATCTAATCGACAAGTATATTCAGGAAATATCAAAATAGGCAGAAAGTTCACTAAGAATCTATATTAAAAAAATTAAAATATCACCTAAACTGCTAAATACAAAACTGTCAAGCACCACCAGATTTGTTTCCTGTCAATATGTAGCTCTTGAGTATCAACTGTTGAAAAAAACTGAAAAAAAAATATGAATATGTATACTTTGATGGAATGTATAAAGGTAATATGAATTAAGTATTATTGTATTTCGAGCAGATGAAAGTTTCAATGAAGCTGAACTATCAATTCACAATTGATAGGTTGTGAAGTTCTGACCAAAACCCTTACAAGTTCATTACAGAATAATGAACAGCTGAGAAATATTAAAACGTCAGTTTACCTTATTCAAGATATAAAAGAAAATATGAAACAGAACCCTTATTTCTGAAGTGCGAAATTATGATTGATTTTTCAACCACCTATATATAATATATACAAAAATCTTATTCAACCGAAATACATTAATATTGAAAGGTAAGTTCCAATCTCGGAAAAGAATTATATTTTCCTACTTGCGTGTAGGTCCCACAATGAAGGAAACAGAGCGATGATGTGTTTCACTGTATATATATATATATATATATATATATATATATATATATATATATATATATATATATATATATATATATATATATATATATATATATATATATATATAAGTGACAGCTACTCGAAGAAAACTTATTTCGTTACTTCAATGGATTCACTATGTGGTGGAGAATGAAGTTCAATTTTTAGCTATACAGCCAAAACAACAAGCCAAGGGCGATCAGGATTCTCACCCAAAAGAATGTACGAGACCAATATGCCACACAGGCAAAAAAAAACTCTGTAAGAAGTAAAACACCGTGAATGAATAAACTGAATTCAATGGGATTCTTGTACGAACAAAAAAACAATCCGAAAGTACAATTTTGAATATTGCATGAATATGGGCACACCAACTTTTCAAATACTTAATTGTTCGCTTTCAGGAAAATGGAATTAACTTCTCATTCATTTAGCACCAGCCAACAACAAAATTTCTGAACGAAGTGGAATATCGAGTATTTTATCATCTCTCTTGATATGCGATGCCCCAAAAACTAACGAACAAAATTTTTTTTGCTCGTCGGCACTCGCATCTGAGAAGTGAAGATACGTTCGCTAGATGACAACCAGCAATACCTGACCCTACATTAACCAATCAAATTTCTTCATCAATTAGAACAACATTCAAATATTGTTGTTAGGTTTAAATTAATTTTTAAACGTAACAGGGGATCATCATCTTCTTGGGAATGCAACGGATCTTCTGTGAGAGTAGGATCGTTAAACAGGAATATCTCAAGAATAAAGACCCTAAGAAATATTCCTGCTTGAACTGAGGTCCTCGTTCTTAGGAAACGTTCTTTATATTCAATTTCAATTTATTGACCCTACTTGTTGGTTGCATTTCACAGTTCCTAGGAAACGTTCTTTATATTCAATTTCAATTTATTGATTCAGCTTGTTGGTTGCATTTTACAGTTGGTTTACAGTTATTGCGAATACAGTTTTCTGAAGTAAATGAAATTTTTAAAGACAGTTTGTCCTCCATCAAGCGAAAATACATATAAACATCGGAGAGTTTGTGTTATGTATCTCCACTCTTTGGTGAAAAGAGTGTGCATACTCATAAAATGGAAATATTACCGCAAATGGGACAGCAAAGATAATTAAAAGATAGATCGCAGAGGTTAGGCAAAATTAAAAAAAAAGTTTCAGTGTTCAGTTTTCAGTCTTCCAGCTAATTTCTCTGTTTTGAAGTTGAAACTACTTTCTCCTGCAGGTGAAGCATATTATAAAACTTTGGACCTAGATAAGATACATATAGTAGAGAGTGGCTTTTCCTAGCCAGTGGTATCACAAGGGATTCATTTTTATCTGATTTCGATATATACTTCTTTGTATTTCTTGTTGAGATCAGCATTGGCATAAGCTTTCGTGAACATATGTAACAGTACGTGGTAAATAAATAGTTTTCTAAACTCAAGTTTATCTATTTCCTCATACAGGCAATCGTTAAATAACTTTTTATTTATATTGATATCTTTATTAGACTGTTGTATTTAGGATATTTAGTGAATCGATATAAAGAATATATTATTATGAATAGACAGTAACTAAGAAGCGACCCAACAAGTGATTTAAAGAGCATTATTAATTTTTTTTCCTCAAAATATCTGTTAGAAGGTACAATTTTGGTCTCAGATTTTCCGTTGAATATTCCGCTTGTGCTTTCTTAGTTATCTATCTATAATAATTCCCAAATATTTTACCTTTTCAGCTCTTTGAATCGAAGGCAGACGTATCTTTATTTCTCACATGCTTTACTGTGAACAGTGATTGAATCTTCGTTCGATTGGTTTCCGCATGTTAAGCTGAATGCAATGAGTTTTATCTTATGGTGGTTAAAACTCGATTAACTATAATTTAACCATCTGTAGTTATCTGTTAGGCAAATCGTCGTATATGACAACGATTGCAATATCATTCACACATGATATAGTATGGCAAAGAAAGTTATTCAGTTTCGTGATATCATCACATCCCATAATATACACTCCTCACAAGAATTGTCGCATCACTCTACTTTTACGACAATACTTTATAAACGTTTAGGTTGGTCATTCAAGAGTCGCTTGGTAATTTTCGAAAATGTAAAATAAGAAGATATCATTAAAAGAGATGAATTTATAATGTAAAATATCAACAATTTTCGAGTTAATGAAAAATCAAAAATTCTACCATCTACTAATCATTTTCAAAACCGAGTGTTTCCTCCTGGGCCCTAATTACTGCCACATGGCAAAGAAAGTTATTCAGTTTCGTGATATCATCACATCCCATAATATACACTCCTCACAAGAATTGTCGCATCACTCTACTTTTACGACAATACTTTATAAACGTTTAGGTTGGTCATTCAAGAGTCGCTTGGTAATTTTCGAAAATGTAAAATAAGAAGATATCATTAAAAGAGATGAATTTATAATGTAAAATATCAACAATTTTCGAGTTAATGAAAATCAAAAATTCTACCATCTACTAATCATTTTCAAAACCGAGTGTTTCCTCCTGGCCCTAATTACTGCCACTTTACGTCTCAGAAGCCCTCAAACAAATTTTGGATGTACTCTTGAGTCACTGAGTTCCAAATTTCTGGAAGCAGATTTTCTAGCTGTTGGAGTATTCTTCAACGCATCCTACGTTGCTGAATTTGCCACCCCATGTTGTCCCAAACATGTTCTATGGGATTCAAGTCGGGAGTTATGGCTGGCCATCTTAAAATATCAATTTCGGCATTTTGCAGAAGTTCTGTAACTTTAACTCTAGCTGCATGAGGCCGAGCATTATCATGCATATAAATAAAGTTTTCGCCAATCAATGGGCTAAAGGGTACAACATGGGGTTCAAGGATATATGCGATGTATCTGGCCGCTGTCATTCTTACTTTATTCACTAGGACTAACTCAGTTCGACCTTGGAAAGAAATGCCTCCCCACGCCATTACTGAGCCCCTCCGAAGTTTTCTGTTTGCCGGATATTGCATTGCTGATACCATTCCCCAGGTCGTTTGTATACAGGCATGCGTCTATCATTTGATACTAGCCAGAACCTCGACTCGTCGGAAAAGAGAACATTCGACCATTCTGGAATACCCCAATTTGTAAAGTGAAGTCTTGTAACTCGCGCTCTCTGGTGAGACGCGGGCTGGTAGAAGCCACCCTTGGTCTGATATCGTCTTCTCTGAGCCTGTTCCTAAGAGTTTGCAATGAAATATGCACATTTCTGGAAAGTGCAAGTTTATTTTGTAGCATTCTAGCCGTACAGTGCCGAGCTCTTAGTGCAGTTGAACGAAGCCAACAATCATCAACTGGTGTTGTTATCTGATTTCTTCCCTGTCCATCTCTTCTTCCACATTCTCTTGTTTCGTGGTACCGATTAATTGCTCTTGAAATAGTGCTTTGGTTAACATTCAACAAATTAGCCACGTAACGTTGGCATCGACCCTCCTCTAGGAGTGTTACAGTTCTTACCACTTCATGATCACTCAAATAGCGTCCAGGACGTTCAGAAGTCATTACAATAAATTCAAAGATTCGAAAATCAACAAGAAACACAGAAAACTTGCATTAATTTAGCGTGAAAACTGAAGAGAATGAATACTGATAGTCAAATAAGCTCATTCTTGTTTTAGACGTGTTTGAGATCATATGAAAACAAATGTTACTACATAGATAAGTTTTTTTCCCCTCATATGTCTAAAAACATATGTTGACAAAGAAACTCCGATCGAGCTGCTTAATCGATTGTGGAATTCAGAATAACAGGTGTTGCGACAATTTTCGTGGTGTGTGTATATAATAAACAGCACTGGATCCAATATCATACCCTGAGGCAACCCCATAGATACCGGCAGTGGCTCGCTTAGACAATTTTAAACTCTTTCTATTTGAATTCTATTTCTTGAGTAATATCTTAGAAGTGTATGAGCAGGCGCCTCATTCCCACATTACTCCCAAGTTTCCCAACAACGTATCAGGCCACACGGTATCGAAGGCCTCGACCAAATGGAGAATATGTTGTCATTGTTATATCCATTGACTTCTGAAAGCAACATCGACACTTGTGACAAACTTGTAGAAACAAATTCAATCAACAAATTGTGATATATTTTTATTTATTTTAGTGTTCTTTATTTATCAGTATGGAGCAACAGGTGAATGAAGACCCAAAACTGTGCTCACAAATTATTAAGATACAAAGTGTTCACATAATATAGAAAGATTTAAAACTATTTCAATGAAATTTTAAGCATAAAACATATGAAAGATGAAGAATAAAAACCTACAAGTGTTGACTTTTAAGTAGTGAACGCTTCAATTCATACTTTATATTTTGTTTTTTGGAGCTAAATAGGTCGATCTGATTCCCAAAAGAATGACACTGATGTCATTCTCATTCTCCGTAGTGGAGAAATTTGATCGCTATTGGTATTCCTAAAGTTCGAATGAAACAATGTTGTCTGAAGCCTCTAACTGGAACATAAAACAAACATATTGGAGAACCTCCATCGATTCTAAGAAGCCATTAACAAGCTTGAATGCGAATAGAATGTCATTTGATATTCTACGGTTTTCCAGACACAACAACCCAAAATATTCGAGACGCCCAAAATAATTTTCAGAATTACTTTTCAGGAAAAATACTTCAAAAATCTTTACACCGAATCAGAATATGAAGAACAATCACGGTAACAATCACGAAAGAGCAAGTAGCTATGGCAATAAGTAAACTTAAAAATAGGAAAGCTCCAAATGAAGATAAGATAACAAATGAGATGATCAAATATGGTGGAGAAGCCATGAGAGAAGCGTACACAAAACTGTTTAACATCATAATTCAACACGGAAAATACCAGAAGAATGGAAAAGAACTGTAACAGTGCCTATCTTTAAAAAGGAGACAAAACAAAACCTGCCAACTATCGCGGAATAACCTTATTAAGCACCTCTTTGAAACTGCTTACAAAGATTCTTGCCGATGACATAACGTCAACAATGCCAATCAGCGAAGAGCAACAAGGCTTTCGAAAAACCAGTCCACGGTCGATGCACTATTTATAACAAGGCAATTAGTAGAAAAGTCTCTTGAATATAACACTCCAGCATATCTTTGTTTCATAGACTTAACGAAGGCCTTCGACAGAGTCCAACTGAGGGATGTAATCAAGATACTGGAAAACAAAGAGGTATCCAAAACAAAAATATATAAGACTCATAAAAGATCTAACACTAATACAACAACGCAAATACAAACAAACCACACCATAACGCAGCATTTCGGAACAACGTCGGGCATCCGCCAAAGTGATAGTCTTAGCCTCCTACTATTTAATACTGTTATGGACCAACTTGTAGAGACCGTTTAGAACTTAGGACTAGGATACCGCATGGAAACCTACAAAATCAACATCCTATGCTATGCCGATGACGCCGTACTCATTGCAGAATCAGAAGACGACCTACAAAAATGTTATACGCCTTTAGCAAACGCGCAAAAAATTTCAATATGGAAATCTCAACAAGTAAGACAAAATGCATGACCATAGCTAAGGAACCTCTGCGCTGCAAGTTAATAATAGACAACGCCACTATAGACCAAGTCATGTCATCCGAATACTTAGGGTGCAAAATAACAAGCACAGGATACCTTGAAGATGAAGTGAGGAGACAAGTAAACAAAGCAGCTGCAGTATCGGGACATCTTAAACAACCAATTTGGAGAAATAAACACCTCAGTATACCATGCAAATCCAGAATCTACAAAACACGTGTACAACCAATTATGACATACGGGGCAGAAACTAGAGCGGAAACGTCGGTAACAAAAAGGATACTAAGAACAACAGAAATGAAAACGCTAAGAAATATAACCGGTTACACATTGAATGACAGACAAAGAAATACCGACATGTGGGAAAAATGTGAAACAGACGATATTGTAAGATGGGTAAGAAAAAGAAGAACA
Source organism: Cryptolaemus montrouzieri (assembly GCA_013387265.2). NCBI lineage: Eukaryota > Metazoa > Arthropoda > Insecta > Coleoptera > Coccinellidae > Cryptolaemus > Cryptolaemus montrouzieri. Next base: position 35,247,857 of record JABFTP020000165.1, read on the forward strand.
CAATGGCACCAGCATGTAAACAGAATGACCACAGATAGAATAGCCAAAATCGTATATAACAACATACCACACGGAAGAAGACCCGTTGGACGACGACCAAAACGATGGCGGGACAGTTGGCAATCAACTTCACAAGAACTGCTGCAGGAAACCGGAACTGAACAGGCGCTACGCCTTCTACACGGTGAAGAAGAAGAAGAAAAGACTTTTCAGATATATAATTATATATAATATTTGTCAGCTGTCGGAGATGATAGCGATGGCTCCGTGGCTCCGTCAGACTTCAGGAGGTTAGGTTGGATTATTAGCAAATTACCTGGGGGTTACCTTGATAGTATGCTGCCGTGGAATTCGCACCTGGATTACACAATACACAAGGCATTAATTCCTTATGAGCATGTCAAATGATCTGTGAGGAGAAATGGGTTCTTGTCCCAAAGCAACTTCAGTGGCAATATGTGATGGTGGTGAGACCACGTATCACATACGGCTGCATTAGTGGGTGGGAGTGCAGTCTTAAGAAGCAATCCCAACTTGAGCTCTCTAAATTGAACAGAACGGCCTGCATAATGATTACTGGTGCTTTTCACTCTACATCCACTGGGACTTACCCCTATTCATCTGGTGATTAGAGGAGTGGCTAGAATGGTTTTCTACAAATTCCCGAAATAGAACGTGTTTGTTTGGCAACGTGCCTGTCACTTAACAATCTGAAATCGAGGACAACGGGTTGCAGAGTATAAGGTCTGATATAGCAATACCTAAAACCAACATGAAGCGTCCAATCCAGATCATCATTTTTGGTACACAGGAATCTACAAGCTCCAAAGAGGGTCCCTGTTGGTACAAGGACGGCCCAAAAACTGCAAAAGATGTAGGAGCTGGTGTCTATGGTCGAGGTACTGCCAAGGAGCAGTCGTTCTGTCTTGGCGGGCTGGCGACTGTTTTTCAAGCAGAAATATTCGCCATTGATCACTGTGCTAACCTCTTGTTTGTGGGAGGATTAACAAATAGGTCAATAAAAATCTTCACCGATAGGCAACTTGCACTGAAGACATTGGCATTCGATACGTTATTTATGGTGCAAGAATATCGCTCCACTCTTGCCAACCTAGGTGAATGGAGCAGGCTCCGTCGGATATGAGTACCCGGATACTCGGGCATGGGGGGGAATGAGAAAACGGACTCATTGGCCGCTCGAGGAATAAGCTTGGGATTCATCGGACTGGAGCCTAGGTTCGGAATTCCCCTGGAGACTGCAAGAATGGAAAATAACCGATGGTTGGACATGACTGTACGTGAGCACTTGATTAGTTTCTCAGGTCTCAGACAAGCTCGACTTGGCATCAGTGTACAGTGGCTTAAACTCGCTAGGTTACACCTGAGAGTTTTAGCCGCCATATTAGCAGGGCATTATCGCCTCAGAAATCACCTGAACAAGTAAGGATTGATTTAGGATTCTTCATGTAGGCTTTGTGAAGAAGGATGGAGCTTGTGGATGAAATTTAGGACTCAGTGTGCCGGAATAGACTACTGTGTCGCAGTTGGTATCCTGGAAGACAACTTGCCTTCTTCATGTAATTAAGGAAATCATAAATCACTTTTCGAAAATGTTTGAAAATTCTGGGAAATATACTATCGCTAGACTTACTCTAATTGATTTTGATGCAACTCAGGGTTCTTCCTATTATTTACATAAATTCTTATTATTAAACAACGTTCTTCTTCATTTATCAAAACTATAAATAAGAGAGATACGCGACTTTGACAATTCTTATTGTGTTGTTAATCATTCGAATACATTTATCGAGACGTCATTCCTCGTTCAACAAACTCATGACGCGTAAACATGGATTGGATCTTGTAAAGTAGACTATACTGAAGGATCATTTTCAAATGTTTCTTAGATTTAACACAACCAAGACCGAAAATTTTTCCAAAGTGAAGATCATTTATAGTCGAGATAATATCTGTTTATTATATCAAACGACAAGCTCCAGAATTCCAGCATAATATCACGTTCAATTTTCTTCCAACCAAATTAGTTTTTTGCCGTTGAAAATTTATACATTTACTTCAAAAGAGAAAGACGGGCGTTAGTGGAATCTCGATTTTATTAAAACTCGTAACCAATCAACGGAATTTCCATATCTGAAAGTCAATTACTCTCTATGCGCCAATTCTGAGAACTGGATTAACAAGCACGATAATGATGGTAGCAAGCCTCATTTTTAATCATTCGACGTTGATCAATGCGAACTTTTGGGGCGATATCATTAAAAGTTTCCGGTGAAAATTAGCTTAATCTGATTTGATAAACCGCAGCATAGAGCGCAGTAAAAATTTCTGAATTGTATTGGGGAGATTACAAGGAGGAACAGAATCACTTATCAATAGTAAGATCAGAATACTTACCTTTTGAAATGTATGTATATAAATATGATGAGATATGAGATAAGATTTTAACTTAGCAGAGTTTTACTCGATGAAAATCTATAATGAATTCAAGAATAATGAGATTAAGAAAATAAATACCAGAATCTTTAGTGATAATTGGTATAATCTTGATGCATTTCACTACGAAGTAATTTCTTCGAACGATTGAGCTTGTAATGTTTATGACCTATTTATTTATGAGTAGATAAGCAACATAAATTGGGCACTCTAGTCTAGTGTAAAGAGAGCTCAATGATGAGGTTCAATAGGGGTTAATAATTCAATTCTATATTTTCGTTGATGGGCAAATATGGGATAAATGATAGATAACTCGGAAGCGATATGGCCAACTATGCGAAAATATCGCGTTCAATATTACCTCCGAATGAATGCTTTCTACTTCTCGCCGGTAGATGTTAAATCCGCCATATCAGTAGTAGTTGGTATAATCCGTAATTATGCTTCGTGCAATTTTCTAGTTTGGGATTCTACTTATACGTTGCAGCTGTAATTTTTGATTCAATAGGGTATTTCTATTTTATGGCCTGATTGCATAATTTTGGTACTTTGAGAGCATCATTTATTTGTTTACTGAGGAGTTTATCCCTCCACCAAAGGAAAGATGCCTTAATTTATCAGAGTATTGATGCCGTTAGGGGCTATATCACATTGCATTATGTTCTTCATAATGCAATGTGAAATAGACATTTAATAATATAAAAGATAGAATAAACGAAAATAAGAGACTCTTTCCGCATGTATTAAGAAAATGAGAATTGTTTTCTCACGGAGTAGCTTGTATTACCTCCTCGTGCCCTTATAAATGCCTGATTCCATCTAGGCATGCTTTGGATTTGGTTTTCGACCTCCTCTAGGGTGATATTCTGCCACTCATCTGTGGCGGCTTGGGTGAGCTGTTTTGGGGTTCTTGGATTATCCTGGCGTTTATCTGATCGAACACCAATTCTGACCTCATCCGAAAAAAGAGCATTTCGCCAATCCTCAATATTACAACTTTGGTGCTCGATAGACCAATTAAGTCTGTTAATTTTTTGTTGTCTGGATAGCTCTGGAACTCTTAAGGGCCTTTTGCTGTATAAACCCCTTGAACGAAGTCTTAGACGTATCGTTCCGACTAATCGCCTGTTGCTCTCAGAAATTCCCTTCGGAATATGGGGTGCCACGCACTAGGGTCTCTTGTTGCAATTTGACACAAAAACCGATCTCGTTTTTCAGAAGTGATCTTCCTACAACTTCTTCTAGGCTTATTTTGCAGAAATTGTAGCTCCACATATCGCGCATAGGTTTTTGAAATCACCTCCTGTAATACCCCCATTGTGGCCGCTATATCTCTCTGTGTGACCCCTTCTTCAACGAGAGCAATTATTCGACCCCTCTACACATCGGATAATCCAACGTAAGGCATAAACTTGGTTGTGTATTCACAATAATTAAAGCAGGCCGCTGCAGTACTGACTTCAGCCGAAAACATTTCAGTAAGAAAAGCTGGAAAAGGTAAGGTTAAAGCAGCACCCAACTAGTTGCGTGAACAGAAAGAGGCCCTTCAAATGAGAAAACTGAAAACTATGAATGTAGCGAATGTTCCGAAGATTAAAATAGAATCAAATATATATTTAACTGGATCAAATGCATTGTTTGTGAGGAATGGCTCTACGAAAGATGCACCATGTATGTTCATTATTGCAATCAGTGCGAAATGTTGAAACAAATAGAAAAACTATAATTTAGGATATTTTTCTTCCAAACAATCATAACATGCCGAATTTATAGCTGTATCCCTTGACACATTAAAGGCTTTTATTCAGAGAACAATATTCAACCTTCCGTGTAATATTAAATATTATTCCCTGAAGAAGCTGGTTTTCAGATCCACCCTCCATAATTATTGTCAACCAGGGCCCAATAGTAGCAGTACAGTCTGGTTGTATATCATGAATAAGAGCAATAGACTGCAGTTTCGGTCTTGTTTGACCTCCTCAGTATTGTATACCCATTCACAACACCGTATTAGACTGCCATCTACTCATCTCAATCTGTTGGAGCTCAAACAAGAAAGCATTGTGTGTATTGTGTGCTGAATAGAAGTCTTCAACGTGTTTTCACATATTGTGTTAGATTTTACATGTTAAGGTTGTTGAGATATGATGTACACCTGGTTGACAGCCAGACAACTATAAAGAGCCAGACATGTGTTTGGAGCGTTAGCTCGTTCACACATGGCTCCTTGCAGACACAGTATGTGATTTTGAGGTAGATAGTTGAACAGGTATGACTTCTTGAAGTTTTCTGTTTGATCTGCCTATTGTTTTCATGATTTTTGGTGGCGCTGATAAGTAGCCTTTGTGCCGTTGGAGAAGCCAATACATATATATGTCTTGATGCGCTCAAATGGATTGAAATGAGTAGGAGGCAGTCAGGACTGGTGTTCTGAATGGATATGCAATACTGACGAGATCAAACGAGACCGAAACTTACGTCTTATTCTCTTCTTTATGACATCCTACCGTTCTGTTCCAGGGCTGTGGTTGACAATGATTATAAAAGGTGGATTGAGAAACCAGTTCCTTCAGGGAGGAATATTTTAACATTCTAGATTGAATATTGTTCCCTGAATGAAAGTCTTCAATATTTGTTTCCTACAAAATTATAATGAATGATTACTGAAATGACGATTTTCGTCAGTTGCAATGCCTAGTTGCCTTATACTCCAAAAATTAGTAATTGTTATCAAACCAAATCCAAATTTATCTTAACTAACTGCTGAGAGCATCTATCCTTCATAAGAAAAAATCGTCTACAGACATTTTACAATTCAGAATAACTTAGCAATTAGGTAGCACCCGACCTATTCTCACTATTCGTTAGTGAATTTTGCTCTTCGTCAAAATTTAGTAGTCTTGCAGCTATGGAGTCTGTGAATGTTCCAAGGAGAGACTCTAAGGTTTTATTCCAATAAGACCTTACAGGATTATTAAATCAATGACTATTCAGCAATACTTGATCTCTCTTTGTGTACATCCCTAAGTCCTCTCTAAAGAACAAACAAATACGAAACCGCTGTCGTTTTACATGAAATCAAATGCTAATGGCATCGAGTAACTTCCGAGTTGCATCATAAATAAATATTGCAGATTGATGTACTAACAGTGCATTAGATCTCGAGTTTGTTGAATAATACTTCAGTTCATTTGATGCCTAACTTTTGAATGAAATGTTCAGAACACTTTCAGATATAAATAATTAATGCCCACAATTTCCGCTGTGGACGAGTGAGAAAGGAAACAGACCAATATCAGGTCAAGCAACAGTGGCTGTGAAAACCGTTAATCTTGTTTATGAGTAACATATTCAGATTTAAACCATTATCAGGAATACGGAACTCATTATTCTGTCATTCGGTTATACACAGCTATAGTTATGATTAAAATGAAATGAATGTTACGAATACTATCAAGGAAAATGTATGTTGATTGTGCTAATTGTTGTGCCTATAAATCTTTGTGTATTTAATATCCTTTATGTATGGTTCGGCTTATAGAAAAGCTGGGGAGCTTTTCATACAAATATATATTCGTAAAGAGCGTAATAATTTTTAGGTATTTTAAGCCTAGGCGGAAATGTTCATACCAGTTACCACTGCTCGATACGTTTTGTTGAAGTAACATCAATTGAGCATTCAAAAATTGAAAATTAACTCTGAAATTAATTGTAATAATTAATAATTAATTTTAATGCAAATCGACCAAGATTGAACTTTGCCTTTGAGATCTTATTATGTCAAGATCAAAATGAAAAAACTACAAAATTGATATTCTTAGGAAATTGGTATTTGGATAAGAAAACAATGCCCAATCCACCTCTTGAATTTGACGTCACGCTGAGTAACCTTTCTCCTGAAAGGGGATTGTGCTGAGCAATCTGTTACTCGCTAAGAAGCCAATCTGGGACTATTTACTGGTGGGTCCAAAAGTTATGAAGATATTGGAGCATGAATATATGGTAGCAATCCTGGAATCAAGTCCATCACTTGAATTATTTACAACCAGTCAAGCAACGACAACAGTTCTTGATCCCAATAGCTGTACCTCAAAAGTTAAAAGGAACGACCAAATTACCCTGTCAAATTATACTCAGGTTACGAAGAGGTAGATGGACTGGTATAACTTCCCATCGGTGGATCTAACACTGTTTGGGTATCCCATTGGATGGCAATAATGGATAGAATGAAGGTTAAATTTTGCGCGTTTAGCCTGGATCATTACGGGTTGAAACGTTCGAAAACCTTCATCACCAGCACTCAAACCATTCTATTTTTTGGACTATGGAACTGAAAACTCTTGTTCCATCGGTTATTGTAGGCTGATGGAACATATCAACAGGATCACCTTGGGTGAATATAGATTCTGCTTGGAAAACCACATCGTTTCAGCAATGAGAAAGATAAGTTCGGTACGATTTTTTTGAACAAGATAATTTATCTTGTATCTTTTACAAGCTGTATGTGCCCAAAAACGAACGACCACTCGCTCATCACTGATAAATGGAATCAATTCAATAAGTCCACTAGGTATTTAGGCCTGGTTGGGTTATTTGAAATTACTTCACTGTGTATTCAGTATTTGAGTTCAGTTTACTATTTTTTATATTTCAGATGAATTCGGGATCTAAAGGTTACCATCTTGACTACTCTTTCTTCGATCGATCTCCTCTTTCAATAACAAGTATTACAGAGATCAATTCAGGCCTATTTTATTGCATCAATCAAATGACCAAGTCAGCTGCGAGACTTTCTAACTAATTTCAATTTATTCTAAACTTACTTTGGCTACAATTTTTGTTGACATGCTGTTAAGATGGCAGGTAAAAAGGATCCAAGAGACTGCTATATTTCATTGATCCCAATTCAGACCACTCTTGGAATTTTCTAATCTGTGCTATACTTAGCCACCAGACTTAACAGGCATATGCGATTATTATATAAGACGAATCAGTTATTTCTCCTCCAAACTTTCCCAATAAGTGACTGCATCAAAAGCATATACATCATATGATTCAGAAGGCTTTACCATTTGTGTTATACATATGCTCCGATAAACTTTTAATTTTTCAATTTCTCTTACGAATGGTTATTCTATAATTATTTTTCTCCTTTAAAAGTGGATGATTACCATTTTGGCCAGTTTAACTCTATATCTTTTTCCCTGAACAATTTGATATTCGATTTGTTTGTTGTTAGCTACCAGAATCATCAGATACTTTCCCTAGATCATTATGGTTATGTCAACTGTATAGCCTTACGTCATAATTCGTCTCTTCTAGAAAGCAAAGAGGTTTGTCTCTTACTGACGACTCAATGAGGAAAGTACTACTGTTTTGAATTTCGCTGCTATTTTTCTGCTCAATCTCATGTGATTTCAATGCGGCTGAAGAGCATTGGACAGGTACTCTGCTTAAAGAGGAATATTGTTGAATCTTCTGCAACGAGGATGAAAGAGAAAAAGTTATTAGTTATACTGACAATGAGTTCTTACACTGTTTATGAGCTGTGCTAATATACGATTTAAAATCTTCAGCAACATATAGGTAGTGCAGATCTTTTTACGAGTTTCATCTTACAAGATTATTGTTCATATATTTTTATTGAAATTGTATTCTGAGAGTAGTAGACAATAGAATCTTATGTTAGGGTTTGTTTCTCAATCACGCATAAACTATAGAAATTGAGCACAAATTTAGTTTATGATCTTGATTAACAATGTGGAATCATTGAAAATGAACACGAAAATTTCACAGAGATGTATTTTATGAATTATTATTGTGAAATTCCATAAGGAAACACTTGAAGCACGAATAAAGTATGTTGTGTGTAGAATGTAGTATGTAGTATGTAGAATGTAGTAATATCAAGTTTGTATGCGAATTTCTGGATTTTGAAGCACAAGATATGAACATTTGTACTATACGAGCCTATATTACCAGTATTTCTAGAAGAACCACTCATAAGATTGGTATGAAATTTTAGTTTGAGACATAAAATATTGTGTTTTACATCTCGACTCGATTTGCCCCAGATATATGCATCTTACCATCCTTGGCAGCATGTCGTCATGACAAGCGAGCAGAGCCGTTGGACTGGTGGTTATCTTATGAAGAAATTTAGAAACAGAGGAGTTTATCATTGAAACAAAACTCACATATAAGAATTATCCATGAGAGAGAGTTTTTCTGATGACCAATTTTATTAGGATTCTCCTCGTGTAAGCTCTCATTTCAATATATGCAAAAAAACAGTCAACACGGAATTAACGAATTCATAACTCAGCAGGACAAATGATTCTCAATGTAATTCGATAATTTGAAAATAGCACTCTACTGATGTAATAAATGGATGCCCGACCTTTTTGTATCTGAAACAAAACCAGCAATTTAAAAACCGGTTAACCCCCCTTGTTAATTTCTATAAATTATTTTGCATCGAGTATAAAGTTATCCCATAACAAACATATCTTTCCCATCGATATTCAATACAAGGAAAAAAGTTCTCTTCGAACAAAATAAGTCATCATAAACAGTGCGTTCTTTCTTGAAGAAGCCGTAGCAGGCCAAGACAACTTTATGTGAAAAAACATTAAAAACCAGTCTGGAGTGGTGCTCCCTACTTCTCAAATTAACATAATACACTCAGTGTGGGAACGAACTTCTGAATGAACTTTAGAGTCCACTTTTAATTATCAGATCTTCGTTAGATTTATTCAATATAACTGAGAAGTAAAACAGGATTAGGGTGGATGAAATATACCGGGGATTTCGGAGAAATAACGAAGTTGTATGACGAATATTGTATTAAATATTGGACTTGAAAAATTAGGGTAACTTCAATAGATTTTGATGGTTTGGGGACAAGAGTGATTTAACAACAACTGTTAAGTTTGATTTCTACTCAGTTTCAATGGATTATAGACTTGAGTATTTCATATGAATCTCAATTAAATATCAAGACATATTACTGAGAAAAGATTCAAAAAAAAGTTCTTGAAGTACTGAAATGAAACGTAAACAGCTAGATCTTTCATTTGCGTTGACTCTTATGTTAGATATGACATTTCCACAATAGAGATTTTTGTCTTGAATATCCGTATGCAATTTGAACTATATACCTGAAATATACATATAGATGGACGCACAACGAACTGATCCTATAAGGCAGTTCCGTTTTTTCTTTTGTGGTAGGAAAACCAAAAAAACAGAAGAAGTTCGAAGTTCAAGGAAATTATGCTCCTAAATAGAATATACATATCTTCTTCAGATGAAATATTTTGCATGAAAAAAGTGCTGAAATGTCCTACACCATTGTAAAATCACTGTAACAAATCCTCTCTACTGTCCCGATGAATGATAAAAATGTTATACGAAAAAGTCTGGGATGAGACCATCAAGGCCGCCCTCGATTGTGCCTATATATTATATCTTTCGTTGCTCCTCTTCATTTTGTTTCGACATTTTTCTGCTAGTGTTCGTTAATCGAAATATTGCAAAATTTTACCTTGAGCCAGTTTCTGGTTAGATGCACCAACATCTTCAATCTATTATAACAAAGGATATCTATGCTACCTCCTTCTTTTGTTTTGTGGAAAGAGTTTTTTATCATTTTAATTTTTTATTCATTGTACCTTAAAAAAATTTTCTTTTTTACATTTTAGAGTTGAATTCCCATACTTTTCCAAGCTTTCCCATCGCTATAATTCACACCAATCATGCCATTCAATGTATGAATTGCATTAGGTGCAAGCGCGTCATCCTGTTGAAAACAACTACCTATGTCTGCCAATGGAAGATATAGTTAAAGAAATTCATTTAAAATATTCAAACTACGCCAAGCAGGTTCATTTAAAATTTTTATGTGTAAATGGTTCTTAGGATATGTATATGGTGTTAACATATGGTGTTCCCAGATTACCAATTATGCATTACAACCAAAGCTCTTTAAAAACATTTTAATTATGGTCTGTTCCTGTTGAAGATATCATAATTTGTTATTCTCACTTCAAATGTCAATAATATGATATTTTTAGGAGCATTTTCATATTTTGCGGAATATCTAGAACCATATAATCCCCGACCAGAATCGTCAGAAATAGCAGACAATTTGGTATGAATTCTTGTTATTGCAACAGCATTTTAGGATCACTTTAACAATTCCTCCCTACTCGGTGAGGCGATGAAAATATTCTGTTATATAATTATTATAAAATTATATGAAAAAAATCTCGAAAGTGGAGATCAGCGCATCTTGTTGGAGAAACAACGGGGCCTCTAGAGGCAGCAAATATCGTAAAACCTTTCCCTGCACCTCTTCGTCTCATTTTGCCATTCAACTACTAGTATTTAGATATCAAAATATTAAAAAGAATTATTTATACCTCCCCTTGAAAGTCTGCTCTCATTTTGCACATTTTGCATTTTCTTGGTTTAATTTTCTCTTCTATTGTGTCATAGAAAATTTCTTTTCTTTTTATGTGTTTTTATCTTTTCCATTGCTATAATCATCTTTTCTTTTTGTGTGTTTTTATCTTTCCATTGCTATAATCACCATACAGGCCATTAAATTTATGAGGAGACGTGCTTTCATTATGTGCAGGAGTGCCACTCTGTTGAAACCAGTCCCAAGGTCTACTACTAAAAAATTCTATAGGTATGGCTCGAAAAATTCTGTTAAAATAATCAAATTGCGATGGCATTTAGGTTCTTCTCGTATATTAATTATCCTGAAATATTTTGTTGCAAGATTGACAATACCGCATTGAAGCCAAAGCATTTGGCTTCATTTGTTATTTAGATCTTATCCTAATATGCACATATCAGCACTCGTTATTCTCACTCCATTGGTTAATATAATATTTCTGAAAAAGTTAGCATCTTCTCTGCTAAATATCTGGAAACATTTAATATCCGATCTGAATTGCCACAAATAGCTGATAACACAACTCTGCAAAAAAAAAAGTTGGGAGCTGTTTTGGTTTTTTTGTGTAATTCGTATGTTCTTGGGTGTGCTCAATTCGAGAATGACTTTCATTTTGTCCTAGCACGTCACGTTTTCTGACAATGTAGTTGTCTATGCTAAACAAGTTATTATCTTAAAATAAAACAATTTTTTTTTAAATAAAGTAATTTATAATTGCGTATCAAAATTTATTTTCTTATCTAAAATACATCAACAAGTGAGCACTAAACACATTTCTTTTTCCCAGTGAGACTCCTTTTGGTACATTTTCGCCTGTGGGAAGTATCTGGAAGGTCTCTTTTAAGCGTCCAACAGTAGTCTGCCATCATTGAGACGCTCCATTTTCCCTGGTATCTTCTTTCCATCTCCTTAATATCTTAGTGAAATCGTTCACCTTGCTTTTCACTCACGTCTCCTAAATTTTCTAGAAAATATTCGAGGTGCGAATGAAGAAAATGTACTTTTAAACTCATTATGCAACCTAAAGCTTGAAATGCTTTTAACATTCTTTTGACGATTTGTTTGTAGTTAGGGTGTTTGTTATTGCCTAAAAACTATGTTAAAACTTCCTCAAAGGCAATCCACCCTTCTCTTTGAGGATCCGTCATGGTTGTGACGAATAGTGGATCAGCCATATGCTGTCTAACATCTGGTCCAACGAAAACACCTTTCTTCAACTTTGCCTCCGAGAGGCCAGGAAACTTTGATATTAAGTATTTGAAGCAATTTCCACCTCTTGGAAGAAGTGACTTTACAAATTGCTTCCCAGCTTTATGTGAAGCGGTGGTCAAAGAACTTTATGAGTAGGCACCAAAGTTTCATGCAGGACATTCTTTTCGCCAACTTTAAGCTCCCTGCAGGCCAACACTTTTTGGTTCAGTGATTTGTTCGGTCTCTACTATCCCATAGACACAAAATGCAAGGGAATTTGGTAAACCCAGATTGCTGTCCGAGCGCCATGCCCAAGATTTTGAAATCACCGCGCACTTGCCAACCGTGGTCTTTATATTTCAATTTAAAGAGAATCAGTTCCAAGTTCTCGTAGTTTTCTTTGAGGTGTACGAACTGGCCGACAGGAATGGAAGCATAGAAACCGCCGTTATGAAGCAGAACTGCTTCAAGGCTTCTTTTTGAAGAATTTATAAAAATACGCCACCCTTCTGGGTCGTATGAGATCTTGAATGTATTCATCAAACCTTCAATATTGGTGCAATAACCAACTCGAACTTTTGGGCATAGTAGGAAGTAAACTGATTTTCACGATATCTAAACCAGGAAGAAGACACTCCCGGCAAAAGTAAGTTCCTGCTTTTGAGCCTTGATCCAAACAACTCAGTAGCGTTTTTGGGAAGATTCTATCCCTTACCAAATCATTAAGCTTGCCTTGGGAAAACAATTTTGGACTTCTGTCATCTTCAAATTCAAAAGTTGACTGGTCATCGGGTGTAGGTACAGCACCATCTTCGTCAGAACTTGGAACCTCTTCCAAGGTAGCAGGGACCTTGGGCACTGGTATTTCGGTCCCATGAGGGATGGGACAAATAGCTGATTGCAGATTGGGGTATGAAATTGACTGCTTCCGTTTTGAATTATATCCTTTCACATTACACGAACAAAAGTAACAATCATCACTATGGTTCTTTTGCTCGCGCCATACCATAGGAATCGCAAATCGAAAAGCTTTTTTCTTGCCCTTAAACCAATTTCGAAGGTCTTCAACACATCGGTTGTAGACTTTATGAGGTGCCCATACTTTATCCTGATCTCCAAGTTTGAAGTCAAAATACGCGAAGTATACTTTTTTTACAAAGTCCGTAATATTAACTTGTTACTTTAATGTCATACAATTTCCACAAATGTAACAGAAACTATTTCACACACTTGCACAGACGAGATTGCACTGTATTGAACCAAGATCTATAAAACAATGATGAGTTAACACGTAATTGTCCCACGCCACTTCTACACTATCGGAGCGCGCACGTTCAGGTTACAACATGTTTATACTTGTTAATGTAGGTCAAACAGGGTGTTCCTTATTTAGAAATTAATGATAGTTATGTCCTGTAAACATTTTAAAACAGTTATCAAAATAAAATTATACCTATCATTTATACTACAAGTTAATCCCTTTTTAGCCCAAAAAATCCGTTTTTTGTAATAAAATTTTGCGTTTTGTAAAATAACCTTACGTTCTGGAATTTTTTGAGTATGTTTTTTGTTTGCAGAACACCTAAATACATAGAAATCAGTTGAAAATATCCAGACAGCATTTTTGTTGCAGACCTGTGTAATTCATCCTTTTTTTTATAAGATTTGAATTTATATATTTTCAATATTCTCTGATTACGGCTTTCAGTCATCCGTCGCATATTCAGTGTTTCCAATTCTGTCATAGAGAAATATATCTTTGAATATTAGGCACTCTCAACTCACTATTTATCGTTTCTCAAAAATGTAATTTTTGACCACTCAGAAAGACTAGGAGTGGATCATCAAAATTAAGAGCTTTGGGATATCCTTCACATCATGTTTCCTGCACATCATATTTTCTATACAATTAACTCAATCTGTGCTTTCGTATGTCCTCAGTGGGAAACATCCATTTAAATATTAACATTCTTTTCCCACGCTCTGACTCAATATTTTAACCAATAAATTTATATGAACTTAACGGATGCTCCCCGTAGATAAACATTCCACACCTGAATGAAACTGAAATTAAAAAATTGCAGAGAGGTAATAGAACGAGCTTTTTGAGTCAATTAATTGAGAAACTTATGTTTCCCACCAGAGTACTAACAACGTCCGGTAATTTCATACAGTCGTAGTTTCATTTGTAATATCCACACAATGTTTTTATGTAAGACACGTAAAGCGACGGCTGCTGTAGAACTTAAAATGCGCGTAGATTAATGGAATAATTGATGCCGCGAGGGACGCAGCAATAATTACCAAATTCTCTTTTTATCTGACTATTCGAAATGGCATCGACGTCCCTCTGCAACCTTTTCAATCTTTGGAACGAATAGTGAATGCTAAAGCTGGAACTGACAACGAATTTATTGGAATGAAAATTTCCATCTGAATTTTGCGAATATTCTTTCAAATCATTTCTCCGGGAAGAGGTTATTTCACTTTCATATTTTCCTCAATTCAGAACGACAAAAGGTTACCACACAAAGAAGGATTGGCTCATCTTAGGATCTATATATGGAATCAACGATCAGGTAACCTTACGCAATTGAGTTTTGTGCTAAACTGAAGGAATTCCTTGAAGAGTCTCTAAAAATGACTCGCGAGGCTTACAGGGACTCTGCTCTATCATAGTCACAAGTTTCTTGGTACCTAAAGACTTTCAAGAAGAGCCGGCAAGAGGTTAACAACACTCAAGTTCAACCTGCATAACCGACCACAATGTGGCTCGTGTTCGATAGTTGAGGAGATGGCGTTCAAATGCGAATATGTCCATCCTCGAAATATATTAAGTAGGAACCATTGTAATTCTCGAGATGCAGACTATTCCATAATGATAATAAATACACCACGTGATGAATTACCATACTATTTTGACTATCTATCGCAACACTACATACTGTGTCTGCAAGATGCTATCTGTCGAAGAGCTAACTCTTCTTGTACTTATCTGCTCATGAACCAGGTGTAAAACATGTCTGAATAATTATAACATGTGAAATTTATCGCTATATATTCCTATTGAGAGAACAATATTCAACCTTCCGTAAAATGTTAAATATCCCCTCTTAGAGCAGCTGGTTTTCCGATCCACCTTAGTTAACCAGAACCATGAAGTAGTGGCACAGTCCGGTCGGACGTCATGAATTGGAGTAATCGACAGTTTCGGTCTCATTTCATCTCGTCTGTACTACGCACCCATTTCAAACACCAGTTCAGCCTACAAACCTACTCATCTCAAGGAGCACATCAAGTACATGTATATGTATTGGAACCCACCAACGAAATATTCATTATTAATATTGACAAACTTTAAATCAAATGTTGAAATTATCCTTCATCTACCTCAATACATTTTGAAAGGAATTTTCTTAATTGGCTCTGAATGTTGAAGAACATTTCACTAAAATAATTGGGTGTTCGAAGCTTCTTCTTTTCTCTGCTACAGCTCCTGAAGAGGATATAAATTCTTTCTAATAAACCAAATCCTTTAATGTTGACCATATTGAGAAGTGGGTGCATCAAGTCAATACGAGAACATAGAACAATTATTGCCGGTTTTGATATTCATCTTGAAAAATTTTTCTCTTGAAAAAAATCTACCTAAATACCTCACATTCAGAACCATGGCTCAGAAAATATGCCCGAAATAACAACATTTGAAGTGCAAAGCGCTCTATTGAAGGAGAGAAATATAAATCTCCGGGTGAAGATCGAATAGTTATCGAAATGGAAAGAAACAAGATCATGTAGGTGGTAACTGAACTCTTTAATAGATGTCTGTCACAAGCCAAAATTCCGTGAAACTAGAACAACGTCATTATCGTTATACTGGCCAGAAAAGGAATGCCACTGCATCTAATCACAGACCCATAAGCTTGTTTTCACATGTATACAAAGTATTCACAAAAACATCAACAAAACATATCAAAAACAAGCTGGACATGATTCAACCAAGAGAACCAGCTTGTTTTCGTACTACATTGGGCATGAAATGACTACCTGCAAGCGATAAACACAATGCAGAAAAAACAATCTGCCGCTTATACTAATTGTTGTAGGTAATCCATCAACTTATTGATATACATGATTAAAAGATTAAATTTGGACGAAAGAGGTATTAACGTAGATGGAGAGAATCTGAATCAACTTGGTTTTGCCGACGACATTGCCATCATGCTAAATCGGGTTGATGATGGTTTTACATTTAGCGACGGAATCCCATGAGGAAGGTTTGAAGATAAATACGACGAAAGCAAAAATGATGACCAATATGGTCAAGAGCCAGCCTATATCATTAATAAGGCTGAAGTGGCAGTATTTGGAAAGCTGAGAGTCATCTTCCAATTTGGTATGTCTCTTTTCCTCGAACGTAAGGTCTTTGATAAACGCGAGTTACCAGTACTAATTTATGGTGCTAATACCATCACACTAGCAAGGAAATCAGCAAATGGAATATTTGTCGCCCAACGAAAAATGGAAAGATCAATTTTGGGCATCAGTCTGCGTGATAAGATCCCAAACAGCATTAAAAGAAAAAGTACAATGACCCAAGATATAGTTGAACAAATAATAACATTCAAATGGCATCTGGCTCAATTTGAAGAACAAATATGTCCAGCCTCCTGGAATGGCACCCAAGACAGGAAACTCAAAGAAATTGAGGGTATCCACCTATTCGCTGAAAGGATGATTTCAAACGAATAAATCCAAATTGTATGAGCAAAACCCAAAATCGAATGACGTGGAACATTTTGATGAAGACCCATGTCTAACAGTAGACAAAGGTTGTCGATAGTAGATGATGATGATGAGTAGTGATTAAATATTCGTGAAGAACGGGAATGGTATTCGAAAATTATAGAAAATTTTCATGGACCCCCAGATATTTGTCACATAGGTGTAATTGTTAAATATCCAAAATGATTCTTCATATATCTGGAGTATTATTGAAGTCATACCATCTTCGAAAGATGGTTTCTTCTTCTGTTCACGTTTATTCTTACTTTCATAACAGGCCAGAAGTTGTAATGTTAAAATGAGATAAAAACACAAGGTTTAACTTTAATCTACACTTTATTTGAAAAAATTCGACGACGTTTCGCTGACACAGCTGCTTTATCAAGAATGAAAAACAGAATGAAGAGTATGGTATTTTAAACAAATCGTAGAACAAGTTGGATGAATAACAGGAAAATCCACACCGAGCCATTGTACAGTTAGTATGAAAGGTAATAAAACTAATTAAACAAGTTAAGTAGGGGTGAATGATTCACATCTACCTGTTCATTCAAAAGCTTGTCCGAATGTTTGTATCTATTTATTTCTAATGCTTCTAGGGATCTAATTTAGAACTTTTGATTTTATATGTAATATGTCAAAGTTTTTATGGAATGAATGGTTTTCTTTTATTAGGTGGTTTGAATAATTTGAATCAGATTTATTTTTATCGAAGCTACGTTTATGTTCAGATGTTCTTATGCCAAAAGTCCTATAAGTCCTACCGATATAAATTTTATCACAAGAACCGCAATTGAGTTTATAGATTCCTGATTTACTTGATTTTTCAACACGAGATTCATTATTTTTAATATGTTTACCTAAGTTATTAGAAGTTTTGAAAGTTATATTAAGATTTTGTTTGACGAGAAAGGATTTAATATTTGTACTTGCAGAACCGCAGAATGTTAAACTGTTGAATATTTTATAGTCTTTATGAATAGGATATACTTCATTCATTGCTTTCTGATACAGTTTTTACGAATGATTAGATCTATCATATCCGGATTATATGAATTATTAATGGCTATCTGTTTGATGATGTTTAACTCTTTATTATAATCTTCTACTGATAAAGGTAAATTGAGTAACCGATGTACCATGCTGTTTAAAGCTACAACTTTGTGTTGAATTGGATGTAATGAGTAGTTATGTATAATTGTATCAGTATGTGTTGGTTCACGAAAGACCGACGAAAAAACATGATTATTATTTTGTTCAGTGATTTTAAGTCCAAAAATTAATGGAATCGTTCTGTTCAATTTCTATCGTGAATTTAATGTTCAAACGGATGGAATTAATGAAATTAAGAAATAAGTCTAATTGACGAGTAGTTCCAATGAAACATACTAAGATGTCGTCAATATATCTATACCAATAAAGAAATTTAGAAATGAGTGGATGTGTATGAATTTTCTGTTCAATATTATTCATAAAAATCTCTGCTAAAAGTGGACTCAAAGGATTTCCCATGATCAAACCATTTTCACTACTGTGATAGATGTTGTTGAAAGAAAAATAATTTTGTTCAATGCAAACGTCCAACAGATTCAATATTTCTGATTTAATTATGTGGTTAACATGATTCGAATTCAACATGTTTTCGATTAATATTTTGACATCACCTGGAGGAACACTTGGGTATAAATTCTCAACATCAAACGAAATAAGTTTTGCGTTAGGTGGTAGGTTAACGTTTTTATGTTATTTATCAATTCGAAAGAATTTTTATAGAAAATTTTGATTTGAATGAACAATAATTTTAATGATATCTATAAGGTAGTGCGACAATTTCACGGCTGGGGCTGTAACGTAAGATACGACTGGTCTAACGGGGTTATTTACTTTATGCAATTTAATGAGTGAATACAGTTGAGGTGGTTGAGGGTTTGGTAAAATTAATTTGTATTTATCTATTGCTTTAATTAAAGATTTTGCGTCATTTATTGCAATTTTAATATTTTTCTGGAATTTAATAGTTGGATCTTTGTTTAAAACTGTATAGTTTCCGGACGAAATGGAATTTAGAGTTTTAAATAGGTAGTCATTTTTATTTAACGCAATAACAGTATTATCCTTATCTGCTTTTGTAAAAATAACTTCATTTAGTTGAGATTTTTGTTTGATGGCCTTTAAAATATTTTGTTCTTTACTCGGTTTAAAGTCAGCTAATGATTCATTTTTATAATGTTAGATGCTAAATATTTAAGGTGAGTGTTATTAGGAATATTTTTCAGAGAAATTTCAGTATCTATGCCAAGTTCCTCTAAATCAGATTTTATCTTGTTTGATTTAATATTGTGTTTGAAACCTTTCTCCAAGAGATTTGTTTCATCAGTTGTGAAATTAGTATCAGAAAGGTTAACGAATCTATCAACAAATTGATGGTCAGAAAATTTAGTTTTACGTGGAGTAGGTTTCGGTCTTCGTGACACGAGAAACTTTAATTTGCGGTATTGGATGGTATATTTATTATGTATTATTGATCTAATTTTGAATCTATTATTGTAATCTAATGAATCGAATTCAAGTGGAAGAAGTCTGTACAATAACTCGGTATGAATTACCTTGAGATAAATATTGTAGATGTCTCGTTTGTGGAACAAAACCTTGCATTCTGATTTGATCCATATCTTCTGTCCAGAGATAACAGCTCTTCGAGCTGCATAAGTTGTAATGTTGCTGAAAATTGAAGGATGAACAAATCTATGGATTTTCTGATTTCTATTGGGTGTCATTCAGTTCTTCCATCCGCTATAACGTCTCCGTCATAAATGTCACATAGATCACGTCATGTTGCCAAAATTATTCGTTCATAGGGTCGGAAAAGCTGCTCCATAATGTCTTTCCTAAATACTAAACCAGTGTTTACGGATGAACATCCTGTTATGTCTGAATGCATCTTCTATCATAATGTTTCGATATTGAGGCCGAATTAGACGAAATACGGATTAAGGTTTGTAGTCGGTAAAATCACGTTTCGATTTCACGTTTCGATAGACTGCCATAATGGATTTCAGTAATGGTTAGTTCAGGGTAGACGTTGGGTTATCAAAATTTATTTGAGCGCAATAATATTCGATGCCTTTGTTAATGAGGTTTCAGATTAGTGGGGACGGGATAATCTTGAATTATATCTCTCCTGTTTGACTAAATCAAAAATACATTAGATCGAGTTATCAAAATTGTAGCGATATGGAAGAGTATGCATATATCTGCGAAGGTTGGTAACAGCAGATAACTTTACATTTTGATGATCTTTTTGAAATAGTGTTTACACTTGACCTCATAGTAGTTTCAGTTTTAGTACTTTTATTGATTCGAATCGTTATGTAAACAAACTGATTAAATACGAAGGAAAACCTTTCATGGAGTATATTTTAATTAAATTGAAAAATTGAATTTTCAGTATGAGGTCAAACAATATGTTTTATGAAATTTCACAAGAATGTCGATTTTTTTCAAAATTCATGTTCTGCATGTAATTTTATTTTGGGTAATAAAGGTGATAGGACCAATCCTAAACTTTTTTCTAATGGCCCGACATATCATATAACACCCTGTTGAAAAGGTCTCTTTAAGATATAAGGCAAATGTATCTAACTATTTTTATCATTATCGTTATTGTTTTAATTCAAAAAATGTGAATTTTAGAAATAAATAAATATTGATATGTAAATTGTCATGAGATTACTTCTCGGCAATGTATTTGAGAAGCCTAACCTTTTCATCGTCTAAGGTAAAAAGTTGAACTGAAGGGAATGATTTTTTCATTCCATTTCATCAATATGTGAAACCTTTTTCTGTTACAGATAAATTTGATAGCGAAGTATCGTTTATAATGATTTACCTAGAGTAAATTTTCAAATAGTTGCATTTATTGTGTAGTAACTAAAAAATTTTTTCCCTAACTAATGCATCTAACCAAATTGCATAAAACTCAATTTTTCATGTAGTTAGAGCTTGAACTCAAACTGCGGTTGCTATTGCAAAAAACCTGTCCATATTTACCTTCAATTAACCAAGGTTCCATAAGTAAAATTGAGGCACAATACCTACATAGACTTAGGTCATGTAATGCAGTGATGAGGTCGTACAGGTTTTTGCTCTAGTGCTTTCATTTCTCTTAGTCTTCTATATACTGAAGTTAAAATTATATGCACAGATGGATGTCTTAGAGGAAACGGAGTATCTTTTACACAGTTTATAATATTCTCATCATTTTGTATGTTGGCTTGACGAGGTTGTACAGCAGGGGTGCTAAAACTTGAACTGCTGGCGATCTACCTCAATATTTTTAAGACTACTTACGTTCGACTCTGAGAGGATGCAAGTAGTACCTTACTTACTTACCTATCTAGGTAGGGTGTACCGTAGCCTATATAGATATTAGCTTTCCGCACAATATACATTATAGAAGTCAACGTTTGGTTTAGGTTTAGCTAGGTTCTTCTATATAATATCAATGAAAAAACTCATAGTTATTCAAAACTGCGAGTTTATTGGTTGTTACAAAACGAAAGAGTTACATATGGTGTTAAACTTAACTAAGGAGTGACTTTGGATGTTGAAGCGTGGCACTGCATGTCTTTAGCATACTTTTCATAAGATTGTACGTAACCACTGAGTGCTAATCGCAAGCATGATAACATATGATCGTCAGTTATTCGATTGTGATATTTTGACTTAACTATCTTCATTTCAGAAAAAGCAGACTCGTAGATTTGGGGGCTATTTGCCTCAGATTCGGATATTTATTTCATTTTTTAGATATGAAACACCAAAACACCAAAAATTTGTATCAGATGCTGTAGCTTTGAGATGTTTGTCTGATATTATCTGCTCCAACTCAGTTTCAACAGAACATGAGTTCATATTGAACTGACTTGCTATTTCAGTAGCTAATTCCTCAATGTTTCTACATGAAAAAAAGATAACTCATAAATGATGCTATATTTTCCAATTTACTGCAATCATAAAAATGCATATCGAAATGTCGCAAAATATTTGATAATTCAGCCTCATACGTATCATAATTCAACTGAGGAATCCTTGCTTTCAAAGACGAAAAATGGTTCAGATCCTTTCTTTTCAGTTGATCTATCATAAGTTGCTTTTGAATGCGTTTACTCAGCTAATCATCTCGATTATAGCTTTTTCTTCAACTTGAAGCTCCAACTTAATGGTGTTAAGTGCATTGTGACGTCAATCAAAAATGCCAAATCAGTCAGCCATTTTTCGTTTTTCATCACCTCTATCGTCTAGAAAAGCACTTATTTATATATATTTATATTTATATATAACGTCCGTGTGAAGAACTAAATCAATGTGTTCAGCTGACTTCCTATCTTCCGACTGAAAATTGAAGAGCAAGCTACGTGCTCGGATGTAATTCACAATTTTTGTTGCAATGCCCATGATTTCCTCCGTGTTTAAAACTTTTGAACACAAAACGTCCTTGCTTGTGATCAATCAGTTGTTATGCACACTAATTTATATATTGGTAGCTTGTTGTTTTTTACTAAATTGAAGAAAACGTGATATAATCTTCGCCACGGGTTTTTCCTCTCAGAGGAAAGATTGTCAAAAATTCTTCTTCAGCTAACATATCATTGAATACCATCCGAATTAAAATTCACAGCTGGGTAGTGTCTATCATATCGGTGGATTCGTCGAACTGAGAAGAAAAGTATGTATATTTCATGATATCATGTTTTAGTTTATCTGCCATGCCCTGACTCATGACTTCAATACGCCTTGTGACAGTCAGACGAGATAACTGAAGTTCTCTTATAGCAGACATGATTTTTGTTTCATTTTTAAAATCTCCAAATGAAGTGTCATCCACTTCGAATAGTTTCTTGTGTTTCGCCAATATATGAGATATTTTAAATGACGCGATCGTAGAAGCATTTGATTGTTTGGCTTGTCTTGTGAACATAGTTTGTTCTATTCTCAAACAAGATATCAAATCACATACTTTTCGTTTTCTTGATTCACTCTGTGGCGGAAATTTGTTTTCTTCATAATATCAATCGTTTTATGATGCCTCTGTAAGTTACCACGCTTAGGTATTTCAACTGACGCACGACAAATAAGACTAATGAACTTATCCTTCACCATACAAAAGAAAAATTCTTTCTTCCAATCGTTATTAAAATGATACGTTTTAGATTTCTTCGCTGCACTCATTTTGTACTATTTAATTATAATTTTTTTATCGACAGTATTGCCTTCAAGTTACGATTCAGAATGGCTCCAATTCCTGCAGGCGCAATATTGTTATCGGCGTGAACGAAAGTCTCGAATGTTCCAGTCGAACGCGCCGCCTGAAATTACTAGAAAAGCGGCAGGAATTAGAAACACAGATTTTCTTTGACAAATACCGCTTTTGCCTTCGATAAAGCCGCCTTTTGCCGCTAGCAGAGTGTTATTTCATTACGTAATAAATTTTATGTAGTTTAGTTGCCTAATTTTTCTGTTCGATGTTTTCTCAAAAAGCATTCGCGATTGACCGTTTGAGCACCCCTGCCTTAATCCATAATAGTAGTTTTCTTCCACATAAAATTGAAATATCCTCATCATATACACTTGTACAAAGCTCACTCACACGTTTGTTCTTTCAGGAAAGCTTGGAAAATGAAATTAAAATTCTGAAAACATTCGCGTCATATAACAGGTATGATAATAACATCATAGATAAATAACTAGCTAATTACCAACACAAATTATTATTATCCTGTATAAACGAAACAATAAAATATCACAGTTTCAATTATGTTCCACAAATATGTACTATATTATGGCATATATTAAATCAGAATAAAATCAACATAATATGTACGAATAAAAAATTGAACAGAAAATCGTCAATCTTTATATCTTTGACATCTGAAAGTTCAGAACGAGAATAAGCTACGCGAGAATGTAAACAAACTTTAAAAACACACAGTGGCGAAGAAATATTGTGGAAAGAACCGATCGCTTAGCGTTTCATGCTATTGGTTTTATGTACTGATAATTATTTCTGAGAAATAAACTGCCATTTACATTTTGTGAAGCGTTTAAAATTTCAACATAGTACGACGAATTATGCTGAAAAATATCAAAGTTTTAACTCGTGAAATAATATTTCAAATATTCTGTTTCAGGACAATTTATGGATTTCAAAAAGTCCAGATTTAAAATCTTGACTGATATAATCGGGAAACCCTACTAGAAAAGAAAAAAAACCAGAAGTGATATTCAATCCAATTCAATAGTATTTGATTTCACACTATTTCTCTAGGAATTCTGACCAGAAATACTTTGATGAAAATTTTGAGATGGGTTTCGTATCGAAAGATCGAAATCCATTATTTGAAATATTTCCGGATATATAATCTGCGATTTCAGGGTCCTACTGCGAAAAATCGTAATTTTTGGGATAAAATCGCAAATAACTCGGAAACGATGCATTTTAGGGAAATAAAGACCAATAACAGATCGATGCATGTTGATATTACGAGTGAAATCCAATAGTTTGCTCATAAATCTCTCCGAAAATTTTTCAAGAAGAAAAGTATTTCAAAAACAATTCGAGATTCTATCGTAAAAATTCTGCTTTATCAATGATCTCACCACTAAGTCCTCTCTTAGCAGATATTTATAAACCTTTCAGAAAACACAAAAATTCTGAATAATGATAGGTCTGAAAAAATATAATCTTCTGGTTCAGATACGTGAATGATATTTTAGTTGGGTTTCAAGGAACGGATAACTATTAAATTATTTTTAAATTTCCTTAACACTATCCATAAAAAATCGATCTCAATTCAGAATCGAAAGGTTCTCTTATATTAACTTAACTATAACTGATATCAGTTATGATAAAAATATCTAGGAAAAACGCTTTAACAGATGCCATAATCCATTTTAATTCATTTAGTCCCTAAATCATAAACTTGCAGCCTTTAACTCCATGATACACAGAGCGTTTATAGTACCAATATCGGATAATACTTCAAGTCAAAATTGAAATAATTAAACAAATAGCCATGAACAACCATTTTCCAACACAATCTATTATAAGAACTATTAACAAGCATAATAGTAACCGGATTTTGAAACTTCTATACCCCATTATAAATAAAGAAACTTCCAAATATATCTCTAGTAAAGGACATCTATCACCTAAATAGAGAATTATGTTCCAAATTTAATATAAAAGATGCCTTAACCAGAAAAATTATTATTCAATTCAAAAGCTACACTGAATAATTTAAAGAAATCTGGAGGGTACAAAATCGAAAGCAGTGAATCTACTGCATATTCTTTAGACCAAATCGGTAGAGAGCTCAGACTCGATTCAAGGAACATACACATATAAACAAAAAATTTCTCCATTTTCGAACATATTACAAATACAAATCAAATTATAAATTCTGAAAGCGTAAAAATTTTACATATATGTAATAAAGTAAACAAATTGAAGCCCTCAACAACCAATTAGAAGGAAATAATTCCCCCCTCCCTAAGCCTAGTAGTAATTTATATACCAAAACTGTAATGGGTGAGCTAATAAGGCGAGGAACTTCTATATCTCGAAAAATGTTTGAGATAGAAGCAAATTTTTTCTGATTATTGTTTCATAAGTATGTGTGCATGCCTTAAAATTATTTTTGTACATACAGGGTGTTCCATTTTTGCTCCAGGAACAAACATATATTTTTTTTAAATAGCACACCCTGTATTTTTTATCACATTCTGATTACAATTTAGATGCTCTCTTCAGCGATATCTGTTTTGTGGCCAAACAACTATCGGTAGATTTTAAATTAATTAAAATATCGATAATTTCGGGAATTTGGAAGTTTTTTCAAAATTTCTCAAATGCCTCATTCCGCATAATTTACGCATGATATTAATTTTTCTGGAAGTAAAAGTGTTGTAACTTATTGTCAAATGAAGAAACAAAATTTTTTCTATACCGAGTGTTCCTAGTAACCCGGCGAAAATAAAATTTTTCAAACATGAAAAACTTTTTTTTTCAACGATAACACCCTGTATCTTTTTCACGTGTTTTATTTCCACTCAAATAAGCTTTACTTTACCTTTGTTTCAAAAATCTGATGGATATTTCTCAGAAAATTTCGAAATTAGTGTGAGCTTTAGGTATTTCTTGCAATAAACATGCTGTTGATAAAATTCAGACATTGAAATATGTGAATTTCAACACAAAATTAGATTCTTTGCTGTTCAATGAAACTTAAACATCAAAACTCTCAAGGTGTATCGAAATTTCTTCACAAGAAAAGATTCATTTGCGATATTATCATTGGTGCTCAGAGCTAAGTCTTCAGTTAATTGAAATTACTCAGTTCGAATTTATCTCAATAAATGTTCAAAAAGTCAAAATATCAAAGAGATCGAGAATTCGGAAGGTTTTTCAGAACTTCTCACAATCTTCATTCCGTATCATTTGAGTGTGGCAATAATTATTCTCTGAAGAAAATATGTTCCTCATCATCGAAGTAAGAGATCAACTGTTTTTTCATACCCAGTGTTCTTGGTGATCCAACGAAAATAGAATTTTTCGAGATAAAAGAACTTTTTTGTGAATGTAACACCCTGTTCTTTTCACTGAACTTGTATTACTTTTAGAATCGCCCAAAATATTCCGGAATTATCATTAAGAAACGAAATTGAACTGCTTGTCGTGAACGAAACATCTACTGAAAAGAAATGCAAATCAAAATCATAAACACCAATTTAATTCTGTTTCAATAAGTTTTCAAATCAAATTAGATGTTAGAAATGTCCCCCATTTTGACGAATACATTCTCGAAGACGATTGTCAAATGATTCGGTCACTCTCTGGAGAACATTCGGCGTTATACTCCTAAATGCTTCTGTTATTCTCTCCATCATATTTTCCCTGGTTGCTGGAGGGTCTCGATAAACCCCCTCTTCAACATACCTCTACAAAAAGAAATCCAATTCATTCAAGTCCGGAGACCTAGGAGGCAATCTTACAGGACCTCCACGGCCTACTCAATTGCCCTCAAACCTATCATTTGAAAAACCGCGGACATTGCCGCTGTAGTGTGCTGGTGCCCCATTGTGTTGGAACCACATATTGTTTTTTATGTTTTGGGGAACATTAATAAGCAAAGGCTCCAGATCATGCTGCAAAAAATTCAAATAACGTTCGCCGTTCAAATGTTCTTGGAAAAAGGGTCCGATCACATAATCATCATCTTTACCACCCCAGACATTTCGAGACCAACGATGTTTGTGGTCAACAGTTCTCATGAAATGAGGATTTTGAGTATCATAATAATGAAAATTATGCCAGTTCACCAATCCATTCTTATGAAAGGTGGCCTCATCAGAGAAAAGTACCCCACTGAAAAAATTCGGTTGGTCTGCTATTTTATTTGAAGACCATCTACAAAAATCCAATCTTCGCCCGAAGTCCAGGGGCTCCAACTGTTGGTGGAGTTGAACATGAAAAGGATGGAACTTTTCCTTCCTCAAAATTCTTGATACAGATGTCTGACTAATGCCCAAGTCTCATCTCTTGTACTTCCATGAGGATTCTCTACTGCGCTCAAAACAACCTGCATGCTATTCTCTTCATTGAGTACACGCTTAGCTCTCTCATTCTTCTCATATCCAACTTGTCCAGTTCTTTCAAACCTTTCCTTCAGTCTCTCGAATGCCTCTTTCCTAGTATTTGGGTAACGTTGGGAATGAATATGTGACGCCAACAAACAATTCCTCTCACCTTCCCCCAAACAATAAATCATATTAATAATTCTTCTTGGGTAAAATTCATTGTTGCAATAATATTATGTATTTCTCACTTAGACTCACTCATATGATGTTGGAATTATCCAATTCAAAACTGTCAAATCTTGGGGCATTGTGAGTAAACCATAGCATAAGTCTTCTATGGGCACAGGTGGCTTGAACCACAGACTATCGAACAATATTTTCTATCTTCATGTGGTATGCCCATGGAAGTCATACTTATCTCTATGGTTTAATCACAAGTTGGATATGATATGAAATGAAAGAGCTAAGCGTGTACTCAATGAAGAGAATAGTATGCACGTTGTTTTGAGCGCAGTAGACTTTTTGAACATCTATTGAAGATTTCGAACTGAGTAATTTCGATTCAGTGAAGACTTAGCTCTAAGCTCAACTGATAAAATCGCAAATAAATCCTTTCTTGTGAAGAAATTTTGATACACCTTGAGAGTCTTGATGTTTAAGTTTCATTTAACAGCAAAGAATCTAATTTTGTGTTGAAATTTGCATATTTCTATCTCTGAATTTTATCAACAGCATGTCTATTGCAAGAAATACCTAAACCTCACACTAATTTCGAAATTTTCTGGGAAATCTCTATCGGATTTTTGAGAAAAAGGTATCGTTGTAAAGCTTATTTGAGTGGAAACAAAACACGTAAAAAAGATACAGGGTGTTATCTTTGAAAAAAAAAGTTTTTTATGTTTGAAAAATTTCATTTTCGCCGGTTTACTAGGAACACTCGGTATAAAGAAATTTATTTTTCTTCTTTTGATAATAAGGTACAACACTTTTACCTCAAGAAAAAGAAATATCAATCGTAAATTATGCGAAATGAGGCATTTAAGAACTTTTGAAAAAACTTCCAAATTCCCGAAATTATCGATATTTTAATTAATTTAAAATCTACCGATAGTTGTTTGGGCACAAACCAGATATCGTTGAAGAGAGCATCCAAATTGTAATCAGACTATGATAAAAAATATAGGGTGTGCCTTTAAAAAAAATGTATGTTTATCCCTGGAGCAAAAATGGAACACCCTGTATGTACGAAAATAATTTCAAGGAATGCACACATACTTATAAAACAATAATAAGAAAAAATTTTGCTTCTATCTTAAATATTTTCCGAGATATAGAAGTTCCTCGCCTTATTGACTCATATAATAATATTCGAAACTAGTCCCATTTAAGATGGATTGTCACAAAATGAATCAATAAACAATACTTTCAATTCGAACTCATAACGAAATCACTTCGTTCAATCATTTACAATATACGGACGATCGCTACAACAAATTTCAATATCGAGAAACAATATTCTCAGAAAATAAGATGAAAACGAAAATTACAAGTATTTGAACTTGAAACGAAAATTACTTGGTCAAAGTGTAATCATAAAATATTTGATCAAGACAGTTAACACAGATTTTTCTCGAACGAAAATCAACCAAGACCAGTTACCGAAAATTATATCACTGCACGTCCAAAACGATCGTAATAACAGATATTGATGCACCCTAATTCAATATTATAGGGCCAGTTGTAACAAACTGGATCGAACAATCGATTGGACTATTCGACGCGATCATAGGAATTATCCCGAACAATCTCATCTGCTGATCAAGGCCGTTCTCTTGTTACCGACGAATCGGGCAGAGTTCATTACATGGCGCAGTCAAGCAAATATCCTCCTTCCGACGACGAACTCGCCTAGCGCTTTTGTGCCTTCAGGGCCAGGAACGGTAGAAGGAAGCTTGGGTGAGATGAGCTACTCTTCTTTAAATGGGCGTATATAATGAGGAAAATCTAAAACGTTCACTGAGAATGAGCCTTCTCATAAGGCTATCGTTGATTCTTCCGAATGATATACGAATTCGTTAACTATTCATATCTAGATTGACCGAATAATAGTTGGAAAGATGAGGGTGGAAACAGTTTCGTTGATTTTTCCTGTCTGGAATTCTTATTAGAGTCTGCAGCAGAAAAATAAGCTGAATTGAAGTGTCTTCTATCTTGAAAAGTGCCATTTCAGCTTTGAATTTTCATGTATCTTGTCATTAGTTTAATCTTGAAATTCAATGACACAAAAATGGCTTTGGAAATAGGAGTTCCTCCTATGAATAATTTTTGGTTTATTTCTTCAAAATCAAGAATGAACTTTGAAAAATTATTTATAATTTAGGTAGCCAGATGCAGATCATTGAAATATTTCATATGTTTGAAAACCTCCAATCCATTTCTTTAGGTTTGAAAAGAGCAAATAGTTGCAGAAGGCTCAATCTGGAGAATAAGCTTGGTGGATAAGCATTCCAAAGTATAATTTATGGATTATTGCCATCGTGAGTACAGGGTGGACCCAATTCGATGTTGTCGATGTCATATTGTTAGAGTTAGAGAAAAATGATCTCCCTTTATCAAGGTCCAGTACCTTGAAAAACTCATGGATTTTACAAATTTCAACATGTAACATATTCCAATCCTATTGAAGTTAGGTAAAATATACTTCATACATTCTACAGACACTTTTTCAGTATATATATATATATATATATATATATATTTTATATATATATATATATATATATATATATATATATATATATATATATATATATATATATATATATATATATATATATATATATATATATATATATATATAAACAGATTATTTCCCAAATTGAGTAAGCGTACAGCACCTAATACGAACTCGGCTACTTTCATGCTCGCGCACGTTATCCTGAACTTCTATCAATTTGTAATTTCTGTCGGAATATACCTCTTTCACTGTTCTCTCTCAGTCATGTAACGTTACGCTTGCTCCAAATTTTACTCCCTATTTTCGTCCAACTTACGGTAATTGAATCAATCATTTAAGGAGTTTCTCTATACAGTAGATCATAATGAATCCAATCTGAAATCTATATCTATACTAAGATATTAAAAAATATTGTTAAATTTTCTCATCATTGTACTGCAAATCTCAGAGACTAAAAATTTGAAAAGTTATATCGTCATGTCTTTAATATCTCACTTCTGCCAGAACGAAATTGTTTATTTTTGGAAGTATTCATTCATTCGATTAAAATATTGAGTCGAAAAACTGAACAATTGCTTTCTCTGGAACTATTCAAGGTATATAAATTATTCCTCCTAAAATGATAACCAATAATCGCCGATTTAGCCTGGATTCCTTACGGGGCTCAGGACGGCATTCTTGCTCCGGAATACGGTCGATGATATTGCTGAACCCTTCGATTATATAATGATCTCGGCACGTGTCTACATTTTGCGAAAGTTTGAAATGAAGTTGATGATCATTCGTTATGCTCAAAATTGAAATCTTTTTGTTTAGATGTAACTAAGATGAAATTTTTAAGAGTCGTATTAGGACAAGCGTTCCGTGGTACTAGTTAGCAACAATAAGCTAACCTAAACGATGCCTGTAGCGTTTGGGGTACTACAGGGACCTGTGTGGAGAACTTCTGCTTCACACAATACATATTTTTCGATTGAATTATGTGACGCTCGTGTTTATTCAGTTTTGACATAGTACAAGCCCATCAATGCATATTTTTCAAAGTGGTCTCAAGCTAAATGCTTGTTGTAAGGTTGAAACTATTGGAAACAAAATTCAATAGAAATAATATTGACTTGAATATGCTCTTGATATGTCGGAGCATCAATAGGATTTTGTGACTGTCGCCTTTGATTTCAGCTTACCATCTCAGTTAATCCAAATGTTATGAAGCATTGAAACTAGTTATTTTAAATTATGCAGTGATTCTCGAGCATTCATTGAGTATATGAATGATGAAATGATTTAATTCTCTATACGATTTTCATCATAATACGTGATGAATTGATCGAGAATTGTTTGAATGTTCTAAGTAGTCAAAATAGCATTGAGTCCCATTTACATCCAACCAATGGTTTAATCGACATTCGAATGATTGCCCTACATTTTGAAACATTTTTAATGTTCACATACTTGAACAATCCTTCGTCGTAGTCTCTATATCGAAACAGGCGGACTAACATAGGTTTCAGACTTGATATAGGCCCACAAAGAAAACTTGAGAGATGCTAGATAGGGCGATCTAGCCGGCCATTCTATTGTTACGCTCTTACTTATCCATCTACCCAGAAATATTTTGTTCAGATAGGAATAATAATGGGGCGGATTTCTATCATTTCGATACATAATGTTATGATCAGATAAGTTCGTATTTCCGTCAATTATAAGAGTTCTAATAGGTTTCGGTATAGACATTAAGTTTTTGAGGTCTTTGAGTATGATTTTCTCAACTTCATATGGAGATAAGTATCACTCGTTACTGTAGTTACAGCGATGCAACTTCCATTAGAAGAGACTTTATTCGTCAAGAAAACCAAATTTTTTAATCAAGTTAGGATAGTAATTGCTAACTGAAATGTTCGCCGAATAAACGACAATCGTAGTCGTCTTCATTCAGCTCATGTACGTGTCTTTTATGAAGATGGAAGAATACTGAAAAAACATGTCCGGCATATACCAGATATGTCTCAACAATTTCTTCGTCATCACAACTCTGGTGGTATAGTGTTTTTTTTTGTTCCTAAATACGTTGTTCCAACTACTAGGGTTATTAGCAAGGGTGCAGAAAGTTACAAGTAAAAAACTATGTTGAGGTACTTTACAGAGCAATATGGACTATGAGGGTTTGTCCATTATGATATCACAGTTTGTTTATCTAATCAATTTCTCTTATATAACTAAAAATGTTTTCAAAAGAACAATTTTCCCTAGCACTGATTTCAAAACAACGCCTTTATATAATATTATATGATTTCAAAACATCGCCAATATTATATCAGACGTTGCTCTATAAACAATGGACACTCCAGTAAAAAATGTTTAACAGACATTGCCACGCTGCTCATAAGATGCTCATGAGTATACCTTGTATGGCCGGTGCGTAGGTGGGTTGATGTCACCTGATATTGTCTCGTTTGTGGCATGGTTTTCCATGGTGTGATAAAGTCCTTGACTTCTTTCAGTTTAGTCCTTGATGTTTTCCATTTGGCCTCCTACGAATTTAGGATTAGTCGTCACGAAATTTTTGAGACCGAAGTGTGATACTTCTTCTTGCACTATAATTGTCCTATCGTACATCGTTTCTCGTGCAATTCTGTCGACGCGTTCCTTGCCAGAGATTTCTACATGTTGTCGGAACCTACATAGACTAAATCTCCTGTAGCTGCGTGTATTCGCTATTTAATTCGTGTGACCATTGGATTGTCTGAATATACCTGCTGCATACCCTGTAAAGAGCTGAGTGAATCAGTTATTATCAGGGTTTTTTGAATGCCTGCTGCCATGGTGAAATTGATCGCCTGCAGAATTGCAAACAACTCTCCACTATAGATACTGCAGAGAGGAAACAGTCAAAGGCCTTGTGATGACTCTTCTGAGAGAAAAGTAGATGAAACTCCTTCGTTCGACTTAGAGGCATCCGTGTAAATATAAGTGAACTCTGGGTAAGATTCCAGTGATTAGAGAAAAAGGTTTTGTAGAACGACAGGGGGTGATTCAGATTTGTAGAAATTGGAAAGGCTGAGGTTGCTATGGGGCCATTTGATAAGCCATGGTGGGTTTTGAATATTTTTGATGGGAAGAGTTTTAGTAAGAGATATGTTCAGGTCAGATAAATAAGTGTTGATTCGTTGGTAGAAAGATTGTGCTAGTCTTTTTCGGGTTCCATACAAGTCACTCAATCTTTTCGATAATGTGTTATTATACACTGGGTGGTTCCTATAACAGGAAACGGAGAATGCATATGAGAGGATCAAGTAGTGTCGTCTGTACTGCAATGGTAGTTCGCCTGCTTCACTGTATAAGCTCTCAGTGGGTGTCGTTCTATATTCCCTGAGGGATAGCCTCAAGGCATTGTAGTGGATCGCATCTATGATTTTCAAAACGAATTTCGTAGCTGTGGCATATATAATGGAGCCATAGTCGAGTTTAGATCGGACCAGAGCTCTGTAGATCAATAAAAGGGTGAGACTATCAGATCACCATTTCAGATTGGAGAGTACGCGGAGGAGGTTCAGTCCACTCTGACATGATACTTTGAGATATTCTAGGTGTGCTTCCAGTTTAACCACCTGTCAATAATCATTCCCTAATATTTAATCCTCTCTATTAATTGGATATCATGACCCTGAAGTTTCAAAGATGTTTTCGGTGTTTCTTTTTTCGAAGAGAAAAAGATACGCTTGGTTTTATCGGCGCACATTCTGAAGCCTGTAATGAAGAGCCAGTTTTCATTTATAACATATCCAGTTTCCTTGAATAATCCCGTTAACTCAAGAAGGTATTTGTGCTCAAACTTTCTTCTAGGGTTACTTTTGTTGAAAATGCGCGCAGTTGCTGTATCACATTTATTATTTTTGAATAATAAACTCAGAGTTTCAATGCGTTCCAGCAGTATGTACACCATCTTCAACTAAATTATCGTTATTTCAGGTTATCGAAATTATAGAAAATACTATCAACGCATAGATAACCTACCGAATAGAGGAAAACATGGATTGGGCACGATCAACGAACGAGGAGAAAGATTATTAGACTACAATCAAAGTCAAAACCTATACTGTATGAACACTTTCTTCCAGAAACAAAGACAGCGGCGATGGACATGGCAGAGCCCGGACGGGAATACTAGGAATGAGATCGATTATATACTAACGAATAAAAAACATATTGTAAAAGACGTAGCAGTTATCAATAAATTTAAAGTCGACAGTGACCATAGGTTATTAAGAGCAAAAATAGAAATCGTGGCCAAAAAGAAAGAAACAAGCTGATACGTCCAAAACGCTTGCCAACAAATGAAGACCTAAAGCAAAATATTGTTCAATATCAATCAGAACTAAGCAAAAACTAACACCTGAAGAAAACTTAACTCGACTAGACATTAACAGTCTTGAAAGAAAGATAACGGAAGACATACAAGTGGCAACAAAGACCATATGCTACAGGGCAAGAACAAAACCTAAAAAATTAAGCCAAGGCACGCTGAGGTTAATGGAAGAAAGGAAAGTAATGGATAGATTTAATCCAGAATACAGGAACTGAACAGGGCTATAAGACGAAAGACTAGAGAAGACATACGAAATTACAACACAGACTATATACAACAAGTCATAGAAAACAACAGTAACATGAAAGTCTTAAAGAGAATTACTAACACCGGTAGACCCAGAATACATCAATTGAAAAACAACCAAGGTGAAATAAAATATGAAAAACGGAGATAATACAGATTGTTGAAGGCTTCTATACTGACCTGTATTTGTCTAAGAAACCCAAACCTGAAACAACGAATCTTAGTAACATAACAAATGTCGGTTCCGAGGACATGCCTGAGATTAACATTGATGAAATACAACTAGCCCTCAACCAGATGAAAACGGCCGGGCACCAGGCGAAGATAACATTACAAGCGAAATGCTAAAATTGGGAGGACAGGTCACTTTGGAAGCAATAAAAATATTACTGAATGAATGCCTAACAGAAGGTAGTGTTCCGGAAGGATGGAACAATGCACACGTTGTGTTGTTGTACAAAAAAGGTGACAAATTTAAGATAGATAATTACCGACCTATTAGCCTTTTACCACACCCTTATAAATTGTTATCAAAATTATCACAAACAGATTGACAAACAAATTTGACAGCTATCAACCGGCAGAACAAGCAGAGTTTCGCAGAGGATATAGCACAACAGAACACCTACAAACTCTTCGTACACTTATTGAAAAATGTCACGAATACAAAGTGCCAATACACCTAGCCTTTGTAGACTATAACAAAGCCTTCGATTCTATAGAACTGTGGGCAGTATTTCAAGCCCTCGATAATGCTAGAATAGATTCGAGATATAGAAACATCCTACAGAATATATATGAACGAGCGACTATTCAGGTGAGACTAGACGATGACATGCAAACCAAAAAATCCCGATAAATAGGGCGTGAGACAAGGCGATGTGATATCGCCAAAATTGTTCACACTTGCAATGGAGGACGTGTTTAAGAAGTTGGAATGGGATAGAAAAGGTATAAACGTGGATGGAAAATTCCTGAACCATCTCCGGTTTGCAGATGATATAGTTCTAATAAGCGATAACCTAGAACAACTCCACGAAATGATGCTAGAACTCAAAAGAACATCGGAAGAAGTAGGATTGGAAATGAATCTGACAAAAACTGAAATATTGACAACGGAGGACGCAATATTGGAAGTCGACGGCAATGTTATAGAGAAAGTGAATGAATATCTATACCTTGAACACACTATAAAGATAGGTAAAGACAATCAAACTGCAGAATTGTCAAGAAGAATAAGAATGACTTGGGCTGCTGTTGGAAAACTAGGATTTGTCTTGAAAACAAACAAATCCCCATTAACCTCAAAAGAAAAGTTTTTAATATGTGCGTTCTCCCAGTGTTAACGTATGACATGGAAACCATGACTCTCACAATAAGATCTGCTAACAAACTTAGAACCACACAACGCGCAATTGAAAGAACTATGCTTGGAGTGAGCCTGCGGGATCACATACGTAATGAAGAAATAAGAAGGAGAACAGGCGTAGAGGACGTAATCACGAGAATAGCTGCATTGAAGTGGAGATGGGTTGGACATGTAGCAAGACAACAGGATGTAAAATGGACTAAGCGAATAACTCAATGGAGACCACGCTTATACAAAAGGGGAGTGGGGCGCCCCCAGAGAAGGTGGCTGGATGACATAAAGGAAAAAGTAGGAAGAGGATGGTATAATATAGCACAGGACAGAGAGAGATGGAAGCTAGAAGGGGAGGCCTATGTTCAGGAGTGGACAGAGAAGGGCTGAAAAAGAAGAAGAAGACTATCAACGCAAGTTACCTGTGTTCTAACGAATAACTAAATTCAACAAATCTGGATGAAAAATTCAATCATGTGTAGACTGACAACAAACCGACATATGCAATCGTTTTTATTCATTTATTCAAAAAGAAGAAATGTAGGTTTTTCTTGAGAGAATGATATCCTACGTTTCTTGTTTCATATTCCAGATCAGCCGAATTGTGTACTCTCCTAAGCACAGTTGACTTGATAGTTCTTAACATTAAATGTTAAGGTTTGCTCGATCTTCTATGAATTTGAAAAAAAAACATTAAATTGAACAACCTTTCTAACAAATATTTTTCCTATCAATCCTCGATTTCAACTCGCCACATCCTCTTCGATAACGCAAATAATTACGTAGTCATATAGAGAACGGAATCACCTTTCCAAAGAGGTATCTCACCTTTGGGGAAAAGCTACTAGGGATCAGATAAGAAAAGAAAGAAATATGTAACAAGAAATAATCCACCTTCATTCAAAAATCTGTTTCAGGAAATTCAGAGATAGCTCAAACCGGGTACGCGATGTATATAAGATTTCCTAACCAATAAAAGTTTTGTCAATAATTTTTCTTATTTGTTACATTCTGCCCTTCACGAAAAATATCAAGATATAAAATCCTTAAGTAATGTCCAAACTCAGGAACCGCGAATCTCAGACATAGAGAGTTCGTAAGCTGTAAATCCACGCTGTAAAATATAAAGTCGGTCGGTGTAATAAATACAGGATAGAATACAATATATTTATCTTCCTTCACCGAAGTTATCTGTTTCGAAAGTGGATAGCTTCACCTGTCCCTACAACATGTGCCGTATCAAATTTAACGACACCTGTATAGTCGCGACCGTACACAGTGGTTCCTGTGAATTCGTTTGTATCGATGGCAGAAGGTATCTTTTAAGAAATAAAAGAGCGATAGTCGATGCAGAGCTTGTGAAATTCGTGGAAACAATGAAAAGTAGATTTAAAACCCATTAATTTGAAGAACCTTTGTCTGTAGACTTGGAGACAATCTCCATAAAACGTGAAATAACACAACTAAAATTATAGCCCAGTGAATATAGACATTTTGGATCTGAAAATTGGTACACGGTTTCGTGATAAAGTTCCAAAATTACAGGATGTTCCGCTTCCTTGTAAACTTTAACAATTGATTGAACTTATTTTTTTAACATTTTCCTTTTTGAATGTAGGTAGGACCAGGACGGACCTGTTTTCGCTTGGACATAGGGAGTCGGCAATGAGATATTCAGATTGCTTCAGAATACCCAATAGAACAGGGGTGCTCAAACTTGAACTGCTGGCGATCTACCTCAATATTCTTAGACTACTCACGATCGACACAGAGAGGCTGCAAGTATGTGTAATGCAGGGTTGTCGTACATACACGATACATACTAGCTACCTATCTACCTAGGTAGGATGTACCGTAGCAAATATAGATATTAGCTTTCCGCACAATATACATTATTTTACTCAAGGTTTGGGTTAGGTTTAGTTAGTTTCATTATTTCAAATTGCGAGTTTATTGGTTGTTACATAACAAAAGAGTTACATATGGTGTTAAACTTAACTAAGGAGTGACTTTGGATGTTGAAGCATGGGACTGCATGTCCTCAGCATACTTTTCATAAGATGGTACGTAACCACTCAGTACTAATCGAAAGCATGATGACATATGATCGTCAGTTAGTCGATCTTCAGCTATAAAACACCAGAAATTAATATAAGATGCTGTAGCTTTGAGATTTTTATCTGATATAATTTACACCAACTCATTTTCAACATAATATGAGTTCATGTTGAAATGACTTGCAATTTCAGTAGCTAATTCCTCAATGTTTTTACATGAAAAAGCATAACTCATAAATGATGCTAGATTCACCAATTTACTGCAATCATAAAACGCATTTCGAATTGTCCCAAAATATTTGATAATTCAGCGTTAAACGTATCATAATTCAATTGAGGAATCCTTGCTTTCAGAGACGGAAAGTGTTTCAGATCATTTCTTTCCAAATGATCTATAATAAGTTGCAATTTACTTTTGATAACGGACAGTTAGGCAGTGATTAAAGCTCTAAACTCCTACGGTTATCGGAGCATCTCTGTCTGAGAATGCCGTCAATCTATGAAGCAACTTGCTGAGGGGAACAAACTTTTCCTGTGGTGGGTGCTTGGCCACGGAGGCATACAAGGAAATGAAGCCGCTGCCGAACTGGCCAGATCAGCTGCTGGAATCCCACCTATCGGACCTGAACTGTTCTGCGGTCTAAACCCTCCTAACTGTACACTGCCCACTGAGATACCATCTCAGGGCCAAATCGGAAACTGCAACATGCAGAATGTGTAAAGAAGGCGATGAAACTGCCGAACATATTATTTGCAGTTGCATCGCAACTGTCCGTCAAAGACATATACACTTCGGTAGCGACAAGCTAGAGCCGCACGAAGTAGAAGCGAAAGCTCCCAGGGAGATTCTTAATTTTGTGAGGGATTTAGACCTACAGGAAGATGAATAAGTAGGGTTACGAACAAAAGACCAACTTGGTCGCAGTTCGGAAAGGCTTGCAAAGCCAAACGACCCCCACCAATGTAATGTAATGTAATGTAGTCATAAGTTGTAATTCACTTTTGAATGCGTTTACTGCGCTAATCATCTCAATAATAGTTTTTCCTTTACCTTGAAGCTCCAAGATAAAGGTGTTTGAGTGCATTGTGATGTCAGTCAAAAATGCCAAAACAGTCAGCCATTTTTCGTTTTTCAACATCTGAGTCTCATCACCTCTTTCGTTCAGAAAATCTGTTATTTCGGGCAATAATTCTAGAAACCTTACTAGGAATTTTCCGCGACTCGAACGCCTGACGTCCGCGTGAAGAACTAAATCAGTGTGTTCAGCTGACTCCCTATCTTCCAACCGTAACTTAAAGAGCTACGTGAACGGATGGTTTGACAGAACTTGTTGATGTATAATGCAATGGAATGAATAAAATGAAAGGAAATCTTTATTAGCTCGACGCAATGCCACAAAACTGTTTTTGTTTCCAGTCATTGCTAGTGCTCCATCGGTTCTAATGCACACTTATTTATATATTGGTAGCTTGTAGTTTTTTACAAAATTGAAGAAAACATCATATCTATCTTCGCCACGGGTCTTCCCTTTCAGAGAAATGACTGTCTAAAATATTTCTAAAGTTTGAACCAATGAATGTGAGTTCTGCTGTGTTGTCAACTGAGTTTTCTGATCATGATGCACAGAATATCTATTTAGGATTACCTGGTAAGAAGGTCAAACTACCAAATTTCAAATTCCGTCTAACAATACAAAGGGGTCTGAACACCATGCATGATATTCTTCAGCAGTTAAACTGGGATTTTGCTACAGATGAGAATTTGGATCCATATGAAGCTTTCAGAATTTTTCACCAAAATTTCTTGGACTCTTTTCTTATATCCTTTCCTGAAAAAACTGTACGTGAGAGGAGAATACATGACAATGGCTGGTTTATCAATAACTTGAAGGATCTACGAGATAATTTGTGACTGGTGAGTGGTCTTCACGATAAATATAAAACTGAGCATTTCAAAAATTTGCGCAGGCGGTTTCGCGTTTTATATAGAGTGGAGCTAAAGAGAGCAAAAAATGCATACAATGACAAATTAATAAGTGAATCCTCGAATAATTGTCAATAAAAAAGAAACAAAAATAGCAATAGTTTTCATAACACTTTGAGTCCTCAGAAATTCAATGACTGTTTTGTCTCGATTTCGTTGCAGATTTCTAAAAGTCTTGGTAATTGTACCGGAGATCCTGCTGCTACGTTCAGAAAGGACCACCGCCTGATGCGAACTTTGATTTTTCTGGAGTCAGTTATGATGAAGTAAGGGATGTTGTCTACCATCTGAAGAATAGTAAGTCCACGGATTACTATGGACTGTCCACTTTTGTTTTGAAGAAGAACATCAACTCCATCATTTGTCCTCTCACTTCACTTGTGAATCGATGTCTTCGGGCGAGGGTCTTTCCTGGATGTCTCAAGGTCTCAAAGGTCTTTCCGATTTTCAAAAAGGGGGAGCGAGAGGATGTTGCAAATTATCGGCCTATTTCTTTAGTACCACTTTTTTCTAAGGTAATAGAAAAACTGATGTGTAATCAAATTGTTAGCTATTTTGAGTCAATGAATCTTTTTACAAGTAACCAATTTGGTTTTAGAAAAGGCAAGAGTACCTGTGATGCTGCTATTGGTTTTGTCAGTACTGTTGAGTGCCCTGAACTTGGTTTGCACTTATTGACACTTTTTCTTGACCTGTCCAAGGCGTTTGACTGCGTCTCTCATGACAAGCTCTTTTGGAAACTTAGAGCCCACGGTTTCAAGGATACAAGCGTTGGTTTCATCTGCTCATTTTGGTCTGGCAGGCAGCAAGTTGTCTTCGACAGTGGTGTTTTCTCTGGGAAGAAAGCAGTTGAGGTAGGTGTTCCACAGGGTGCTATAATGGGACCAATATTGTTTATTATTTTTATAAACGACTTCCCTGATTTCATCTCAGCTGCTTCAAGTAGCATTTATGCGGATGATACAGCGGTCTCAGTGAGAAGTA
This sequence comes from Cryptolaemus montrouzieri, assembly GCA_013387265.2. NCBI lineage: Eukaryota > Metazoa > Arthropoda > Insecta > Coleoptera > Coccinellidae > Cryptolaemus > Cryptolaemus montrouzieri. The sequence goes on from JABFTP020000165.1 coordinate 35,289,123, forward strand.
CAGATCTTGCTGAACTACGGGAGCTGTCGGGGGAGGCGCGGTCAAGTGCCTTGAAATGGTTCAATGGTAATGAACTCAGTATGAATGTAAATAAGACGCAGAGCTTGTTGATAATTCTGAGACATGGAGCTGGTATGGATCATGATGAGAGGAATGGAGAATGTTTTCTCGGTGTCCACTTAGATTCCGGTCTTAGATGGGATATACATTCTAGTCACTTGTCTTCGAAGGTTAGCAGTAATATATTTGTTCTGAGGAATCTTTCCTGTCCAGTTTCACGGAATATCTTGAAGACGGCTTACTTTGCACTGGTTGAGTCCCATCTAAGATAGTGTATATTGGTGTGGGGCAATTGTGCGGAACTTCAGGCCTTGTTCAGATTGCAGCGCCGTGCCTTGGCTATAGAGAAAAGTGCAAGCATATTTTTGAAAAACTTAATATACTAACATTGCCATCTCTATACATTTTTGAGTGCCTTGTCCATGTGAAGAAGAACTTCCACCTATTCAATCTCAATGCTCCACTTACATTCATAACACCAGGCATACTTCTGATATGAGAAACGATTATCTTAGGTTCAAGAGATCGCAGAGGAACTCAACCCTTCAAGGCTGTGAATTTTTTCAATTTATTACCCATTCAAATATAAAATATGCCTCTGAAGGAATTTATAATTCAAATCAAGAGCACATTAATAAGTAATGTTTTATATTCCTTCGAAGAATTCAATAATATAAGTTTTCTTTTCTATTCGCTAGGATGGGTAAATTTTTGAATGTTTTGAATTTTCTGTATCCCTGTGTAATGTACTATATATTACTGAATGTATTCCTTGTAGGTACTTATTTTTGTTTTTACTGTTTTTAATTGACAATTGTCAAACTACTTGTGATTCGATTCTGTAGTAATGCATCAACAAATTATCTATCTATCTATCAAGTTCCTGCAGAATGTGAAATTATATTTAGCCTAACAGCAATAGGATTCGAGATATCGTCACATGTAGAATCTCCAAAACTCTGAAATAATTCAAAACTGAAAAAGATTGCGGAAATCCCTTTTCACCAATAAGTTTTTACGAAAATCAAGTTTCTGTCTCTACAATATTTCACATAGACACCATTCTAGAGCATCGAATTTGGTGCACCCTGTACTTCATTTCAACTTTTAAAGATACCAAAATCTATGTAGTATTGACAAATGTTAACTTCAATTTTATGTTACTGTGGACGCTAACAAATAAGATATTACTTGAAAGGTGGCCCAAAAAGTAACATTTCATTTGAATTTCCATTTAATAAATTCAACACCATGACATTGAAACCCAAAATGACATGAAAGAAACTTGAGGAGGCTATTTTCTCAGTTCTTGTCAATGAATGAGGACAGTTCCGATCCAATGTATTCAAAAAACGCGTGCCGTCGCAAATGAATCATATTTTCATTCGAAAACGGCTGATTCGAAGAAAAATTTCAGGAGATGAAAAGGTTTCAGAATTGAAGGATATTTTCAATGAATATCCTTAAAAAAGACCAGTAGCTCGCTTCACATGAATTTGATGGGGTGAAAGGTAGCATGACTATGAAAAAAATATCACCCTGTATATTTTCGCGACTAATGGAAACTGACGCGTCTTTTCTGCAAACTGCAGCTGAATCCCTTGAAAATTACAAGTGTTACCGACAGAAACCTAAAAAAAAACTGAACTTCAACACTCTCTATCTCGAGAACAGAGGACTTTATAACATATGTTTATGGTAATTTTTTTCCATGTTTTTTTGATGGGGAATCTCCTGTAGAAATGAAGTACTCTGAACCTGAAACACCTTGTACATAATTTTCAATAAATTGATGTTTTCAAAAACAAAATTTTATTTGATTTCGTTCCTCACACTATCTGAATGAAAATTCCGAATTACAATTAGTGTTGAAACAAAAGCTTGGCAATTTCGTTCCTAATGGAGTCTTACAACCGCAAATGTTTATGATAACATTTGTTCGCCATAATGAAACTTTTTGTACAACTAGCTTTTATATTTAGAGTATTTCTCATATTTCATTCACAATTTATATGAAGTTCAAGTAACGTAAACAGTGAAACTCCCCTAGTGAAAGATGCTCTGATGTCATCACAAAATAATAAATCCCGTCATTGCGTTATGATTTCTCGACAGCGAAATTAATGTGGATCTTCTCTCGCAATCCTATATTAATGAGATGGCGATGACAATCCTACCCACCACATGTGAGCCTTTACGGGAAAATTATGCAGATGGCTTCGGGCGCGGGGTCAGGCCGGCCTTGGTTCAAGTCGTTGCTCCAAGATAACTAAATAAGTGGATTAAATTTCTCATCTCTATTGAGTTCTACATTGAAAAATATCCCGGATTGGCTATAAAAAGATATCTAGGAATGGAACGTAGTTTTTGCCAACGGACGGTCTCTTTACATTGAGAAATGTGAGATGTTTGTGGAAGACATGAGAACGTGTTTTATCTTGACGAAAAAGCTATTTTCGTCTGCAAATAGAATTGGTCCATATAATTTCAATTCTGCTGCGATTTGTGTATTAAGTACACTAAAACTCGCAACTTCACCTGTTTCAAGTACGAGTCAGGAGATCTACTCAAGTACTAACGAAAAATTTCATCTTTTGAGAAATAGAAATTATGTATAGAAGTCATCTTAATGAAATTATAGTAATAACAACCGCAAATACAATCAATAGATCTTACAATGAAAATTTGGAACAACAACAGCAACAATACCTAATCCATCAATTCCACAATAAAGGGTATACAACAAGTCAAAAAATACCATAACAGAATGCTAACGGAACAAAACAATTAAACAATCTTACACCAACAATTTTGTATCACGGTTTATGGTCACACAAATCAAATGAAGAGAGCAAAAGGGACAATTCAAAATCACCACAGGAGTGGTCATTTAAGTACTCCCTGACACCATAGGCCTTATGTTGGAGATTCGCCTTGACAGATCCTGCAAATGTAGATCTCGGTATCCGCCTTACAGAGAGTGGGAGATGGTTGCGCAATAGAATACCCTGGTACGACGGGGAAAATTCATACTTAATAGTCCAATGAGCAGGTATGCATAAGATGTTTGCACCCCACGTCGCGTGATCATGAAAGCTTGAAAGTCTTGCAAACTGTTGCTCGTTAATACAGTGAAAACTCCTTATTCGCCCTCCTACATTCGCGTTTACTCTAATCACAGATAGAAAAAATATGAGCCAATTCCTATATTTTCGGCTAAATATTTCCTTATTTTCGGATTTAATCCGTACATTGGTATATATACGTACATTAATAAATAGAATTGGATATCCTTTGTAAGGACGTCGTCAAATGGACCAATAAAAATTTAAAATAGATTTTATTACTACTACGACCTAAATATGTTTTCAAAAGATGTTACCACTGCATTGGTTCGGCTTTTCCTTTGGCAAAAGCCGCATACTCCGCGGCGGTTTTTCTCAGAACGTGAAGCGACCTTATTACTAAATGCATAAAGTATATCGTTAAATGCCACTTCCGTCCTTTGGTTAAAGCCACTTTGCGTTTATTAATGTTTCATATTTCCATTGGTTACAAAAATTGTGATCGTGTAATATGTTTTTACCGTTGTCTTCTTACTTCATAGTGTAGCCTAGAAAAATTGAAACTCCAGTTTTAATACGAAAATATCTGTGTTAACATAGATATTTTGAAAATAGAAATGCTTGATCGTTTACGTCTTGGAAAATCGTTTGTATCCATATCCCGGTTATTCAATGTTAAAGAATCAACTGTCCGATCGATGAAAAAATCCGGAGATGAAATATAATCGTCTAAAGCAGGGATGCACAAACGGTCGATCGCGAGTGCTTTTCGAGTAGATCTCAAGAAGAAAAAAAATTTTAATAAGTAGGTAAGTGAACTACAAAAATTCATAACGTAATAAAATAACACTCTGCTAGAGGCGAAAGGTGGCTTTATCAAAGAACGCGCGGTACTTGTCAAAGAAATGTCACGTTTTTTATTCTTGCTACTTTTCTAAAAATTTGACGGGAACATTTGAGACTTTTGTTCACGCCGATATAAATATTGCAACTGCAAGAATTCGAGTCATTCTGAATCTGAAATTGAGGGCGATACTACATCGATACAAAGTTTATTATTAAATAGTACAAAATGAGTGCAGTGAAAAAATCTATAACGTATCATTTTAATAACGATTGGGAGTAAGAATTTGTCTTCTGTATGGTGATGGATAAGTGCATTTGTACTATTTGTCGTGCGTCAGTTGCAGTACAACTTAGAGAGGCATCATGCAACGGTTCATAAAAACTATGGAAAGGAGTTCCCACCACAGAGTGAATTAAGAAAGCGAAAAGAACGTGATTTGATATCTTTTTTGAAAAAAGAACAAACCATGTTCACAAGACCAGCGAAACAATCAAAAGCTGCTGCGATATATCTCATAATTAGCGAAACACAAGAAACTATTCGAAGATGGATCGGTTGTGAAGGAAGCATTAATTGAAGCGGGTGAGACTTTATTTGGAGATTTTCTAAATGAAACGGAAATCATGTTTGCTATTAGAGAACTTCAGTTATCCCGTCTGACTGTCACAAGGCGTATTGAAGCCATGAGTCAGGATATGGCATATAAACTTAAACATAAAATCATGAAATGTACATACTTTTCTTTACAGTTCGACGAATCCACCACAATCATTACTCTGAAAAGGAAGACCCGTGGTGAAGATATATATGGCGTTTTCTTCAATGCTGTAAAAAACTACAAGCTACCAATATATAAATTAGTGTGCATTACAACCGATGGATCACCCGCAATTACTGAAAACAAATACGGTTTTGTGGCACCGGTTCGAGCTAATGAAGATTTTAGATTTTAGAGGAAATTATGGGCATTGCAACAAAAATTGTGAAATCCTTCCGTGCACGATGCTTGTGATGGCGGCTCTTCAGGATGCAGTTGGATGATAGGGAGTCAGCTGAACCACTGATTTAGTTCTTCACACGGAGGTCAGTTGGTTGAGCCGCGAAAATTTAGTCGCTTCTCTAGACGAAAGAGGTGACGACAATCAGATATGAAAAAACGAGAAATGGCTGACTGATTTGACATTTGACTGACATCACATTGCACTTAAACACCATTAACTTGGAGCATTAAGGTGAAGGAAACACTATTTTAGAGTTGATTAGCGCAGTAAACGTATTCAAAAGTAAATTGCAACTTATGATAGATCAACTGAAAATAAAGGATCTGAAACATTTTCCGTCTTTGAAAGCAAGGGTTCCTCAATTGAATTATGATACGTATGAGGCTGAATTATCAAATATTTCGGGACATTTCTAAATGCGTTTCTATGATTGCAGTAAATTGGCAAGCATAGCATAATTTATGAGTTAACCTTCTTCATGTAAAAACATTGAGGAATTAGCTACTGAAATAGCAAGTCAGTTCAATATGTTCTGTTGAGAATGAGTTGGTGCAGATTATATTAGATATACATCTCAAAGCTACACCATATGATACAAATTTATGGTGTTTCATATCTGAAGATAATTATCCAAATCTAAGGCAAATCGACCTTCAACTGACGGCAATGTTTGGGTCAACTTACTTCTGCGACTCTGCATTTCTGAAATGAAGGTAATTGAGTCAAAATATCGCAATCGACTAACTCACGATCATATGTCCGCATTCCTGCGATTAGCACTCAGTGATTACGTACCATCTTATGAAAAGTATGCTGAGGACATGCAGTGCCACGCTTCAACATTCAAAGTCACTTCTTAGTTAAGTTTAACACCATATGTAACTCTTTTGTTTCGTAACAACCAATAAACTAGCGATTTCGAATAACTATGAGTTTTTTCATTGATATTGTAGAGAACAACCTAACTAAACCTAACCCAAACCTTGACTAAAATAATGTATATTGTGCGGAAAGCTAATATCTATATATGCTACGGTACTCCCTACCTATGTAGGGTGTATCGTGTATATAGGACAACCCTGCATCACATATACTTACAGCCTCTCAGAGTCTATCGTAAGTAGTCTAAAAATATTGAGGTAGATCGTTCAAGTGGTTCAAGTTTGAGCTACCCTGTTCTATGGGATATTCTGAAGCAATCTGAATATCTCATTGCCGACTCCCTATGTCCAAGCGAAAACAGGTCCGTCCTGGTCCTACCTACATTTAAAAAGGAAAATATTCAACTTCATTGTCAGTAAAACTTGTTCGTGATCCAGCAATAGAACAAATGAAAGTGGTGCTGTCTTTATGGATCGAAGACCGCTATCAACAAGGTGTGCTTCCGACGGGTCGAACTATCCGGGAGATGGCAAAGCGTCTATACACACATTTTAAGAGAACCTAATGGTAGTTGAGGTGCTAGAGAAATGTTGTTGCAATAAATTGAAAGTGCGACAATCACTGCTAAGTATTAAAATCGTTAAATAATCTGCATATTCAGTCATTGCTGTACCTGAAAAACATGCAGAAAAATTCACAAACTGAGTAGGTGATGAAGGTTACAAATCTGAGCAAGAATTTGATGCAGACGAAACTGCACTGTTTTGGAAGAGAATGTAAAATAAAAGATTTATTTCCAAAAACGAAAAGTCTGCCGTTGGATATAAGGCACCAAAGGATAGAGTTACACTGCTGCTATGTTCTAATGCCTCTAAAGATTGTGTCATTAAACAACTGATGCTTTATAGATCCCTGAATCCCTGTGCTTTAAAAAATCGGAACAAGAACGACCTGCCAGCGTTTTGTCGTTCTAATGAGGAAGCTTGGGTTACAAGAGCTACTTTTTGTGACTGATTCCGAAATTGTTGTATTTCAGAAGTTGAAAAAAATAATTGCTACTTTGAAGCTGTTCTACTTTTGGACAAGGCACCAAGTCGCGAACTCGAAACTATACATCCCAATATAAAAGCAACATTCTAACCTAACCCAACACTACGTTTTTGTTTCTAACTATGGACAATGGAATATCCAGGCCTTTAAGCTCTAGTACATTAGATGAACCTTCAAAAACGTATTGGATAATATGGAATATGATCCTGATATAAATATTTTAAGATGCTAGAAGAAATTTGACAAAGCAAAATGTATCTTAAACATAAAAGAATCAATGGAAGAACTGAACCCATACACATTGCAATCATGTTGAAAAAACTGTTAACTCTTCTGACTGTGGGAAATGACATAGAATCTGTGGGAATTCAAATTTGAACAGATTTTGAAAAAAATTTAGTGAAGGTTTAATGGCGAATGAGCTTCGTGATTTCTTTATGAAAATTGATCCGTCTATGGAACGAAGTCTTATTTTTAAGAGGCAGATTGCTGATGTCACTGCTGAATATCAGTCTGAATTGGAGGAGCTTTTGAAGACTGCCAAGCAATAAAGAATTACAAAATTTTCCAAACAATTGCCTAGGTCTAAAGATAATAATCAATTCAAAAACTTCATAGAATTGATTTTTATATATATTTTCTTTTTCATTTTGTCACCAAGTAAAGTCCGATACAAATTACCATTCCATGTTCACGGGATCTGTATTCGCGGTATATTTACTAGACACATAGCTCGCGAATAAAGAGCTTATAGCGTATGTAGTTGAGATAGTTGCTCAAAGCTTTTTGTGCACCACTGAAATGTCAGAAAAAAGAATATATGGTTTCGACACTCAGTATATATTTATCTGAATGCAAACGTGCTGATCTGAAGAAATAGGTAGTAAATGATACAGGTTGGGGCATGGCTAACTCCCACTTTTTAAAAAATCACTGCACAAGAACGGGAGGTGCTAGAGTGGTGCCGCTGGTTTCGTTTAGAAGGGCGGATCGTGTACTTGCAGTCTTGTACATGTCTTGGTCGGGTGAGTAGCGCGCGTTTGTTGTTGAGACCTTTATCAAAACAAGTGAATCTGTTATCGCGACGCAGCGTGCCTTGCGCACGAAGTATCGTTTGAACTCTTCTCAGAGTGTTCGCGACCGGAAAAAAACTTGGTGTGGATGCTAAAATTCCGAGTAACAGGATCTACACTACATGTTAAGAAAATCTGCCCGCCTGTCACCGTCAGAATTCCTGAAAACATCGCTTGAGTGAGGGCGTCGATTGATCAGTCTCCATCGTTTTCGTCGCGCAAACATGCTTCTGCTCTTCAGATTATGGCTCGAACAGTGAGACGAATTTTGCATACTGATCTCGGGTTATACAAAATCTTGGTTGCAAAGGAATTGTCTCCGATGGATTGGGAAAAGCGTGTGTACTGTTGTTAGGCAATGTTTTAACCCACTGGGATCTTATAGACGAGCGTCGAAGCTCATTTTCATCTTTTAGGGTGCGTGAATAAGCGGAATTTTCGCTACTGGGCACGAAGAAACCCTCTAAATCTCCACTAAAGATCCCTCACAGCCCAAAAGTCACGGTTTGGTGTGCAGTATCGAAAGTAGGCATCATTGGATCTTACTTTCTTGAAGAGGGTGACGTTACAGTTACCGTGAACTCTGACCAGTACTGTGGCATGCTTGAGAATTATTTTCGCCTGAAAATCCAGGAATTGGGTGAAACCTACGAAACAGAGCTTATGATTTCAGCAAGATGGTACCACTGCGCATACAGCCCGTCGACCACGATCAATTCTTCAGGTGATGTTCCCTAGGCAGGTTGTTTTCTCACACACCTGATTTGAGCCCATGTGAATTTTTTCTGTGGGGCTATCTCAAGGGTGAGGTTTTTAAACATCGTCCAAGGACCATTGATGAGCTGAAAACCGCAATTGAAGAAGAAATTAAACAGATAACCCATGTCACAGTTGTGAAAGTCATGCGGAATTTCCATGAAAGGCTAAACATGTGTGTTGCCCGCCTGGGCCATCATTTAGACGATACCATTTTTCAAACTTAACTGAAAAAAACAACATTATATGACCTTCCTGTCGAAATAATTTTTTTTTCTGAATATCTCGTACAACGTTTTTACCAACCCTTTGAAAAGTGGGAGTCAGCCGCGCCCCACCCTGTATTTCGTTTAGAGACAGAACGATGTTGCTGAGAGAAAAATAGTTTTCATCGTGCTGGTCGTTAAAACAGATGTTACGAAATTTGTTTTGTTATTTCCTTCTTCCATTTGAACAAATCGACGAATATCTCTTGCACCTAAAGCTCTATTTATTTAAGTTTTTGCCTCTCTATTATTGTCTGTATGTGGGAGAGATTATAGGCCCGAAATAGCACAGAAGCTTTGTTAGTTACAACGCCCCCCGGGCTGCTGACGTTATTATATCACAGCTGATATAAGGATTCGAACAACGATAATATCTGGTTCAGCAATGGAATTGATCTGTGAACTTTACAGTATTGCGCCAATGATAACAGGAAATGTAATATCGTTTCGTTCTCGAGGGACCATTTCATGATTTACGATCTTCACATATGTTTCAAACGGTTCTGATGAAGGTTCAAAGCGATGAATGCGCCAAATGAACCTTTAGCGTCTTCACAGTGAATTAAATGTTACTTTGAGAAGTCATAACGTATTTGTTTTAGCCAGGATTGGCAAAAAGGAATTTGTATCAATGTATTCGAATGAATAAATTGTACAGAGTGACACGAGCTCGATAATCCTCTGAGGTTGGACGCCCACGTTACAAATATACAGGATTCTTGATGAATATTGGCCAAATTTTGGACATCCTGTATCTTCTGCGTTTATTCAAACAATTTATTTTTGTTTTCGATCAATCGATTATCTCGAAATTTTGTATTTGGTTCTTTTGAGTAAGGAACTAACTTGTCTAACCTAACACTGTGCCTAGAAATTAACACACTGAATTAAAAATTTCAATTTATTTAGAAGAAGTTTAGATATATCGAAGAATTACTTTCCTCCACGACTATCACTGAATGTAATGATCTGAAATAATTTTAATAAAAAAATTTAAACATTCTCGCTCTTGAGTTTGCATATACAGGGTGTTACATAAGAGTATGTCAATACTTGAAAGGGTAAATCTATGTGCAATTTTAAGAAAAATGTTCATATAAACGCTTCGTCACAGGGTGTTGAAACTTCTGGTAAAAATTGGTTTTTACTTCAAAACTCCTGCAGTTTTTAGATATTCAGCCCAAATTTGGAATGCAAGCTATTTTTTACAGCCACCATCATGACATGTCCTAGATTTTAAATGAAATTCACAGTTTTTTCTTTTCCGAGATCATGTCTCTTTTTGACCTTTCGAACTTTCTCGCAGTACGCCGCTGATCAGCGTACAATCATTTTTCGTCATCTTCGTTCAATTCAAAACTTTTTGACACTTGTAATTTTTCGTATCTACAACCGTTTTCGAGTGAAAAATTATAGAACTTGAACTATTAATAATAGAAATACTCGATAGGTATACCCAAAATTTGCTTTTATTTTGATACCTCGTCTTATGAGACTAGACTTATACTCATTCAATATACAGATTTTTCTAAAGCCTTCGACAAAATAAGTTTCGATATTCTCATTTTAGACTAGCCGAAGCAGGTGTAAGTGGTTGGTTGCTTGAGTGGATCCAATCGTATCTACTGAATAGGTCACATTTCGTTATTTGAAATGGTTTTAAATCTGAATCTTTCATTAGTACTTCTGGGGTACAGCAGGAAACTCATCTCGGTCCTCTTCTTTTCTTAATTTATATAAATGACATAGATAAATGTTTCCGGCATTCCAGATTCTTGCTCTATGCAGACGATCTGAAAGTTTTTAGATCTATCACATGCTTAAGGGACTGCCTTGATCTTCAACTAGATTTGAATAGCTTGGTTGAGTACTGTAGAGAAAACCAATTATTTTTGAATTTAAATAAATGTTTCACGATAACTTTTACTAGAAACCATTCCCTATCACTTTTCAGTACTCAATTGAAATTCATTGCTGCGACGTGTGTCCACGGCTTTTGATCTAGGTGTCACTTTCGATTCGAAGTTGCTCTTCGATGCACACATAGATCGCATAGCAAATAGTTCAAGTCGAATGATGGGTTATATTTTCAGGAAAAGAAGGAATTTAAATATGTAAAATCACTTATCACTTTATATTATGCTTACATCTACAGTAAATTAAATTTTGCCTCATGTATTTGGAACCCTCGTTATGATTGTTATTCCAACCGACTTGAACGCATTCAGAATAGATTCATACGGTTCATATGCTTCAAAAGTAACTTTGTTATCCTGAACCACGACTACGCTCCTGCCCGTAAATATTTCAATTTATTGTCACTTGAAAATCGTAGAACTATATCTGATATTTTGGTTTGTTTAAAATATTGAACTGCGTATTTCAGGTACCTGAGATCTTGCACATAGTTACTTTTAATGTTCCTATGAAATCATTGAGGCACCACGACCTCTTCTCTATAACTTTTAGAAAAACTAATAGTGCACAGAACTCCCCTATCGATAGGATGCTACGTGTCTGCAACACGCATAGGAGTATCAATTTGTTTGGGGTCACATTGGCCTCTTTGAACAGAACATTACGCTTGCTCTTTACTGACTGATATAAAATTCATTCAATCGTTCGATTTTGTAGTATTCATTTTGTATTTCTTTTTTCATTCTTTCTGTGAATACAACTCACTATTAATGTCTTATGTTATACTTTTTTTTAGAATACTAGATTCTATGTAACTAATATTCATCTAGTGAATGTCAGTTTGGCTTCGGCTGTGGACATTCCTTATATTGTACTTAAATAAATAAATAAATAAAAAATAAATAAATATCAAACTAAAGAATTAAATAAATTGCTGGAAGTGTCGTCCACCTGCAAAAATACAGGCCTCTGTCCTACGCATATTATTACGCACTCTTTGGAATATTCCGGTGGTATTTTTTATCATGTCACAAGAGGTTATTATTCGATTTCTCAATTCTTCTACATGGTACACTGGAGTTGTATAAACTAAACTTTTGAGATAATCCGATAAGAAAAAGTCTAAATTACTTATGTCTGGGGACCTAGGAGGCTATGGTTCTGGCTCACCTCGACCTATTTATCGGTTGTTGAATGTATTTTTCGAGATTTCCCAAACTTCTCCACTGAAATGTGCTGATGCCCTATCATGCATGAACCACATGATGTTTCTCACCAAAAGTGGCACATCCTCAAGCAATAAAGGTAACTCGTAATTAAGAAATTACCGATAAGCGGGATCGTTTAGTCTGTAAGGCAAAAGAATTGCCCCTTTCAAATAATTTCCAATTATTCCGACCCAGACATTTAGTGAGAATTGTTCAAGATGATGAGATTCTTCAAGCAAATAGGGGTCTTCCTCAGCCCCTTAATGATTATTGTTAATTCTTCAACTCTCACTTCGATGCATCTTCCGGTTTTGCCTATATAGAATGTCCCACATTCACTGCAGTGTATTTTATATACTCCGCTTTTGTCCAATAATTTTGTTTTATCTTTATTATTAACTAACAATGAACCGAAATTCATTTTATTAGTGCTGATGGTGTTACAAGATATGTAACACTGAAATGATATTAACACCATCGGCAGTAATAAAAAGAATTTGGGTTCATTCTTAAAAATTATTGGAGAAAAGCGGAATATGTAAAATACACTGCAGTGAATGTGAGACATTCTATATAGACCAAACCGGAAGATGCATCGAAAAGATAGTTGAAGTATATAAAAGATCTATTCTCCAAAACAAAAAATTCTACCGGTTTTTCGGACCACTGCATCAACAAAAATCATTTTATAGATTTCGAGAATATTGAACTCATGCATCCGGGTAATGAAGGAAAAAAGATGGCATCTTAGAGATTATTGAAATTACGTCCGCTCATAAGAGAAACCAGCCAATTTGTAATGACCAACTAGACTTCAATTAACCTGCTGTTGTGAATGCCGCTATACATAATTAAAATCAGTCATTTTGAATTTAGTATTGTATTACTCTTGATGATGGGCTAATAAACCGAAACATATGTCGAGTATTTTAATACATATTTGTGAAATCTTTGCCAAGTGATACACCAATCATTTAAAAAACATCTTGTATTAAATGTTTATTTTGAAAGATCTAATTGTTGTTTCTTTATTTTGACCTCTGAGTTCAGGAGACTCTTTTTTATTGTAATTCAAAACATGCAGTTTTGAAGTATAATTCAACAAAATTTTTTTTTCTTGAATTATTCTCTTGGTTTTCCGGCTGTGATGGCTTATCATGTCTGCGTTAGGCATGGGTTTAAGCATTTGAGGTGTAATTTCATGGAAAATTTCCTGAGTTAGCTCTGGATATAGAAGATTTTTCGTACAGGAGGGATGATCAGCTTGCTCAAGAGTAAGTACTGAAATTAATGAGTGTCCAAAAAGCTGACTTCGTTCTCAAATGTTTATGGAATCAACAATACTTGCGAAGAAGTTAGCAGCATAAAACGATCAATATGATTCCCTATAACTGCCAAAATTTGGGCCAAGTTGCATTCAATTTGGGACTACAACGACCCTTCACTAGTTTTCTGAAGCTCTCTTTTATCTTTATCTGCTGCCGCCTTGCGAACAGGTATCTTTCCTTCTGTTGAAAAAATTCAGAGTACGTGTTCCTTATCAAAGTCCTTCATTGTGGTCCTTTTCAAATTTGCATAAAGAAGATGCTCGAAAGTCTTTGAATTATCTGATTCCGAACTGAACTCTTAAGCTATGTTCTCCCAATTATTTTTTTTGAAAATTATTGGATTTACTCTTGCATTCAATAATATCTTTTCATCTCACAGGAAATAGAGAAAAAGATGAGCTATTGGAATTGGCCATGAAAGAAAACATTTGAAGAAATCATGAGAAATAAAGGAGTGGTCTGCTTGTCGGGCCAGTTATACTTCCCAATCGTCTCAATTCAAACGAATTTTTGAATCTATTAAATAACGAAATAATGAACATTCTGGAAGAAATGCCTATAGCTATTCGGCATCACCTTTGGTTTCAAATGGACGGCTGCCCGGATCATAATTCTAGAATGGTCCAGAACTGGATAACTGAGAGATTTGGAGAGAAATGGTAGGTCGATTCGTGCTAGTGAGATGGCTACCCAGAAGCCCTGACCTTACGCTGCTTGATTGTTAATGTTTATAGAATTCCGTTCAATACTTGAGAAGAATTAATTGAAAGGATTCGAATCTGTTGTAACGAAATGAGTCAAACACACATTGAACTTCAAAGAGTAGTTGATAGTTCAAGAAAAAGATGTGTTGAGTGCATTCAAGAAAGAGGAAGACATTTTGAACACCTGTTATAGTTTTGAATTTTTTTCCGTGAAAATATTATTCCTTAGTATTTTTAGTTCCTGTTCATGTTTCGTTATATAATATAAGATATTTGCGTTTTCGAATTTTATGTTCTTATTACTCTTACCCATGATATTGCTGGAAGAAAAATAGTTAGCTCAAAAGTTGATATACCATTTTAAGGCCAGTTGAATATAGCAGTTTTTACCAAAAAAAAACTGGCTACTTATTCATCAGTTTTCAGTGGTACAGCTTACAAGAAAATACCACTAATTTTGTTCATTTCACAATTTTTTCATTTAGCCTTTTACAACACCCGGTATACAAAATAATTTTACCATTAGTACCTACCTGTCTTATAGAAAATTCGATGCTCTTTCTGATGATATGGTCAGATGTAGAAGTAAGAATAACAGTTATATTCTTGTTTTTATAAAGAGAAGCAAAAAATTTCGTAAAATCAAGAAGTGTTATATAACTTGATAATTATCAACTTTCAGAAAAATATTATAGGACATTTTCTGTTGCAAATGACTTGTACTATCATGTATCGAAGTTTGGCACCTTTTATAGTAGACACCCTGTATATTTCTTAGTATGAACGTTCTCTAATCCTTCTGAAGCTCTAAGGATCTGGCACAGAAAGTAAATACCAATGATGATTTATAACAATATTTTGAAATAAAATCATCAACTTTGTAAGCAAATCGCTCAGTGTTGAGTCTTAGCCTTGCATGATATAAATATTTTATATCAAAATTTTTTTTTCATTATTGGAACGACAGGCAAAAGATAATACTCCAAAAAATCCAAGATATTAACGACAGAATAAATTTTTAAGCGTATTCAAAAAGCTCCAGAAGAATATAATAACCCAACGTTGGCATAGAAAAGTTCATTGAAGTTCTGTCAACTTTTTGTTAACTTCATGTCAGCTAACAAGAAGTGAACAAAGTTTTATACAACCCAACTGAAATTGACTAAATAGTAACTTATTGCTAAAGTTGACTGGTTGTCAACTGGTATGAAATATCGTTTTACACTACCGGGTCCATGTATTCCCGCTGCTTTTCTTTTCTTTTTCTTTCTGAATACTGTCAATTGAAGACCTGGTTATACTGAAAAATGAAACTTAAACACAATAATTGTGTTTGCAACATATAAATAGATTAAATGTTACTAAAGCATCAGTAACTGGCTTCTTCCTCAGGTTCCTTGTTTTTGTGCTTTTGAATCATACAAAAGCTTGCTCATAGTCCATCTCCTTCTCAACGAGTGAAAGGCTCATCGTACTTTGAATGTTCTTTATTTCTATATTCTGTGTATCAGTATATATTTCTTCCAAATTTACGGATTCAATAATCTCTTTCTATTCAACAACTACATAATATCAGATGAAAAAATATTATTAATATCAGAGAATTCATGAAACAATCCAGAAACTATAGTGGATCAGAACCTACTCCTTCATTTCATCATTACTTCAGAAACTGTTCTTAAAACTTCAGCTATTCCTTTTTTGGGAAATACTTCAGCGCTCCAGATCTGGTATCTATCTGGTTCCCCCACAAGCTAACCCCCGAACCCTAAATTACAGATGACAACGCAAATTCGGCAATATTAATTCCCTCGAAAGTTTATTGCCCGAAAACGTGTGGCTTCACTGATCCCGACATCCGAAATTATCAAGTGATTCGACAGTTTTCCGATGACACCAAATTACGCGTAGAGGCGGCGGGGGAGATTGATTACATTTTAAAATGAGTGTAGATACAAGGAACGAAGATTTAACTAGAGAAATGTCGTAACTATTGTCACTAGATAAAATGGAAAAAGTTGAAATGTCTTCTCATTCGACATGCTAGTGATTTCTTGTGTATAACCTTTGTTCGTGTCAATATCCAAGCCGGGAGTCGATTTCTGACTCTACACTACTCCACGGAATTAATGCACCACTTTGCTAATGTTGAATTTCGATACCTTCATCAAGACATATGTGTTCAAGATTTTTTTGTAAGCGATTACAATATGATTCTCTCTCAGAATTCATTTTCATATTTCTTTTATTAAATTCTTTCGTAGATATCCTATTCTTCTCCTATTTACAGTATTGTGCAAGAATTGAGCTGTTCAATAAATAATCCTAATCCACATGTCATATTCTTGACGGAAACTGGGATGAATAAACCTGACCCAGATATTCTTATCAAAATTAATGAATACAGTTCTTGGAGAAATGATAGAGTCGATCTTGTTGCTGGTGATGTGATGTAGTAATCTACTTGTTGAAAAGATCGTCAGAACCTTTGCAGTACATCAGAATAGGCTTGATTTTCTTGGTATAGAAATTTAACTTATTAATCAGAACAAAAGCGTTATTAACGGCCTAAATTATTTCATGGTCCATAGGTTGAAGCGAAGACGTCGTGTAGGGGGGTAAAAATGTATTAGTCTGGTCTATGTTTATCGACCTGGCTAAATTACTAACGAACCTAACGACATGTTGACTAATTGCTGTGAATAACTATCAATATCTACCCATCTTATCATCGCGGGCGACTTCAACTGATCGGACTTAGCCTATAACTACAGTTTCTGACTCATTCAATACTTTCGGCAATTTATAACTGATTTCATCGTTATTCCGCTAATGACCGAACTAATTAGATTCCGTACAAATAGCTCACCTTCTACACACACAATACTGTCACCAATTATGAGCACTTCTTCACTGAGACGTTGTATTATAGCCTCTCGGCATTTCTGATTTTGTATTGTTTATCGACAAAATTTTTCTCAACTTTAACATTTGCACAGAGTCCAACAGTGTTTTCATCAATGTCATTAGCTCAGACCTGGTCTGGAGAGTGAGTTTCCGTCTTCCGGAACACACTCATGTACCCTACAGATGTGGAAAATATTAAATTCCATCTCAATGATTGTTGTTAACAAACTGACACGCAAAAGGGCATTTCTATGAAATTCATACAAACCCTGGATAGACAAGGAAACGTTACTCTCAACAGAAATCTCATCTGTAAAAAATTTTTGGACAGATCGATTAGTGTTATCTCAATACCTTCGAAAGTAATGGAAGCAGATATCACTGACATTATATCGGTATTTTTAGCTAACAACTCAATCATATAAACTATGCAGCACGCTTTATAAAGAGAAGATCAACTGCTACCTATTTTTTGACTCGTCTGAATCATAGCCCCAAGATCCCAAAATTCCGACTGATGAATATATGCTTATATTGCTGACAGAATAACGAGTGAAAGGATGCTTCATAACGCTTATAAACTCAATACTTTATATTTGAAAGAACATTCCCAAATTATTTCACAGAATTGAAGAACAAAAACTTGAAGGATTATCAAAATATCGTAAAAGTCAAAGAAATAATGTAATGAAGAAAAATTCTCAAGTGAACTTTGCCTCATTATTCACTACTCTAAAAAATTATCCCACCACTTATATTCTGCCCAATTATTTCAGTGCATTCATAATTTTGCGTGTTTTTCTTGCATAACATATCTTGAGGATGAAATAACTTATAACGAAATTCAATGAATGAAATAAGGAAATGAATTCGTTAGAAAGATCTTATCGAAACAACGGTTGTTCATACAATCGAAGGACAATATTCCAGGCTCCCACTACTGTATATTTCCGTCACTGGCCTTTATAACTACCTCACATCTTCGATTCATGTTCACTGTGTTCGATTTCACTAAGGCCTGTTCTGTTGGAGTCTAAAGTCTAGCTATATGACATCGAATAGTTGCAAGATTAGCAGCAGGTGGTTTCAAGGTACGTTGTCTCCTTTTCATGGAATTTCACAGTCGGGTTCAGATCAGGTTTCCGCGAAGGCTACGTCATAACATCGATTGCAGCTGCATCAAGTAATTCTCTCAATACTACGGCACTATGCCGAATTATCATGAATTATTTTGCATGCAAGGAAATTATTGTTTGACCAAACGTAAGTTAGAGTCTTCTAACGAAAAATTTGCAATGTTGCACTGTCAAATCGTTCATTTATATTTATAAAACCTTTGTGCGTCGATCTTTCCTGAATAAATAGAATCACCGAGTTGCTTGGTGCTCTATAGTGAGCTTAGAGCCTGTGATAGATCTCCTGGAATGTAGGTGATGTTCTGCGAAACATTTTGAGGCAATTTCAGTTCTAACAAGTGGAGTGAAATGTTCGCAATAGAATGAGCCACGTCAAGTCTCTACTCGTTTTTACTATAACTCAAACTTTCTGGAGAACAAATCAAGGCTTTAACACAATCATCTTGGTTAAGACGTCTTGGATTACGTTTCCTAAACAATTAATCAACGAAAGATCACAAATATCGCAACCTTGCATTTCTGGAGGATTGTTCCAGCAGACCAATGTTGAAAAAACTGAAAAATAAAAGGAGAAAAAAAGAAATTTATCCATTGAGCGTTACTTTAATTGTATTGAGAACATAAAAAGATATCATCAAAACATTTACTGTCGTGATAAGAGTATTGGAATTCCACCACATAATTCATATCTTAGAGTATAGTTACAAGGTTTGTATATAATGTAATGAGAATGATTCTTTCAATTTTTCATTCAAATATAATTACAATTTAATTTATCAATAGTTCCTTTGGGAAACCACACAGCGCTGGAGACGGTCCCTCCAATCATCATAGCATTGCTGGATTTCGTACACTGGAATAAATAGATAGATAGATAGAGAGATAGGTTCAATCACTTCAATAAATGTAAATGTGTAAATATACTGAATGTGTTAAAATAAAATTCAAAATGTGCAACTGACTACAAAATCCATTGCTGAGGCCTGTGCTTCATGAAACCCTGTACCGCATATTATGCTTTCCACCAGTTGTTGCTTCACTTTACGTTTGAATGCCATGACTGGTACTGCTCGGATTGTTGTAGGTAGCCTTTTGTATAATTGTATCGAGGTATCTTCGTTCCTCTGCAGATAGGTATAGTTATGCCTGTAGGTTGTTAGGTTATTCTTGAATCTTGTATAGTATTGATGTTCAGTGCCACATGAGTGAAAGAGGTTAAGGTTCTTCCTCACATAAGAACAGCACTCTAGAATGTAGATACAAGGGAGTGTGAAGACCGTTTCAGCGATCGAATGACGTTCACAACTTTCCCTGACGTTTAACTTCAATAATTCTTTATACAGCTTTTTCGAAATATAAAGACTTTCTCACTCATGACCGAATTTCGCCAGAATATGACACCATATATAAGGTGAGAATCTACATAGGCATGATCCGATAAGAGCGATGCTGTTTTATCATCAATTCATGATAACATTCTCGGCGCGTAGTATGTCTGAC
The DNA here is from genome assembly GCA_013387265.2 of Cryptolaemus montrouzieri. Classification (NCBI taxonomy): domain Eukaryota; kingdom Metazoa; phylum Arthropoda; class Insecta; order Coleoptera; family Coccinellidae; genus Cryptolaemus; species Cryptolaemus montrouzieri. Next base: position 35,308,823 of record JABFTP020000165.1, read on the forward strand.
CTGGGACATGCAAATCAGCCTGAAGTATTCTGACTCCCAAGAAAGTATCGGTATCTTCAGCTTAGATGGTTTCATTTCTGTTTTTCAATAAATAGCCTCAGCTATTTATGATGTTTTGATAATTTCAGGTATCCCAAAATGACTTCTCTTGAGGTGATTTTCGATTTTTGTTAAGGAGAAAGAGTCACTAGGACTCAAGTCTGGTGAATATAGAGGCTGAGGAGCTACAGGAATGTTTTATCGGCTGAAAACTCTATTACTGAGACTGTAGTGAGACATGGTGCATTGTAGTTATGTAACACCCAGTTGGTTTAGATGTTTGGTTTCACACGTCGGTGAAAGTGTTGATCAATCATTTTGCAGTGAGGCACAAACTATCAAAAAACAAATCAGCATACATTTGATCTTCGACCTGCTCATTCGTGCTTGTTTGGTCCTTGGAGAGGTTGTAGTTGCCACTCCATGCACTGGCGTTTGGTGTCTGGGACATACTTAAACACTCTAGATTTGTCATCAGTAATCACGTTCCAGAAAATGGAGATCGCTTTCAATCGATCCCTAAATGTTGAAGTAGATCCGTTTGGTCTTGGCAAAGGTGTGATTCCAATTTAACTGTTCCGTAATGATTCTCATTGTCGAATGTCGATTTGAACACTCAAGATCCCGGACTCTGTTGACATTCTCATCGGTGCTTGCACTTGAAGGCCTTCCGCTTTGTGGTTCATCTTCAGTCGACTTGACAAAACACTTTCTCCATGAAGCTGCCGGAGTTTCTCATATGTCTCTATTCAATTGTTGGTTCAAGTGTGAATCAAAACGCAAACTAACACCTCATACAAAAAATGCCAGATTGAAAGCGACTTTGCCAGTCTCATTCACGAACCTCGTATAAATAGATTCACATATAATTGTATAATGCAAAACAATTACGTAATCTCAGTTAACATTAAGGAAACAATGTACTTGTTCCTCGTATAACGAAATCTTGTTCGTTTTTTCAAATATCCTTTTAAAGGTCTTGAATAAGGAAATTGCTTTACACTAACATCAAAACAATCCAATCAAACGTTTGTAGTTCCGGTCGTTCTAAATTCGTAGCTTCTTCCGTGAAACTCGAACTCAATGAGGGTGAAACAACAACACAAATATTACACCACTTGAGCGCAACACACGGGAGTTAGCTGTGTTACCCGATCGCCATTGCCATTTCCACAAGACACCACGCGATATCGAGTGCATTTATTCGTTTGCGTTACAACATTGTACCCGGATTATCCTTCTGGGACTCGTTCGGAATCCTAATACTGCAATTTATCCGAAATCGCGAGCCAGAAGGGGGCGCTGAGTTCGTAATAGTTTGAATATGGCAATCGGAGTTAACTAATTCAGGAAATCTATTTTTCACGATTTCTCTAGCGAAGATAGAATGTCTAGGTGAGGATGCAGGGTAGGATTTGATGGAATTCAAAATACACTGTGATGAGTTCATGGAATTACTAATTTCATGTTTGTGCGAATTTCATAATGATTAGTGTGTCGTAGTTCCAAGAGTTGGGAAATGTCTGTTTCTTGTCTAATTCGTGATAATGTACTCTACATTCTCACAGTTGTCACCGGTAACGAGATGATTCCTCACCGATGTAGTTGAGCACTATTAATGAATACTTTAATCTACTTTTTTCGAAATGGTTGTCGATCTGAATTCTTCATAATCATATGAAGTCAACGCAGTTTTAAAATTTGGGTAAGTATGTAGTACCCTACTGAATAATTCGTCATTCCCAAAAGTATCAAGAGCTCTTCGTTATTTCTCGAGTAAAAGGAAAAATTAGTGTTATGAAAGAAGTTGCATTTTCTTTGGAACATGTAGGCGTATCAAGTTGAAATTAACATTCCTATTTCCTTAAATCTCTGAATCTATAAAAAGATGAGTTCATGGAATTATTAGTTTCATGTTTGTGCAAATTTCATAATGATTATTGTGTCGTAGATCCAAGAGTTGGGAAATGTGAGTTTTTAGTCTAATTCATGATAATGTACTCTACATTCTCACAGTTGTCACCGTAATGGGATGATTCCTCACCGATGTGGTTGAGGACTATTAATGAATACTTTAATCTACTTTTTTCGAAATGGTTTTCGATCTGAATTCTTCATAATTATATGAAGTCAACGTAGTTTTTAAATTTGGATAAGTATGTTCTACTGAATATTTTGACATTCGCAAAAGTATCAAGAGCTCTTGGTTATTTCCCCAGTAAAAGGATAAACTAATGTTATGAAAAAAGTCGCATTTTTTTTGGAACGTGTTGGCGTATCAAGTTAAAATTATTATTCATCTTTCCTTAAATCTTTGAATCTAGAAAATGATGGGTTCATGGAATTATGAGTTTCATGTTCGTGCAAATTTCACAATAATTATTGTGTCGTAGTTTCAAAAGTTGGGAAATGTCAGTTTCTAGTCTAATTCATGATAATGTACTCTACATTCTCACAGATGCCACCAGTAACGGGATGGTTCCTCACCGATGTAGTTGAGCTCTATGAATAAATACATTGATCTACTTTTTTCGAAATAGTTTTCGATCTGAATTCTTCATAATTATATGAACCCAACGCAGTTTTAAAATTTGGATGAGTATGTAGTATTCTACTGAATATTTTCACATTCATAAAAGTATCAAGTGCTCTAGGTTATTTCCTGAGTAAAAGGATAAATTAGTGTGATGAATGAAGTCGCATTTTCTCTGGAACGTGTTGGCGTATCAAGTTGAAATTATCATTCCTCTTTCCTTAAGTCTTTGAATCTACAAGAAGCAATGTCTCAAAGCACAAGTAGAGAGGAGAATCAGATAACCGTTAAATTGTAAAAAAAAATTATATAATTGTGATGAAAATTGCCTCCTTTGTGGGGGATAATAATGTTTTAAATTATGTCGCGATTCAGAGGATTTTCAAGGTAAATTATAACTATAATAATAAGGCGTTTTATGATAAATTACGAGTATTACTAATGTAATCATATATAATGAATGCAATGAAACTTGGCGATATCGATTGACGGTTAATCGGATGCTTTGTGTAAAAACGCCCCTAGCTATAGCTCCTACAATTCTTGATCGATTTCTCTGAAACAAAAACCGAATTGCATCCTAAATGGTATTCTGATAGCCCAAGACATTTTCATTGGTCTGTTTCTACTAGAACTAACGGAAGTTGACTATGACCAGGACATTTAAATATGTTAACTCTTGTTTCGTTTACACATTCAAGTTGATTAATTTCTGTCGAAACTAATTATCACTTTAGACGTTGTATTATCGGACAAAAATAATTGTTCAAAATTCACATTTTCCAAATCATTGACATAATTCGCTGAATGGGCGACAGTTTGAGTTCGTGATAAAATTCTGTTTCGGAAAGTGTTTTAGTCATTGTTTCACTTCACATAACTCAAATTATTTCAAATTTTGGGTTGGATCATATTAAGGGCTCTGGATGGATGCCATTTGCAATTATTATTGAGGATATTATTATGATTAGGTTTAATCTGCCTCCGTTAGTGGAAATACTGATACCGACGCCGAGGGCCTGGATTTAAATCCCATGTAAGGTATAGATATAATATGGTGTGTTTGACTCATGGATATATATATATATATATATATATATATATATATATATATATATGTAAATAAACAGTCATCAAATCTTGAATTATCGTAATATTCTTCGTAGGTTTCTTTGCGAAAGAAATAATGAGTTAGTTTCATAGGTTTTCTCTTTAGTTTATACTGTTCAGAATCACATTTATTACTAATTCATTGGTAGAAATAAAGTTTCGGACCAGCCGAAGCAACTACTAAAATTTCAGAACGATAGCATCATTAATTCTTCATAACCGTCTAATAGGTCACTCAACTGGGAATACCCTGTTTATATATATAATAAACTAACACTTAACACCTCGATTTTCCAGTTTTAAAATGAAAATATGGAGAATCGCTAGGACCCGTCGATTTTCGACTTGAGAGGGAACAACTTTACCGATTTTTTCATCCCTGTAACTTCAATTTCCTACCAGGGGTGAGCACAAAGCCCTGATTTTGTATAGGGACGTTGTGTTGCGATACCTCACTTTGAAAATCTTATCGAGTACTATCTGACCCTAAATTTTCGCTTACTCTTTTGATTAGTTTATTAAGTGCTGAAAATGGGCACCATTCACGTTCATGCAGTAAAATAAGTTTTGCTCAAATCGTTCACGTAACTTTCTCAACATTTCTGGTTCAATTTGACGGTATTCAATAATGATCTGGGTAGCATTAATCATAGATTTCAGGCGACCACATAGAAAGAAGTCCAGTGACGCCAGATCTGGTGATCTGGGTAGCAACTCAATATGTCCGCTTCATCAAATCCAGGCCTGATACACAGGTTGAATGGAATGAGGTGGTGCGCCATCTTGTTGAAAAATGATCGTTTTATGGTCTTCTTCATTCTCCAATACTTGCACGGGGGCTGGATAAATAGCGTTCTGTAATAGGTCTTTATAAATTTGGCGGGTATAAAAAAAAGGGCCGACGACGTGATTTCCATACATATCCGCCCAAACATTTAACTTTTTGGGGATGCTGAGTATGGTCTTCCCGAAATAATCTTGGATTTTCCTCTGACCAGTACCGACAGTTATGCCTGTTTACAGTGTAAAATGTAGTAAAATGAACACTTTTCCGAAAAACAGATATTGAACATGTAGTTTGGATTATTGTTAATAATTACACGGACTACTTCACAGAATATGAGTCAATGATCAAAATCATTCTTATTCAGTTCCTAAACCAATCGTATCTTAAAAGCGTGAAACTAATGTTTTATTGAAAATTCTCATGGTTGTTGTGCGTAAAACACCTGACGTATTGGACAATTTTCTAGTACTAAGGGTCGGATTCATCGCTACGTGACCTAAGATAGCCACTTCATTCGCTTCGTCTCCTTCATACACCCTCTTTCTGTTACCGACTGAAATAGTAGCGTCAAATGCAGCAACCAGTTGCACAACGTAAGCAGCGGATACATTTTTTCAGAATGTCGTTCGTTCAATAAAGCCCCTGTTAATCGCGCAGAGTCTTTATTCCTAAAAAAATAATTTTATCATTTCTACCCTCTCTTCTATGGAATACAGCATTTCTATCCTACTACAAATTTGCAATCACTTTGGAACAGTTTCAACGTTCCTGAAAATTCACGATAGACTAACGAGAGACTAAGGTAAATCAAACACATGGTATGTCTACTTTTTCGAACAAAACATTAACAAATAATAAGAACATTGCATACCTCAAGACATATTCAACATAAGCTAGCAATACACCAGCGTTCTCTACTGCAAGGAAGTTAATGATGCCCATTTTCAGAACTTAATGAACTAACCACAAAAGTAAGTAGTCGTCCACTTAGTTAGCTGCCATTTCGTTAACGATGTAAATTTTGAACCGAAAATTTAGAGTCAGATAGTACTTGATAAGATCTTCAAAATGAGGTATCGAAACACCCCTAATCCCAATTCAAAATCAGGGGGTTGTTCTCACCCCCGTTAAGGAATTGTAGTTATGGGGATGAAAAACTCCGAGAAATTGTCCCCCCTCGAATCAGAAATCGACGGATCCAAGCGATTCTCCATATTTCCATTTCAAAACCGGACAATCGAGGTGTTGAGTTTTCAGAAAATATCTGACAATAGGGAGCTAAGTGGCGATCCCATAAGAATCCCTGATTTTTGTTGAAATAAATCATTCTGAAACTGGAAATAATTTAGGTCCAAACATATTTTTAATAGGTTACACAATTCGGAACAGATATGTGGAAATGTGTCGGTTCCGCTGAAAATATCTGAAACTGAAGGTAGACATTCACCTGTTGGTATGTTTGGGTACATTTTTTTACATCAAATGAATCAAGCTCAAAGTTATGACTGATTTTAAGTGAGGAGATTTTTTGTTTAAGGTCATTAGAATTTGAAATGTTATGTTGTGAGCGGAACTTCGTGAGTTCTATAAACTTAATTATATTGATATATATATATATATATATATATATATATATATATATATATATATATATATATATATATATATATATATATATATATATATATATATGATAATTTGGCTAAAATACCCAAAGTTTTGTTAATTTAGCTTGATCTGTCTATACAATATGGATTATAGAGGGTTCATCGATTTTTGCCATATTGGATGTTCTAGAACGACTGCATGTTCTAATGCTTCTTTGATTCCATAGATAGATGATTTCATAGAGACAGTTGGTACTTTCCTGATCTGCAATGTTTTCAATATATTTTTTGAATTGTGGAGGCCAGTACTTGATCCATGATATAAATGAGATAAAAAACACAAGGTTTAACTTTAATCTACATTTTATTTGAAAAAATTCGACGACGTTTCGGTGACGCAGCAGCTTTATCAAGAATGACAAACAGAAGGAAGAGTATGGTATTATAAACAAATCGTAGAACAAGTTGGATGAATAACAGGAAAATCCTAAACTAATTAAACAAGTTAAGTAGGGGTGAAAAATTCACATCTACCTGCTCATTCAAAAGCTTGTCCGAATGTTTGTATCTATTTATTTCTAATGCTTCTAGGAGATCTAATTTTAAACTTTTGATTTTATATGTAATATGTCAAAGTTTTTATTGAATGAATGGTTTTCTTTTATTAAGTGGTTTGAATAATTTGAATCAGATTTATTTTATTGAAGCTACGTTTATGTTCAGATGTTCTTATGCCAAAACTCCTATAGGTCCTACCGATATAAATTTTATCACAAGAACCGCAATTGAGTTTATAGATTCTGATTTACTTGATTTTTCAACACGAGATTTATTATTTTTAATATGTTTACCTAAGTTATTAGAAGTTTTGAAAGTTATATTAAAGTTTTGTTTGACGAGAAAGGATTTAATATTTGTACTTGCAGAACCGCAGAATGTTAAACTATTGAATATTTTATAGTCTTTATGAATAGGATATACTTCATTTATTGCTTTCTGGTACAGTATTTTACGAATTATTAGATCTATCATATCCGGATTATATGAATTATTAATGGTTATCTGTTTGATGATGTTTAACTCTTTATTATAATCTTCTACTGATAAAGGTAAATTGAGTAACCGATGTACCATGCTGTTTAAAGCTGCAACTTTGTGTTGAATTGGATGTAATGAGTAGGTATGTATAATTGTATCAGTATGTGTTGGTTTACGAAAGACCGAAAAAACATGATTATTATTTCGTTTAGTTATTTTCAAGTCCAAAAATTAATGGAATCGTTCTGTTCAATTTCTATCGTGAATTTAATGTTCAAATGGATGGAATTAATGAAATTAAGAAATAAGTCTAATTGACGAGTAGTTCCAATGAAACATACTAAGATGTCGTCAACATATCTATACCAATAAAGAAATTTGGAAATGAGTGGATGTGTATGAATTTTCTGTTCAATATTATTCATAAAAATGTCTGCTAAAAGTGGACTCAAAGGATTTCCCATGATCAAACCATTTTCACTACTATAATAGATGTTGTTGAAAAATAATTTTGTTCAATGCAAACGTCCAACAGATTCAATATTTCTGATTTAATTATGTGGTTAACATGATTCGAATTCAACATGTTTTCGATTAATATTTTGACATCACCTGGAGGAATACTTGGGTATAAATTCTCAACATCAAACGAAATAAGTTTTGCGTTAGGTGGTAGGTTAACGTTTTTATGTTATTTATCAATTCGAAAGAATTTTTTATAGAAAATTTTGATTTGAATGAACAATAATTTTTAATGATACCTATAAGATAGTGCGACAATTTCACGGCTGGGGCTGTAACGTAAGATACGACTGGTCTAACGGGGTTATTTACTTTATGCAATTTAATGAGTGAATACAGTTGAGGTGGTTGAGGGTTTGGTAAAATTAATTTGTAATTATCTATTGCTTTAATTAAAGATTTTACGTCATTTATTGCAATTTTAAAATTTTTCTGGAATATAGTAGTTGGATCTTTGTTTAAAATTGTATAGTTTCCGGACGAAATGAAATTTAGAGTTTTAAATAGGTAGTCATTTTTATTTAACGCAATAACAGTATTAGCCTTATCTGATTGATGGTCAATTTCTGAACATCAATTTTTGATAGATTCGTTAACCTTTCTGATACTAATTTCACAACTGATGAAACAAATCTCTTGGAGAAAGGTTTCAAACACAATATCAAATCAAACAAGTTAAAATCTGATTTAGAGGAACTTGGCATAGATACTGAAATTTCTCTGAAAAATATTCCTAATAACACACACCTTAAATATTTAGCATCTAACATTATAAAAAATGAATCATTAGCTGACTTTAAACCGAGTAAAGAACAAAATATTTTCGAGGCCATTAAACAAAAATATCAACTAAATGAAGTTATTTTTACAAAAGCATAATAAATACTGTTGCGTTAAATAAAAATGACTACCTATTTAATATGCAGTACTATTTCTGTTATATTGGAAATGAACATGCATCAAGTTCATATTCATTTGATTTTTGTCTTCATAGTTATTAATTATTCGTGAAAGTGACTCGAAACGAAACGATAACTTGAATTAGTAGGTAGGTACGTCATCTATCGAAATTTCTCGTTAATAATTGAGAATGACATACATTATCTTTCTATAAATATTGATTTATGATTTTCGATGGTATTTATTCACGGAGCATATTTTCCGAACCTTAGAATCTCCTGTTGCATTTTGAGTTAAGTTTTCAGTCAGAATATAAAATAATGTGCATATACGAACTGAAATAATGACCAAAGCACTTCATAGGGCTGAACTTTATCACAAACTCAAGCTGTTTCCCATTCTATGAATTATATCGATGTATCGGAATTTCTTATTTCTCGGAAAATACAGCATCTTGAGTGTTATTTTCTACGCAGAAGGTACTCAGAATTGAGTATCCTACATAAAATTAAAATATGAAGTTACCATTTAAAAATTTCAAGTGACGGTCAACTTTCAGTATTTTCGAAAGTGACAAACCAATGACAATGTGCCAGACCATTTGAAAATCATGTAAGATGCCATACCGTAAAATAGAGTTGCTCTGAATCCTAAGGGGTTACTTTACGTCATTGGTGAAAAAGGTTTCAGTTAACTATTCTCACTCTTTAGACTTAGACAACACGGCATGTTTGTCGCGATTTCAAAGGTTGACTAATACCCTTCCTACCTTTGGATGTACCTTCCACTTGCAATCCATGCGCAGGCGCAATAGTTGTGAACCAAATTCCAGGCTAATTGGCACTCTGAAAATCTGTCGAAATTGGAAGAAACTATCAGCGGTTTAAAAGTAAATTCTTTACCAGTTGCCTGTAAAATTTCTTGTGCACCTCTTGCACAGGGAATGCCATTTTGAAATTCATTACAAGCATTTTCATTCCTTGACATAACCTAACTTAAAAGTCTAATTAGGGGTTACTTTGCACCGGTAAAAAATGACAAAGGGTTTCTCTTCATCAAAACTTTGATGGGACGGGTTTGGAAAGGATATTTATTCACAAATTTAGGTTTCAATATTCCTTCCAACCTCTGAACAACTCTTGATTGGCCTCTACTACTGTGAAACGAAACTCAGTACACATGTACCAGTACTCTCTCTTTGGAAAAACTATATGACCAGTTTTGAATCTTTTCTCAACATGAAGAAGATGGTATGCAAATCTGATCAGAGTGTAATTTTTATTTTGTCCACCGCAAGAATCGGCAAAAATAAAAAAGTTTCAACTTGAGGTTCAACATAATTGTAAACGAAATGGGGTAACATCGATGCTACATTATCTGCCCTATTTTTCTTGAACATCCTAAGGGTCTGTTTAGAAAACACTTTCGCTGGAGGCGAGGACGTTAACAATGAAAGTATGGACAGATAGCTGTCTTTTGTAATATACGTCATTTGTACTTATATTGGGAACTAGTAGATTTTTTTAGTACTCCATATGGACAGTTTCTGACCTAATGTCAGTTTTGCACAGCTTCGCGAGTTGTCATTTTTTCTCACATAGTTTCAGTTCTCAACTTGTGGAGTTTGTTGGCGTCAGAAGTTTGCCTCATCGTTTTTTCTAATGCCAATATTGAAGGTTGGTCAGTACGTGATGACATAGGATCCAAGGATTCAATTTCGACTAAGGATTGATCACATTTACTATATATATATATATATATATATATATATATATATATATATATATCTGTAAGTGGATGTTGAAATCTGTGTTGAATATTGATTAGTAACTCTCATATGGCACAAGATTAATCACAAATTTCTATTTATACATTTCATGGATCTTTTTCACATTAAGGTCTTCAGATAATTATAATTTAAAGGAATTCTTCAAACTATAATGTCCCTTTAAATGAAGAAATGAGCTCAATTACAGCACGCCTTGTCCTTTGGTATATTTTTTAGGAACGCTGCTCCAGTGAAGTTCATTTTCTACTAGATGGCACTATAATATCATTTAGCCTATGGCTGTACATTGCGATTCCTTGCCCTGTGATATTCAATTATCGATGAAAATAATATCAGAAAAACGTTAATTTTCCCCAGTTGACAGCGTTCTAGTCTTTTTTATCCGGCGAATGCAAGAAAACAGTTATTGAGTTCCATTTGTTGTGCGAATTAATGTACTTGAGGCAATAAACCCCCTCTTTCTAATAACGTCCAATCTACAGAAAACGTACTATAATTAGTTTTATTAGCGTCAACTCTCACGCACACTTAGAATACACCAACCGCGAGCGCTAGCCGCTCCCGCCGCCATCTTCCAGTGAACCGCTGTGTTTCCGAGACTCCTGTCGCAGACGCCATTGTTGTAAAAAGTTGCTCCACAAAACTGTGAGTTTCCAAATGTTTTATTGTTAATTTTTGTTTGCTTTTATATCTTTGTCATGTAGTGAAATTGTTCTTCTTATATCTTGTTCCTATTTTAAAGAGAATTTGTATAGTTTTTTGTGTAGAAACTTCCGAACACCAAAAAACTCGGGTATCAACGCCCAGTCAAATGACCGTTGTGCGCTATTACCATACGTGGGTGCTATTGGCCTTCCTTGCACCATCGAAAAAGTAGTAGATACTTAAATTGATTCTGTAGTAATTCTGCTCTAATAACGAGTACCTACTTTTATCTGCATTGTAAAATTAAATCTTCAATGAAAATGCATGTCCAGAGTCTGAATTCAATAATATCTTAATTTCACTTATTTTATTATTCTGCCCTTGCCCTCTCTTACATCAAAGTGTTCTGTCAATAAGTATGTACTCATTTCACAAAACACCAATATGACACCACGTAGCCCGACATAGGTACAATATACCTCCTCCTACCCTCAGGGACCATCTAAAAACAGGAACCGTAATATAGTGAAACGTTTGGGACGAAAACCAATATTTACAGGTACTCAATAATCTGGTTTGGCTGCAAGAATAAATAGATTTGCTGAAATTGGCGTGCCCCTAACCCCAAAATTCATTAGAAAACAGGCTTTTCTTTCTTGCGAAAGATATGATATGAAAACTAATTTTAATTGGATTGCTGGTAACGATTGGCTAAAATGTCTTTCGAAACGTAATTCATCAATCACTAAAAGGAAGCCACAGATTATGAATCCGGCACGTACTCAAAAATTAAATAGGGCAATTGTGGAACATCTTTTTCAGTCAGTAACATTGTACGATTAATTAGGCATACTACAACGCCATGAGAGATTGTATAATATGGACGAAAAAGGATGTTACATAACTTTACACTATCAAAATGCAGTGTTGACTAAAAAAGGGAGTAAAAGAGTCCACCTTATCGTTCCAGAACACGCAGGAAACGTAACTATAGCAATGTGTGTAAATGCCATCGGTACATCAATGATGATTTTTTTTTAGGGAAAAATACAAAGAGCTGATTTGGTAGAAAATTTACCAGCTGGATCGTTGATAAGGATGGCCCCTTAAGGTAGCATGACGGCTGACTAATTTGTAGAATTCATTGCTCACCTTGAGAAATATAAGGTTGCTGGAAAGTGTTTGTTGGTTTTTGATGGTGCTTAATGTCATCTTTCAAGCAAGGCACTTGACGAAGCGGATAAAAATGGCATGGTCTTATATTGCTTCCCTTCGAAGACGACTTAATAACTGCAGCTGTTAGATAAGTCAGTAAACGAGTCGTATGAACATCTTTTGGATAATTATTAACTTTTTGTATGCTAACTCTGACAAAAAATTGATAAAATCCATATTTAATAAAATATTTAGTCAGGTCTGGCCCAAATGCATGACACACAGCAACATTGGTAATGGTTTCAAACCAACAGGTCTCTTTCCTTTTTATCCTCAAGCAATCACAGAAGAAGCATTTGCCCCATCAATTTTGTCCGAATTCCATTCTTTCCAACTCGTGTGCCACCCTTGCCGGACTCAGGTTCAGATAATGATATTGGAAACTCGTCGATTTTATTAAAAATTCCAACCTATTCAACATCTCTACAGCCATTGCAAGATCGAATCAAACGACAGCACTTTCAGGATTTTTTAGGAGTTTCCATGAGCGATGTTGTAAAAATTAAACGCCATGTGGAGTACAGTTCATCTTCTGAATTTTTAGAGGAAGATCGACCATCATCACTATCTACTATAGCTTCAAATTGTTCAGGTTCACAACAATCAAACCAAACATTAAGCCCCATTTTCCACAGTTGCAAGTAATGTGTCGGATCTGAATTTTCTTTATCATCAAAAAAAGTCCAAACTTACAGTTGCAGGTGTATATAGCTATCCGTCATCTGAAGAAGAGAATGAAAATCCTTGCTTCATCCTCAAAGGAGATGTTACACCAAAAAAGCAAACTATTGATACATTCCAGAATATTGCCAAACTAGATTCTAATGACCCTTTTGTTCTGACGAAGATGTAGACAATGTTCCATTGAGTATATTCAAAAAACAAAATAATAAAACGCAGTTTCAAGAATTTTTGCCTACCCCCAACTATGCAATAGAAGAAACTAATCATCAACGTAAAAAAGCGATGAACTATAAGGGCCAAAGGATTACAAAGAACTTATTTACGCGAGGCAAGGATGAGAAACAAGATAATGGAAATAAGTCGTCCATTAATGAAAAACAAAAAGATATTCCAAATACTCATGAAGATAAACCTAGAGACAAGGAGAGAAATATAAAAGAAAAACTTATAGAGAGTAAGAGAACAAATAAAAAACGAGACAAAAATATGGAAAAGAATAAAGACAATTATGATACAGAAGAGTGGTACTACCACGCATGCTGTAAAAATGAGAAGTTGGCTATGCAACAATGTAGCAATTATAATAAATGGTTCCACGAGGAGTGCGTAGGTCTCACAATAAGTGATATAGAATTTGTTTCTCCGATTATCAAATATTTACGAGTAAGTATGTACAATACCAAAGCAGTGAAAGACTGATAGATTCTATATTTAAATATTATAATTAACGTACTTAGTAGGAACATAATCGGTGAAAATAAGCAGATAATAATTATAGTTTATAACTTTCATATTATGATTTGCCAGATCTCATAATATTTCAAGTACAATCCTTGCTATCTAATGAAGAAATTTATAAATGACTCTTATGTTTTATTAGATTATTTAAACACTAATCAACATAGTATTTTTAATTTTCACATGATAAGGTTGGGTCCATTTCAAAAGCATTCATATTGAAAAAATATTTTAAGTTAGGTGGGCGTTAATTGCCTCAGGTACATTATACTTTAGGTATATTTATATGGTGCCAAACATCATTTACACAATTCAAGAAACAATAGGCAACAACTAATTATATCTTCAGAAGAACAATCGTGAACATGTATGAGAAACGGGGAATAAGCCATATTTACTCGAAATCCGAAATGATATCCAAAATGTTGATTCGAATATAATATTAAATGAATCGCAGGCAAACACCCCAAAAATTAATTAAACTTAATAAAGACGAATCTAAAGCTTATTACTTTTTTGTGGTAGCTTTTCATTTCTGACGTCGTCAATAGGATATTAAGTTGAAATGAAATTCATGAAAATCTAATTCGGGTGGATTATTTGGAAGGTTGATAATTAATTCTGTTCATAATGTCTTTTAATATATAACATTTACCGTTCAGAGTGTTTCCGAAGTAGGCAGGCCCACTTCATTTGGTAATTGCTCAGCTGAAGTGGGAAAGTTTTGTCGAACATCATTTTTTCTTAGAATGCCCCTTTTTTTAGATATACGAGGGGTGTCTTTTAGGTTTTGTATATAGAGCTAGAATGACACGATTGAGAGCTTCTGAAGACTACATTGTTTCTCGAAGTATTCTTCGCCAAGATTTATACACTTCTGCCTTCGGTCGAATCAATTCTGGAAGATATTATTCCAATAGCTTGCTAGAGCATTCAAAATGGCCTTTAGGAAGGCATCCACAGCATATTTTGAAGACTAAAGCATTTGACCACTTAGTCCGTTTTTGATTTTGGGTAAAAAAATCGATGGGACTCAAGTTCCTACTGTACCCAGAATAATGTAACAATTCGATGTTCTCTTGCGTTGAATAATCCACTGTTTTATGTGTTATGTTCGAATTTGTATTGTCTTGGTGAATGATGATTTTCCGTTTGGAGCGATAAACAAATGGTTGTGTACCAATCAATAGTATCTGATCTTTGATCTTGTTATAAATTATTTCTACCAGACCTGTTTTCTGAACAAAAGTTGTGACCATCATTTTGGAGACACCCATGACTCTTAGGTTCATTTTCTGGCTTGTAAGGGAAAATCAGATTCATCACTACTGACAATGTTGTAAACGCTTTCAGACTTCAGAAGTTGAAACAGACCAGAGTTACTTGACACCAATTAACCCTTGCAGCTTTCTGTTCTTCGGTTAACCGTTGCGGTATCTAACGAGGAACTTATTTTGTCACACTCAATTCTTCGTGCCAAATATTTTGTATAGAGGTCTTCAAAATCTGCAGTGCTGTCTCAATCTTTCGATGTGCTGTCGATCTTCCCGGATATCATTTCTTACAGCATCCACTTTTTCTTGAGTGACCACTGTTTTTGGTGTATCGGTCGATGGATCGTCGCTAAGCCTTACACTTTTGCGTCTAATTTCTCCATACAAACGGGAAACTGTTGTTGAAACTGGTGAAGTGCTTTGTGATGAATTAGATATTGTTTCTTAGTTGTAATTCTGTAATAAGTTATTTAATCGCAACATTTAAATGTAAGCTTGTTCTCTTAATTAAATAAAGCCTTGTTGAAGGTAAATTTGACAATTCTATCACAACTCATTAAACTAAAAACCCAATTCACCAAAAGATGGAAAAACTTCTGGCTCCTGAAAGATTTGATATCGATCTCTACTCGCCGACTGATTCCTCAATTTCACATTCGAGATATCAGACACTGAAAAGTTGAAGCTCCTGTTCTACTATATATCGTCAAGAATTTATCAAAATGTAAGCGAATCTCACTCATACCACGAAGCCGTCTCTATTCTAAAAACTTTATATGTGAAACCTATTAATGAACTTTATAGTCGTCATAAACTTGCCACACGTTATCAGTAACCTGATGAGACAATAAACCAATATCTACAAGCTCTGAAGATTTAAGCTAAAGACTGCATGTTCAAAACTGTTACAGCTGAGAAGCATTGAGATGATTTTGTGAGAGATACCTTCATACATGGATTATCAACTCCGCACATTAGACAGACGCTTCTTGAAAATTCTACTTCGAATTTGAGTGATGCTTTCGAATCAGCTAGATCTTTAGAATTGTCTCAACAGCAGACACTATCTTTTAATCAAACTCTCACTGTAAACGCAGTATCATGAATCTCTAGAAGAATTTATTATTCAAATAAAAAAAATAAATCTGCGAAAGACACATGTGTGTATTACGGTTATGATCTACACGTTAGAAATATATGTCCAGCACGTAATGCAATTTGTAATCTTTGTAATAAGAAGGGACATTATGCAAAAGTTTGCAGATCCCGGAAACCTTATGATAACTCAACACAGTCTACCTCAGTTAATACAGTCGCCACCAATTACAACACATCTGAAGAGAGCAAGTTTCAATGACATCCATGTCTCTTCATTCGACTACTGCTGGTCAGTGTTTTGTAAATCTGACTATTTGTAAACACCAATATAACCAAGTTCGTCTTTGCGTTCTTCCAAACCATTGTTCGGATGTAATTATTGGTCATGATATTATGAAGAATCATAAAAGTGTTGAAATAGTATTTGGAGGATCTAGGAATTCATTGAATATCTGCCGATATATTTGCAGCTTAGCTCTAGCTAATTAAGTCGAGTTGCTCTTTTTGAAAATGTTTCTCCCGACTGTGAGCCATTTGCTATAAAATCTGGAAGACAAACAGATAGTGACGCGAAATTTATAGAAGCGGAGAGAGAAATAAGTAATTCACCTTGGATGGCCCAAGAACTTCTTCGACAAATCAAAAAAAACGAATGGTCATTGATAACTCAAGAACAATTAATAGATTCACACAATTAGATGCTTATCCGCTACCACGTATAGAATACATAATCAATAAAATAGCGAATTATGAAGTTTTCAGTACTATTGAATTCAAAAGTGCTTTTCTATCAGAGAAGAGGACAAACTCTATACCGCATTCAAAGCATGTGGTAAACTGTATCACTTTAGACGAATACATAAGTCTCAAATAGATCAGACAAGAAAGGAACCACTATAACAGATACAAAATCAAGGATCTGAAGAAATACCCGATAGATCCTGTGATAAACTATACCACGCACTTTATAAAATGAAAAATAACAGGGCTCCTAAACAGAATGAAGTGGAAATGGAGGCTATAAAGCTGGGAGGATCAATATTGATAGAGAAGATCCTAGAACTCTTCAACCTATGCCTACATAATCAGAAAATCCCAACCTCATGGAACGACTCACTTACGATACTGGTCTATAAAAACGGAGATAAGACAAGGCTAGAAAACTACAGGCTAACCAGCTTACTTAATCATCCCTACAAGTTGTACACCAGAATTCTTACAAATAGACTAGAATCGAAATTTGAGCTCTACCAACCAAGAGAGCAGGCTGGATTTTGAGCTCGTTACGGCACGAACGACCACCTACAGTGCTTGAAAACCTTGATCGAAAAGACTATTGAATATAATAGACCTTCAGTCCTCACATTTGTTGATTTCCACGAAGCGTTTGATACGGTAGAATTAACGGCCATTATAAAAGCATCGAATGAATCCGAATCGATCATCGATACACAAATGTCATCAAAAATATAACAACAACAATATAACAACAACGATCAACCTTCACTCCCAGACAAAGAAAATTAAAGTAGGAAGAGGCGTAAAACAAGGTGATATTTTATCGCCTAAACTATTCTTCACTGTCCTAGAGTATGCTTTCAAAAGGTTAGAATGGAAAAACAAGGGCATCAGTATCGATGAAGAAAGACTCAGTCATCTTAGATTCGCCGACGATATCGTACTCTGACAATCTAAGAGGAGCCTCTATTATGATCCAAGAACTGAAAAACGCAATACAGGTGGTCGGACTGAGGATAAATTTCGAAAAAACAAAGATGATGACTAATCTAGTCCCCAATAAGCTATTAAGTGTTGACGACAATCAGATACAAATGGTCCATAGCTACATATATCGGGGGCATGAAGTGAGGATCGATAGAGACAACCAAACATCAGAACTGCTCAGAAGAACAACATTATGATGGGCAGCATATGGCAAGCTTGTGATGTATTCAAGAGCGGTATTCCGATCAAACTGAAGAGAGAGGTTCTCAACATGTGTGTTATACCCTTTCTAACCTACGGTGCAGAGACCTTATCCCTGACCAGAGTATCGGCACGAAATTTACAAAAAACACAACGCAGGATGGAACGATCGATGATGGGAATTACTCCAAGAGACAGAATTCGAAACGAGGAGATTCGCAGAACGACAGGTGTTGATGATGTTTTGGAGAGAGTGACAAGAGCTAAGTGGAGGTAAGCAGGATATATTGCAAGATCGAACGACAGAAGGAGGACGAGGAAACTTCTGGAATGGCGACCAAGAGCAGATAAGCGAAGCCAAGGCCGACCTCCAACCAGATGGACCGATGACCTGAATTGAATCCACACCAATTGGATAGCAACCACACAGAATAGAGAAAGATGGAAATGCCTTAGGACAGCAATTGACAGTTCAGGGCTGAATGATGATGATGAATATGATCATGGTGAGTATATGTATCATACTGTTATAAGCAGTTATTTAATAGTGATGTGGATGTGCGAAAGAATTGTGAATTATATTGTATGTATGAGACGGTTTATGGAAATAAAATATTCGTATCCATGGTGAAGTTTGGTTATGGTTAAATCAAAAAGTTTATAGAATTCTTAATTTCCATTTCCAATGTGAATTCTGTATTAACGTGAATTGAACCCAAATTTTTCATTCAGGTTACAAAAGCAAAAGATTAGATTTATGTGAATTCGAGAAATTCCATCATCCTACAAATATAATCAACCAATATCTAACGACCAGCTTGATATTTCCATTTGTCCCTACTTCTGTGATCTGATATTGATGAATGATATTGTAATACTTCGATTTTTCCTTTGTTTTTGAAAATATGATAAAACCCGAAACATATGTCAAACGTGTTTATATTTATCATATTCCTTGAACTTTTTTTTTTTTTTTTTTTATTTGAAAGAAACAATATTGTCGCATCAACCAATTTGGTTATTAGCGACATTACAAAATTAGTGATTAACTATATGGATTTATATACGTTTATACAGATTTGTAGCTTTTAGGTAGTTCAACAAAGTTTCACTATTTGTAGGGTTGAGGATTGATTGAAGTGTCTTCGGTAGGTTGTACTGTACTCTTTCTCGGTGGAACTTAGGACAGTCCACTAACAAATGTTTCACCGATAAGGTCGTATCATCGCAGGTATCGCACAGAGGGGGGTCTTCGCGTTTTATTATGTACGAATGTGTGAGATTGGTATGACCTAGACGGAGGCGTGAGATTTTCGATTGCGATTCGCGATTTTTGAATAGATGCACCATTTATGAAATAACGGTTTCACTTCGCGTAATTTCGATTCGCACTGGTTCCACTGATCTTGCCACTGCGTAATGATTTTGTTATTCAATGAGTTTTTCAAGTCAGAACTTACAACACTGTTGATGGTGTTTTCATTCTCTGAAATAGCAGCCTGGCGTGCCCATTTGTCAGCTTCCTCATTTCCTGAGATGCCTATGTGTGAGGGTGCCCAGATGAATATGACTTTAATGTTTGAATTATCAGCAATATCTAGTTGATTTCTGATTTCTTGAGCTATAGGGTGATTTGGATATATCTGTCGTAAACAGTGTATCGAATTGAGTGAGTCGGTGACTATTATGAAGTTTTTGTGGTGAGGATGGTGGTTGATGAAGATGAGACTTTGTAGTATGGCATACATTTCGGCAGAAAGAATACTTGTTTGTAAGGGAAGTCTATAGAGGGAATTCCCCTGGGTGGTCACAACTGCAGCACCCACTCCATATGCACATTTTGAAGCGTCCGTAAAAATTTTCTGGTAATCGCTATATTCTTCGAGTAGGGTGTTGAATTTTTCTCTTATGACATCAGGGCTCAAGTTTTGTTTGTCGTAATTTGTCAGGAAGGTGATACAGTGTGGTGCATTAATTAGCCAAGGATCTTTGAAGAAGTGAGTTATTTGGTATGGTTCGGGTAGTGAGAGTTGGAAATCGGCTAGGATGATTCTAAACCTTTCATAGAAGGGTTTAGCTGTTCTAGGTTTGTTTGTGAAAATCCTGTGAGTCTGTTTGTATGACAAGAGTGAAATGTTGGGTTTGATGGGTTAGCACGTATAGTTGCGGCATAATTGAAACTCAAATTGTCTCTTCTCGACTTCAAGGTGGGTTCTCCTAGTTCCCAACGGAGGCTTTTGACAGGTGTAGTTCTAAATGCTCCAAGAATGATCCTGAAGGCGGTATTTTGAATAATTTCTAGTTGATTCAAATTTGAGGCATTGGATGAGTTATACACGATCGCTCCATAATCCAGGCATGATCTGATGAGAGATTTGTAAAGGCGCATAAGGCATTGACCATCTGCTCCCCAAGTTTTATTGGCGACTATTTTCAATATGTTGAGACGCTTTTGGCAGTTTAATACTAGTTGATTGATGTGTATTTTCCAGTTGAGTTTCTGGTCAAAATGCATTCCAAGAAATTTGACTGATGTTGTGGTTTGTAGGATTTGGCCGTGGAGTGTGAGGCTAGGTTGGTAAGCCGTAGTTGCTTTCGAAAAGAGTAAGCAGTGCGTTTTAGAGGGGGAGAACTGAAAGCCGGTACTTTGGCTCCAATTATCTAAGCTGTCCAAAAAGGTTTGTATAGTTGTTTCCATTGTTCGAATCTGATTTCTAACGTAGACAACAAGATCATCTGCATAAAGGCGTGCCTCAAGGGAGCTTTGAGGTTTTGGAGTATACCATTCAGGCCTATAAGGAAAAGCGTAGGGCTTATAAGGGACCCCTGAGGAGTACCATTAGCTTGGGTTCTTTCGTTTGAAGTATATCCGCCAATTCTAACACGGAAGGTTCTGTCACTCAAAAAGTTCTTGATGAAAGCTAGGCAATGTCCTTGTATATTCCAATCTTGCATTGTTTGTAAAATGTAGTACCTCCAAGTCATTTCGAAAGCTCTATGTATGTCGAAAAATACTGCCATGCATTTGAGATTCAGTGCGAAAGATTCGTGAATGAAACTTTCAAGGTCTACTAGATTGTCAAGGGTTGACCTTTTTTGTCTGAAACCGCTCTGCTCGGGGATCAGGAGATTTTTTTTCTAGAGTCCATAAGAGACGTTTATTGACTATTTTCTCAAGAAGTTTACACATTGAACATGTAAGTGAAATTGGTCGGTAAGATGCGGAGATATTTTTGGTTTATTTGGCTTCAAGATTGGTATGATAATTGCCTTCTTCCACTTGTTCGGAAAGACTTGCTGAGTCCATATATCATTAAAAGTTTAAGTAAAGACAATTTGCCATTTTCGGTAGGTGTTTGAGAAAAACGCTAGGTATATCATCTGGACCTCCACAGACATCTTTGATTTCGTTTAGACATTCATCAAGTTCCAATCTTGTGATTTTAGAATTCAATGGGTCATCAGACTCCCCGATTACCAGTTCTTCGGATTCCATCAACTTTAGCCTAATGTTTTTCCTTCAATTACCCAATTATTTCGATCGAAAAAAAATCTTTTTCGATACAAATGTTTTAAGTTTTCTGATTAATTTCTATATATGTATTATAACTTACTGTTTCTCGTCGAATTTCAGGTTTTTATGTTAACAGGAAGATATAGAATATAATAGACCTTCAGTCCTAACATTTGTTGATTTCCACAAAGCGTTTGATACGGTAGAATTAACGGCCATTATAAAAGCATCGAATGAATGCCGAATCGATCATCGATACAATATATCATCAAAAATATTTACAACAACGATCAACCTTCACTACCAGACAAAGAAAATTAAAATAGGAAGAGGCTATTAGGTGTTGACGACAATCAGATACAAATGGTCCATAGCTTCATATATCTGGGGCATGAAGTGAGGATCGATAGAGACAACCAAATAGAAGAACTGCTCAGAAGAACAACATTAAGATGGCAGCATATGGCAAACTTCGTGATGTCTTCAAGAGCGATATTTCGATCAAACTGAAGAGAGAGACTCTCAACATGTGTGTTATACCCTTTCTAACCTACGGTGCAGATACCTTATCCCTGACCAAAGTATCGGCACGAAAACTACAAAAAACAAAACGAAGGATGGAACGATCGATAATGGGAATTACTCTAAGAGACAGAATTCGAAACGAGGAGATTCGCAGAACGACAGGTGTTGATGATGTTTTGGAGAGAGTGAAAAGACCTAAGTGGAGGTAAGCAGGATATTTCGCATGATCGAACGACCGAAGGTGGACGAGAACAATTCTGGAATGGCGACCAAGATCGGATAAGCGAAGTCGAGGCCGACCTCCAACCAGATGAACCGATGACCTGAATAGAATCCACACCAATTGGATAGCAATCGCACAGAATAGAGAAAGATGGAAATGCATTAGGACAGCAATGGACGGTTAAGGGCCGAATGATGATGATTATGATCATGGTGAATATATGTATCATACTGTTATAAGCAGTTATTTAATAGTGATGTGGATGTGCGAAAGAATTTTGAATTATATTGTATGTATGGGACGGTTTATGGAAATAAAATATTCCTATCCGTGTTCAAGTTTTGTTATGGTTAAATTAAAAGATTATAGAATTCTTAATTTCCATTTTCAATGTGAATTCTGTATTAACGTGAATTGAACCCAAATTTTTCATTCAGGTTACAAAAGCAACAGATTAGATTTATGTGAATTCGGAGAAATGTCATCATCCTACAAATATAATCAACCAATATCTAACGGCAAGCTTGATTTCCATTTATACCAACTTCTGTGATCTGATATTGATGAATGATATTGTGATACTTTGATTTTTCCTTCGTTTTTGAAAATATGATAAAACCCGAAACATATGTCAAACGTGTTAATATTTATCATATTCCTTGAACTTTAGCCTAATGTTTTTCCTTCAATTACCTAATTATTTCGATCGAAAAAAAATCTTTTCGATACAAATGTTTTAAGTTTTCTGATTAATTTCTATATATGTATTATAACTTACTGTTTCTCGTCGAATTTCAGGTTTTTAGGTTAACAGGAAGATATAGAATATAATAGACCTTCAGTCCTAACATTTGTTGATTTCCACAAAGCGTTTGATACGGTAGAATTAACGGCCATTATAAAAGCATCGAATGAATGCCGAATCGATCATCGATACACGAATATCATCAAAAATATTTACAACAACGATCAACCTTCACTACCAGACAAAGAAAATTAAAATAGGAAGAGGCTATTAGGTGTTGACGACAATCAGATACAAATGGTCCATAGCTTCATATATCTGGGGCATGAAGTGAGGATCGATAGAGACAACCAAATAGAAGAACTGCTCAGAAGAACAACATTAAGATGGCAGCATATGGCAAACTTCGTGATGTCTTCAAGAGCGATATTTCGATCAAACTGAAGAGAGAGACTCTCAACATGTGTGTTATACCCTTTTTAACCTACGGTGCAGATACCTTATCCCTGACCAAAGTATCGGCACGAAAACTACAAAAAACACAACGAAGGATGGAACGATCGATGATGGGAATTACTCTAAGAGACAGAATTCGAAACGAGGAGATTCGCAGAACGACAGGTGTTGATGATGTTTTGGAGAGAGTGACAAGAGCTAAGTGGAGGTAAGCAGGATATTTCGCATGATCGAACGACCGAAGTTGGACGAGGACAATTCTGGAATGGCGACCAAGATCGGATAAGCGAAGCCGAGGCCGACCTCCAACCAGATGAACCGATGACCTGAATAGAATCCACACCAATTGGATAGCAATCGCACAGAATAGAGAAAGATGGAAATGCCTTAGGACAGCAATGGACGGTTAAGGGCCGAATGATGATGATGATTATGATCATGGTCAGTATATGTATCATACTGTTATAAGCAGTTATTTAATAGTGATGTGGATGTGCGAAAGAATTTTGAATTATATTGTATGTATGGGACGGTTTATGGAAATAAAATATTCCTATCCGTGGTCAAGTTTTGTTATGGTTAAATTAAAAGGTTTATAGAATTCTTAATTTCCATTTCCAATGTGAATTCTGTATTAACGTGAATTGAACCCAAATTTTCATTCAGGTTACAAATGCAAAAGATTAGATTTATGTGAATTCGGAAAATTCCATCATCCTACAAATATAATCAACCAATATCTAACAACCAGCTCGATTTTCATTTGTCCCAACTTCTGTGATCTGATATTGATGAATTATATTGTAATACTGTGATTTTTCCTTCGTTTTTGAAAATATGATAAAACCCGAAACATATGTCGAACGTGTTTATATTTATCATATTCTTTGAACTTTAGCCTAATGTTTTTCCTTCAATTACCTGATTATTTCGATCGAAAAAATCTTTTTCGATACAAAATTTTTGAGTTTTCTGATTTTCTTCTTTATATGTATTATAACTTACTGTTTCTCGTCGAATTTCAGGTTTTTAGGTTAACAGGAAAATATTGAATATAATAGACCTTCAGTCCTAACATTTGTTGATTTCCACAAATCGTTTGATACGGTAGAATTAACGGCCATTATAAAAGCATCGAATGAATGCCGAATCGATCATCGATACACGAATATCGTCAAAAATATTTACAACAACGATCAACCTGCACTCCCAGACAAAGAAAATTAAAATAGGAAGAGGCTTATGATCATGGTGAGTATATGTATCATACTGTAATAAGCCGTTATTTAATAGTGATGTGGATGTGCGAAAGAATTGTGAATTATATTGTATGTATGGGACGATTTATGGAAAAAAATATTCATATCCGTGGTCAAGTTTGGTTATAGTTAAATTAAAAATGCATAGAATTCTTAGTTTTCATTTTCAATGTAAATTTTGTATGAGGGAGAATCGATCCCAAATTTTAGATTCGGCTAATAAAAGCAAAAGATTAGATTAATTACAATTCGGAAGAATTTCATAATCCAATAAATATGATTTCCATTTGTCCCAACTTCTGTTATCTGTTTCTTAGGTATTAATGAATTTGTAGTACTTTGATTTTTTCTTCGTTTTTGAAAATATGATAAAACCCGAAACATATATCAAACGTGTTCATATTTATCATATTCTGTGAATTTTAGCCTAATATTTTTTCTTCAATTACTAAATTATTTCGATCGTTGTACCGAGAAAAATCTTTTTCGATAACTTTTCAATTTTTCTAATTTTTTTCTATATATGCACTATAAGACAGTGTTTTTCGTCGAATTTCAGGTTTCTAGGTTAACAGAAAGTCAGAAGTTTGATTTCTTCACAGTAGCATGAGTGTACATTAATTTCAACTCTATAACTCCGCTTGTTCCTGAGAAAAGCGTCGTGACAAATAGACACACTCACAGCAAAGTGATCATAAATGTTCTCCTTTTTTTCATTTGTACTACGGACTCTAAAAACAAAAATATTCGACATTTCATTAGCATATACCTGATAATTCAATGCTGACTACTTAAAACGACGTTTCAAATTTATCTTCTCAATAAGTACAGAAATTAATCAATTATTCGAGTCGCGATAATTCATTCGTCCTATTCACAAACTAAACTCCATCTTTCAGTTTAACAAACAAACGATTAGACTGAACTATTCTGAATTTGATTAATGTTTCTTTAAAATAGAAGCGGTACGCGAGAAAGGAGCAAGGCATCAAACACGATACAAGCAGCTCCCGAACAGGTCGTTCCGTGCAACTTGTGGGTTCTCGTATAAGTTTCCAGAGGAAATTAAGAGCTTTTGGAGCATTAACTACCTACAAAATCTCGATAGTTAATGAGTTGCGCTGTAACTACTGAAGCGAACAATCTCGCCGACTCACACAAATCACGAGACTGGGATGATTTTTTGTGACTTCCAGGAAATCGTTTGATTACCTGCAAGATTAATATACCTGGGATATACCAGGTGCCTCCTCAAGATTCTCTTCTTTCAAAAAAATGAATGAAATAAGGGAATCTTTTTCGAAATACCAGGTGTGTTAATATAAAACAGGAATTCATTAAACTCCATAAACCTTATTACCCTAGTAGACCTGTTGTTTCTTATGTAACGGCACCTTCTTTCAAACTTTCAAAATACCTCAACGGCTTGCTAATAAAAATTACAATTTTAAATCTAAATTTTCGGTCAAAAATTCATACGAATTGATTGCAATATCAAAGATACCATTATACCACCTAATTCCAAACTCATTTCTATCGATGTTAAGAATCTATTTCCCAACATTCCTCCGAAAGACACGTAATACTTAGATGAATTATTAGAAAAGAATCATTTATTATTATATGATATGATTATATCATTAAATCAGATATTCTTTCATTATTTCGAATTTGTTCAGATCAGAATTATTTCCATTTCAATAACAAATATTATACTATTGAAGACGGCTTGATTATGGGCAATCCGTTAAGTCCTTTGTAAGCAGAAATATTCATGAATAACTTAGAGAAATTAATTCATAATCATCCACTTAGTAAATATTGTTGATACTGGTATCGCTATGTAGACGATATCATTATTTGCTTCACAGGAACAGATAGAGACTTAAAAATTTTCGAAAATCATATAAATTCATTACATCCAAAAATTGGATTCACAACCGAAATAGAAAGCAATAATACGATAAATTTCTCAGACGTAACAATTTCGAATGAAAATGGAAAACGTGTTTTCGCAATTTACCATTAGCCATGACATACAGATATTATAATACATAACTCGTCGTGTCATCCGTATCAACATAAAATGTCAGCATTCAATAGTTTTATTCATAGATTGATTAACATCCCGTTACCACCAGAAAATTTCAACAAAAAATTAAATTTGATTAAACAAATCTCCAAAAATAATGAATACAATCCCGAACTAATAAATAATATTTTAAATAAAAAAAAGTAGAATCGCATTGAATGAAGTTTACCCTATCGATAAATTGAAACAAAAATTCAACACCATAACCTGCGTTGGCATTACAAGTGAGAAAGTGAAATCATTCTTGAGTAGCAATAATTTCAACAAAGCTTTCCAAACTAATAATAATTTAGGCAAATATGTAAAAAATAATAAAACCAAATCAGGTAAAAACAATAAATCAGGTGTTTATAGATTGAATTGTAATGACTGTGATAATTTCTACATTGGTAGAACACTTAGAAATTTTAATATTAGAATATCGGAACATAAACGCAGTTTTTCAAATAAAAAATCAGATTCAAATTAAGCAAATCATTTCTTAGAAAATGATCACTCTTTCGACCCACAGTTTGAAATCTTGCATACAGATAATAAATATTGGAAGGTAGATCTTTGGGAAACTTTAGAAATCAGTAAATACAAACACTCAGGTAGACTCATCAATGAACAAGTCGATTTAAGCCCTTCACCTCTATTCCTTAATTTTATTGGATATACCTGTCATCAATACCCACTTAAGAAGAAGCAACCTAATAAGCCTTTAATTACTCAAGAACATTTATATTTATATTCTCATTTATACTTCCTGTACATTCATTCGTCTGAAGAAGCTACGGTGTATTGAAACGCGTTACGAATCGCAATTATTAAGTAAAATTGCTTAAAACACAGTTCTTGTTTTTTTATTATTGTAGCTGTTCTTCTCAGTGTTGACAGAAACAATATAATTACTAATACATACTACTTTACCGAATATATACCTTCGAATAAGGTACATAATTGTTATTTCTCCATTTTTTCTGGAATTCGTCCTTTTCATATTGGAGTAGAAACAATACCGAATCTTCAGTTCAAATTTTATCCTCATTTGTGTCAGTTACTCGCTGCAAACAGTAAATTTGAAAGGTGCTGTTAGTTGTGTCGATGGTATAGCAGAAATATAATTATTTATTTTTTTTATGCGCGCTTCTCAGGAATAGGCGAACCTGTTACACCAATTGAGGTGTCTTTATACTCGCTTCTTGAAGAGGGCCAAATTGTAGGATATCAGAAAGATGTTGGACGGAAGCGAGTTCCGCAGCTCTTCGGCCCTGTAAATGAAGGAATTCTTATGGAGAAAGGTTCGAGGGGTCGTTAGATGTTCCACCATATGATGAGAACTCCTGGCCAGCCTATAGTTGTGGAACAAGGTCTTTCAGTTCACTAGAGCGTCTTCCGTAGAAGTTCCTGTAAAACAGAGAAAGGTCAGCAACTTGTCTACTGAGAGCCAGCAGTTCCAGATCGCGGGTGATCTCCGGGTGGTCGATGAGGCGCACAGCCCGTTTTTGCACACTATCCAACATACTCAATAAATATTTGGGCTCAGGTCCCATACATGGGACAATATTATAAAGCAGGTCGAATCTGCGCGTTCTATAGAAGCAACAGCTGAGATGACGTGAAGTATCGCATGGCTCTGAAAAGAAGACTAAGTTTAACTGATGCTGACTTAGCTATTACTGATACATGTTCATGCCAGCATAACCCGGGGTTGACCGTTATTCCGATAAGGTGCATCGAATATTTGGATGCAATTTGTTGGCCTTGCATCATTAGAGGAGGTTCTTCAGCGGGGACTTTTCTAGAAAACAGCTTTAACTGACCCCACTCAGATATTCTCTGTCAGTCAGAATCAAAGTTCATAATTTGTTGACATCTCTGACGCTGAGATTCCGCAGCTGTGATCAGCCGTAGACTACTGAAAGACAAAACCGAAGATCTCGTTCTCTGTAGATGACAGAAGATAGTTTATCTGCAACAAAAACAAGGTTGGCGAAAGAATGGATCGCTGAGGTACACCTGCTTTCAACCGGAATGTTATGCCATCGAGCACAACTTGTATTGATCTATTTGAAAGAAAGCTACTCATTCAACCCCGCAATTTTTCGGGAAGCCCATATGCAGCAAGTTCATTCAACAAGGCTGTATGCCAAACCCTATCGAAAGCTTTCGAGATGTCGAGGGCTATTGCTCTAGATTCCTTATGCTTTTCCATCGTTGATATACAAACATGAGTGACGTAGGCGTCACTCTCTCCATCACTTTGGACATAATGGGAAGAAGTGAAACAGGGCGGTAGTTTTGGAATAGGGACTTCTTTCCTTTCTTTGGAATTGGTTGAATTCTCGCTCTTTTCCAGCAGCTCGGAAAAGTCTGGCTTTCATAAGATATCTGAAACAAACGGTTAAGAATTGGTGCCAGTTCAGGAGCACGTTTCTCAGGATTTTTTTGAGAACGAGAGAGTTAAGAGATCGCCCTTCTTCTCTAACGAGAGGCGGAAACTCAGATCTGCAGAAATTGGCACTAACAGTCTTCGCCATAGGCCAGAATTGTCTAGTCCCGCTTGCCTCTTGCAGTTGTCAGGTTGCATAAGTTACGTACGAGGGTTGTTCTTGTTTCCTCTGTTGAATTTATGTTCTATAACTTGTAACCTCTGATCTTGGCTGCAGAGGCTCTTTCACAGTCTTTCTTGAACCATGGCTTTTTTGCTGTTTTTCTTTTTATAGAATGAGGGATGTAGAGATCCATTCCTGAATGAATAATTTATGTAACAGATTCAGTGGACACAGTGATGTCAGGATCTGAAAGGCAAACATCACTGAATGGCTAGCATAAAAAAAATTCACGCAACTCATACCAATTAGCACGGTTATAGTGCCAAATGCGTCTAGGTGGTTCAGGTTCTTGGTTTAGCGGCAGCACAATGGTTTCAATAGCAGATATAGGGTTGTGGTCTGAGTTGCTTAGCGGTGCTGAGACTCCAACTCCAAAATCATCTGGACCTGAAATCAATAAGCGATCCAAGGTGTTCGGAAAGTCGGTTGGGTGATCAGGTATTCTTGTCAGTTCATCGACTAGCGGCGTTAGATTATGGCCCATTGCGGAGGTTTCAGCCCGCTTCATCTGTTCTATTGGAGTGGCGCAGCCAGTTGATGTTGTGAACGTTTAAGTTACCCAGTACAATAATCTCACATGCCGGATGATGTTTCTGAATCCAATCCACTTTATCACCTATATACTGAACCAGTTTAGGGTGGTGAATATCGTTTCTACTAATATCCATAAGTTTAGAACAAATGAATCACTGAAGGTGACTGTATGATTCTGAAAAAACATGTCTCAATATCGGTAAAGGCATAATTCAAAAAATTTTAATTGCAGGACTTTTTTAAGGTATTTATTCAATTACAGGCTTCATAAGGGATGGTCTAAATAATTTCCATAATGATCATTCATGAGCCCTGCACAATCCAAATGCGGTTAGACATTAATAGATTATTGTCATTTATAACTTAAATCACAGATTGAAGTGTATGTTATAGTCATTACTTATCGAAATTATCTGCAGAACACGTTATTCAATTTAATTGATTTTATTCAGAATACGTATTCACAACATGATGGAACACCTTTATATCAAGCAAAATTGGATATTGAAAGGCACAACGAATATTTTCCAAATATGTGGATTAGTAGGGGAGGTCCAATTGCTCGAACACCACGAATATCAATCCTCAAGCCGATAGACTTCTATGTACAAAGATACATGTCGTTTCCAGAGTAGAGATAACGAAATTTGAGCAGTTACAAGAACCGATGAACAATGCCATCGAAAGAATTGGAAATGGAAATGTCCATTGTATTGTTCTGAAGGCACATTTTCATAGATGAGTGAGCCATTCAAGTTCGAAGCGATCGTTTGGAGCAATTCTTTCAATGATAGATATGACTGTATTTATTTATTTTATTCATTACTTTTTTCAATGAATTTTTCAAACTCTAAAACCTAATGTCTTTTCTGAATTATATTGCGATCTTTTGCCATCGAAATGATTGTAAATAATATGTATTGTATCAGCACAGAATCTCTCTCGAATCTCAAGTGGTATTCTCGAGCAGTTTGCCGTGCATTTCATTTGAATTTCAAAACGATTATCTATCGAAAAAGACGTTCAAATATTCATTTATCAAAAGTAACTCAATATTCTTGATTATCATTTTACCATGGTATTCAATGTGACCCGCTGTCTAACAATCATTACTATACAGTACAGAACTGATCTCCTATGGATCAAAGCTGAAAATCTTCGAGTTTAAAAATATTCAAACACTGCTGTTCTCACTTATTTGTCTAAAAAATCTTCAGGAAGCAACTCTCAAAGCTTGTCATAGAGCATCAAGGATACTTCTTTCGTATACATTTCTTATCTTATCAAGAAAATAAAACATGTGCAGTTTCTATAAAAACGCTCTTTCAAACTCAAGAAGAATCTCATGCATCCAGCAGAAAGTCTTACAGATTAAATTTATAAGATTCACTCTCACGTTGAAACGAGAAATGAGAAAGTTTCTTTGGTTCCGCCCCACCTAACCCCAGACAACCCTACGCCATATTAATTGGAAAGTATCAAATTAAAAAGCCCTGCTTTATTCTACGCCACGCCGCCTGACATGACAAACTCGCCTTCATCTGTCTTCCCGGCCGAGAAAACGGCCCACGAGTGACCGGATGTAGTCCGTTCCTGAGTTCCGGAGCAAGAGTCCTGTCTCTGGAAGGCAATAAAACTGTCGGAACTTCACGGCAAGCCGAGACTGGATTTCAATTCGCCATAACTTCCTTCGACCGGCGAAGAACAGCAATGCGCCCAAATTGAAAAGTTTCCAATACCTTCGTTAAAGAAAACGTGATTGAATTCCATATTATGAACTCTCGACTGAGTAAAAGACGATCGGATGTTTTTTCGAATTTCACTCGCCATAAAACTCGCGATGTCATCTATTTGTCAGCAAACTTTCTTCGACTAGAAATTATGAATAGTTCTATTACGAAATTAGGTTGCTTGTCTATTTAATGGATTGAAAAGGAACAGGCCTGGTATTGAATGATAAAAAATGAAATTACTAACTTTAGGAAGAAGTATTATTTATCTTTAGGAACTAGTTTGCCGACGTAAGGCCCTTACGCACTAGACTTGCTACGAGGGAAATTTTTTTATGTTTCGTCACAGCAAACTGTCAAAGTTGACAAATTAGTTAAAGAATGGAATTAATCTGTGAACATTTTCGCGCAATAATCCTCTATGAGTTTCTAAGACAATTATCTCATCTTCAAAACAAAATTCGTTCGTTCACAAATATTTTAGTAGGGGAGGGAGGGAGAAAAGAACTCGCTTTTTGATGGCGCTCACTTCTGTAACTCTGTCATAATGTATGAGGCAACACGCATATTCGTGTGATGCGAAGATTATCCAGAAATATTTGCATGCAATAGATTGAGAGATTGAGGGATCATTGCGGATTCTAAAGACATCAATATAAAAAACTTTGCACAAAGAATTGCGTGTGAAAGAACTAGTTTCCCGTTAGATACGGCATCTATTGACCGAAGCACAGAAAGCTGTGAGGGTGAATTTGTGCCAAAAACTGTGGACCGTTTGAACTTTGGAAAGTCTAAAAGCATTTGGTACTTTCCCGGATGATATCGTTATAATGGCACACTCTGTGGATAAACTACAAAATAACCTGATATTCTAAAAAAGAGCAGAAATGAAAATAAAACTGAGGAGATGGTAGTAGGTGATCGAATAACGTTGAATATTAAGTTAGAGGCTGACGAAATAGAACAGGTGCAAATACTTCAATATCAAAAATGGAAAAAGAAATAGCAAATAGAATAGAAAAAAATAGGTGTATAACAGTCAATTAAAGACGTAATTAGATGCAATGAGAATATATCCAGCGAAACCGAACGAAAAGTATTTAGGAACATATACCGAACATTACTTGCTTTTGAATGTGAAACTGGGGTCATCATCGAAGAGATATAAAATTAGAATATAGGCAACAAAAATTAAATATTTGAGGATACCAAACTGGTTAAGATGAGAAACGAGAAGATACGAGAAGATTTGAAAATTGAATCAATGGCAAAGTACATAGAAACAAGACAACTGGAATGGTAGGAACGAATGCAGAGTTTGGAAGAGGATATACAAGCAACGAAGATATGAATGCCAATGGCGGGAAGAAGCAAAAGTAAGGGAAGACTGAGAAACTCGTACAACAACGGCTTTGGAGATTGAAGAGAGGAAGGCACTAAAATTAGATAGTCCCTGACCTAGGACAAAAAGAACTGAAATGAATTCATAGTACAATAGAGAAGGAAGCCCAACATTTCAAATGCGGTGGATGGCAAATATCTTCATGATATTGGAGCTATTTAGCCGTTTATCTAGTACTGATGTAGGGATTGAATTAAGTACAGCTTCATTTAATGCAGATGACACATCACACTGGCCACTACAATAATATAAAATCTGAATTTTTTTAATTCTCGTAGACGTTGATACCGTGCAAACATGATGATGATGAGGGAATAAACTTTTAGTATACATTCCAGCATGTCTGCTCGACGCTACTGGGGAATTACCGTTAGAGTCGGCCATTTTTGCATTTCACCAAATCTCAATCGTCATAAAAATCCGCTTAAAATCTTTAAATACTATGGTAGTGTATTGGCAAAAATCAAATGGTATAATTACCAGGGGTGTACTAAACAAATTTGGGCACAGAAAGAACATGTGACCCCAGAATAAATATCGTTAATAATCACTTCAGTGGCATAATAATGTAAACCCTAAGGAGGCACTCTGAATATTTCAAAAATTGTAGGAGTCGGAAAGAAGATCTAAGACATATGACCTTCTATATTGGTTACGAAGCATAACAGCACTTTTTCTTTATGACTTAAGGAACCACTCCTTTAAATGTTTCACAAAGGCTCTATACAGATTTAGCATTCACTATTCAGCAGTTTAGCTTGATTAAATCTCAAATGAAATTTTCTACTATGTTTTTGTTTCACTTCGGTTTCAAACTCTCGATCATCTTAGGACAGTATGGAAACCAAACAACTGTAGAAAGGGAAATATCATTGGAATATATCGAAAATCTGGGATCTGCATCAGATCAGTCTGGTTGTTTGTTATCGGTGTTGTCATTGAGAAGTGAATTGAAAATTTTAATTGCTTTTAGCTTAGTGAGTTTTCTAACCTTTGGGTCAATATGTTACATAATAGTATGTCACAACTTGAGGGAGTAAATCTACCGGCAATTTTAAGAAAAAATGTTTATTTAAACATAGGTTCGCAAAAACTTCGTTACGGAGCTACAGGTTATTGAAATTTCCGGAAACAATTGGTTTTTTCTTCAAAAATCTGCAGTTTTTGAGATATTCGTTCAATTGACAAACTTTTTTGACACCTGTAATTTTTCGTATCTCCATCCGTTTTCGAGTGAAAAATTATTGAATTTGAATTATTTGAATTGAAAATTTGAAATTTGCTTTTATCTTGATAGCTCGTCTTCTGAGACTCAACTTATACTTATTCAATATCAAACTGAAAAAAGTTCAATTGAAAACTAAATAAATTGCTGGAAATGTCTAACCTCCACCTACAAGAATACAGGCCTCTTTTCTTCGTCGCATATTATCACGCACTCTTTGAAATATTCCTGAGGTATTTCTCATCGTGTCACAAGAGGCTATTATTCGATTTCTCAATTCTTCTACAGTGTTTACTGGAGTGGTATAAACTAAACTTTTGAGATATCCCTATGAGAAAAAGTCTAAGCTATTTAAGTCTGAGGATCTAGGAGGCCATGGTTCTGGCCCACCCCGACCTATTCATTGGTTGTAGTATTGTACGAGAATTTTCTAGCCTCCTTACTGAAATGTGCTGATACCCTGTCATGCTTGAACCACATTATGTTTCTCACCAAAAGTGGCACATCCTCGAGAACTAAAGGTAACTCATCCTCAGAATATTGCCGATAAACGGGACCGTTTAGTTTGTTAGGCAGAAAATGGCCCAATCAAATAAATTCCAATTATTCCGACCCAGACATTTAGTGAGAATTGTTCTTGATGATGAGATTCTTCAATCAAATGGGGGTTCTCCTCAGCCCAATAATGATTATTGTGAAAATTTATGATAGCAGTTCTCAAAAAGTTAGCTTCGTCTGTGAACATTATTTCACTATCAAAATGAGAATTTTCTCTAATTTTATCTAACAACCATCGGCCGAAATTCAGTCTTGGAGGAAAACTATGAGGAAGTAAAGTTTGGACGCGTTGAATATGAAACGGGTACATTTAAGAGTAGTGGAGAAACCTCCAAACTAGAACATGTGAGATATTCAACTGATTTCCAATTTTTCTTGTACTCACATGAGAATTCAAATCAAAATAATTCAAAACTGCTTCCTCAATATCTGGAGTTCTCATAGTTTGAGTTGCACCTTTTAAATGATTATTTGCAGTAAAAGTACCAGTTTCCCTTAACCTTCTGTGGATATTTGAAAATGTTCGCCTGTCTGGTGTAACTCAATTTGGAAAGCGCACCTGATATAATCGCCTAGCTTCTGTTGTGTTTCCGTCAGCCAGACCGTACATGTAATGAATATCAGCCAATTGGGCGGTAGTAAAATTAGCCATTTTGTCTTACAGAATTACTTCAAAAGTTTCAAAACCAATCGTTATTTTAGGAAACAATTCGAGCAGACACTGGTTCAAAAGCTCCTGTCAAAATAAATAAATAAATGAAAAAATCAAAGTGCTTTCAATTCCGCGAATGCATACAATCGTTTAATAATTTTTTCTCGAGAACAGTTGGCAATACGAAAACATCATAGGTCTTAAAAAAGTTTCTAAATTGAACGTGTATGACGAAAATTGATTGTACGCTGTTCAGTGGCGTATTGCAAAAAAGTTTGGAAAAGCAAAATAAGACATGGCCCCGGAAAAGAAAATGAACAAAAATTCTAGTTGAAATTTAGGACGTGTTATGATGAAGGCTGCAAAAAAAGCTTGCATTCCAAATTTGGGCTGAATATCTCAAAAACTGCAGGGGTTTTGAAGAGAAAACAAATTTTTTCCGGAAATTTCAACACCCTGTAGCTCCGAAACAAAGCTTTTGCGGACCTATGTTTATATGAACTATTTTTCTTAAAATTGCACGTAGATTAACCCTCTCAAGTTGTGACATACTTTTCCGTAACACCCTATATATCTTTCAATTCATCAATACTAGGAAAAGAGTGGCCATTTTGGTTTATATGGTTGGCTAATGTTGTTTATTGTTTATTCATGAAATAAATGAGATAAAAACAAAAGGTTTAACTTTAATCTACACTTTATTTGAAAAAATTCGACGACGTTTCGCTGACACAGCAGCTTTATCAAGAATGACAAACAGAATGAAGAGTATGGTATTATAAACAAATCGTAGAATAAGTTGGATGAATAACAGGAAAATCCACACCGAGCCATTGTACAGTTAGTATGAAAGGTAATAAAAACTAATTAAACAAGTTAAATAGGGGTGAATAATTCACATCTACCTGCTCATTCAAAAGCTTGTCCGAATGTTTGTATCTATTTATTTCTAATGCTTCTAGGAGATCTAATTTTAAACTTTTTGATTTTATATGTAATATGTCAAAGTTTTTATTGAATGAATGGTTTTCTTTTATTAAGTGGTTTGAATAATTTGAATCAGATTTATTTTTATCGAAGCTACGTGTATGTTCAGATGTTCTTATGCCAAAACTCCTATAGATCCTACCGATATAAATTTTATCACAAGAACCGCAATTGAGAATTCTTCAACACGAGATTTATTATTTTTAATATGTTTACCTAAGTTATTAGAAGTTTTGAAAGTTATATTAAGATTTTGTTTGACAAGAAAGGATTTAATATTTGTACTTGCAGAACCGCAGAATGTTAAACTGTTAAACATTTATTTCATGGATCTAAATCAAGTAACGGCCTCCACAATTCAAAAATTTATTCATGAAGATTGAAGCTTGGTATTCTTCATATATATATTCTTTATACATATTTCTAAGGAGATGACTTGTTTGCACAAGATGGTTTATTAATTCCTGATGTATTCAAATTTTCTGTAGCATTAAATGAGTGTTGACAATTCAATTTGAGGTATGAATTTGATTTTATTTTCATGTTGGAAAAGTTTTTCGCCAAATTTTCACTCATCTATACAAATTTTTGTCGAAAAGATGAATTGATCGGATTTGTTGATACTTATAATTGGATATATTTGGCTACTAGCAATGTGTAATTGTTTTCATTTCACTTTTGTCAATTAAGCCACAAATTAAGCCACAATCAAAACCGTTGTTGTGAGCTATAGTTTCAAAGGTTTTAATTTCTTTTTCAAGATTTTCTTATGATAAAGGTAAGAAGAATGCTCCGCCAATCATTGAATTATATGCCGGCTCTGATAAAAACTCAGAAAGAAAATGCTCCAATCAGATGTGTCATTTCTTGATAGCCCCACTCACATGTGGGAAAAAGAACTACGTATAATATTCGAAAGAATGACTCCTAAGCATACAATCAATAATTCAATTCACCCCCAAATTGGATAACTTCACTTCATCGAATAGTTCGTATGTCCTAAGTGTAGATGTAGATAACATGTCTTCATGCATTGCGAAATTTGAGGTATTAACTTAATGTCCTACATTTTAGAACAATCACATGTTAATCATTTGACGCACGAATTCATTTTCCTTTTGGAATAATGCAAACGGTGTAAATATCTTCAATTCAATGAAAAAATATATGAAGAACATAGCTATCTTGTGATGGGTTCACCACTAAGCATAGAAAACGAAATACTCGGTTCTAACTTGCGCGTTACAATTCAT
The DNA here is from genome assembly GCA_013387265.2 of Cryptolaemus montrouzieri. Lineage (NCBI taxonomy): Eukaryota > Metazoa > Arthropoda > Insecta > Coleoptera > Coccinellidae > Cryptolaemus > Cryptolaemus montrouzieri. The sequence continues at coordinate 35,346,480 of JABFTP020000165.1, forward strand.
GTTTGCTATAGATACGTCATACAATGACATTTTTAATTTGTCAAAACAGTATACCTAGGCCATTTGATCAGTTTTTCAAATTCATAAACAGAATCCATCCTTAAATAAAATTTAAATTCAAGAAAGGAGAAAACAATCAAATTTCTCATTCAGATGTCTCAATTTCCCTCTACAATAGCAAAATATACTACATCTTTAGAAAAACCTTCTGGCATGGGCATATATATTCGCAAAGATTCCAATCACCGAAATTTTCATAAAATTTCGGCATATAGTTCAATATTCAACAGAGCATTTTCGTACACTTTTTCATAAGAAAATTTGAGAAAAGAAATTGGAACCACTTAAAACTATAGTTCGCAACAACGGTTTCGATATTGATCCAAAAGTTGAATAACATATTGCTATTAGTCAAATATATCCAATTATAAGTAATCAAATCAGCAAAATTCACCCCCTCAACATATTTCGGATAAATAATATTTTTATTTAGACCTCAAAATAAATTGTCACCACTCTCATTAAATGCTGGGGATCCTATAAAGAATTTAAATAAATCAGGAGTTCATAAATTATCTTGCCCAGACCGCAATAATTTCTAGGTCAGACTAATCGGTCTTTCAAAATAAAATACAAAGAACATTAAACATCAATCGTTAAAATAGACAAGATTCAACATTAGCGAACCACTGCTTCCAAAATGGCCTCTCTTTTCCTAGTACGGATTAATTAAAAGTTTTTCACAATGCTCAAAAGGTATAAAACTCAAATATCTAGAACCATTTGAAACTGTTTAATGACAACTTTCAGATAATGGTCTACCAGTCTGACCTACGTTAATCACAAATTTTCGATATTTTCAAATCATAATTCTCTTTCTGTAGTTGTTAAATCCAGTCCCAATATTTGGTTTTTCCAAATCCAAATAACGACTTATTCATATATATTTTATGTCTGTTTGTACTTGGTTTTCATACTATCCGACGATAAATGAGAGTTCGAAACCCCAGTAACAGTGATCTATTTATTTATTTCATTTGTTGGTAGTGAAAACAGTTAGAAATTCCATTTGTGTTTTAATCAACTTCAATTACCAAATTGTAAAGACTAAAGCTATGCAGTGTCTTTCTCTAAAAGAAAATCAACACGTTTCAGTAAATTTTCAAATCACTACGACAAAGAAATATACAGAGTGGCTCGAACATTCTGTATTGAACCACATGTTTCTGATTGGCTGAAACATTACGTTTTCTGATTCTCAAGCAGAATACATCGGATTGTGTTAACCGAAATGATCAACAATATGGTGAGACTTCAACAACGATTTGTGGGTAAACTTTGAACTTAATATCTTGTTTTTTAGTTGTTATTGTTTTTATCTTCAGCACAATACGCAAATACATTGGGTTATTATTCAAGTTGGCAACACATATATAGTCATCACATCATTCTGACTACAATTGTTTTTGTTGTGTTCTTCTTTCGTTCATGTCTCAATAACGAAGCCATATTCTTGTTGTCTTTTTTGACTTAAAAATAATGAGTAATTTCATCGTTAGGGTTGACAACTTGGGAATAGAATATAAAAATTGAACGATGGCCCTTTAAAAAGGCACGAAAGAGGTCAAGGTACAAACCAAATGAAACAAAAGTTTTTCAGTGAAGTATTATGCTCCATGTATTGACATAAAAAAAAATTGAAAAGTTCGTTCTCCCTTTTTCCATGTATGATTCCAGTACTTTTCTGAAAATTAATCCCGAAACATATATTCGCATGTTTGTGTATTAAATGGCTTCCATTTGTCATTAATATATTCGCATTATTTGTGTATTAAGTGGCCTCCATTTTGTCATTAATATATTCGTATATTTTCGTGAATTAAGTGGCCTCCATTTGTCATTAATATATTCGCATTATTGGTGTATTGAGTGGCCTCCATTTGTTATTAATATATTCGCATTATTTATGGATTCAGTGGCCTCCATATGTGTTTTAATCAAGTTTAACTACCACATATAAAAGACTAAATTCACGCAGTGTCTTTTGCAGTCATTAATTCACATCCCCTATAGTCTTGAATTTCGTTTTATAATCTCTTTTTTACACTCGAACAATGAAATAAATATTTTCAACCTCTGCACCAATTTTGAGCGAATTGTTCTTAGCTGGAATGCATATTCTGAATGAACTACACAGGCAACAACTCTTCCTTCATATCCATAAGTTTGATTACGTGGTATTTAAAATAGCTCAAGTTTTTCATTTTGTAGCTCCTTTATTCAACTCACAAATCAGGTTTTCCTAGGCTTGTCGACGTAATTATACAAAATTGCCTTTTTACAGTTTCCACTCGAAGAAGTGCTAGACCGAGCTTATGTATCATGGAGATGCGTGCCCCCTTGTAATTTTAGTAAAACCTAGTCCATTTAAATAAGAAACACGTACTCGTGTATAAATGACACAGCACCGCCATTAAAAAGGTATTTGCTAGAGTCTGCCACAATTAGGAATTCTAATTTCATTTCCTGTAACTTTTTCGCCTCTTATACCGGTGCCGTTGTTTAGAGTAAGGCCGTGTTCACATGCTGTGCCTTCCGCCTTTCAATTAATTTAAACAGAACGGCCCGTTTGAGTTACTTTAAATTCATCAGTAAATTGAGCGGTTTTCCATTTATTGCCAACAAGGTCTCATTTTGCGGATTTGAATTGACGTCTCTTTCATCTTTGGGGGTCGTGGTTTTCTCGAATTGAGAGGATTATACAGTGTGGACGAAAGTATGGACGTAAACGAATAATTATATAGTTTCGTGGAAAATGCTTGAATAAAGTGATTTTGTATTTCATTTTCTGATAAATTGTGAAGGTTCTTTTATAACACCTGTTAAAAATATGATATCATTAACACTCCTCTAAATATGGCTTATGATATAATATTCGAAAGCTCTTAGTTCCCTTTAGGTTCCTAGATTTTGCGCGAAACTATTCAACAGCTTCAAAACGGCCATCCATAATTGTGAAATTGCCTCTAAATATGATTCTCGTGAAGCGTTTCCAGTTCTGTCAGAAACACGAAAACATGGTTACGATTTTAATATCAGGAACGGATAATAAGATCGGAATAACAAAACACTTACCTTTGATCATAATCATAATCATAATTCAATTCATAAACTAATTTCATTTTGTACGGATACAACTTGTATTTATGTGAAATATTGAGAAGGTTCGATTGGATAACACCGAAGTTGCAGAAACTTGTCGAACAGATTGCGTGAAACTGCTATTTCATCATTCACAATTCTAATAGGTACCCTCTTCTATTCATTACTGAACCCGTCTCAATAAATTTCGATATCAATGCCACTACGTACTTATGGCGGACGTTACGATCAATACGGTTTTGGCTGAATATATTCGCAGTAACTCGGACATAATTTTGTTAATAAAGCCTTTCCAGCTCAACACGTTCTGCAATGTTTACAAGGTGGATAGATGTCGGCGTTTTAGTACTACAGCTATGTGAAATATTGTGAATAGAGAGAAGTGACCCAACCCTTCCCTATGTTCCTTCTGCTTTAGAAATTCGTTGGTTCAAACAGATGTAAGTTTGTTCTAACGAAGCGACCATGCCGTATGAAAAGTTGGAAAAATTACATGCAATCAGTTTTTTAAAACAGGAAACTATAGAGATATTCTATAATATGGAATAAAATTTAATGGGAACAATCTTTGTAGATATTCGAGCGTATTTCCAATATTCTGTATGCATAATTCACAACGCCTAAGATAATACGACACGCAGTGGATATTTTAATATTGGTTACCAAAGCAAGACAATCTCTGAAGTTTTGCTTCAATATTTCAATATTTCCACTAGCTCTTCTGTATTATAGATCCTTAATATATACCCAAAGAAAAAAGTTCACTGGAGACAAATCCGAGGAAAAGACCGGTTAACTTACTCGACCCCTAGTTCCAATCCAATTATTACTAAAATTTATGTCAAGTAAATCAGCAATGGTCATAATTTGATGAGACGGTGCTCCAACGTGTTGAAAATATACATTATTTTCTTTCAGCAAGATCAGTTCATCGAAATATCCAAATGTTGTTCTTTACATTTTCTTGTTACAATTCACCATGAAGCTTTTCATAAAAAACCACATACTTTCATACCCGACTGCCTTTCCGAGCACAGCATTGAACCATCATTGGGTTGATGTTAAATATCATAAATGCGAGGTGGGTTTACATACGACTAACCATGTTCATTTTGACGATTGCATATTCTATCACTAGTGATGTGAGCTTCATCTGTCCAAATTATTTCTCTGAAAAACTGCGCATTGTCTTCAGATTTCTGCAGAAATTTGTTTCAAAAATCGAGTCAATGTTGAAAATCCCTTGTCTGCAAAAACTGGGATATTCTCAATTGATAAGGCTTATATTTATTTTTGTGGAGAGCACTGAGAGTCTTAGATACCCTTGTTCCATTTCAATCAGTTTGCTTGGAATCGTTGGCATAGGAATTACACTACCGTATTACATCAATAGTTGCATCTTCTCTATCAACTACTGCATATATTTTTTTCCTTGGGACGTTGAATCTACCTAGATTCATGAGGTTTTCCCTCAATATACGTTGGTACCGTCTAATATGATAACGATCAAAATACTCAGCTTTTTCAGCATGTTCATGATTATTATTTTTGAATATAGCATTCAAAATTTTCAAAATTTTCGTATGTCAGGGTCGATTTGATTTTACAAATGACATTATATTCACACAAAAATTGCAATCTGATGGAAAATATTGAATAATGTGTCATTACAAAAATTAATTTACAAACTGAATTAATAAGAGCACAGAACATATTTGAGCCACTTCAATCATTCTGTGTAAATTTTGTGTATGGACATAGAGTTACTAAATAAAATTAGGTGAAAGTTATAAAACTTTGGCTAAATGAAATGAAATAAATTGTGTGAACATATTTGGAGAAGGAAAACAGACTCCATTCACACTGCAATAGAAGATACTTATGTGTCATATTTAAATAAACGGAATATAAGAACTCGAGAACTGTTGCAGATATTACGCACTAATTTGATGTCTGTGGAATGTCGAATACATTTTTACATAACTCAAAAAACAACTGCGATATTGGCATCTTACTGATTCCTGAAATTTTAAAAATCTCCATTTGCTCGAAAACGAAAAACAAAATATCTTGAATCTATTGGCGGCACTGAATTTCTCACACGGAAGTGCGGTTATTTGATATAGCTGCAGTACTAAAATGTTGAAATCTGTACATCTTGTTCACAATAATTGTTTTTGAAATTTTAACCCCATCAACTAAGTGGTAATTCGATGATTGATATGTAACGAACCAAATGATCGAACACAATTTTTTTCGCAAATTTTTCTTTAAATTAAACAAGATCCACGAAAAAATAATATATGGTAGATATCAGACCAAATTATTGGGTCCATAATGTTTCTAGAAGATCTATAGATCATAATCGGCATCACTTAGAAGACCGAACGTGGCCATCGGGGCTCTCTCGGTCAAACAGAGACCGAATTGTTTTGTTGAGTTTGAATATTGATGGGATTTTGCGCTTTCACTTCAACATTGGTAAGCAAGAACAAGGAGGTGATTATATTTCAGTAAACTTACACTGTGACGGAAGAACATCTCCGCGAAAGAGGAAATATGGAAATAACACACGTTATGTACTTTTCGATTATCTCTTTAGTCCTTTTTATGGCCTTTCTTGGTATGTGAAATCTTTTCTTAGATTCAAGTGAGTTTAGACATATAAGAGTCAGGTATGATTGTTGAAATAATTTTCTGCTGGTTTTCTCTTTCCATTGTTACAGATTGCTGTCCCAAACCTTCCTTTCAGCCTTGTTTTGCACATGTAGTGCAAATTGAGAATGAGAGAATGAAGCTGCTAAGCAGAAAAATCTTTGGTACTCTTTGTGTACACACGACACTAACACAACATAACATCATTCGCAAGATAGTATGGTTCCCCAGTTACATTTCCTGGGATATAAGCATTTATTATATACAATTATTCGAATTTTGTAAATCTCTCTTTTCAAAAGAATATATATATATATATATATATATATATATATATATATATATATATATATATATATATATATATATATATATATATATTATTTTTATATATATTTTTATTTTTTTTGAAAAGAGAGGATTTACAAAAATTTGAATAACTGTTTCTACAATCAATGCTTATATCTATAATTTTGTTGTGTGTCAGATAAACACATTGCATGATTTTTTTTATTATACTTAGTTTGGAAGAATTTTTCTATTGATTGGGAAAAAATTGCCATTCCGATAGAACATCTTGAACCTTTAGGTAAGTTCATTTGTTGAATAATGTACGCAGGCTCTATATACCCTCGAAAGGTTTCCCTTAAAAGCAAAACTTGATATGTTTCATCTTGTTTCAATAATCTTGAAATTAGACCAAATATTCAAGTGGGTTCGATTTAAAAAAGATTCAGGAATAAGAATAGTCAAGAATACTTTTCTTGTATAACCGATTCGAAGAATATTCAAATGCGGCAACGCTTAACCCATTTTCCCTCTTCTATTTCGATAGGTTGCTTAGTTAAGCCTCAAATATGCGTTGAGAGATATCAACAAAACCGTTCGACGTGTTTCGGAAAATTTTTCAAATCACTACGGGATAAGAAATATACAGAGTGGCTCGTTTGCGATGATACATACTGTATAAAACAACACATTTCTAATAGGCGAAAACATCGCGTTTTATGACTCTTAAGCAGAAAACATAAAATTGTCAAAACCTTATATATTGTTAACAAGCCATTAAACTGGTTATTGGTATTTTCTTCCGTACTATATGCAATGACATAGTGTTATTATTCATGTTGGAAACACATTTATCGCCATCAAATCATTCTTATTTCATAATTGTTTTTCTTGTGTTCTTCATTTCTTGATGATAAAATCATATTCTTGTTGTCTGTTTTGATAGAAAGAGAAAATTTATCGTTAAAATCACAGTTAGTGAAAATTTAAAAACTTAACGATCGCATTATACAGAGTCGAACTTATGTTTTTCAGTGATGTATTATGCTCCATATATTGCCATTAAAAAATCCGTTAAGCTCGAGTGCCTATCGAGGATATGAATAGATCGCTCTTTCACAAGGATCTGTTCTTGCACCTGTATTATTCGATTTATATATGAGCGACACTCTCACAACTTCTTCTGATTAGTTTACTCATGTCGAAAATATTGATTTTTCGTCACGATAATTTCGAAACAATTGAACACGTTTTGACGATCGAACCGTAAATTTTGAATAAGTTCTTCAGTGCCCCAATCTTTCGAAAAATGAGGTATCTTGTTTTTTCATCTCAACAATCATCAAAAAGATGATTCGCTTCTTCCGTGTATGTTTCAAAGCAATTTTCTGAAAATCAGTTCTTAAAACTTTAATTCGCATTATTTATGTATTCAGTAGCCTTCAGTAAGAAATAGAGGTATATTTTACTACCTGGGCATTCATTCCTCTCTTCATTTGTATATCGAAACATTCCGATGGGCATCAAAATTCCTAATAAAAAAATTAATGAATATTATTGATGACAATCTCGAACTTCTCGAATAACGCGATATTGCTGCACTAGACCAAATCATCCTTATGTGCTGCCATCGGCAAAAATTTTTCCTGTGTCATTGTTTATACACTTAATTCATTACATAAATTACCTTAAATAGTCAGAGGGCCTGTGGTAAAGGGTTCAATTTGAGATGAGAGTAGATGGATACTGCCTAATTTGTAGTTGTATTCAGAGCATTAGAACTTCCGGTTATACAGGAAATCGAATACAACTTTTGAAAACGCACAGTGTACTTCTGTTAAGATTTGTCCTATCCTAAATTAACCACCTTTGAGCCATGGTTTTCTGAATCAAAATTTTTGGAACTATAATGTCATCTTTTTTGTTCAAACAAGTAGGCTTTGATTTGAGCTATACTGAAACTTTTCCTAGTTTTATTAAAAAAGAATTTTTTGAGGGCAACGTTCTTTTCAATGCTAATTTATATAAAGAGTGCTCAAAAAAAACTCGTCATTTCAATAAAACAAGAATTTCGAAAAGACATTTTCTCAAAGTTGCATACATATTTTTTTACTGTAAAAGAGCCGTATTTTGAATATTGAAACAACCTAAAATCGTTTCATTTTATTCGAGATTTTCTCAAAAACTTATAGTTCCTTTAGAAAATTAAATCATTAGGTCATCGAAGTAGCAAACAGATGCAGTGGATTCAATTATGATCCAGTTTTTACGTGTCACGATGTTCCAAGTAAGGTTCTATGAATTTTGGCCTCATTTAACGTTTGGAAATCATATGGAAATAGTAATTACACTAAACCTTTTCGTGCTTAGTTTTTTGTTTACTAAGTTGGCAAATGAATACTCAAATGAGGATATAATGAATTTATTCATTATTCATAGTCAATGTCAACAAATAAAACGTCGAACTTACCCGAATTTATGACCAATTTGCAGACAGCAATTTAAAAAATAAAGATTGAATTTTGTTACTTAAATGTTGTTTAAATTTGAAAGTGCACTTCATTAAAAGTAGCTTTGTTCTTTACGTAATTCCATAGATAAAAATCTGAAAAGGTAGGATTCGGAGATCTGTAAATTGCCAATTTCATGGACCCAGTATTTTTACCCATCTGTCGTCGAACAAGTTTGTTAATTCTTTTGGTACCACAGGTCTTAATGAGCCGGAGCACCGTGTAATTGGTACCAACATGTGCATTTAACGAGAGATTTTGCAGGAATTCCACAACAACTCCTTTGAAATCTATGACACCATTAGAATTTTCTTCATAAATTATATATTGACGTTTTTGTACAGTACACTGAGTACATAAAAGCTAAAACGGTGAAAAACATTTCACTCCCATGTTTGATGGAGACTTTCGATGTTCAAGATATGAAAATTATGCCGGATAAAAATACCTTCACTCTAATATTCACTCCATAATAAAACGATCTTCTTCAAGTATAGAGGAACTCAATACCAATCAATAATTTTTCGAAATACGGTTCTACTGAAATGAAAAAATTGGTACTCGTTTATGAGAAAAACATAATTTTCGTCAATATATTTTATATATTTATTCATAATAAAATGAGATTCCGAAAATTTTAATGTAAAAAATTATGGCTTGATGGGGGTTAATTTTTAATTGGATAAATCTTAACGAAACATGCTTGAAAAAGGGAGCCTTTCATTAAAAAAAATTCAAAAGTTAATCATACCAATCGAAAAAGCAAAGTTTTAGCCGATGTCCGATTCAACCGGAAATGGTACCGTTCTGAAAACATTTGGTGATTCTATCACTATCCATTTACACTAGTGCAATATTTGAAATTGATCAATAAACCCGTTACCCAGATACTTCTATTAATACAATCGTCCAATTGTTGTAAAATCGTCTCTGAAACTAGATTTATTGACTGACAAAATAATCATAAACAAGAAAATTATAACAGGTTTTGAAATTCGGTAAATATCTCATTTCGTTGAATATTTCAAGAGTTGTCATCACCTACCTCATTTTCTTGGGAAATGAGAAGTTAATGGACCTATAATTATATCCACCTAGTGCACTCAATGTGAACAAATTCATCTTTTAATTTATTTCAATTTTTTCAGTTGTCTTCAGAGTGCCTATCAACAATCTTGCAGATTGTTTTTCATTTAACTTCCTTCTGACCTCTTGTAAACGTTACGCCTCTGTTTCCGTTTACCTACTCATTTCACATGCAAAATTAATTCACATGCTAAGCCTTCTTCGACTCGGAACAGTTAATTGTTTTTTTGAGATTGAAGTCGTTTTCAAGCAGTTACCTTGGGATATATCGTTTTTTCTACTTAAAAATGCAAATTGATAGGTGGTTAGAAGTCGTTGGATATATTCAAGAATGGGTTACACAAACTTAAATTACACGAGACGCTATTAATAGAACAGATTTCAAGGCATCGTGATCTTCGTGGCTCATTTATTCGCAAAGCCTACTTAGTTTTTTGTTTATGATATTTTCCTTGTTCTTGAAATTATCACCTAATAGTTGCCAAGTCAACAAGAAGAAGAGTAATGCATTTACGCGCCCAGATAATGTATTGCAATCATATATTCGTAATTTTTTATGAAATGTGATCCATCTTCGATATGGAGTGGACTATTCTATCACTTACAAAGTGAACTGGGGGAATTTGAAACAAATATTGAGAGGATAAGACTGAATAACCTTATTTCCATCATACCAAGAAGATGCTGAACTACTATTATAGCTAAAGATGGACATAGCACTTATTAGGATAAACAAAAGAAGATACAATATGTTTTTTTAATTGTGAAGCTATTATTATATGGTGTTTTTATTCCTTTTCAATCCTATCTACGATTGTAGACCACGCCATTTTCAATGACATTCATTGGTAGACTATTTTTATTGCGCGCGCCTACTCTTCAGTAGCTGTAGAAAACTTAAGTATCTAGTGAATAAGTATATTTCTGACAGTATTAGCGATTGGTATTTGAAGATATTTGCTTATGAATATGACTGGTCTACGATTGTAGACCATGTGAGCATTCACGTTTTAGTTTGTGTTTCCAGTCAGTTCAGTTCGAATTTGATTTTTTGGTACCTTGAAAAGAAAGAAGTATGTCTGAACTCAAAAGACGACGTGTACAGTCCAGCAAAGATCCTGAAAATTAGTTACAGTGGTTCAATGAACTTCCTAGTAATTTCGAAAATTCCTATGATGAGAATGACGATGATGTAGAACAAGATGCTGTTGAGGAGAGCAGCCGTGACACAGATTCAGAGCAGGATGTAATAGAGGATGAAGAATTTTCTGATGTAGAAAATAATTCCAGTTGAAGACGTTCGTCCGATTATTACGAAAGAAAAGACAAAAAAACAAAATCGAGAAAAAATTTACCGAGCCCCCAAATTCGAGTTAGTTCACATAATATTGTGTGACAACTCCCTGGAACGAAAGGCAATGCTTGTGATGCAACAACCGAAATCGAGTGTCTAAAATTGTTCGTAATCAATTGAATCGTTCATATATATATATATATATATATATATATATATATATATATATATATATATATATATATATATATGTTTATTGACACCGCTATAATTGCTATTACATATTAATTAACTCTTCTTGGGTAAAATTCATTGTTGCAATAATATTATGTATTTCTCACTTAGACTCACTCATATGACGTTGGAATTATCCAATTCAAATCACTTACAAATTGGAACATTGTGAGTAAACCATAGAAATAAGCCTTCTATGGGCACAGGAGGTTTAAACCACAGACTATCGAACAATATTTTCTATCTTCATGTGGTATGCCCTAAAAAGGTATATTTATCCCTATGGTTTAATCACAAGTTGGACATGAGAAGAATAAAATAGCTAAGCGTGTACTCAATGAAGAGAATAGCATGCAGGTTGTTTTGAGCGCAGTAGACTTTCTGAACATGTATTGAAGATTTCGAACTGAGTAATTTCGATTAAGTGAAGACTTAGCTCTGAGCAAAACTGGGAAAATCGCAAATAAATCCTTTCTTGTGAAGAAATTTCGATACACCTTGAGAGTTTTGATGTTTAAGTTTCATTGAACAGCTAAGAATCTAATTTTGTGTTGAAATTTGCATATTGCAATGTCTGAATTTTATCAACAGCATGTTTATTGCAAGAAATACCTAAACCTCACATTAATTTCGAAATTTTCTGGGAAATCTACATCGGATATTTGAGAAAAAGGTATCGTTGTAAAGCTTATTCCAGTGGGAAAGAAACACGTAAAAAAGATACAGGGTGTTGATTTTGAAAAAAAAAAGTTTTTCATGTTTGAAAAATTTCATTTTCGCCGATTTACTAGGAACACTCGGGTTAAAAAAATTTGTTTTTCTTAATTTGATAATAAGGTACAACACTTTTACCTCAAGAAAAAAGAATATCATGCGTAAGTTATACGAAGTGTTATTATTTTAATTAATTTAAAATCTACCGATAGTTGTTTGGGCACAAAACACATATCGTTGAAGATAGCATCTAAATTGCAACCAGAATATGATAAAAAATACAGGGCGAGCTATTTAAAAAAAATTTATGTTTGTCCCTGGATCAAAAATGGAACACCCTGTATGTACGAAAATAATTTCAAGGAGTGCACACATAATCATAAAACAACAATCAAAAAAAATTCCACTTATATCTCAAATAGTTCCCGAGATATAGAAGTTCCTCGCCTTATTGACTCACCCAGTATATTGGTACATTACGAAGGAATAAACGGGAAATCCCAGCAGAATTCTTACCAAGTAGAAGCACTGAAGTGAAAACTTCAATTTTTGGGTTCAAGGAAGAATGCACCCATGTTTCATATTGCCCTAAAAAAACAAATCAGTGCTATTGTGATGACAAGAAACCAGTTATCATTATGGACTATAACAAAAAACAAATTGGTGTTGATTCTGTTGACCAACTCTGCAACAATTACAAAAGTGCTAGAAATACCCGTCGGTGGTCGATGGTTGTTTTCGATGACTTACTGAACATTGTAGGCGTAAACGCATTTTGCGTGTTCAAAGCTAATCGCCCAGTAAAATAAGAATCCCGTAGTGATTTCTCGGAAAAATGAGCTTGGGAACTCATAAAACCCCAAATCGAGTTTAGGGCAACAATAAAACAATTACCTGAAGAAATTAGGCATTAGTGAAGTCGTACCCCTCCCCCTCAGGGAGAGGTACGACAAATTATGTTTGACGTTGCTGCATATGTCCTAGAAGTGACAATAAATCGACACGAAAATATTGTGGGAAATGCTACAGGTATGCTTGAAACCATATGAAGGAAATATGTGTGAGTCAACAAAATTGACTCTTTTCAGGGGGACATAAAAGGTGTAAAAATTAGTAGTTTTTTAGCTCGAATATATTTTTTTATTAGCATGTTATCTGTTCTTTTCATTTTCATATTGCATGTTTCTTCACGTTCATGTATTTTTGAGTAAATGAAAATATACTGAATTATTGCAAATAATGGATTTATTCTGGGACTGGTTGGTTTGTTTTAATTCCAGAAAGTAAAATCAATATTTTTCAGAACTGAAACAACTTCAATCACAAATGATCAAAGGAAATATTACATTTCAAATTGAAATGGATGATATAGATTTTTTATGTCAAAATGAATCGTAGACCACGCGAGTAAATACGTCTAACCTAACCTAACCTAACCGAGGGTTGAATACTCAGAAAAACTTAGAAAACAATATCAATTTTCATCAAGTAACGACCCCTCAATATAAATATCTATCAAAAAAATTCTGCCAGCCATATTCTGAATTTTCTCGGAGCACTTCTCATTTTTCTCTGGAAAATACCATTAATAGATAACACAATTGACCTCTCAGAACTATTGTTTCCATTTCGTTTTCATGCAAATTCTATTTAAATTAATTGTTACCATTAGTTTGCCATGAACGTCTGGAACAAACCTATTTCCAATAATTTACAATTACTTCGCCAAAGCATTCCATATACAATCATTATCAATAATCATTGTGTATAATACGAGCACGTTTGAACTATCATTTCAGTATATGCATTTTATCTATTTTCCTTTCGAAACCTTTAGTTTTAATTAACTTCAACAATGAGTCGACTAAGGTAAAGTGCATAAAATAGAAAATGAAAACACATTAGTCACTAAATAATTAGATTTGATTTATTGTGTCAGTGTTTTGTAATCGTGAGTAATAACAACAATACTGCAACTGCATAAATCCAGATAAAAATGGTATACCAACTGGAGCATTGAAACGCAATCAACTAAGTTATGTTGCTTTAAATGTTCTGTTTTAATTAACTCGATGAAGGGCGCAATTACCTTCTTTGGTAGATGAAATGAGAAAAACTGAGTTCAACTGCCTGTGCGGAACTTTTAGTTTCCTTCTGTCTAGAATTTCTTGGGTAACAATTAATCTACCAGAATATTTATCAATTACCACTCTTTGAGAATCTAAACTATCTGAAGAACGTTTATGTTGCTAAAAGATACGCTTACAATTTGACAATATATGTGCGGAAAGAACATTCATAATTTCAAAATATTATTTCAATCCGAAACAGCAATTTATTAGACACTGTAGAGAGTAAGCCATTACTATTTGCTGGTAAGTAGTAGATTTCTTTAACTCTGTATAGGTCTTTTAGTATTAAATTAGAGAGGTCTGAATGCGACTTCAGTTTTTCGTTTGAAATGTTGGAGGGATGAATTTTTCGAATTTGTTGGTACAGTAAAATTTCCTTATTCGCGCTTCCACATTCGCGTTCTGACTATTCGCGGATATGAAAACTGCAACCCAATTTCTATATTCGCGGATGAAGATTTCTTTATTAGCTGATCTAATCGGTCAATCGGTACTTATATATGTATTAATAAATAGGATTGGTTATCCTCTGTAAACGAGTCGTCAAATGGACAAATCGAAAATCAAAATAGACCATATTACTACTACGCCTGAAGTAAGTTTCTAAAATATTTTCAATGAACGAGGGTATTTAGGTTTTCACTATATTAACAAAACTATGACCGGTTCCACCACACTGTGGCTTCATCACATAGATACAAACTAATTAACAGAGTTATTCGTTATACAGGGATATACACCGGGACCGTCCGTTAAAAACTTTTTGAGTTCCAATTACAATATCAAGATGAAATTTTATACGCGGCCATAACAAGCGATTTCCAATTGGAGTGAAATATTTTCGAAGTGATACCATTTCCGGTTATACCGGAACTGGGTCATCACTTTGTTATTTCAAATGGCAATCCACCTTTTTTATTATACATCTAGAACCGACATTTGAGCAAGGCATAAAATACCCAAGTTGTTGGCACTTATCTGTCAAAACTTTTGACATATTTCATTATTTATGTTATATACTCGATTTTTGAGGAACATTTAAAAAAATTGTAGCTCGTAGATCTTTTGCACTACAGACACAATTTTGCTTCGGTAGATAGAAGAAGGATCAAGGAATTTTTTGGGGAGTCTACACATGTCAAACGTTTATTGCGTTGTTCTGTATGATTTTTTCAAATTGGCCTTTTTCAAACAGCAATAACTCAATTTTTTCAAATTGCACGTGCCAATTTTTATATCGCCGTCAGATGAAGCGTCAAATTTCAGATGAAATTTTATGAGCATGTACTACACCCATCTCCCATAGTTCCGAAATAATTTGGGAATATATTGAATTTTGATGATTTTGCAAGAACTAACAGAGAATGCTTTAAAATATTTGAATCAAGTAGCTGAACTGGCTACTCTCACCTGACAGGTGCCTAAAATTAATGTACTTGTCACTTCGTTCATTCGAATATGATATTTCAACAAGAATTGTTGGTAATTTGAAGTGAAAATTTTTGAAAAACACCAGATTGATAATAAAATGGCTGATTATTCAAACAAGGATATGTTTAATCTCTTTTTAATTCATGGCGAATGTCAAAAAGTGGTGGATAGAACTTGCAGGCAATTCAATAACCTATTTCCAAATTTGGCGCCTATGAGTAAAACAAAGTTTCGAAGGATTAGAACAATTTTCTGCAATTTGGAGGAACAAAATACATAGAAATTAGAAGAAAACCTATTTTCGAGGACGACGACAATCAAATTAATGCGCTAGCGTATTTTCGTGCCAATCCACATGTGTCCATTAAGTCAGCATCAATGGATATTGGACTGAGCTATGCTTCCATTCAAAGGAACCTTAAGAAACATAGCATGCACCCGTATTCTTTTATCAGACCAACTGGTCTTCCTAAGCGGCTTAATTTCTGTGAAAATTTATTAATTCGGCTTCAAGAAGATGGGACAATTCTGCATAAAATTATATGGTCTGAAGAAGCCAAGTTCAATGAAAGTGGAATAACCAACGGGAGAAATCGACATTTTTGGGTCACAGAAAATCCACATTTCATTGAGGTTAGGTTAGGTTATTGATTTCCATAATAAATTCAGAGTGAACGTTTTTGCAATTTTAATGAATGATTTGTTGGCTTATCACATTTATGAGGAAAATCTTAATGGACAAAGATACCTGGAAATTTTGAGAGGAACATTAGCGAGTTTTTTAGATGGATTACCCCTTAACATTCTGAGGGATTGCTATTACCAAATGGATGGTGCACCAGTCCATAAAACACGAGCTGTAGATCGACAGCTAACAGAAATGTTCGAGGATAGATGGTAGGGTAACCAAGGACCAAATTTATGGCCTCCGCGTTCTCCGGACCTGACGCCCCTTGATTTCCATTTATGGGGAAAAATCAAGAGTGAAATGTATATTATTCCTGTCAGAAGTAAAAAGAAGAGTTACTAGAGCGCATTCATAATTCTTTTCGCTATATTGATCCTGAGGAAACTAGGAGGGCAACTCATCATGTTCGTATACGAGCTGTCAAGTGTATCGAGCAAAATGGGGTCCATATTGAACATTTATTCAGACCGTAAATTAGTTTTCTCCTATGATGTTTGCTATAATTTATTCGTATTAATAGAATTATCTTCGATGATTGGATTTCGCTTAGTTTATTCATCCGAATAGTAGAAAATTGCTGCTAATGCTTCCAAATTTTAATTTACTCATAGACGGTAAATTTGGAAATTGGTTATTGAATTGCCTGCAATTTCTACCCACTACTTTTTGACATTCTGAAATGAATTAAAAAAAGATTAAATATATTTTCGTTTGAATAACCAGTGGTTTTATTCCAAATGTGTTGTATTTTTAGGGTATTTTCAATCTGAAATAACGTCAATTGTTGTTGAAATATGAAATTCGAATGAACGAAGTGACAAGTACATTAATTTTAGGCACCTGTCAGGTGAGAGTAGCCAGTTCAGCTACTAAATTAAAATATTTCAAAGCATTCTCTGTTAGTTCTTGCAAAATCATCAAAATTCAATATATTCCCAAATTATTTCGGAACTATAAGAGATGGGTGTAGTACATGCTTATAAAATTTCATCTGAAATTTGACGCTTCATCTGATGGCGGTATAAAAATTGGCACGTGCAAATTTGAAAAAATTGAGTTCGAAAAAGGCCAAATTGAAAAAATCATACAGAACAACGCAATAAATGTTTGACATGTGTAGACTCCCCAAAAAATTTCTTGATCCTTCTTCTATCTACCGAAGCAAAATTGTGTCTGTAGTGCAAAAGATCTACGAGCTACAATTTTTTTAAATGTTCCACAAAAATCGATCAAAAATAATTAAATCTGTCAAAAGGTTTGGCAGATAAGTGCCAACAACTTGGGTATTTTATATCTTGCTCAAATGTCGGTTATAGATGTATAATAAAAAAGGTAACTTGTCATTTGAAGTAACAAAGTGATGACCCCTTTCGGTATAACCGGAAATGGTATCACTTCGAAAATATTTCACTCCAATTGGAAATCGCTAGTTATGGCCGCGTATAAAATTTCAGCTTGATATTGTAATTGGAACTGAAAAAGTTTTCAACGGACGGTCCCGGTGGATATCCCTGCATATTAGTCTCATTTCGTATTAAATATTACAATAGGTACTAGTACAAGGAGTATGTTGGAAAACCTATCGGAGTTGCTTACTTTATGAATTGAAAAGATTGAGTAAAGGAGAAGGATTCAGATCTAATTGAATATCAAGTAACCTACCTGAACTCTTTTCTTTGTTGATCTTTAAAATTTCCAATAGATTGAGTTTTTGTCTATTATTTTCATTGTGTAAAATTTTGAAATTATCAATAAAGTTATGGTTTTCTTGGAGTAAGTGATTAGAATAATGGGAATCTGATTTATGATAATTAAAACTACGTTTGTGCTCGGATAATCTAAGTTTGAAATTTCTGAAAGTTCTACCAATATAAATTTTGTTACAATCCCCGCAAGACAGTTTATAAACACCGGATTTATTACCTTTATCAATTTTAGATTTGCAGTTTTGATATGTCAGCCTACAGAATTATCAGTTCGGAATGCTATATGGAAATTATAATGCGAGAGGAATGATTTTAATTTTAGACTAGGATTACCAATATAAGTTAAGCTGTTGTATTTTGTGTTAGAATTTTTCATACTTGAAAATACTTCCTGGATGGCTTTTTGAAATTTTTTGCTTGAAATCATGTTCTCCATCATACTTGGACTGTAACCGTTATTGACTGTTATTTGTTTAATTATAAATTTAGCTCTTTTATAAAATTATTTTGTGACATTGGGATATTAATGAGTCTATGTACCACTTTATTATAAGCTGCTACTTTATGTGGATAAGGATGCCTAAAGGAGCTGTGAATAGTAATACCTGTATGCGATGGCTTTGGAAAAATAGAAAAATCATGTTTGCCGTTAATGTTAGTAATAGTTAAATCCAGAGAGTTAATGGAGTTTTCTGTTTCTATCTCTAACGTAAATTTAATATTATCGTGAATTTTGTTAATGGATGTTTTGAATTACTCTAATTGTCTGTTTGTGCCAGTGAAACATCAAATGATATCGTCGACATATGTAAACCAATAAATAACGTGTTTGAATAACGGATGTTCCTAAATAGTTTTTTCAATATTACCCATGAAAATTTCAGCGAGCAGAGGGCTCAGAGGATTACCCAAGATCCAAACATCCACTGAGTGACATCCTTCTCTTCATATTTTTTTTGGTAAATCTACTAACGATGCTATTTAAAATATTGCATCTATTGCAAAAATCATGAATCGAACAAAACAGGATTGAAAATAAATGTGGTTTTGTAATGAAATGTATCTTCAGACAGGATTGAACTCAGATATTCTACAGGGCGATTCAAAATAAGCGAAAAAAATCATTTTTTGTTCACCCTCGTAGATCGCTGTTGAAAATGCAAAATTTTTTTCAACAGAATAAAACAGTGTTCATTTAGCGTTACTTACAGAGATATCTAACTGAACAATTGCTTGCTTTTCGTCTGGAGATAATACAAAACAAATCAATTTATGATTTCACAAAGAAATCAGTTTCAATTAATTTCCCAGTGCTTTGGTCCGATTGAAAAATAAAAATCGACAGTTCAAAGCCAGATTCGAACCGTAAATAGCTGGAAAAGGAAAGAACTCGTATTGTTGACAAGGCAAACGAGCTGAATGTTCATTTTTATTGTACGAAATAGATTGTACCATCGCCATCGGTCTGGATAAAGAGCCGATCTAATCAAATTTGTCTCAGGCAAACGGAGTGTAAGGTTGTTTGCTTGCTGCTAAAAAGGCCCATTGATTCTTTAACTCCACTTCTTTTTTATTTTAGCTCTGATATCTATCCCCAATTTAAATGGCTTCCGATATTTCCACGATTCTTCGAGCGACTTAGTAGCAAATAAATTGGAAATATAAAAATTTGGGTATGCTAATGCATGAGTGCGACAAAGGTTATAGCGAGATAAGATGGTCAAAATTGCCTAGGAACGAATCGTTACGTCACATTCGAAAAGATGTAAAAAGATGCCTACAAAAAAAATTTCACCCCTCTAGGGGCTCTACAGTAGATATTATAGGTAAGGTTCTCTTTTTTCGTAATTATTATTTTACAGGCGCAATTTCAATGAAACAATTCTGAAAAAATTCATGGTTCATCTTTTGGCCATAAATAACCATGATTATTTTCAAATTTTTCCGATCAAATATATGCATTGGAAAAATAATTGAAATTTTCAACTGTTTTTTAGGTTATGTTCGAAATTTTTGGCTATTTTTCAATAAGTGCTTTCTTGTGTCCTTTTTCCGTCTTTCAAATACCGTCACCAGAATAGACATTTGTATGGAGAGTCATACTCAAAAACCAGTTTTTCCATCGTTTTTGATACTTATTTGGTACATAAACTCAAAATCAGATGAATTAATAATTTTAAATTCACTTTAACATAATGAAAACCTCATTCCCAAGTGAAAATAAAGTTTGAAAACCAATATTCATCAACCTGAAAATCAAAAAACGGTTTTGCTTACTTTTTTGACACATAACCTCAAAATCTACTGTTTAAATGATTACCGATTAGCTCTGATACTCTGCAAAATTCATTTTCAGGTGATAATAATGTTTTTAAATCAAAAGTGATGGCTTTGAGAATAAAAGAAACATTTTACCTGACTTATTTGGCACTTATTTGACACATAACCTCAAAACGTACTGTGTATATAAATGATAATTAGCCCTAGTATATAAAGAGTCATTTCGAATTAAAATGAATGTTTAACAATTTAAAATGATAATAATGAAAAAGAAGAGATCTTTTTCTGACTTTTCGATACTCATTTGTCTTATAATCTCAAAATCTACAGCTAAATATTTACAATGAAGATAAGAATTTTCTATATAATTTAAATAAAGCTTGGTTTATTGAGATTATCATGAGAACTATAATTGTGGTCCATCCCCCTTTTTTAAAGGGGGAATAGGAGAGAAATCATCTTATTCAAAAAATAATCACAATAAAGAACCATAATATGCATTGTTGTCTTTAATCGAGATCACGATCTTCTTCCGCTACCGCTTCAATTTCTGTATCGAAAAATATTTCTGACAAAATTACTGGTCTAATAATTTTTGATTTGTACCTAGCATTACTCAGGTAATATACAGGGTGCGTCAACGAAAACTAAACAGGGGCTATATCTACCAAGATATTCATTTCTGATCAAAACGCAAAAACATGTCAATTTTTGTTTTAAAGGGAACATCTTTTGGGGTACAATACTTGCCCGAAATATCAACCCCCTAAGGGGGGGTTGGAATCTTTGAACATTTTGAATAGAAAAGATGGGTTGAGTGATGACTCAAAAGAAAGGTGGTATTTTTGTCTACATCGTTTTGAACGAATTTCCATTTTCAATTGAAAACTGTAAAAGATACAGGTTGAGCAACTGAAAGATAGGTAGAACTATTTCCTTGAGACATTTTAAGTTTCAGTGAGGTAAAATAAATCAGATCCATGCTGATAAATGGAAGTCATCATCAAGTACCATCCTCATCTCGAATTTCATCCCCTGGATCAGGGGTGACAACCCTCGAAAATTTCAGAAGCTCACTCTGTATCTTCTACAGTTTTCAATCAAAAATGAAAATTCGTTCACGGGGACGCACACAAAGATAATACCTTTCTTTCGAGGTATCACTCGACCCATCTACCCTCTTCCAAATTTTCAAGGGTGGTCACCCCTGCTCTAGGGGTTGAAATTCGAGATGAGGATGGTACTTGATGATGACTGCCATTGATCAGCATGAATCTGTTCCATTTAAATTCACTGAAACTTGAATACTCTTTCACAGTTTTCAATTAAAAACAGAAATTCGTTCAAGGCGATGTAGACAAAGACACCACCTTTCTTTTGAGTCATCACTCGACCCATCTTCCCTATTCAAAATGTTCAGGGAATGCAACACCCGCTTAGGGGGTTGATATTTCAGGCAAGTTTTGTACCCCAAAAGATATTCCCCTTGAAACCAAAATTGATCTGTTTTTGCGTTTTGATCAGGAATGAATATCTTGGTAGATTAAGCCTCTGTTTAATTTTCGTTGAAGCACCCTGTATAACTGCGCCTATATGAGAGCATGATCCGACGGTTCTCAATCCATTCGCACAGTCGCAAGCATGGCGTGAAATACCGTCATAGCCAATGAAATGAGGTTTGTACTCAGTATAACATTTATGTGTTTTTTATTGATATGTCTGTACTTAATCAAAACTTTGATAATATTGGGTTTCATTTCTACATTCTCTGGATCGATGTTGTCAGAATCGTCCATTAACTCCGCTAAATAACAAACTGCTTGACCAAGTTGATAGGTACTTGAAAAGAATATCTTTAGATCTCTTTCAGTCATCTCTGGAAAATCACTTATTTCTTGGGATGTCAATTTTGTTGTGGTAGTACTGCAGTCTCCGCTTCCATTGCCAAGGTATTTTCTTGTTGGTTTGATTTCAACATTCCTTCTACTATGACCTCTGCAATCTTTCGTCACTTTCATCACTATATAAGCGTGTTCCAGAGCGATTGTTGTGGAAACATGCTATTCTGCAATAAGAGCCAGCCGCTGTAAAAGTTTGTTGTCTAGCTGGTGATGTAGTCGCCTGAAAGACAATTTACTAGTGGTGTCCCCAGGGATCTGTGCTTGGGCCGCTTTTGTTTCTGATTTTGGCCTGTGATTTTGCCCTCATTATTAAGTGCAAGAAGTCCTTTTATGCTGATGATACTAAAATATACGCGAACCCTTACTCTCCACATACATTTTTGTGTAATTTCGTCGTTAAAAGCGGTCGGTCGTTGTAAGCGGAGTCGTATAAAACAGATGTATTTTTGATAGCGGCTGGTATTGATCAAACATATGTCTATAATTACGTCGCTAAAGACGGTTGGCTGTTTTATGCGAAGTCGTACTAAATGGACTTCACTGTATAATGGAAGTCATTAATGAAAAATTATATCAGACTAGATATTTACCCGCTAATTCTATTATCGTCTGTTTGACGGAGGATGAGTAAGTATGGACGACGAAAATGAAGTGATAACGGACATACTGTAAGTTGATTTTCCATTTAACAGATATAGTGCCCAATATTTCTACTCTATCGGGGACGATTTCCAGATCGTCGCGACCCAAGCGCTGCAAGTTCACCATACTGAAAAAAGTTAGTTGGGAAATCTGTTTCAAAAAACACGAAAAATCTAAATGGAAAACTCAACTTATATCAAAAACTTTTTCAAGAAAATTGTTGAGAATGCCCTACATGCTATTCAGTATTGGCGGTTCATATTCATTCTTTCAACAAGTCCAAACTTTCTGATGAAGTCTGGTAAACTCGATCCTATAAGAAATTTCAGAGGTGAACATCAGAAGGGGTTGAATCAGGAGAGCCACCTTGACTTTTTAGATATTATTATTTGAGTGAGGGCTGCCTAGCAGCCCGGCCACTGCGACCCAGTGTGGCACACTCGTCCAAAATTTCATCCACAAGCTCCATCCTTCTCGTAAAGGATACGAATTTCGTGGGTGAGAGCTAAATAAGGTCAGTCAGCTTCAGTTTGAAAGATCCTAGTTCTTCCATCCTGACCCTGTCCCCAGCTGGGCACTCGAACATAACATGTTCCATTGGTTCTATATCTTCTTCACATAGCCTACATGAAAGATCCTCAATCAATCCTAATTTATTTAGGTGTTTCCTGAGGGACAGTGCCCGTTAGTATTGCAGTTAAAACTCTCAGTTCTAACCTAGAGCATTTAAGTCAGGCCTTGGCTTCTGCAGTGAGGTCCACTGAAGGCACGTTGAGCGTGTCTGAGGCCTGGAAGGCTCATCCAATTCTCACGTACCCTCAAGTACAGCCATCAGTGGTTTACCATCCTTGCAGTTTCAGGAGAATTCAAGCTTAGGCTCCGGTCCTATGAACTCCAGGTTAGTACTTCGAGCGGCCAATGAATCCGCCTTCTCATTTCCTTCAATGCCCAAGTGACCAGGTTAGGTTAGGTTAGATAGATATTAGACAGAGCCTGCCCCGCTCTTCTAGTTTGTCAAGGGTGGAGTGACATTCCTGCACCATGAGTGACGTACAGATATCGAATGCTAATGCTTTCAATACAGCTAGGCTATCGGTGAGGATTTTAATTGTCCTATTAGTTAATCTCCGCAAGCAAGAAATAAGCACAGTGATCAATGGCGATTATTCTGCTTGAAAACAGTCGCACGCCCGCCAAGACAGATCGACTGTTTCTTGGCAGCACCTCGACCGTAGACACCAGCTCCAATACTTTTTGCACTTTTTGAGCCGTCCGTGTACCAACAGGGACCCTCAAGTAGACGTACCTTGGAGCTGATTCATTCCTCTCTATCGGGAATGATGATCTGGAATGGCCTCTCTATGTTGGTTTCAGGTGTTGCTATGTGCGACCTCATACTCGTCACTTCATTATCCTCGATTTCAGACTGTGAGGTGTCAGGCACAAAGCCGAAGTTACCCGCTTCATTACGGGAAACATGATGGAATCTATAGAAAGCCATTCTAGTCTCTACTCTTATCACCAGATGAAGAGGGGCAAGCCCTTATATCAGTTCCATGGTCACAGTGGGTGTAGAGCAAAAGGCTCCAGTAATCATCATGCAAGCTGTTCTCTGTAATTTAGAGAGCTTGAGTTTGCATTGCTTCTTAAGACTGCACTCCCACCAAGCAATATAGCCGTACGTAATATGTGGTCTAACCACCATCACATATAGCCACTGAAGTTGCTTTGGGGCAAGACCCCACCTTTTTCCACAGGTGGTTTGGCATGCCCATAGGGAATGTCTAGCCTTGTGTATTGTGTCTTCCATCTTCCAGGTGCGAATTCCATGTGAGTTTGCTATCCAGGGTAATCCCAAGATATTTTGCTTCTTCCACAACCGGAATAAACACCCGCCTGGGGTCGGGGAGAAACAAATATCCTCCTCTTTCTGGAAAATGGTACCATAAGGGATTTTTAGGGGTTTATGATAAGTTTCTCTCCTTCACACCACCCTCGAATTGCAGACATAGCCTCCTGGAGTCTGACGGAAACATCGCTATCATCTCCGACAGCCAGAATGACTATATCATCAGCGTATGCTTGTACATAAACATCCAGTGCGCAAATTATTGACAGAAGGTCATCAACTAGTAGAGACCACAACAGTGGGAATAGTACTCCTCCCTGTGGGCAGACCCTGCCAGCCACAGAAATGACCACTTTCAGTGAAATGTTGATCACTCTGGCATTTAGCATTTTACTAATCCAAGTTATCCATGTTCAATCGGCCTCTCTCTGATATCTTCTCCAAGTCTGAATTCAATGACATGCTGTGTTGGCATCTTCGTCGATGTGACTCATCAGTTAACATATCAAATATTCTGTTTTCGGTGAAGTGGGGCAGATCATTAAGATACAACAGGAAAAGAGTTGGCGAGAGAATGGAGCCCTGGGGTACTCCTGCATTAACTTAGAAAGATTCACTTGTTTCACCATCAACTACCAACTGCATCGATCTGCTGAAGAGAAAGCCACTAATCCAACCAAGCAATTAAGAAACTGTGTGTCAAACCCTGTCGAAGGAATTTGAGATATGAATAGCAATGTCTCTTGATTCGCCGTGATTTTCGATTGTTGATGTCCACAAATGCGTAACGTATGCAAGGAGGTCACCAGTTGATCGTTGTCCATGATTCCATTCATCCACTCAATTATATTAACTTCGTTTAATGCTTCGGAATTTCTAAGTCATGTTTGTCTATACTTTGAAAATTGCTATAAGTGAGGTAAGGTTAGAGAATTTGATCTTTCCTCTCACTAGAATGAGTGTTAAATCAGTAATTTGGAATGCGATTGTTTCGAAAAATGTTACTCAGTTTCTGTTAATGATGATGTTCCTGATGGATTCATATCAGTTAATCTCCTGTTCAGTATTGGGTTTTCTTGTTTGAATAGATTTTTGATATAACAAAGAGCTGGAACAAATAGTCCTGAAATCGAATACATTGTTATCATGCCGAAGTAGATTTGATTGACAGAAAGCTTTGCAGACTTGACTACTTTAGATGGAACCTGACGAAACGACCATTTTCGAGAATATTTGTAGAATTGGACCTCAATTCAGTCGATTTATTGCTCAAGTCGTAATTGTAATTCGCAAGTTTGCTGGTGGAAGTGAAAGAATTTTGATGCTTTCTAGTAAAGAACTAGAGGCGATTTCTGATGGTGAAACTCACCAAATTTACGACGATCGGTTTCTCTTACGTTCTCCTGATTTCAATTTCATTAAACATACCTGGAAGGAGCACTTCCTAGTCATCAGGCACAACTGAAATCGTTGTGCAGTTGGCAGAGACAGATAGAGCCTATCGATATTCTTCTCTTCCACATATTTATAATATAACCTCCCATTTGTTTTAATATTTCACTAAGAAATAAACTAGAATCGAGAATAACACAGCTCTACAAGAAAAATTTTTTTTATTGTTGCCCTGGATATCATCGCAAATTTTTATGTTTTCAAGTGCCCAGATTACGAATATATTCATGAAAGTTCTCAATGTGCTCGTATTTTCATGATTTTTGCATTTCTTATATTTTGAACAATTATAAGCTTGTTAGAAATAAAATTTAATTTTCCAGTCATGATTAGGCTTCTGCGCAACTTTTTCGCGCATACAAACATCACCCGATCTTCACTCTCAGACCGCTTGCTCCACAGAACAGCTGAGATCTCAGTTATTTGACAATATTGAAGTACATATACACGTAAATCTGGATAAAGTGTCATGGATTAATATTTTGTTTCAATTACTGAATGTCCATTCTTATATATTTGTCTTCTAGTCTAAAATATGAGTTCGTCACGAAGAAAATGTAAATATTGTAGTGATTTATTTTGTTATATTTGCGGTGTTTATATACCAAAAAACAAAAAGAAATATCACAGACTTTGTCAAGGAGACTTATGTTGAATATTTTGGTTTCAAAATGGACAAATTAGGTAAACCATGGGTTCCTTATAAAGTTTGTAAGTCCTGTGTTGAGTCTTTACGGTTGTGGAAAAAAGGTGAACGTTCTGGATTAGACTTTGGTATTCCTATGATCTGGATGGAGCCTACGAATCATTTAGATGATTGTTACTTTTGCGTAGTAGATGTTAAAGGTTTTAATCGAAATCAAACGTGGAGATACCCAGACTTACAGTCTACGAAATGTCCGGTTCTACACAGTGAAAATCTCCCTCGGCCCATATACATTTCAAAAGTAATTCGCATGCCCTCAGAAACAATGATGTTACCAAATTCACAGAAATCGGGACCATCTACTAGTGGAAGTGAATGGGAAGGTGAAATATCTACGCCAAAGTTATTTTCTCAAAATGAACTCAGTGATTTAATACGTGATCTCAATTTATCAAAACAAGGATCAGAACTGTTAGCCTCAAGATTGAAAGAAAAAAATTTATTGCACCAACAGTAACAATCACAACATACAGAACGCGAGAAAAAGAGTTATTACAATTTTTTAGTGAAAATGAAGGATTAGTGTATTGTAATGATATCGCGAAGCTGCTTATAGACATGGGTTTGAAAGAGTACAAATCTACTGAATGGCGCCTTTTTATTGATAGTTGCAAAAGAAGTTTAAAATGCGTCTTATTGCACAATGGAAATAAATTTGCATTAATTCCAATTGCCCATTCAACGAAACTCAGAGAAGAATATGAAAATGTAAAATTAGTTTTAGAGAAAATTAAATATTCTGAGCATCAATGGCCGATCTGTGTGGATTTAAAAATGGTTAATTTTTTACTTGGCCAACAAAGTGGATATACAAAATACCCTTGCTTTATTTGTATGTGGGATAGTAGAGCAAAGCAACTTCATTGGGAACAAGATGTTTGGCCTGTAAGAAATTCTTTAACTGTCGGTAAAGCCAACGTAATAAGGGAGCCGCTGGTGAGCAGAGACAAAATCATACTTCCACCATTACATATTAAGTTAGGTATGATTAAGCAATTTGTAAAAGCGTTGAACAAAGACGGAAATTGTTTTAATTATATTTGCAGAAAATTTCCGAAGCTTAGTATGGAAAAATTGAAAGGTGGAATATTTGATGGTCCTCAAATACGGCAATAATAGATTAGAGAATAACATCAAAGCTGTGTTTGAAGATTCAAATTGGAGGTGATGAGACTACTTTCGGAGATAGTGATATGATACCCACACGAAAGGTTAAGATAAGTTCTGGAACTTGATCGTGAAATTCAAACTATATTTAAGATAAGATTGGAGTTCGGGTTTCATTCATTTTACTCGCCTAAACACTTTGTACCCTGGCATACACCTAAATTATTTTAAGTCAGAAAAACTGTATTTTTTGGTTCAATTCAGAATACCAACCTGTGGAATGATGTTTGTTTGATGAAAAATACCTCTTACATATACTTGGATTCTCCTTTCATCATTTATACCAGCCTTCAATATTATATTTTAAGTTTATTCACTTTGAGTTCAAAAGTATTTTCGCTCTTCTTACATTAATTATCGCTTAAGAGCCAGATCGAAGCTCCGTACCAAGAGCTGATGTTTGAATTTTATAAGCTCCTTATTACTCACTTTCATAGGAATTTCGTTTGAATTCCAACCAATCTATATTGACTGGAAAGCTCTAGGAATTTTCGACAACACAAACATCGTTTGCACAAGCTTATATAAGGGCCGTATAACTACATTTAATTCAAACAGACCCGGAGGTTGAGCCATACTTCTATATCCGAAGATTATGGAGGTTTGAATCCGATTATTGCATCTTAGTTTTCAATTCGGCATCCCTCTCGGCTGAAATATGGCATGGAATATTTCACGCAAGTAATTCCAAATCCGTTTTTCTCTATTATTTCGAAGCCTCAACTTAAAAGGTTGAATATGCTGCCTTATATCCTGGTTCACGTCATGGTTTGATTGAACACGGAATTTGCCAGTCGCGGTTTGGGATTTTGTACGTTCTTTCATTGGTTCGGATGGAATGATGGATAGCTATGACTGAAAATATTTCATAAATATTACGGGATTTGATGAAGAATACGTGAAATTCTCGAATTATATATGGGATCAATTTGTGACAATTTCGTTATCTTGATGTTGATATATCTTTCTATTTGCTATGTATATGTTGAAAAAAGAATCCGATTCACTGGTCTACAATGGTTTTGTTGCCCTAGATATGAAAATGATTTTGGGTCTATTTATGCACACAATTCGTGAAACTATCAATGATTTTGTAGGATTTGCTCTGATTTCTTTTTAAATCTTTATTTTCGTTTACATAACAAAAATCGTAAAACAAGAAACAAAATAACAGATATATTTATAATGTCAGTTATGTTTTGAGAAATTCGGATACATCGAAGTAAATAAAGAGGAAAATGTCGAAAATATATTTCATATTTCCATAAAACGCCTTTTATGAGCTTTTCTTCTATAATTTTTCAGGGGACAATCTCTTTTCAAAGACCAGCAGTAATCTGCCATCATGTGACAATCCCATCGACCTTGATACCTTTCTTCCATCACTTTTAGATCTTGATGAAACCGCTCTCCCTGTTCCTCACTATAATTTCCTAAATTATCCGGAAATTTATCTAGATGATTGCGGAGATAGTGTAACTTAATACTCATATTTGCTCCTAAAGTCTGAAAGTTTGTCAGCATATTTTGCACAATTTCTTCATAATTTGCTGCTTTATGGTTACCTAGGAAATTTTCGACAACCAACACAAAACTTTTCCAAGCTTTACTTTCCAGAACAGTCATAACTTTGATAAAATCTGAGTCTTTCATCAATTGCCGTATTTGAGGACCATCAAATATTCCACCTTTCAATTTTTCCATACTAAGCTTCGGAAATTTTCTGCAAATGTAATTAAAACAATTTCCGTCTTTGTTCAACGCTTTTACAAATTGCTTAATCATACCTAACTTAATATGTAATGGTGGAAGTATGATTTTGTCTCTGCTCACCAGCGGCTCCTTATTACGTTGGCTTTACCGACAGTTAAAGAATTTCTTACAGGCCAAACATCTTGTTCCCAATGAAGTTGCTTTGCTCTACTATCCCACATACAAATAAAGCAAGGGTATTTTGTATATCCACTTTGTTGGCCAAGTAAAAATTAACCATTTTAAATCCACACAGATCGGCCATTGATGCTCAGAGTATTTAATTTTCTCTAAAACTAATTTTACATTTTCATATTCTTCTTTGAGTTTCGTTGAATGGGCAATTGGAATTGATGCAAATTTATTTCCATTGTGCAATAAGACGCATTTTAAACTTCTTTTGCAACTATCAATAAAAGGCGCCATTCAGTAGATTTGTACTCTTTTAAACCCATATATATAAGCAGCTTCGAGATATCATTACAATACACTAATCCTTCATTTTCACTAAAAAATTGTAATAACTCTTTTTCTCGCGTTCTGTATGTTGTAATTGTTACTGTTGGTGCCAATTAATTTTTTTCTTTCAATCTTGAGGCTAACAGTTCTGATCCTTGTTTTGATAAATTGAGATCACGTATTAAATCACTGAGTTCATTTTGAGAAAATAACTTTGGCGTAGATGTTTCACCTTCCCATTCACTTCCACTAGTAGATGGTCCCGATTTCTGTGAATTTGGTAACATCATTGTTTCTGAGGGCATGCGAATTACTTTTGAAATGTATATGGGCCGAGGGAGATTTTCACTGTGTAGAACCGGACATTTCGTAGACTGTAAGTCTGGGTATCTCCACGTTTGATTTCGATTAAAACCTTTAACATCTACTACGCAAAAGTAACAATCATCTAAATGATTCGTAGGCTCCATCCAGATCATAGGAATACCAAAGTCTAATCCAGAACGTTCACCTTTATTCCACAACCGTAAAGACTCAACACAGGACTTACAAACTTTATTAGGAACCCATGGTTTACCTAATTTGTCCATTTTGAAACCAAAATATTCAACATAAGTCTCCTTGACAAAGTCTGTGATATTTCTTTTTTGTTTTTTTGGTATATAAACACCGCAAATATAACAAAATAAATCACTACAATATTTACACTTTCTTCGTGACGAACTCATATTTTAGACTAGAAGACAAATATATAAGAATGGACATTCAGTAATTGAAACAAAATATTAATCCATGACACTTTATCCAGATTTACGTGTATATGTACTTCAATATTGTCAAATAACTGAGATCTCAGCTGTTCTGTGGAGCAAGAGGTCTGAGAGTGGGGATCAGGTGATGTTTGTATGCGCGAAAAAGTTGCGCAGAAGTCTAATCATGACTGGAAAATTAAATTTTATTTCTAACAAGCTGATAATTTTTCAAAATATAAGAAATGCAAAAATCATGAAAATACGAGCACATTGAGAACTTTCATGAATATATTCGTAATCTGGGCACTTGAAAACATAAAAATTTGCGATGATATCCAGGACAACAATAAAAAAAATTTTTTTTGTAGAGCTGTGTTATTATTGGCTATTCAAAACATTTTTCGAGACTGGAACAAATCTTTAATATCTTAGATGTATACTTACTACTAGTGTAAAATCTTTTTATCTTAGATTCTCGTATATTTGAACACATCCCTGAAAGATTTTCTACGATCCGAGTAACCCGTTATGAAATAAATGTTTAACGCATTGAAAATAAAGAGTAATGTGTAATTTGTAATGAGTTTCTCTGGTCTAGTTTATCAGTTGAAATCTGTATTAATTTTTGATGAAGCTCCTAAAAATGAGGATTTTGGATCCGGAATAACATCAAGACGGTTGAATACAAATGAACTCAAATTTTATGTTTTCTATATTTGACACAATATATATCTGTGAGTCAAACTATCATTTAAATTTTTCCGACATTAACCTAAAACTCTTATATTTCACAATTGCATAAAATATGATGCATCGAGATTTTATGTTAAATTCAAATACTCCACGTATTTCAGTTCGTAGCTAGATTAGAATAGGAAGGAAGTCATCTATGTGGGAAAATAGATGCAAAATGCACCATTGCTCTGGTACAGAACGGTTGTTCTAATCCAGAATTAAAAATACAAATGAGAATAATGAACATTTCCCACAGAACAATGATTCCCATGATAACAATGCCGAGTTTTTATAATGAAAAATGAAATGTAATTAATTTTTCTACGCTTTAATTAGATAATCGCGTTCATGTTCTATGTGTTTCGAGAGATAAGAAAGGTAACAACTGACTTTGGTTATAATCACTTTGACGATTGATTTATGATATGCTCTAAAATTCATTCAATCGTTTTGAATCTTTCGAATTTTGATGTAACAGAAGCATTTTTTCAATCAGAGATTATAGTTTAATGATTCGATCAAAATCCTAGGCGATGGTAGTTTACCATCAGTAAGAACTTTACTACTTGGGCATGGTTTCTGAGTTATTGTTTTGCTACTTGCATGATGTAGTTTACCTCCTTACATGCAGACTGATGGTAAAAATTATAGTATCATTTAGCATGTGAGTTAAGATCTTACAGTGGGAACCTACACCATCATGTTTACGCCGTGAAAAAATTTAATTCCATGAGGTCTCACGTATTAATAGCCCAGTCGACAGACAGTTTCAATTTGCGTTGAGACCCACATATCTTTTGAATATAACATCCAGAAGGACTTATATAAAAAGCAAACGTCTAAAGTTGCAGAGTAGTGAGAATATTTTCTGCAAAGTTATACTAAAAGAACGCATTTTCAAATATTTTTGTTAATATTACAGCAGTCATGCATGAAAAGTAAAATATTCATTTTGTTGATTATGACATTACTAGTAAAGCATTTCTTGGTGTAACATACATGGTGAACGAGCTTTTATGTTCACTAAGTATCTTTAACTCAACGTTTGAACGTAGACATGTCGATAAGGTAGCTAATTTTTGCTCTATTTCCTATTGAAAAAAATTATTAGATTAAAGTTACATGAGTACATAACATTATAACAGCATGAAATTTCTTTACGATTTTTATTGAGTTCACAGAATGTGTAAATTGTTTCAAGAAAATTTACTATACATGAAAAATATGTGAAATACTGCCAATAAAGAAGAGAATCATTCCCAATCTCTGTCCTTAATTTTCTAGAAAAAGTCAAAGATAAAAACAAATCGCTGTTAGCTTTTCTTTTTTTCGAGTTATTCCAAATTTCTCTATTTCCTGGAATTTCATCTTTTGAAAATATTTCTACATTTCAAAGTTAGATTGAGTCATTTTGACTGTCCAGGCACGAACAAGTGTTCGTTGAATAGTTTTCGAATTAAAATGAAAGTTTGCGTTTTTTGTATATAAACCATATGTGAATTTGAATAAAATAGTAAAGGTATTTTTTCTATTTACAAATATGGAAAACTCACCAAACAAATTTCTCCAAAAATATTTTGTTTTCAGAAATGAAAATGAAACATATAATGCACCATAGAATTAATAAACTAAACCAATTCTTTCGCAAATTTTTCTTCAAATTGAACAAAAACCACGAAAAAATAATATATTGGAGATATCAACCCAAGTTGTTGGGTTTATGATCTATAGATCTTAATCGGCATTACTTAGAAGACCGAATCTAGCCATCGGGGCTTTCTCGGTCAAACAGAGAGGGAATTGTTTTGTTGAGTTTGAAAATTGGAGGGATTTTGCAATTATACTTCAAAATTGGCAAGCAAGTACAAGGAAATGATTATGTTTCAGGAAACTCAAACTGCGATGAAAGAACATCTCCGCGAAAGAGGAAATATTGCAGGTTATGTACTTTTTGATTATTTCCTCAGTTCTTTTCATGGCCTTTATGTACACACGACACTAACACAACATGAACAGACAAGCTATTGCTAGTGCAATAGCGACAAGGAAACGCTTTCAAAGTCATATTGAGTCATTTTGACTGGCCAGGCACTTTTTGGAAAAGTGTTCGTTGAATAGTTTTCGAATTAAAATGAAAGTTTGTGTTTTTTTGTATATAAACCATATGTGAATTTGGATAAAATAGAAAGAGTTTTTTTTTTTCTATATTCAAATATGTGAAACTCACCAAACAAATTTCCCCAAAAATGTTGTTTTCAGAAATGAAAATTAAATGAATATTTTGTAGTTTCACTTATAATGTACTATAAAATTAACATACTAAACCAATTCTTTCGCAAATTTTTCTTCAAATTGAACAAGAACCACGAAGAAATATTATATGGGAGATGTCAACCCAAGTTATTGGATTCATAATGATTCTAGAAGATCTATAGATCATAATCTGCATCACTTAGAAGACCGAACATAGCCGTCGGGGCTCTCTCGGTCAAACAGAGAGGGAATTGTTTTGTTGAGTTTGAATATTGAAGGGATTTTGCGATTTTACTTTAAATTTGGCAAGCAAGAGCAAGGAAGTGATTATGTTTCAGGAGACTCACACTGCGACGGAAGAACATCTACGTGAAAGAGGATATATAGCAGGTTATGTACTTTTTTATTATCTCCTTAGTTCTTTTTATGGCCTTGCTTGCTATGTAAAATGAGTTTTAAATTCAAGTGTGTTTAGACATATAAGAGTCAGGTATGATTGTTGAAATATTTTTCTGCTGGTTTTCTTTCTCGATTGTTACAGTTTCCTGTCCCAAACCCCCTTCCTTTCACCCTTGTATCTGTCTGAAAATCATGGAGAGTGCAAGGTGAGAATTGAAACTGCTAACCAGAAAAATCTTTGATACTCTTTATGTACACACGACACTAACACAACATGAACAGACAAGCTATTGCAAGTGCAATAGCGACAGGGAAACGAGTTTTTTCCTCAGGTTTTTTCACTCGTTTATTGAATCATATGCAAGATAGTATGGTACCCCTGTTACATTTTCCTGTGCTCACACTTGGGTTTTTGACACACACCAAAATTATAGATATAAGCATTTATTGTAAATACAATTATTCGCATTTTTGAATATATATATATATATATATATATATATATATATATATATATATATATATATATATATATATATATATATATATATATATATACATTTAGATATGATAAAGAATTATTTTGCCACTAATACGCCAGCACTAAGGAACGCACCAATCATAATGAAAGTAGTACTTATAAAAATTGAACTAAAACTAATAATGTATAATTTATAATTTTCGAAAAAACCTTTACCTGCAAGTTTATATGTAAAAATGCTATTGCCTAAGATCCAGTCTCTAGAGATGATAATAACGAGAGAATGATGCTCAAATGTGATAGTAGAAGTGTACCATTTGGAGAAAAAAATTCATCAAAATTGAGACTTCTCTAAGAGGAAAATAGTATAAAGAGGTAGCTCCATTATAACCTTGAGAGTTTTAAGAAAT
Source organism: Cryptolaemus montrouzieri (assembly GCA_013387265.2). Classification (NCBI taxonomy): domain Eukaryota; kingdom Metazoa; phylum Arthropoda; class Insecta; order Coleoptera; family Coccinellidae; genus Cryptolaemus; species Cryptolaemus montrouzieri. The sequence continues at coordinate 35,381,618 of JABFTP020000165.1, forward strand.
TATGGTCGAGCGTATCAACAATAACCCGTATTTCTTGTACAACTTCTGCACCTAATACAGAGGTTAATTCTAGAATAATTATTGATTTTAGAAAGCTATCCTCATGTATTTGGAGAAATCCACATTCTATATTCAGAAATGCAAAATGTTTGGGAGATGACCTAATTGGACCTTTGTTCATTTCGGTGAATTTAAAAAGCGAAATTCATTTCGATATAGTATATCGAAATTAAAATCCCACTGATCCATTAATAACAGAGTAATCAAAAAATATCTCCTTTTTTGAACAATAATTTCATATCCTACAAGAGGAGTTCCTCCTCACTCCAGCACCAATTTGCATCTCCGTTCGCAATTTCCTTGTGCATTGGAGGAAGAGATCCTGCTTGATTTCCTGACCTGAATTCTCTTGAGTTTAGTATGCAGGAACAACTTGAATCAAAAATTTGTTCTCTGCCAGAGAATTTGAATGATCTAAGCAAGAGAATTGTACATGAGAGTCGTCAACTAACTTATTGTTTGGAAATGAATGAAGAGAAATCTAAGAATTCGATTTAAAATCCATGGATTTTAGTTTGACATGAACAATGAAAATTTCTTGATTTAGTTTCACTTTATAGAAAGGATTTCAGGAAACATTACAACAAAACCGAATTTCATTATCTAAAACCTCAAGGTAAATGAATTAATAATAATAAAAATAAGTTTATTTCTCTCTCTGTCCTCTTTTCGATGCGTATTGTAGTAGTGGACGTTATTATATTCCGTGTGAGAATTTCTGCGATCATGAACAAAACACAGGCATGCCAGGATGAAGCAAGATGGGATTGTAAGTATGCTATATTTTAGAAAAAGATCCCGACAGCTGTGCTGTTCACTAACGTCGGCTATGGTTCTAATGATTTCTTTTGCTTAAGGGAAATTTCCGGAGGATCGGTCGCTGCACCCCAAAGAAGAAGGCCATATGTGGCTACACTATGAAATTTAGCATGGTAGGTGAGTATTGCTGCTTTTCCCCCCACTATTTGATTTATTCTCCGTATAGCATACACCGCAGACGACAAGTTCCTGTCCAAATTTGCAATATGACAGTCCCAAGACAGTGTACAGTCAAGATGAAATCCGAGAAGTTTTATCGTTTCGTTTACTTTGTAATGTCTTCTATTTGTGACAATCAGTTTCTGTGTCTTTTCCATATTCAGTCATAATTCATTTGCTTTGAATTACTTTTAAGTTTTTTTCATCGAAATTTCAAATTTGACATTGAGGTGTTTTCCATCTAGATCTTTGTCTATAAAGTTCGTATCGTCTGCGAATATACACACTTTTTCGGAGCTTACATTTGAATATGAATCATTCATGTATAAAAGAAACAGAATGGGTCCCATAATCAAACCCTGGGGCACTTCAGTACTGATCTCCTCCTCAGGGCTGAAGCAGTTTCCTATCTCGACAGATTGAAACCTTTCCTCTAGATACGATCTGAGAATAGCACCGACAACACCTCTGAACCCAAATTTCTCGATTTTGAGAAGATGAATATTGCGATTCATGCAGTCTAATGCCTTGCCCAGATCACATCATTTAACGCTGCTTCCTCTTTGCCTTCCAAAACTTCAATCAGAAAGTCAATTATATCTATTGATGCCGTGGTGGTGGATATTTTCTCTCTTCAATCGCTTTCAATCGAGGCAACGTTCGACCGCTTTGCTCTTCTTAATTTCGAGCGGTTGCGGCGCCCCCTTCTTTGTTATTGTTCCTTGCAGTCTCAAGTATACATCAGAAGAAGTCCCCTAAACATCATTTAACGTGTTTCGGCACATTTGCCAATCATTACGGGATGAGATATATACAGGGTGACTCGTTTGAGATGAAACACTCTGTATAGAAAAACATCAATATGATGAACAGGTTTATTTCATCCCAATAAATTTTTTCTCCTCTTCAATTAATCTATCTCTTCAAATAATGAAATTATCAGCTGTCACATGAAATCGTGGACACGCGGTATATAAAAATATACATTTAATTTTTTTGATAAAGAAAATTGTATTTTGTTGAACCCTTATACATTGCAAAATTGAGACGCCTGTAGATTGGATTCCGTGATGGTTCTATGACTCTTTCATTACACTAATATTAGTTCTTTGACCGTATTTTAATAGTCGTAAATCTTGTTGCTTTATTTGGATAGTAAAATGATATTCAGTAATTTTTAGAATGATAACGAGATCTCTGTCATTTATTGACGCCTGTTCTCTCATCAATCTTGTAATGATCTACGAATTTCATAGTTCTACGCATAAACAGAAACGATAATATTTGTGCAGGTAGCAAGACAGGTCTCAAGTTGTTTTGAAATGAGCTAGAAACCGTAATAAGAGCAAACTGGAATTGGAAAAAAATGAAGATAAAAACTTTATATGTAGCCGGATGCTGGGCAAGACCAGTTTTGATATTACTGCATATCTTAACAACCAGTCTTCTTGGGTACTCGAGTCTTGGATGTTGCTTTAAGTGAGCATTCAGCAGCATTTTAATCGCATTTAATATTATTTGCTTCGAGAACATAGAGCAAGAGAGAGGTTTCAATGGAACTTCCGAAGATTCGATAAAGATTAAATTTTAAATTTGAGTGTATCCGGCTTTATAGAAACGATTTGTATGGTAATAGCAAGTATCATTGATTATAACGGTTCAGGAAATCCGTGATTGTAAATCTATAACTTATAAATACAATGGTAATTTTCCCTTGGGGATTTATTGACTTAAATTAATTATACCATCAACCTTAGAGATATTTTAAAATTTCTTCATCAATTTGACCTGTTTCATAGGGATTCCCGGTTTCACTTAAAAAACGAGCTGCTTCAAGCCAAACTGTTTCAAAATACAAATCAAGTCAAGGCTTTTTTCATAAAAGCTTGAAAATTCAAGTTTCTTGAATCGTAAAACTTAAAAGCTTGAATCAGAACACAGTTGTAGTAAAACATTTCGACAAACTTCCTCTTATTTTCAATGAGAGCTCGAATAAAGGTTCGAATAATAGAGAATATTTGATCGGAAAATATAAATCTGAAAAAATATTGAAAAGTTGTTGAAGGAAACACAAATACAGAAGAAAGAACAAGATTGAAAGTGAAATGTATATTTATAAATAAAACACAGCATAAGAAAATAATATTGTAAAATAAATGAATTAAGCTCATGCAAAAAGAAACAACTGAATTGAACTTGAGTGAAAATAAGAGAAATACCAATATTGAAACATATGTCAAAAGAATAAGGATAAGCGAAAATACATTTCCACTTCATCATATTGTTGATAGTTCGCTGTTATTGAACTGGGATTTAGTTCATATATTTATGTCTATTTTTTCATTTATTTATATTTTTTTCTACAAATGACTTTCAGGGAAATCTCAGAACTCCCTTAACTATCGGTTCTCGGGGAAATACCGTTCAATCTTGATTCTCAGAGATGCACTTATTCTCCGAGAGGGTCATGCTGAATATTGCTAATGTAATAAACCTCAATCGATAGATTATTATATTTACTCTTCTTTCCGCTAGTTGACGACAGTACATGAATTTCTTCCAGTCTTTTATATATTTCTGCAAAGAATATTGAGTTTTTAACGAATGATACGAAAAACCTTCATAGAATGAATTCATTTGAATCTTTTCTAAATTATATAGAAATCTATTGTGGGTTGTTTGCGACATCAATATGTTTTTGGGTGTTGTTGTTGAAATTCCTTATATTCCTGAAATGGCTGCTGGTTGAATTATTTCCTTTTTCCTTTGAGTTATCCAAATTCCCCAGAGGAGCTTTTTGTATTTACTTACGATGCGAAACGAATGGACTAGATCGATCATACTGAGTTTTGAGATCCTAATGTGTCGCAGCCAAAAGAAAATTCTGTATGACCAAAGATACTACCCACTTTTATTGCACCTGTAGGGATACGGCAACTTGCGATTAGCAAGTGAACTTATATTTATGCTATTCCAAATATCAAGCTTTCAACCAGCTTGAAAAAGCATGATGGCAAGTCAAGCTTCTTGGTTGCAAAATCAAGTCAAGTCAAACCTTGAATTTCCAGTCAAGCTTCTCGACAAATCATCAACCTTCTTAATTTGATGGAACCTACCTATTTCACTACAGTTTACACATTTATAAAATCCGGAATAGTCTTTGAAATCACATCAATGGAAAACATTCATAATATGTAGTGCGAAATACATGCGAGGGTTGTCTTTTATGTTTGGCATGCTGGAACATAGAGGGCATCTTCAACAAACTGTGAGTACGAGAAATGTACTGAATCATCTTCCACCAAGACAATGCAAGTTCGTACATAGTTCGAAATATTTTATCAACCTTCATACTGGCCGTATCGTCCTACGACTTTTTTACTTTCCAAAATCAGGAACGGAGTGCGTCGTCAAAGATTTAAGTCTTCAGAAGGAGTGTTGATGCCTTCCAAATGTCAATTTTGAATGTAGCAGAAACGATTAAATTACCTGCTTTCAGAATGGAATCGCACAAACGCAGAAGTGCGTTAATCCTCGCGGAGAATGCTTCGAAAAATGATAAATAAAGTTTGGGAAAGCTCTCAACTGTTTCATTCTAGCTCAATAATCTTAACTTAAAAGACATACCTTGTACATGCTCAGTAGCTAGAGATATACAGGGTGAGGTAAAAGCTGCGCGACAGTTTCTCGTGTTAAAACGTACTTTTCAGATGTTTTTGATGGCTTTGACCTATGAGGTTCATTAAATTGCACTGCACAAGAAACCACCACATATTAATAACAGTAGTTGATAATCAACAACTTACGTTTATTCTTCTGGAGAATTTTAATTTTCTGTATTAATGCAACGTGAATCACGAAATTTGATCCCGACAGAATGTGCTGAAGCGATAGTGTTAGCTGATCTTAGTTAGAATTATACAGGAATATTCTAAAGGCTTGGGGTATCCCATTCAACTGTTCAGAATGATCCCTAGGTAAAGGTACTCTGGTGGTCATGAAAGAAGGCCTAGGTTAGGTTAGGTTAGACCTCGGGCAACAACAGTAATCCATGCCTGTTATTTAAGAACTACCTCGTCGAGATAACAGCAGTGTATTCAAAATATGCATCTTCTTACCTACTAATGGTTTTGGTGGACGTTGGAATGATAGTGTGAGGTGGAATGCGGCAAACATGGATGGAACCTATTTGCTTATGCATGATAACGCGTGATCTTATCTAACATCACTAATCTGATATCTTTAGCAACTATCTTCAAAATAATGAATCACATCGATGGAGTAGCCTGCACGAACTCCTGATCTCACTCCCACCGAACATGTTTGGGACTTTTCCAATACTCAGTAGAAGATTAAGAGGCCAGAAAAACCAGCCAGCCATTGTGAATGAGGTTCTGAACAGACTGATCCAAAATTTGGAAAGAAATGGATCAGGTCATTAATTTTGAGTATGTGATCACATGAGTTAATACTAGCATATAATGGATGTCAGCCAGTTAATTATTGAAAACATGATGATACGTCTTATGATATACAAATATAGATTTATAATAAATAATAGAAATAAAATAATAAATTTCAACTGTTGAATTAAATGAAAACGATCAAAAGTCATCAGATACTACACAAAGAAAACAATATTTGACAATAGCAATAAATGACAGCCTACTTGAATTCCTTTCGATTCTTCGTTTTCTGAAATTTTGTTTTCTGGTGCTTACATTTTTTTCTCTAAAAATATGCTTTTTTTCGACAAAGGAATTTTTTTGTCAAAACAGGTCTTCGAAAAATAATTATCTCGTCGTCAGAATACTTTCCGATAAGTTTTGATAAGATAATGAGGGGTTGCCATTCTCACACATTAGCTGAAACGGATGATGACTGAGCCTTTAAAAAAAAGTTAAATGATGAATTCTCCTTCTTTTCGGTTGTGGAATCACCATTTGAAGTAGGTTAGATACTAAGGAATCACACACTGTGCTTATCATTCAATTTCATTCAACTTCAGGTTTGTGTATTTTTTCCCCGATCCAAATATATAAAACATACCTGACAAATTTTCTCGAAATATGAATTTTTTCAGCAATTGATATTCTTTGCACTTTCTGTGGTTTCACCTACATTGAGCCATGGAATTAACAATCAAAATCGAAAATTCAGATTTATTCAAAGGAAGTTTGAGTATGTTGAAGAATTATTCCCCCAGTAATCCCGCATCACTAAGGAATGATATAGAAAAATTAAATTGAAAATGGATTTGATAGAAATTGAAGTCAAACTAGTAATGAAAAATGTATAAACCTATTCATGGTATCTGCTGGTTTTGCTAGCTTCTTAATCTTCTATTGAGAAAGTCCCAGATATGTTGGATGTAACTGACATCTGGACTTTATAATCCATCCATTGAAATGATTTTGAGATCTTGAAGGTATGAAGCATAATGAAAAACTAAGTGTACTGAATCTGTCTTGACCAGAGGGGTTTTATCTGTTACCACGATAACACGTTTCATGAACTGAGTCGATCCAGTCTCCCGCTATGTGCAAAACATGCGGTGTCATCCTTTATCTTGTTTGGACAGGAACACATTCGTTCGCGATTTTGAATGAGTAAAAAACCACTTATGGTGATATAGTCCAAACAGTGGTGTTAAACCTACACTCCCCGCCAAATAGTTCGAAACGTATTTTGGGACTGACAAAGCTTAATTTTTCAAGAATATTTGCTTCAAAGAGGAACCATCAACTTTGCAAAATACTGTGAGACCGTAAAAAATTACGGAGGACGTTTCAGGATAAAAGGAGAGGCATGCTGATAAATATAGTCCCCTGCTGCACGACAATAAGGAATGATATAGAAAAATTAAATTGAAAATGGATTTGATAGAAATTGAAGTCAAACTAGTAATGAAAAATGTATAAACCTATTCATGGTATCTGCTGGTTTTGCTAGCTTCTTAATCTTCTATTGAGAAAGTCCAAGATATGTTGGATGTAACTGACATCTGGACTTTATAATCCATCCATTGAAATGATTTTGAGATCTTGAAGGTATGAAGCATAATGAAAAACTAAGTGTACTGAATCTGTCTTGACCAGAGGGGTTTTATCTGTTACCACGATAACACGTTTCATGAACTGAGTCGATCCAGTCTCCCGCTATGTGCATTGAATGAGTAAAAACCACTTATGGTGATATAGTCCAAACAGTGGTGTTAAACCTACACTCCCGCCAAATAGTTCGAAACGTATTTTGGGACTGACAAAGCTTAATTTTTCAAGAATATTTGCTTCAAAGAGGAACCATCAACTTTGCAAAATACTGTGAGACCGTAAAAAATTACGGAGGACGTTTCAGGATAAAAGGAGAGGCATGCTGATAAATATAGTCCCCCTGCTGCACGACAATGCCAGACCACACATGGCCAACGCCACAAAGGAACTGCGCGCCTCGTTTTAATGGGATGAACCATTCCGCGAATTCTAACCTAGATACTTCAGATCAATATTTTTTTACCTGAAGCTGCACATATGGAAAAGGTTTTCAATCGACGAGGATGTAAAGGAGGTGGAGGAGTGGATGAAGGGGTTCGCAGAAAACAATTTTGAGGAAGTCATTAGAAATATTGACACCCTGCTTCACAGACTATGTCGAATATGTGCTCATGTTATGTACTTAGGTAATATGTAATTTTTTTGAATAAATTTGAATTTTCAAAACCTACAATAATTCAGTTCACTTACTTTCTGGAAATGACTCGTACATCCTAACCATACGAGCTTGTTGAGGTCTGGCATTATAATGCACGGATAAACGAAAAGTTTTCACCCATGATTGTCGCAAATGGTGTAGCATATACTCCCAAAATGTCTGCAACATACCTCTCAGCACCTTTTACGATGACAATATTAGTTTTTTTGAACCTCCACCGAAACCATATGTAGGTAAAAAATTGCACTGAGCATTGCGTAGAGTTAAATGGGGATAATTTTGAATAATTTTATAATTTTGTATTAATCAGGTAGAATCATACTTTAGCTCCATCTGATGTTTCATGAAGAGAAATAAAAAGAAGACAATCGAAAATACTTTTCATTTACATTATCTTTTCAATATAAAGAACACAAGGCTGTTCGGGAAATTTAAATAATAATTTATTGCGAGAAACAAATATAAAAACGCAGCACAGATGTGGGGATTCGGGAATGTTCCTTTCTGAAACGAGAAACAGTATTGAGATTGATGAATTTTGAAATAACGTTTATATTGTTACCTACTTGAAATTTGATTGAAATTAATAATTTAATTAAAAGGACTGTGAACCACTGGAGTAAGTAGATCGATATGTACTGTAACAATATTGTAGCTCATTTATTATGTTTGATTGAATTTTCCTCATTATTTACAATTTAGAAATACTTCAATTAAATCACCTTTATACTTACCTGGAAAGAAGCACCGGTATATTTATAAAAGTATACGTTCTGAGAAAACTTGTTCCAGTGACGTAGAAGACATTTTGTAAATGGTAGCAGATACAGCGCAGGTATTCATCCATACAATTTTCTATAAACGGAGTAAGGAGTATACACAGTAATTGCTACAAATTTCTTCGTGAGTTTATTGAAGATTAAATAGAGTAAGTTTGATATAAGAAAGTTGATTTAAGTTTTAGATAAGATAGAATTAAGACATAACGGAATTTATTGGGTTAGTTTTAGTAATAATAAATTAAAATAGGCTAAGAATTAGATGGAAGAAGTGTTACGCATGTTATTCAGGTGAAATTTTGGATATCATTAAAGTTTGTTCATTTTGAATAAAAAAAACAAGTATCATTTTAGAAAGGAATATTTTTGAATAGCTAGCGATAAACAAATCGTTGCAGCATATCTCTCATTTCCTTGTCTGTATATTTCGACTGATTTGTAAACAAACTGAACCCCCCAGTTAGCTCATGACCAATTGACATGATCCCTCGCAACTTTCAATCGGGCTTTTCGATATGCTGCGGCTAGAGCTGTGTATCGACCTGCGATACAAGACTTCAAACCAAATTCCTTAAGATTTTTCCTAGCATTAGCGAAGCGTTGTTTCAACGAAGAAATTTTTAAATAACGTTCACGGTTCATTGTTGCACGAGGTCGTCCTTGCCCAGGTCTTCTTTCATGCAGTCTCCCGGTATCTGCAGATAATAAAACAACAACAGAACAAACGTTACTCTCGAAAATTGATCAACAAATGCGGTTATCAATATATTGTGGTTTCTTGAAATTATTTTCTCAATTTATTTTTTAAATTTTATTTCTCCTTAGAGGAACGTGTACGTCAAGCAGAAACTTCGAATGTTGTTAGCATATGTCCAGACTTATCGTAAAGAAAGCGTTGATAATTAATTACCTACCGAAAAAAAAATCGGGATTGTTCGTTAATTTCTAGGCGCAGTTTATATTTCAAGCCGCCACTGATCATCTTATTTCAAGAGTATACTAAAGAACTCCATATAGAATATCATTAGATATTGAATTATTGAAAGATTCTCCGTAATGATGTTCGCATTTGTTATATACTTACGTCATAACTTGATATCAATTTACCTGACTAAATTGATATCACAAACTTTTCCCATTAAGCCCTCATAAATTCTGATGCTCTGGGAAAAGTCTTTTTTTTATACTTCCCAAATTATGATTGACACGAGAAATTTTCAGGATAAAAGGAATATCTTTATTAAATAGGGGTTTCGGAGACCCTTATACCACCGTGGACGAGGACACAAAGGAAATATTCGCGATATGGAGACAATGTACAGACATTTCATTTTAATTAACTTCAATATGGTACAGACAAGCTATTTCGGGATTTCTCGGAAACATAATCAAACTTAATTCATTCATAATAAACATAATTTGTTTTATTAATCAGCGAAATATTTCTGAATGAACTCTATTTCAATTGGTATAACATTGAAGCCGTGAGTTTGATGACAATATTGTGTCATGAAATGAATGCTTTGAATTTCCATTTTGTAGACACAGAAATATACGAAAGAGAACTAATAATTTATTTGCTTGGTAAGAAAGAGACCAGCCATGTTCAATTACAATACGAAAAATTAATTCATCAAATAGTGTCAAAGGGTTTATTGTTAAGAGCTTTGTTCAAGACTGAGCTCAAATTTCATTTTTCCTGAAATATTTATTGATTTATAAATACCAATTTTATTTATCTCAAGGAATTATTCCACTAAGAAACATAACATTAACGTTATAATTAATAATCGGATAATAAAATTGACTCGAATTTTATGAATTTTCTATGGCTCTTTATTTTTGTGTTATTTAACCCGGCGTTGGTGTGGTGAACTTAGTTACATGTTTGGTATTGTGAGGTGAAATTCACTGTATTTGGTTTTGCGTGTGAAAAACTTATTTTCATAATTTGTTTCGGGAATTTGATAATTGACTGCGTTAACAGACACCATATTCTTTCAGAAAAAAGTGCATTTCATTCACCCACCTACAGAATATATTAGAAAAGAAATTTCACGACATAAGGTGGGACCATGGAAGGCCACTCTAACGAAGAAAGAATTTTTATTAGTTCATTTATTGGATAAATAAAAGAAACTAATCATTAATTCACACTTTGTTTTATTGTGTATCATACAAACTTCTTTTTTTTATTCTAGATGTAATCGTTATTTCTTAAACTTAACTTTTATCAAGCTCTTCTAAACGGCTTGCAAGGAACATGGCCAATATTATAAATCAGTCGTTAAACTTGAAACAGGATTTGAAATAATCAAAATATCCGCTTTTACTTAAAACTACATAGCTGCTCTTTTATTTATATGAAAAATCAAATGCCTAACACATTATAATCTTCTTTAAAAAAACTCAACGAACATTCCTTCGACACCGTCGTATAACTAAGGATATATTAAAGGAAATTATATTAAAATGATAGTAATGAGTATTATATCGAAAACAAATAAGTTTCCAATGCGCTTTACAATGAAATTGTCAACATTTTTTTTTACCTATAACAGCCTTCTTATGGGTCCGTTCTTTGTAAGGCTTTTGATTGGCCTTAAAAGGAACCACCGGCTTTCATAGGAGCACTACCGATAAGTTAACTGAAATCGAAGCAAAATTATTATATTTTTTCTTTAGTACCACAAAAAAACCTTATATAACAATTAGCAGTAGGAAGAATATGATAACAATAGGTTATTCATAAGAACTTATTTTTAGCTGAGCGGGCGAATTATAATTTTAACGTCGCCGACCGAAGTCTACGAAGCGAGGGATCACACTGACAAAATAGCAACGCAAGCGACTCGCCGCCGCGTCTGTGCCCTTGACTTTGATGGACCTTTTCTGAGTGGAAGTAATTTGTCAACACGTGACTATGAATATGAATTTTTCATAGTTGGCCTTCAAAGAAGCATGGCCTTCCATGATCCATCCACCTTAATTTTAATGAAAAAAAAAAACATACATTTCTTCGGTTCAGAATAGAAAAAAAACGTATTCATTCAGTAGAATCTGAATATCAAATGAATGAACAAAAATATATGATTCAATCAAAGAGAAAAACGCGAACTAGAAATATTGAAAAATAAAAATTTTACAATATGCTCTATTGATAGCAATTTTGACATAGAATAAGACTATGCTCCGGACACAAAAAACTTCACATTTCGCACACTTCTTTTGGCACTTCCTATCTTTACCCCTGGGGCACATTCCACATGTTCTAATAGTTTTCTGGAGTTTTGGCTCTTTCATTCGATTCTAATTCGTTCCCATTCAATGAAGATTTGATTGAATTTTTCAATTTCTTAGGCAACCTCTCATAATCGTTACAAGACAGAAGATGCTTTTACACAAGCTGCAAGCACATATCTAAAAGGAATTCTCTTCTCTTTTGTATATTCTTAGTGTTGCTTTGATGTATTATTCTAGCATTGATAGCCCCGACGTTCATCATTAAAAAAAAATGGTAAGTGGCCATCTTATACTGTTAAGTGATAGGTCATCATTTCCGCATAGTTCGTCGACCACATCTACTCCGCATTTGGTGAAATTATAAAAATCTATTATCTCAGGTTCTTTCGCTTTTCCAGTTTTTTCAGCTATTTTATCGTCGTGGTGAAGCGTGGAGGCAATCAGTACTAATTTTTTAATTCTTCGGCATATATGATAATATGGTAGTGTCCTTTTGAAAACCAAATTTGGTAGAAAAGACTTCTCGATTTCTAGTATCTACAAGGGCGGGTGGAAGCTCAGCTTTATTTTTTCTTATGGTTGCAACGGAAGTAAGTTTGTGATTTTTCAACAGATGGGTCATCAGCCGAAAACTGATAAACCAGTTGTCGAAAGTAATATTTCGGTTAGTTCGACTGATGAGTGCTACTAACCTGTCAACAATATCGAACGGTGAATAGGATACTTTAAATGAGCCATCTTGTTGACCCGCATATGGTTCCATATTCACCACGTAATATGATTTTGCATCAATTGAGGCAAATATTTTCAGTCCGTACTTTGAAGGTTTATTTGGCATATATACTCGAAAAGGACATCGACCACGAAATGTAGGCAGCTGTTCATCTATGGTGACGTACTCGCTAGAAGAATAAGCACCTTGATAGTTTTCAAGTAACTTAGTGAAAAATGCTCTAATGAGGGTGAATTTATCAATTTGTAGCCTAATTTGTCTGTTTTCAGAGTTATCAAAACGCAAGCATCTGAGTAGTAATTGAAATCTTTGCAGAGACATAACTCTTCTGAATATATCAATACCTAAACCATTACTTTTCCATAGGTCCTCTAGATTCAAACGATTCGTTTTGTACACCCCAGATAAGAAAATGAGACCCAAAAAAGCACGAAGTTCGGCAGCATCCACTTCTTTGACCACATATTTGTGCTGATCATCATAGTAGCCAGACATTAGAAATACTCAACACGGGCGATTTAAATGAGAATTTCCGAATACTTTTCTATCATAGAGTGGATATCTCATCAGTCATTAGAATAGCAATCCTTGTACAGCGGGTTATTGTTGATACGCCAAAATTCCATAAGTCAGGGAGGTAGTAATTCAGCGATTGATTTACAATGCGTCAACTGATCGAACTAATGTATTATCAGCTAACATCTTATATCTCAAAACAAAAACTTTAATTAAAACTAACGTTCCCATTTATTTAAATATAGTTTGGAAGAATTTTTTCTATTAAAAGGGGAAAAATGGCAATTCAAATAAACTAATGAAATTTGTTTCAGATTGCTGTAGTTTGTGGAAAGGATTTTTAAACGACGTTACAAAAAATCTACTTTGCTTTCGTTTGAACCACAAGGTAAGTAAACTTAATTGCTTTGTTATAGTTTTTAATAATCTTGAGAAAGATCAACTTTCATTTTCTAATCTACAATCTGGGAATAACATCATCTCCTTTGCACAAGGAAATTGACTCAAGTTTGAGTGAGATTAGTGTTTTTTTTAGTACAAAGTACTTTTCGATGCTATTTGATGTACAGGGTGCTAAAAATCACTTATTAACTCAATAAAATTAATTGTAAAACACATTCTTTTTCTGATACGAGTACTTATTTTTAATCTTTTGAACCGTATTTTAAGTGAATATGAATTGGAATGAGGTTTTTTTACCTAAGATAGATTGTTTCAATTTTATTCACGATTTTAATCAAAACTCAAAGTTCCGTCTGAAACTTGAATCATTAGGCCGAATATAGAAAGAGACTTAGTGGATTTATACCGATGCCAGTTTGTATGTTTCACCATATTCTGCATAAGGTTCTATGAATTTTAACCTCAGTTTGATGTTTGGAAATTATTTAAAATTGTAGTAACAGTAATTTTGTTGGTAGATACCTTTTTGTTTAATAAAATGACAAATAAATACTCAAACAAGGATATTTATATATACCATTATGGTCAATGTCAACAAATAGTCGAAATGCAGAACATCAAACGAAAAGTATCCGAATTTTTATTTTCGAATAACTATATAATAATTGCGTCTTCATCTTTCGTAATGAATTTAAGTTTACCGCTTTCTGCTATCTGTTTTCTATGTGACAAAAATGGATTGTAATTTTATAAGTGTTTTCTGCAAATTGTATTTAAATTCGGATACGTTTTGTTTAATGTTCTGTACGGCTTAATTCTTCAATTCCCGAAGGAACCTTAGATTTCCAATAAAATCGTAAATAAAAAGATAACGAACTATTTTAGATATAGGAAACCTAATACCAATCAATACTAATTTGAAAAACGGTTCTAATGAAGTAAAATTAATAGGTACTCGTTTTCGTAAAAGAAAAGTTATTTTGATAATTTAGTTTTTTTGATTTCTCGAGTGATTTTTGAGCAGTCGGTATATAAAATAGCAACACAAAGTACATTGCCCTCAAAAATGACAATTTTCTCGTTAAACTAAAGAAAAGGTTAGGTTAGGTCAGCTCAATGGTGGTCAACTTAATATGGGTCAAATCTCAACAAAAGATGCTTGCCGAATGATGCCCTTCAATAAAAGAATTAAAAAGTACAAGATACCATTCGATATTGTTGTGGTCAATGTCCGGCATTACCGGAAGTGATACAGCTCTGAACATAATTGCAAATTGTATCTAAGTATTCCATTCCGGATACTTCTAATAGATCCTTCAGCGCGAACACCCTGTAGTTGTATGTAATACATCATACAAAAATCGTAATAACAATATATGAACAATCTCTGCGCTTTCATGTCAATTAAAGTTACACAATTGTCCCTTCATAGTTCATTTGTTACAAACTTCCTTTCAAATCGGAGTAATGATTTGATTTAATCATATTAAAGAATTTATTCTTCGAAATATAACTTATTGATCTGCAATACACTTTTTGTAGTATTACCTGGCTAACGTAATAATTACTATTCCCATCTTCACATCCATGCACTTATTATATGAATTTCAAAGTAGAAATATTAATAGAAAAGTTGATGACGACTGTTATTTGTGGAGGAAACTCGAGGTAGAATTAAAAGCCAATCATCCATCTACGGAGCTGCTTGAAAACCAGTTTTACTTCTATATAGAGCACATTTCGTTCATACGATGAGATGAGCTTGTACGGGAGCCATCTAAATCTCAAAGATTATTCAATTTTTCTAGCGATTTTATGCGAAGACGATCGATGCAAATGCTCACTTCAATTCTTTTTTTTTTCTGTAAACGCAACTTCTTAAGTAGGTTAAGCTGGATAATAAGGCTTAACTTACTAAAAAACAACATTTTATGTTTGATAATAGCAGATTGATGTGGGAGCAATGCAAGTAAAATTTCCCATGAGAGTTTTGTATTTTTATTAAAATGGTCCTCTCAGATATAGTCCAATTAATAGTTGAGGAGCTCCCCAGAAACAGAAAACGGAAAATATAGTCGTATAGAATTAAAAATTCTAGAAAGACAGCAATTTTTCTTGTTGTATATCTCCATTGTCGTTTTTAATCTGCAAAATTTTAAAATTGAAAAACAAGCTACAACTCGTTTTTACGAACGTTCATCTTCAAAAAATGATGGAATTGTTGATGATTAAACTCAGGCAAATATGCATTCAAAAGTGCTGTGTTTATACAGATGAGGATACAATATTTTTTCCAAAATATGCATTTAAAACCAATGCATACCAAGAATAAATAAAATTCAAACCAAATACATAGAAGAATTTATTTATATTTTATAAACTACTTAACGTTTATCGAAACCTTCATTCGAAAAATTGCGACTTCAGTTTGAGTATATGTAGGGTGTTTCTAAACGAAAGAGTCATACTATAATGGGGGATGGAGTAACTCCTGGCCTTTCAGATATGGTCTACGAAAGTCATCAATGTTTCCGGGTTTTTAAGATGAGGATGATTTTGTTTTTGATCAAATGTTTAACCTTCATAAGGTCTTCAATTTTAAAAACGTTTTTTGGGTCAAATCTGACCCAAGTAGTTAAATTATACTGAAAAATGAGCGAAGAATAAGGATAAATTGTTCAATGGATTTATTTGACATATATATTTACTTCTACAGAATGACATTTATCTTCGTAAAAATTATAATTTTATATATCTAATATAAAAGGAATATACTATGTTGTTTGATACTTTTATAAAAAGAGACTGAGCAGTAACATTGAAAAATTTAAATGAAATTATATCTCATTACACTGGGTACATAGTGTTAGAATGTTTTTCACATAATAATCTCTTACAATCTACACATATCAAAGGTGTTTTATTGTCAGTTTTAGCACGTAGTTGGCAGCGACTTCTTTTGGGAGCTGTACAAGTGTTGTTTTTGTACATTGTCACTAGATTGATGGAGCTTTTTTGCAATTTCTATTGAGGAAGGTGCCCTCGGTAATGACTTCCTCTTTTTTATATACGGTGTAATCTTCGAAATATTTTCCAAATAGTCTCCCCGATTTGTTAGGCAGCCTTCCTTCTAGCTGCTATTGGCAGTCGTGAATAATATGAAAGAATTTTAGGCTGATATGTCTACCAAATAACCGAATACCACTTGAGGTCAACGTTTTGTTTCTCTTTTGCAACAGTAACAGGGGCAGCTTTATCCAGGGTATCCACGCCACCCTTACATTTGTTGTAGTCTTATATTATCACAGGCTTTTGGTCTGTGCGATTACTCACTTCTCAGTTGGGATGCAAAGTACTGAGAAGATTCAACGACTTATTTTTTTGGATATGTAAGAAACAAGTGTAGTATCTTTGGTAAATGTCTTCTCTTTGTTACTATTTCTGGAGGCAATTCTGGCTTATTCTTACGTATAGACCCTATTACAGTGATCTTTTCTGCTAATAGTTTCTGTCCAAGTTGATGTGATGTAAAAAATTATCCACCGTAAGATTATGCCCTCTCAGGCCGCAAGTCAAATCAAGGACTAAACGCATGCCTTGGTTTTTTTCAAACACACCTCCTGTTTCTTTGCCCGTGTCTTGTTGGATATTTCAAACGTAACTTGTGGCAGAATCACATAGAGCCCAAAATTTGATGCCATATTTAGCTTGTTTCGATGTCAAGCTGCTCATCTACCTTAACGTTTTCAGAAGGATTATAAAAGTTTGTCAAAAGGTCAACCCACTGATTCCACAGGTCTCGAATTGGAGTGAATTTATCCAGCAGTCGCCGTTCGGATCGAGTTTCTCTATTGTCAAACCTAATCAACCTTGGCAATTTTTTGAAAGTTTTTAGTGGCATGACGGCCCCAAAAATAACTTTCCCGAAACTCGTATATAAATAGAAATGCTTTCCCCTTCTTATGTACTGATAATAATAATAACAAGTTCTTTATTTTCAACAGGAAAACCCAATTACAGGAAATACTATATTGGCAAAGTTATAAAAATTAACATAAAATCAGAACACCGATTTCAAGCACAGCAAGAAGAATACTTAATGATAAAAAAAACTAAAGAATTTGCAGAATTTTAGAGTGAACTGTTCAAATACACCCTACTCAAAAAGGAAAATGAATCATTGTTTATATCACATAAAGCAGAAATAGAATCATATGTTCTACACATAAACGAAATTGGAGATTGGATGAGTACATAGTACATTCGTCCAAGGGATACTTAGAGCAAACATTTGTTCATTCTTAGAGGATAACCTCGGTATTGCAAATTTCAACTGGGCAACTATGGGCGGGCAATCTAGCCTGTTTCTTAGAAGACTAAATAACAACCTTAGAGCCAGAAGGCCCCTTCTGATTACAAGGAACGTCATTTTGACTCTTGTCAAGAAGAGAGCATGATCACATCCCCTTATTAGATAAGCACCATTCTCCCTCCAGGCGAGATACTCTTCAAATTTCCTCTAACAGGCCTCTAAGTGATACATATGACAAAAATAAATTGGATTTCAAATAATTGAGCCGTCTTCAATTTTGCTTCTGACGAGGCTTTTGAAAAGACGAATCAAAATTGTAGAAGTCATGAAATTTTCACCATTACGAATTATGAATCCATATAGTCTGGAAGCAGATGAAAAAAGGAAGTGGATGTGCGGTAAGAAAGTGATAACTAGATCTTTAGCTTCATTGGATCGCCTTAAAACAGTTTCATATATTTCATAATCAAACAGTTAAAACATTTTCTTTCGAGTGAAGCTCACTACACTACATTAGTCACGTTGCGTTTAGATTTCTAGAAAGTTCTCCAAATCGTCGGCATACATTAGCTTCGGAATATTTATTACATCCAGGAGATCATCTATGAACATAATAAAAACAAAGGGCTTAGATTCGAACCCTGCAGAATACCGGAAGTAGCCTCAGACTCGCAAGAGTGGAAACCTTCTAGTGGAACGAATTCTCGACGACGGACAAGATAGGACTGCAAGAGAGCGATTAAGTCATCCGAGCGTCCGAATCTGGTTTTCATCTCATGCAGCAGTATTCGATGGTTTACTTTATCGAATGACTTCTGAAAATCCGTAAATATGACGTCAACCTGGCCGGCACGATCCAAAACTTCAATGATATGCTGAGAGAAAACGACTAAATTACTTATGCTAGACCTATTCGACATAAAGCCATGATAATATGAATATAAAGTTATTAAGATATCATTTTCATTATACCAGTAAACAGACCGCACTGAAAGAGAAAACTTGGATGGTTAAATACACGTTTAGTGTTGGTTAAAAAATATCCAACTATCCTATCTGATGAAGTGGGAACGTCGTTTCGCTTGTTCTTGTTCTTTTTGACTAGTTTCAATATATGTATTTCTTTTATTATCACAAAAGTTTGAATCAGTTGTTTTATACAAAATTTATTTATGTAGATCTTGTGCTGATATGGCTGTGTTTAATCACATAGCAAATAAACATTCAACTCTCACTCTTGTTCTTGTTCTGGTTTTGTTTCCTTCAACAATTTCATGAATTCTTTTCAGGTTATTAAGTTGAATTTCCTTTTACTATTCCCCGATCATATATTCAGACTGTTCGAAGCTTCATTTTCGCTCTTATTGAATAGGAAGAGGAAGTTTATTGTTTTGCAATTGTGTTCAAGTTTTGCGCTCCAGAAAGCTTGAATTTCAAGTCAAGCTTTGAATGCCTAACTCTATTACTGCTATTGGTTGAACAACATACAGGAACAAGATTCGATTTCGATAAAAGATATCGTGTTACGGTTGATGAATTAAGTTCTTTAAATTCTTTCAGAGCAATTAGGTGAGACTTTCGTAAGTTATTCTATCGAATTTCTATAATTGAATGCATGATGTACTGGCCAGACAAATCAGTGGTTATATCAATGCAAACATAACGATAGTATTTCACAATTTCACATTTTATTTACCTCGTAAGATTCGAATATATGGAATCAACATTATTTATCCACAACATTCTGTCGCTTGGAATATTTAAACTTGCAATACTTGTAGATATATAACACGAAATTATCATTTTATAACTTCTGTAGTGATATTGTCATACCAGAGACCAACATACATCACCGTTGAATCTAGCTTCTTCTGATTATAGTTTTGAAGTTCTTCGAGAACACTGTTGTATTGAATGTTGAAGTTTTTCGTCTGACAACTTTGACTCTTCTTCATTTGCTTAATGTTAAATAATTTCAACATGCTGAACTATTTGAAACTTTTATCCAGTGTAACATATTAATAGAATAAGTACATGTATGAGAACATAGTCATTCAACCACAATTCTTCGTTGATGTAGTGCTCTTTCCTTATGTTGATAATATATATACTGAATGAAATTTAGCAGAACATCATCAATCAAATTAAAAGGCGTGTTCTGAAGAAAATTTCGATAAGGAAGGCCTTTCAATCTGTGATTTGAAGTATGATTCGGCTAGAAGTCATCATTATAATAAAACCCATCCCAAACGTTGATACTGAACCTCCTTTAGAAACGTCTTTGCCTAACCGCATTTGGATTCTGCAGGGCTCCTACTTAATATTACAGTAGTTACAAGTAAGAAGGGTATATTGGAAAATCCATCGGAGTTGCTTAATTTATGAAATGAAAAGATTGAGTAAAGGAGAAGGATTTAGATCTAATTGACTATTAAGTAACCTACCTGAATTTTTTTCTTTGTTGATCTCTAAAATTTCCAATAGATTGAGTTTTTGTCTGTTATTTTCATTGTGTAAAATTTTGAAATTATGATTAAAGTTATGGTTTTCTTCGAGTAAGTGATTAGAATAATGGGAATCTGATTTATGATAATTAAAACTACGTTTGTGCTCGGATAATCTAACTTTGAAATTTCTGAAAGTTTTACCAGTATAAATTTTATTACAATCTTCGCAAGACAGTTTATAAATACCGAATTTATTACTTTTATCAGTTTTTGATATGTCGGCCTAAAGAATTATCAGTTCGGAATGCTATATTGAAATTATAATGCGAGAGGAATGATTTTAATTTCAGACTAGGATTACCAATATAAGTTAAGCTGTTGTATTTTGTGTCTGAACTTTTATATTTGGAAATACTTTCTGGATTGCTATTGGAAATTTGTTGCGAGAAATCATGTTCTCAATCATAGTTGGACTGTAACCGTTATTGACTGCTATTTGTTTAATTATATTTAGCTCTTTTATGAAATTATTTTGTGACATTGGGATATTAATGAGTCTATGTACCATACTATTGTAAGCTGCTAATTTATGTGGATAAGGATGTGTAGATGAGCTGTGAATAGTAATATCTGTATGCGATGGCTTATGAAAAATAGAAAAATCATGTTTGCCGTTAATTTTAGTAATAGTTAATGTTTCATTCAAACTTTTCATTGACAACCCGCAATCACCAAAACTTTACTCTCTCGTCAAACTTCATAAAACAGGGTATCCCATTAGACCAGTAGTTTCATATTTTCAAGCTCCAGCTGCAAATTTTTCACGCTTTCTCATAGACATCATTCGACAGTGCGCTAATTTTGAACCTAAATTCTCAATAAAAGACTCTTGAGTCCTAATAAATAAAATTTAGCACACGATATAACCACCGAACGCTAAACTTATTTCATGGGGTGTAGTAAATCTCTTCCCTAGTGTTCCACCTAGTGATACAGTGAAACTCATCAAGAACGCCCTTCAAATTAATAAAGTCAATCCGATAATTCAATCAGAAATCTTACACCCTTTAGAAATTTGTTGAGAACAAAATTATTTTAACTTCGATGGAGTATTATATAATAGTAAAAAAGGTTTAATCATGAGTAATCCTCTGAGCCCTCTGCTCGCTGAAATTTTTATGGATGATATTGAAAAAACTATCTAAGAACATCCGTTATTCAAACACTTTATTTATTGTTTTAGATATGTCGATGATATCATTTGTTGTTTCGCTGGCACAAACAGACAATTAGAGTAATTCAAAACATTCATTACCAAAATTCACTATAATATTAAATTCACTTTAGAGATAGAAACAGAATACTCCATTAACTTTCTGGATTTAACTTATACTAAAATTAACGACAAACATGTTTTTCTATTTTTCATAAGCCATCGCATACAGATATTACTATTCACAGCTCATCTACACATCCTTATCCACATAAATTAGCAGCTTACATTAGTATGGTACATAGACTCATTAATATCCCAATGTCAAAAAATAATTTTATAAAAGAGCTAAATAAAATTAAACACATAGCACTCAATAGCGATTACAGTCCAACTATGATTGAGAACATGATTTCACGCAAAAAATTAGCAATCCATGATGTATTTCCGAATATAAAAAGTTCAGACACAAAATACAACAGCTTAACTTATATTGATAATCCTAGTCTAAAATTAAAATCATTCCTCTCGCATTATAATTTCAATATAGCATTCAGAACTGATAATTCTTTAGGCCGACATACCAAAAAACTGCAAATCTAAAATTGATGAAAGAAATAAATCCGATGTTTATAAACTGTCTTGCGGGGATTGTAATAAAATTTATATTGGTAGAACTTTCCAGAAATTTCAAAGTTAGATTATCCCAGCACAAACGTAGTTTTAATTATCATAAATCAGATTTCCATTATTCTAATCACTTACTCGAAGAAAACCATAACTTTAATGATGATTTCAAAATTTTACACAATGAAAATAACAGACAAAAACTCAATCTATCGTAGATTTTATAGATCAAGAAAGAAAAGAATTCAGGTAGGTTACTCAATAGTCAATTAGATCTAAATCCTTCTTTACTCAATCTTTTCAATTCATAAAGTAAGCAACTCCGATGGGTTTTCCAACACACCTCTTGTACCTATTGTAATATTAAGTAGGAAATAAGACTAATATATAAGGAATAACTCTGTTCATTAGTTTGTATCTATCTGATGAAGCCACAGTGTGGTGAAACCGGTTATAGTTTTGTCAAAATAGTGAAAATCTAAATACTTTAGTTTTATTTCATTGAAAATATGTATATCGATTTTCATCAAGTAACGACATCCTGAATCAAATTATTGAAAGGATTATCTTCAACATAGTCTATAATATTCTCCACATTTTGCATGTTGACTTAACGAAATTGTGCATGTTTTGGCACGAGTGTTCCCATTTCTCTGAGTTTCCTAATACCAAAGTTAAAACTGTACGAACAGGAGGATGCTTTTCACGAAATCTTCTATGGTATTGTCTAGCAGCTTTTTGTGTGTTTCTATCGCAAAACCATAAATATAGATCATATCAACAAATTCTTCATTACTGAAGAAATACTTTTTCAATTAGAGGAAATAATAATTTCAAAGCAATAACTTTCTATCGAAAAAGATATTTTGACATTTATTATAGAGTAAGTAATTAAAAAAACTATTACAGGGCCGAAAACTATGAGTTAGTAAACAAGCTCTTAGCGGTTTACAAGGACATGGGATGCAATATGTCGCTCAAGATTCAATTTTTACACTAACATTTGAAATTTCTTCATCAAAATTTGGGAGCCGTTTGCGACGAACAGGGTGAGTGGTTTCATCTGGACATATCCAACATGGAAAAAAAGTACCAAGGCAGGATGAGTCCGAACATGTTAGCTCACTACTGCTGGACACACAAAAGGGATGTACCTGACGCTAAATATTCTCGAAAATCCTGAATAAAAGTGAATACAAGTTATTATTTTTCTATTTGAATCATTTTTTACCATTTTTACTTGAAAAAAAGATCAATTGTTGTTGCAAGAAACTGAGGAAGATCGAAATTTATATGCAGATTAGTTTCAGATTAGTTGTAGATACAAAATAACCAATTCAATTCCATTTAACTTTCATTAAGGTCATTTTTGTCTATTAGTGAAATTTGTGAATATGCAGAGGAATATACTGGGTGTTTCATTTCAAACGATCCACTCTAAATCTATAGCGATTGAAAAAACCACTTGAGACAACCTTTCTCAATTCTTTCCACCACTGCGCTCATTATCTGTCTTATTTGGGTGTTCTGTATTTTCTCAATTCGCGGTATTCCCGCGCTTCTTCTTAGAAAGTCCATTTCAACCGTCAATACCCTCCGTCTCAAATCGGCATTTAAAATCCAGAGCTCTGAACCATAACATAGGACTGACTCAACCAATGCATTTCCTAGTCCTCTCTTTCGTATCTTTGGAAATATGTTTGTCCCACCACAGGCTATTGAGGCATCCAATAATCTTTTTACTACTTCTCATTCTTGCCATGACTTCTTCCTTTCCTAGACCCTCGCTATCTATCAAGGCTCCAAGGTATTTGAAGCATTTAACTTAATTAATACAAAATAAAAACTAAACTGATGAACAACAATTTAAATATTATCTACACCGCGGCATCAATAATGAGTAAAAACTACCTGCATGAAAACAGTCGAAATGAAAATGGTACTGATAGAAATTGAAATAATAATATCAACGATGAGTTTAAAACTTTTGGAAAAAAATCGAAGCTTCCAAAAGCATGTTAATTTATACCGAATATTTCCATCCCTGACGACAACTACTGATGAAATCTACGATTCATACTTGAAATCGAATGTCGGTATGGCATTCTGCTAAATTTCGTTCTAAATTTCGATCAGTCTGTTCTGAACCTCATACACGGTAGCTGACTGTTTTTTCTGGATTATTATTCTTTTATTGAGAATATCACTGAGATTTTCGATGGAATTGTGGTCTCGATTTCGTGCAGGCCACTCCATTGAAGTGATTTCATGATCCTGAAGGAAGTTCCTAATTATATGAGCTTGGTAAGGTCTGGCGTTATAAAGCATGAACAAAAAGTTTACAGCCAGATCAGAGCAGGGGTTCAAATAAATTCCCCCCATAGTAGTAATGAGCCTCCACCAAAACCATAGGTAGGTCAAAGGTTGCACGGGGTATATCTCTCATTTCGACGTCTGTACACTAGACAAAGTGAGTTGAAATGAAAAAGACAAAATCTCGATTCATTTATAAACTTTCACAAAGTCAGACTCTATACAATCGAAAAGTGCCCCGGCAGAATTCAATCAGGCTCTTCGATTTGCTGCGGTTAGAGCAGGGCCTCGACCTGCGACACGAGGCCTCAAACCAAATTCTCAGAGACGTTATCGTATAGTTTTAGTGCTAATTTCCACTCAGATTCTTTATAGAAGCTGCATTGTTTTTTGTTTCTTGGAAAACAGTTGAAATTATTGTTTCATTACTGAAAATACCATAATTTGCATTGGCTTTTGAATTTGAATTTGAAATTTCTGTAAGTTTTATCAATGTTCATTCTTTTCATTTATTTATTCATCTATTGAGCAATAGAAATACAAACAAGTTAGTAGCCCAAACACAGCATTTACAGATTCAATTATGATTTATCGTCCGAACATAAAAGAAAATAACTGAATCATTATTATGATTCTGGTACACAAGAAAATTAGTTAGTATAAAAAACAACACTATTACTCAATAAATAAGTAGAAAATGCATGGAAAGATTACTTGTATTCCTGAAATTGCATAACGACATGAAAAATATGTGAACTACAGGGACATAAAATAGCTCGTTCGTTCTCATTCTTGAATCTGACACTAACAGATATTTGTTTAATATTTTGTATAAAAACATAACATTTATTATGGACACTTTCCAATCTACGGATATAAAAGTTGTATTGAGGATTTCATATTATAGAAGCAAAGTTCAATCTACTGAAGACAATGGAATAATGAAAAGTTGAAAAGGTTGTGTCAACTCTAGAAAGCCTTTAGCTACAATTTTTAGCGTGTAAAATGTCACTTTCGATTTAACACGCTACGTTTTCATCATTTCGTATTGGAGCAATGCCTTTCGGACCGTGTAAAACTGGCATTACCACTCCGTGTACTTACCGTAGTTCTTTCGATTTTGTACTCCGTGCCCCTGCAACACATGCTATAGATTCTTTGATTTCGGAACTACTCGATAGCGATTCATTTCTGGTGTCGGCCTTCTAACAGCAAGTTGCTATTCTGCAAATTTTGAGTTTTCTATGCCAGAATACTTTTATTCTCTAAAAAATTAAACACTTTTTGAAAACGAACACAATATGATTGAAGTGATCAGTGGCTTAGTAATTTTGTATAAAGTAACGGGTGATGAACACCATGTTACATCACTTGTTTCCTATTCCGAAAATAGTTTAAGTTCTTGATATGGCTTTTCATACATAAAAATGATTGTTCGATGCTATTTGTTGAGTTTTTGGTCAGAAATTGATTCACAACGATACCCAAAAAATTCATGAATTTTCTTTCCGCAGTCTGGCCTTTAACGAAGAATTTTCTCTCCCAAGCGCCGCATGATACTCAGGTAATAATAGTAATAGTTAAATAGTAACTAAACATTCTTGACAGTCATTTTACTATTGTTACGAATGTCACAATGTACAATAAGGCTCCAATTTTTGAAACTGAACATCTACAAAATCAAAAATTCCGGACCATGCTGTTTTCACTTATTTGTCTTAGAGTTACTTCAGGAATCACCATTCAGAGCTTGGGTGACAACAAATATAACAGTACGAAACACACCCACCCTTACCATACCTTTTTTTAAATGCTATTCATGTATAGTATATACAGTATAGTAAATAATGACTAGTTTCATTAAACATCGCTAAATACAAAGTAGTGAATGAATTAATGTAGTAAAATAACCTATCACTTGAAATCAAGTTCTGTGAAGCTCCCGTACTCTCAGATAAGATATAACTACATGACAAGGAGCGCCAATTCAGGTCCACCCTTCTCTTCAGATCGCGATTACTACATCCTGTCTTGAGGAACCAATCTTATAACTCGATCTCACTTTCTCGCGTCTACGAATTAGGAGAAGTATGCGATGGAGGACAAAAAGTAGTTCTTAGCTTCGGTAAAACTGAGATTGAATGAACTTTCTCAGGATGAAAACAAAAAACCAGTCGCCAGGGAAAGAACAGGTGTAGCTTGATGGACGAACCGCTTTTTGTGTTTCATTGGCGTAGGATCGTGGGTTTATTCAACCGGCATGTTGGACTAATCGGTTTATAATAATCCCCGATTTTTCCCCTTGGAGTGGTTTCGGTTGTCTCGATATAATTTCTTTCTGAAATAGATTTACCCAAGCTGCATGGCCAATCCGGAAGGTATCAGGTAGTCCATCAAAAAATTTAATACTTGGAATCCATTTTTTGTAATTAATAAAGATTCAGTGTTAAATATACAGGTTGACTCGAAATATAACCGTCAAATGTAAACCATATAAAACAACTTTGATTTAAGAAAAAGAGTTATCAAAGGTTGTATCCGAAAATACTTCCAAAGGGCGGTAAAGCGCTTGATACTGGTGGGTTAGATGAGATCATTTCTCAAATTGAAGAGAAAATCTCAGAAAATCAATTACTCATATCGAAAGCAGATGAAGACCATACAGTTACAATTTTGAGCCAAACTGTTCAAATAGATGAGATCAAAATACTATCATCAACAAAATCCTTGGATTTTCAAGTCAATCGAACTGTTAAATTTCAATAATCTATTAAAACTATCCGAATGTACTTTCTGAAGATAAATGACCTCAAACGGTGATAAACCCTAGAATTCCTTCACTTTATGCTCTTCCAGTAATACATAAAGAAGGTGCTCCGATGAGGCAAATTGTTTCATATGCTTATGCACCTGCATTAAAACTTGGCAAACATCTCCACATAATAATACTAAATTTAACTGTACATCACCCAGCAAACTCAGTTAAAACTACTTAACAATGGACATAAAATCTAAAATCACTGATTAGTCCCCGACAAGATTACTATCATTTGACGTAAATTTGTTTCCATCAACACCGAATGAAAAAGTCAAAATTATTGTTACTTAAAAATAGAACATTGAGTCCTCAAATCAAATTGAAAACGATGCTGTTGGTTTTCATTGGTAGAAGTTTGTTTGAAGCAGAGTTAATTCCAATTCGATAACAAATTTCAACATCAACTAGATGGTCTTCCAATGGTTATATTTTAATTAAAAGTGTTTTTTACTGGAAACTTATGTTGATGCACTATTTTCTATTCGCATATGTACCGAAAGACAAATAATCTTTTCTTGAACTTCTTAAATTCATTTTGCGATACGATCCAATTCACTATGGATATTGAAAATATGCTTAAAACTCTTAATTTCTTAGATATTCATTTACTGATACCTAAATCCATAAAAGTATTAAAAAAAAATCAAAACGTCCGCCGTTCGTACATTTGTGCATAGATTACTCACGGTTCCTCTTTCACGAAAGAACTTTGGGAGAAAAATTAAAAATTTTCAAAGCATCATAATCAAATATCGACAAAAACATTATAGAGAAATTATTAGCCAAAAAACAACACAAAATACTTTTATCCTTGACGTACCCCACCCTTCACATATCACAGCATTATTGATGTCCCAGAAACGAGTATTAAATAATGCCATATTACAAAACAATAAAATCAACTGTACATATGAAAAATATCTATGTTTATTCTCGGTTAATAACCAAGATGAGCTTGATGCAGGTGAAAAAACACGTTTATTGTAAGAAAATGATACAAAATTCAATTCAAAGTATTACCCATCGCTAGATATACACTTATCCTACCTTTCTGTCAATATGTGGATACCAGACCAAAAAAAAACGGTTGATCTTTTGAAGTAAACCTGTCATTGAGCCATTTCGGTTGATTTTCGTGAGAAACGAAGCGTTGTTGAGCAAGTGTGTGTCCCATCGATGCAAATAAATGATAATCAGACGGAGGCAGAACTGGAAAATAAGCCGCATGCGGAAATATTTCCCAACTAAACGTCTCAATCGTTTCCTTGACCGGTTTTGCTGTGTGTGAAGCTGCTTTATCATAAATCAAAATCACTTTGTGATGCCTTTTTAGATATTCTGGTCGTTTTTCAAGCGAAGCTCTATTCAAATCGATCATTAGTTGTTGGTAGCGTTCAGTATTGATGGTTTTGCTAGCTTTTAGTAGCTCGTAATAGATCACACCCATCTGATCCCACCAAACATAGAGTATTGTCTTCCGTCCATTGCGATTTCATCTTGCAGTCGATGTTGCTGGCTGGCCTGAGTTACCCATGATTTTTACATTTAAATGCTTGAAATATATCCACTTCTCATCGCCAATCACAATTCGATGGGGAAATGACTTTCTTTTTTACCTAGCGAGCAGTATTTCGCAGACAGTTTTTCGATTTTCAGATCATGGGAACCCATTTTCTCCTATTCTGGATCTGTTCCATGGCTTTCAAACGTATGAGAACGGCTTCTCGTGTTACATTTAATCGATCCGCAAATTATTTTTTAGTTCTTCATCCAATAATGTTTGCAATTCGTTGTCTTCAAACTTTTTCGGTGGTTTTCCTCGTTCTTCGTTTCTCATGTCAAAATCGCCATTTTTGAATTTTTTTAAGCACTCAAAGCACTGTGATTTACCAAAAGCATGTCGTAAGCTTCAACAAGCATTCGATGCGATTCTGCATCAGTTTTCTTCAAATGATAACAGAAAACCAATGCTGTCCGCAAATCGTAGTTTCCAGGCACAAAATTCGGCAAGTTTAACGCTATTACACACTATGCTGTTGTTTAAAACGTGTACTGTTATGAGTTGAAAATCTTTATCTGATATCAAAACAATAAAATGGCGCACATAACGCGGTCTGTGGTAACCACATCGACAGCTAGGGCCATCTAAGGCCAATTCCGGTTTCATATTTACATACCTGGATTGATATTAGAGTAGACAAACATAAAATATCAATCATCAATTATAAATTAGAAACTAGTTTTGCAGAACACTGTTTAACAAAAACCATTTCTTAAATTTCACAAAAACTGGAATATTACAGGTTATAAGAGTATGAGATTATTTTATTACAATTCGTCGAAATTTCATTAGCTCCGTAACATAGTCTATAAATAGCAACGACCAGCTTGATTTTTTGCACCCACTTTTCTCATCTGTTTCTTAGGTTTGAATCATAGGTTCCCAAACTTTTTCGTGTCGTGGGGTCTACCAACGACACGAAAAATTTCCTGATATTGATTTTTTGTAAATTCCTAATTGTAGTGAAGTTCAGTGTCAAAAACTTTAAGTGAAAACACATGTTAATTTATACATTCATTAATTGAATTCGAAGTAAAACTAGTCAAAATAAAATTTTGTATCTGTTATATAAAATATACGTAACATAGAATAAACTAAGCGATAAGTAAATATTTTTTAGTGAGAAGGATAAACATGAAGCTTTAATAATAAATTATCAACATTTGGCGTCAATGTTGTGAGGGTTAATCTTAAATCTCCTCGGCTAATGATGTCCAGTCTGTTTAATTTTTTCCTTAGAAGATTGGTAACAGCGCGGAACCCCCTTTCCACTAGGCATGGCGATGGAAAGGAAATTAAAAATTTCCCCGCTATATTGCTTAATACGGGATAAGTAACGGGTGTGTTGTTTTGCAGCCAGAATTGCTGATATTCGTTTTTAAACTGATCTTGAGTTCTTCGTTTGTACTAAGTTCAGTCATTTGCTCTAGTATTATGACATTCGATTCTTCCATGTCATCATATGGATTAATTATCCACGGTGGTATTACCATGGTCAATACATCCTCAAACCTAGTTTCAAAAACTGAACCGAGGGCAGTTAAAGTTGAACATAGGTTGAAACGTCTCCTTCCCGGCAGTTTGTCTGTGACAATTTTTGCGAAAATTCGCTCCATCTAATATTTTGTTTCATTGGCTTAACTCTGGCAAGAAACGCTGATAAGATGGACTTTGTTCTAATCAAATTTAAACTGTTGCCTTGTAACTGCAAATTAACCATATTAAATTTTGCAAACAAATCTGTTAAATAGGCGATGTCCGTTTTCCACTTCATTAAATTTTCTTTTGAAATTTTATCTTTAGTATCCAAAAATTCTAAAATAGTCTCAAAAAGTGCAAAAAATTTTGTCAAACGTAAGCCTTTCGACAGCCAGCCTACTTCAGTGTGAAGGAGTAATCGAAAGAAGTGTTCGTAATTTTCTTCACATAACTGTGCAAATAACGCAATTCAACAATTCAACGCGTTGCTTCGGATTCGGTTTACTGTATCAATGACCAATTGAAGAGATTCATGCAATCTGACACTCAAATTTTTCGCAACTAAATGTTGTCAATGGATGAGGCAATGTATTGCTAACACCCCAGACACATTTTGTTTAAAAAGCTTATAAATCCACGATAACGTCTAACCATAACAGGAACTCCATCTGTACATACTGATTTTGTATTTGATGAAGGGATTGCTTTTTCAATGAAGTAATCCTTCAAAACATGAAATATTGATTCACCTTTAGTGTCGGTTATGAAGTTCTTGCGAAGAGCAGTTCCTCGTAGATTTCTTGATTCATAACAAAACGAACACATGCCAATAATAATTCTGCATTACCAGGTAAAGTTGACTCGTCCAGTTGTATAGAGAAATGGGTCATTTACAAATAATTACACAAGAAGCTTTCAATATCAGAACTCATTTCATCAATACGTCTTTCAACAGTATTATTGCTCAAGGAAATTCTCTCGATAATATCACTTGCAGGTTTGTGTAAAACAGTTTTTAAAACCTCTTCAACGGATGGCAAAATTAACTTCTTTCCGATAGTATGCGGTTTTTCGGATTTTGCTATAAGTATCGAGATATTGTAAGACGCCCGCAAACCATCATCGTTTCTTTGTGACGTCGAAGCGAACATTCTGTCCAGTGTGGGTCTCTTCTGAAGTGTATCTTTGAGTGTTTGAAAGTATTTCAAATCTTTCTCTGTTTTATCAGGGTGACATTTTCTCAGATGATCCTGCAGCTTAGATGGTTTCATAGCATAATTGCACAAAACTTTGTTTCATAAAAGGCACATAGGCAATTGTTTGCCCGACAATGATGGAATAAAGCCAAATTTCAAATAATCGAAACTGTACTGTCTTCATTTCTTTTTAGATTCGGACATGGCATCAGTCATCTGTGATCAAAATTACATTATCTAAATATGCAATCTAAATAAGCTGTATATTGAAAAAGTTTTTTAGATTTTTCCGAAAACATTCCATAATCCGAACATCCTTGCAGCAATTAGTTCGGATTACGGAGATTGCACTGTAATTATAATACCCGATTGCTAAATCTTTCGAAAAGAAAATAATTAATTGAGGAGTACTCGTGTAATTCTGCATGATTGAATATTAAACAACTAATAACTGAAGTCATGATTTGCCTAATTTATCAACCTTTTCTAACTACGAGTTCAAAACTAAAATTCAATAAAAGATAATGTACTTACTTTTTTCCGGCACTCTCAAACAAAATAACACTGATACACTGTAATTTGTGTGATGAACTACCTACCTGTTTATATTTTTTTAAATATTTTCTTAGCACTTTACTTTTCAAGATTCAGGAAACGAATAAACGTATTTGTCACACATTCGTATTTATAGTGACCAATTGAACAAGTCAGTGCAAGTTAGCGAAGCTCTGAGACTACTCGTACAAGATGATAATGGTATTTCATTATGTGCAAGTTTTTACAATGTATTGCGACCACAAAGCGAATGCTTACATCCTACAACTCACACAATTTTATAAACATATATAATAAATTTTTTACTTCATAGGTACTTTTATAAATAATGTATATGTCTTTATACTATAAGATAGTATAATGTAAGTAAATAGGTACTATTAGTGTATGTGTTGAGATACATTATCGTGAACCCCCATTTTTCATTTCATGGATCACCAATTTTTTTATCGCTGACGTAGACCCCTTGAAAGTTGTCATAGACCCCTGGCGATCGATATAGACCACTTTGGGAATACCTAGTTTGAATGATATTGACAAATTTCAATTTTCCCCTCGAAATATATGTCGAACATATTTTTATTCATTCGACTTTATAAACCTTAAGTCAAGGGTTTCTCCTTGAATTGTTTAATTATAACTTCTTTATTTTTCAATTTTAACCACTGTTAAACTTTTCGATTCATTTTACGTTAAGAAAATATTTAAAACCTCAATGCCGCTGGTATTTTCTTCAATAACATTCAATCTGAAGATTTTTTATTCGTCAATTCAACTACCTGAATATGTTATTTTAACTACAGTGAAATTTATATCCCTTTAGCGTATTATAGCAACTAATTACTTAAAAATACAACAGTGACCCCGTTAATCAAACTAGAAACGATGATGTTAGCAGAAATTTATTTGAAGCAGAGTTATAGCTAATTCAATAATAAGATTTACTAACACTAGAGGGCTTGCCAAAAGGTTTTGCTCCTTCGAGTGAGATCTTCATCGTCAATCTTGAAAATGACTTATATCCTTCATGTAATATTTTAATAGAAAACGTTCGTTACTTGAAAAGATATGAAAATGATTTACTATAAATTGGGGCAGGTTTTGATGAACAATAAAATTTCTTTTGAAATTCTTAGAGTCATTTCTCGATACCATCAAATTCGCTGTGAAAATAAAAGGGGCATAAACTACTCAATTTTGTAGATATTCAAATTATAAGAACAGATAACTATCTTAAATTTGGCATTTATAGGAAAACCACTTTCACTACTTAATGGTAGTTTGGATCCACATTGAATCAAATGTCGGCATTTTATAAATTTTTGAATAGAGACATACGGTTAAAAAAATTAGAAGTTTGAAAATATTAATGTCAAATAGAGGGTTCGACAATAACAATATTGATAAATTACTAGGTGAAAATTTTATATTATCCCTATCAATCCCCCCTTATGTTTCACGAAACAATGAAACATCACAGCATTAATAATGTTTCACAAAAAGTACTAAATTATGACAAAAGATAAAACAGAATGAGATCAGTGCAACAAGTAAGAATGCAAAATATAAGTTTACTCTTAGTCAAGAATAAAGATCTACTTCAAACAGGCGAGAGAAGCGGTGTTGTTATATTATACTGTAATGATGGTCCTGTTTTTATAGTTGCTAAACTGGTCCTGCCATCAATGTAATTGTAAGTAAGCATACAAGAATTGATAGATTATTATAAATTCATAACTAGCTTCTCAAAAATAAGATAAAATCTAAACATATTTTCATTCATCATTTTTGTGAACTTATCGAAATGTTTTTCCTTCAATCGTTTAACTATTGGATTGTTGATTTCAGTCACTATTTTAGATTTTGGGAATCACTTCAAAATGGAAAAATATTTTTGTTTTGAATTTCAATGCCGATAATTTTTTCTTCAACACAGTTTAATGTATAGGTTTCTTGTTTGACAAATTAACAACCTCGATATGTCATTTCAACAACAGATTAAGCGAATTTTAAGTGCGTTTATGCGTACACTGTAAATATAAACAATACTCCCACATACTTATCTACAACGAGCTATAATCAGATGCATAGATCAACATTTCATGAAATGACAAAAATACGTTCATTCGTACCTGAGAAATTCTGAGGACGATTTTTCTCTCAGAAGATGATTTATTGTAAAATTTCATGTTAATTATATTGTGGACAAACTGATCGTAGTTCTATCGTTCCCAGTTTGAGTCGCATATACTCTAGAGTTAACAGAAAAACCGAGCGACGAATCAGTTGTCGAGATTTCTAATTAAATAAAACAATGATGTTCAAATATACTCTATATTGACAAACTTGTGACCCCTTCCACCACACTATACTTTCTTCAGATAAGTGGTACAGGGTACACCAAATATTTCAGTACGGTAGTTATGCCATATATTTCTGATAGAGCAACCTCGATTCTTGAGAAGAATTCATTGGTGGAAACAGATTTCAGTTATCTTTTTTAGTTTGAGAGCTATTTCAGAGCTCTGGATTTTTCTGGATTTCGGGAAAAATATTTCTAGAAGCACTTTTCTGAGTAGAATGCAGAAACGTATTCGAAATTTTTTTTTTTTTCTTTTTTTTAATCGGTTTATGAGCAAACTCGTGTTTTTTCCGATACGAACTATAGGTGATTTTGGTATTAATGGGGAGGATAATTTTTTCTTCCCAAATATTAATGACGATACTTCAAAATGAGCCTTTTTCATTAAAAAAATCGAAAATTTATATCTATCAACTCGGAGTATTGCAGATATTAACAATTCAATGGTAGAAGAGGTTTGTGTGTTTCAAAGATCTCATTCATTCATTTCTGAGTTCATCCTTCCTTAGAATAAAAATCTTATTGATGTGGATTCTTTAAATTTTGTACTTGATACTGTTGCAATATTCAATCAATAACATTGATTCAAGAAGATAATAATTTATGCCCTATGGTTATGTCGTTCTTCTATATCTGCTTCGAAAATTTTCACTTATAACTCAATCTTTTCGGCTCTTCATTTCTAAAATGCGAAAAGAATTCAGGTAGGTTACTTTATAGTCAATTAAATCTAAATCCTTCTTCTCTATTCGATCTTTTCAATTCATAAAGTAAGCTACTCCGATGGGTTTTCAAACATACCTATTGTAATATTAAGTAGGAAATAAGACTAATATATAAGGAATAACTCTGTTCATTAGATTGTATTTATCTGATGAAGCCACAGTGTGGTGAAACCGGTCATAGCTTTGTTAATATAGTGAAAATCTAAATACCAAAGTTTTATTTCATTGAAAATAGAAAAATTCAGAACTTGAACCATACTTAATCAAACTCTCTTTGAAACTTGAGTGTCTGCAGCTTGTACTCATTTATAAACATAAATGCTTTTGTTTTTCGAAATATCTTCAATACTTGATCGGAATTATACCATCTCTGTTCGATCTAGAGGGTCCTAACGACGAGGTCTTTTAATGAGAATTTGATTTGAAGATTGTAAGATAATGAAATGTAAGTTAGTATCTAGGTAGCGCAGAGAGTTGTGAAATATATATTTATATACAAAACCCGTTTTTAAAACGGTTAAGTTATATTTTACTAAATTCCTGCTGAAATTATAACATTTCGTTTGATTCGTAATGCATCTTCAAAATAGCACAGATACCAGAAACTTCAACGAGGAGGGTAACAGTTCCAAAAGCCCAAATATTCAACCCGAACCGGAGGATTATAAAGGCGAAAAACAAAATATCTGATTTGAATTCATAACAAATGAGTTTTCTGAAGTTTGGAAACGAAAGGCACCCGAGGCGGCTGGGTGGGGTTGGAGGAAATGAGGCCAAAGAGGGCGGCACATTGGAGTTTCATCCGTCTTGTTCCCGGTAATTTTCACAGTTCGCCGACGATCGGAATGGATGTGAGTCCAGAGGCTATTTTGACAGATAATAGAATAGAAATTGGATATTTTGTCTTGACATTGATGCGTCATAATGGTTATTATGGTGTCCATCACATGATATAGGAAGGGAGAAATGAGGCAATTAAATTTCCTTCCCGTTACGAGTTGGGAAACTCGAATTCAAATACCTGTGTGATATTTGATAGCTGATGCTGCCCAAAGATAATGGAAAAGCTTCGAGAGTGTTTATATAATATTCACTTTCCTCTTCTGTTCGTCTGTGGGGAATAATCCTTTACCCAGAACGGAAAACTAATGTGTTTCCAATTAATTTCTCTCAAAATTAGTTGCATATAACAATATTACTAGATAAATGAAAATAAATAAAGGTCGAACTAATTAGGTACACGTTGAAGACTTTGCAGTTACTCAGAAAATTATTTGTTTCTGAATGTACCTTACTGTAGGCAAGTGACTAAAAACACATCCTTCAACAATAACGAGCCTACGTAAGTATGAGGTCGAAATGCTCACAAGAATCCTTAAAAATGAAAAGAAAACAGTCTGAGCTGGTGTTGTGAATGGGTGTGGAATACCGACGAGGCCAAATGTGAGCGAAACTACAGTCTATTGCCTCTGTTCATGACATCTGACCGGACTATACCACTGTGTGGTCCTGGCTGTCGATGATTATAAAAGGTAACAGAAACCAGAATTCGCACAAATGAATTTGGAAGTATAAAATTATTATTTATTATCGTGGACCTATGCACTATCTCAGCTAGTAGCTGGATATAATTAACCTTTCCCAGATTCAGCAATCAAAGGGAATAGGCTCGATTACAGTATACTTGACATAAATTTCCTAACTATCCTACATGTATTAAGAACTACAGCTTTTTGCATTTCAATATAGGTATTCCTTTGCAATTCTAATTTCTTAAGGCTATCATGCAAAGTTTTGGGTATTAAACCAGTCGAGGATACGATGACAGGAACAATATCTATTTTATCGAGGTGCCACATCTACTTGATCTCAATAGCAAGGTCAGAGTATTTGGACTTTTTCTCCTGGAACTTGTTCAGCACGTTGTTATTATTCGGTATGGCGGCATCCACCAGCATTGCTGTTCTGGCTCTCTTATCATACACCACTATGTCCGACCTATTATTCGTCACCATTCTGTTAGTGATTACATGATTACAGGCGTATCGTAGTATAATCTGATAGAGTCATTTTACAATACGGGCGCCGGCTGATACTTGTAATATGGCTGGAAGGTGTTCAGAGGTCCGTACTTGTGTGCA
This sequence comes from Cryptolaemus montrouzieri, assembly GCA_013387265.2. Classification (NCBI taxonomy): domain Eukaryota; kingdom Metazoa; phylum Arthropoda; class Insecta; order Coleoptera; family Coccinellidae; genus Cryptolaemus; species Cryptolaemus montrouzieri. Next base: position 35,418,789 of record JABFTP020000165.1, read on the forward strand.
AGTTTCTGGTGGATAATGTTGCACCCTTGATTATGCCTGTGAAGATACTCCGTATTGGCCAGTTGTTCGCATCCGGACGTAATATGCTGTATAGTCTCCAATCTTATATGGCATTTTCTGCGCTTATCTGTTTGTAATGTTCCGTCCTTCATTATAAATTTTTTGTAATTGTTTGTAGCGATCACTTGGTCTTGGATGGCCATAAGGAATCCCTCTGTTTCTGCGAATAATTCTCCTTTCATCAACCATTTGTTGGAGGCTTCTTTGTCGATGTGTGGTTGATCAATCTCATGGTGCTGTCGTCCATGTAATTCCTTTCTTGACCATTGCTCTTGTTTTTCAGTATCTGATAGGAACGGTAGATTGAGCAGGTCATCTCTGGTAGCAAGATCTAGTGGTGTATATCCCCTATCAGCCAACGATACCACTCTATGGAGGTCAGAAGTGAAAGCTTTTGCAGAGAAGAATTCTCTGAGATTTTTTATCTGTTCGGTGTGTAAATGGACAACATCTGTTAATCCACGTCCTCCTTCTTTCCGCTTCAAAGTTGTTCGTATCACAGACGATTTTGGATGATGATTGTTGTACTTTGTCAGCATCATTCGGGTCTATCTTTGAATATCATCCAGTTCTGTCTTAGTCCATCTGATTATTCCAAATGAGTAAAGCAACACTGGATTGGCGTAGGTGTTAATTGCCTTGACTAAATTCCCCGAGTTCAACATCGATTTCAGCACAGATTTCAGACGCTGACTGTATTCTGAACGAATTTTCTCCTTTGATTGTTTTTGGTCTAGCAATCTGGCTTGTTGGTATCCCAGATATTTGTATGTTTCGCCATTTCTCATGCACTGTATAACATCACCGTTTGGAAGTTGTGTTTCACCATCTATGACTTTCCCTCTTTGAATGTTCAGGGTCTTACATTTTTCAATCCCGAATTTCATATGAACATCTGCCGAGAACTCACTGATAGTTTTCAGCAAATCATCCAATTGCTTCTTGTTCGAAGCATATAATTTGATATCATCCATATACAGCAGGTGGGAGATTGTATGATAATTCCTTTCTGCTTTTATCCTAAATCCGTATCCTGTTCTATTGAGGTATTCATTAATTACTGATCGGCCATCAACATCTTCAACTGAAGTTAACATCTTAACTTAAGTTTGAGAGATATAGGCAATGAACTTTCTATGTCTCGCGAATCAATTAGTACCATTTTACATGATTGTTTTTGAATTTACCGCGCTGTCACTCGGCTAGTTCGAAGAGAACTGAATTTTCGTCAAAAACCGAATCGCGTAAAGGTTGCTGAAGACATGCTAGAATGAACCAATTCTGAACCCACATTTTTAAACTGCATTGTAAAGGATGATGAGACATGCATTTATGTTTTACATGCAAATCAGACACAAGCTTCGGAATGGCGCCTTCTAACTGAACCGAAATCGTAAAATCCACGTCAAAGGCGATTGAAATTTAAGTTAAAGTTGACTGTTCTGTGATTCTTGCGGTGTTGTGCACTCGGTTTTCTTTCCAGAAGGTCAGACGGTGAAAAATGAATATTAGGGAAGGGCGGGTAATTCGAGTCAGCGGGCAATTGGAATCACACGCATATCTATGAAACTACGCACCCGAAACCTCGGAACATAGTCTTTGCACCCCCTTGTACACCCGCCGGCCCCATCGCGAATGCCTCGCGCCTGTTAGCGCTGCACGTCGCTGAGTGATGCTAGTGTTTTGTTTTCGCGCGTCGACATTGTAAATTTACGCAAAAATATTATTAGAGGTGAGAGTTGTTTTTTAAGTGTACCATATTTTGTTCATTGTAGAAAGGTAGTCTGCATGTTTAAAATTGTGATTAGCGTCTTATATTACAATTCAAACTTAGAATTTTTTTGTTTTATTATTTCTTTGGCAGTATAGTAGCAGCTAATGAGAGTCAAGTAACCTCCATTGTCCGCAAGTGATTACCATTACCCGCAAAAGACTAATATTAATATTTTTGCTTCTAGATGCCAAAAATACGAGTAAGGACAACCGAAAGAGCTAATTGGTCATCCGAGTCTCTCCAAAAAGCCATACTTCCTATTGAACAAGAGGGTTATTCTATAAGAAAAGCTAGTAAACCTACTGGTATCCCATTTTTGAGCTTAGAAAAAAGATTAAAAAAGAAGACTATCCAAGAACCACGTCTTGGAAGGAGTTACAGTATTTAGGCCTGAAGTAGAAGAAAAATTAGCTGATGTGATGAAAAAGATGGATAATATATTTTATGGTTGTACTACAACTCAAACAAGGAAAGTGGCATTTGATTATGCGGGAAGCATGAATTTAAATCATAACTTTAATAAAGTAACAAAAATGGCTGGTCGAGATTCGTTGAAAGCTTTTATGGCTAGAAATAATATATCTGTGAGGAAACCATAGGCAACCAGCATGAATCAAATAACAGCGTTCAATGAAGAGGAGGTGCAGTTATTTTTTAGGCTGTTGGAGGAAATTATGGAGAAACACAAATTTCTTCCCAAAAATATATACAATTGCGACGAAACCGGAATGTCAACTGTACAGAATCCAGGGAAAATACTAGCAATAAAAGGACAGAAGAGAGTGGGATCTATCACCAGTTGGGAGAGAGGCAAAAATATAACTTTGATGTTTGCGATGAGCGCTGCAGGTGGCTTCATCCCACCTATGTTTATTTATCCGCTCAAGAGAATGGCTCCTCTACTTGAGAGGGATGGTCCATTAGGAGCACTTTATAAATGCTCCGACAATGGTTGGATAACACAGCTCTACAAAAAAAATTTTTTTTATTGTTGCCCTGGATATCATCGCAAATTTTTATGTTTTCAAGTGCCCAGATTACGAATATATTCATGAAAGTTCTCAATGTGCTCGTATTTTCATGATTTTTGCATTTCTTATATTTTGAACAATTATAAGCTTGTTAGAAATAAAATTTAATTTTCCAGTCATGATTAGGCTTCTGCGCAACTTTTTCGCGCATACAAACATCACCTGATCCCCACTCTCAGAACCCTTGCTCCACAGAACAGCTGAGATCTCAGTTATTTGACAATATTGAAGTACATATACACGTAAATCTGGATAAAGTGTCATGAATTAATATGTTGTTTCAATTACTGAATGTTCATTCTTATATATTTGTCTTCTAGTCTAAGATATGAGTTCGTTACGAAGAAAGTGTAAATATTGTAGTGATTTATTTTGTTATATTTGCGGTGTTTATATACCAAAAAAACAAAAAAGAAATATCACAGACTTTGTCAAGGAGACTTATGTTGAATATTTTGGTTTCAAAATGGACAAATTAGGTAAATCATGGGTTCCTAATAAAGTTTGTAAGTCCTGTGTTGAGTCTTTACAGTTGTGGAAAAAAGGTGAACGTTCTGGATTAGACTTTGGTATTCCTATGATCTGGATGGAGCTTACGAATCATTTAGATGATTGTTACTTTTGTGTAGTAGATGTTAAAGGTTTTAATCGAAATCAAACGTGGAGATACCCAGACTTACAAAATGTCTACGAAATGTCCGGTTCTACACAATGAAAATCTACCTCGGCCCATATACATTTCAAAAGTAATTCGCATGCCCTCAGAAACAATGATGTTACCAAATTCACAGAAATCGGGACCATCTACTAGTGGAAGTGAATGGGAAGGTGAAACATCTACGCCAAAGTTATTTTTTCAAAAAAAAAGGATCAGAACTGTTAGCCTCAAGATTGAAAGAAAAAAATTTATTGGCACCAACAGTAACAATTACAACATACAGAACGCGAGAAAAAGAGTTATTACAATTTTTTAGTGAAAATGAAAATGAAATATTGTAATGATATCGCGAAGCTGCTTATAGACATGGGTTTAAAAGAGTACAAATCTACTGAATGGCGACTTTTTATTGATAGTTGCAAAAGAAGTTTAAAATGCGTCTTATTGCACAATGGAAATAAATTTGCATCAATTCCAATTGCCAATTCAATGAAACTCAAAGAAGAATATGAAAATGTAAAATTAGTTTTAGAGAAAATTAAATACTCTGAGCATCAATGGCCGTTCTGTGTGGATTTAAAAATGGTTAATTTTTTACTTGGCCAACAAAGTGGATATACAAAATACCCTTGCTTTATTTGTATGTGGAATAGTAGAGCAAAGCAACTTTATTGGGAACAAGTTGTTTGGCCTGTAAGAAATTCTTTAACTGTGGGTAAAGCCAACGTAATAAGGGAGCCGCTGGTGAGCAGAGACAAAATCATACTTCCACCATTACATATTAAGTTAGGTATGATTAAGCAATTTGTAAAAGCGTTGAACAAGGACGGAAATTGTTTTAATTACATTTGCAGAAAATTTCCGAAGCTTAGTATGGAAAAATTGAAAGGTGGAATATTTGATGGTCCTCAAATACGGCAATTGATGAAAGACTCAGATTTTATCAAAGTTATGACTGTTCCGGAAAGTAAAGCTTGGAAAAGTTTTGTGTTGGTTGTCGAAAATTTCCTAGGTAACCATAAAGCAGCAAATTATGAAGAAATTGTGCAAAATATGCTGACAAACTTTCAGACTTTAGGAGCAAATGTGAGTATTAAGTTACACTATCTCCGCAATCATCTAGATAAATTTCCGTATAATTTAGGAAATTATAGTGAGGAACAGGGTGAGCAGTTTCATAAAGATCTAAAAGTGATGGAAGAAAGGTATCAAGGTCGATGGGATTGTCACATGATGGCAGATTACTGCTGGTCTTTGAAAAGAGATTGTCCCCTGAAAAATTATAGAAGAAAAGGTCATAAAAGGCGTTTTATGGAAATATGAAATATATTTTCGACTCTTTCCCCTTTATTTACTTCGATGTATCCGAATTTCTCAAAACATAACTGAAATTATAAATATATCTGTTATTTTGTTTCTTGTTTTACGATTTTTGTTATGTAAAATGAAAATAAAGATTTAAAAAGAAATCAGAGCAAATCCTACAAAATCATTGATAGTTTCACGAATTGTGTGCATAAATAGACCCAAAATCATTTTCATATCTAGGGCAACAAAACCATTGTAGACCAGTGTAAATGAAATTCTCTTTCTTGAGTGGCTCGCACATTTTAAAAAACATGCTTAACCTTCTTTGGACGAACCTGTTCTCTTCTTCTTCCATACCTATCTACGAATTTTTATAAAAGCAACTATATACATATGTTATCCTTGCCACCACACACATCCCACAGAATGCAGCCTTTGGACGTGTCATTCTTTGGACCTCTTAAAAACCGCATACAAAAAGGAATGTGATTTATATATGAAAAGTAATCGCCTGGAACACATAACTCCTTATGATGAAGCATCATTGGTGAGGAAAGCATATAATATCGTTGCGTCTATTAACAAAGCGGAATCGGGATTTAGGGCAACAGGTATTTTTCCAATAAATCCCCAAGTATTTTCTGAAGAAGATTTTATGGCTGCTGAGATTCTCCAATCTGACTCTATAGTCGTTTGCAATGAATCTTTTACCATATCTTGTGACATACAACAAGATTCAACTGTCATTACCAGCACATCAGAACAATAAGACTTATCAGCTGTAAGTGAATCAGAGCAAGTAGTTATCTCATCCCCGACATCAAAGGGCAAAGAGTCGTCTGATCCTCCGTCAAATGTTCAACTATCCGATTTTATAAAATTACGAAAGAAAACACCTGTGGCTAAAGAGAAACAGCGCCGAAAGAAGCAGCATGCTACTGTATGAACCTCAACTCCACTGAAGAAAGATTTGATACAAAAGAAAAATAAGAAGATGGAAAAGTACAGAAAGAGCAAGAGAAAGAAAAAAAGAAATGGAAAGGTAAGGGTCAGGGAAAGAAGACTAAGGTGCAGAACGGTGATGGCCCCAAAAGGTCAAAGAGACAGGTTCTTCAGGATTCAAACGATACATCAGTCTCAAACACTAACACTAACAACTTATGCCAGGATGATGAGAATGATGATGCAGAAGACGCAGGAAAGAGATGTTTAATATGCAGTGAATTTGGACGAAACAAGGAGATGTGGTACCGCTGTACCACATGTGGATTGTGGGCACACGCAGAATGTAAAGGATGGGATTCTGCCGAAGGGTACGTTTGCGATATGTGTTAGTTTTGCTTGATCCTCATTTCCCACAGGATGACCACCATTGCCTCGAAGTAAGTGCAATGGGAGTCAAAGCTACTTTTTTTTTAAACATAATTTTTTCCCAAAGTTGATGTACAAGATGATTAAAACTGATCTCAAATATTAGAGAAATAAGTGTTTTTTGTTATAAAACATTAGCAATAAATATTTGATTTTGAAATAAGCTTTTATTTGAAAACTTGCTTAAGTGACTCCTTTTACCCTTTTCTACCCTACCTGAGCGTTATTCGCCTTTTAAAAGAGCAAATTAGTCGAAAAAGGCCAAATTTTCAGAAAAAACTCATGGATTTTGCTCTACGATAATGTACCATCTCACGAGGCTTACATTGTAAATAAATTTCTAACCAAAATCTCAAAGAATACCTTGTCGTAACCACCAAATTTACCTAGTTTTCTGACAGAATATATTTCTATATATTTTTTTTTCAAAGCGGTCAAAATTGAGACTGTTACATGTATCATCCCGCTTAAGTTTTTAATAAATACACAAGTAACACAAATGAACATTTCGAGGAGCGATTTAAAAAAAATTACTCGGTACACTGAAATAGCGAAAACGATTCATACACTAACAAGCTTGTACGAAACTCTATATAGAAACTCTCACTCCTACAGGGCCAATTTTTTCACCAATAAACACCAAACACGTTGAATAAATAATTCTTTAACTCCCATTGAGACAAAAATTCAATATCCCCAACTTTTTCTGCACAGTGAATAATTCATTAATACATCAGCCACATCTAGTCAATATTCAGAATTAAGTTCGTTTGCTTCAAACATAGAGTGTCTATAATCCCATCATATGTTCCTATAATCCGTTCACGCCGTACTCAAGAGGATTTTGGATGTCCAATTTCAGGTAGTCCGCATCTGCGTGGCAGCGAACTAGTCAGGCGAGATAATTTGCCGGAAGTTACGTCAGCGAGAGGATGTCAATTTTTCTCGAACCTGTATGCCCGAGGTGGGATAATTCCAAAGTCGTAAGGGCAGTCTATGATTTACATTGATGCACAGGTTGTTAATGAACAGTTGTAAAAGGATTTAAGTGTTGCTAATTAGATGTATACGAGTATATCAGTTTTTCTTTGGTTGGTAGATCTGCTCGATCGAGTTTGTTTCCTGCTTTCTGTGACTTTCGCAGAATCATAATATACAAGATTCTGGTAACCAGTGAAAAAGCGGAAAAGAAACTGGTCGCTCAACCGTGTCTTCTTCTTCACGCGTTTCAAGATAGTCATAGAAAATGAACTTGTTTTTCTATGAAATCAATAACACCAAGAGAGGTTAGATGTCTCTATCAGGCCTTATTACTTCAATACTATTGTTTTCATCACATATACTTTTTATTTCCTTTATGTATGTCAACGAAATTATTCTGAATGTCGAAAATATCATCCTGAAATTTTCGTGAATTTATGGTTTTATATTCCTTCATCAAATATGGAAGATGATGCCCTCTCTTTTGGAATTGGTACTGTTTCTGCTTCTGTAGTTGAACGAGAATACTATCACCTTAGTCGAGGAAACGAAGTATTAAAACTACCAATTTTTCCTAGGAAGATCAATCGCTATGAAACTTTCTGCATTCGTTTTGAAAAAGCATCAGAAAAGTTTGTGAACTTAATCGGGAGTAGTAATATGAAAATTGCATTTTCTGCATAAGAAAAATGCATTTTCCGAAGTGCATATAATATGAAAATGTTCCAATTTGATACTCGGGGGTTCTTCGAGGTCTTTGAGCTACCTACTGCCTACGATGCACCTCGTCCCTTGGAGTTTTATGTTCATTTGATATTCAAGGTTTTAACGAAAGTGTGGTATCAAATAATAGTTGAAATATGATTTCTTGAGTATAAATACAAAAAAATATGGTTAACAGATAGTCGTATCATTCAGACTCAGTTCTTTTTCATCCTCTTCTGCATCCGATTGATTTTCTTCTAAGTTTTCCATATTCGTGCAATTGGACCAAGCTCAAGTTGTACTTGCCAAATTGCAAATTAAGCCACTCTTCATACATCACATGAGGTGCCACAGTCTTTTTAGCCACTTCAAAATATTAAGCTCATGACACTTGGTGGTCAGGAAGCTGTGTCACCTTCACTAGATGATATGAGTTTTCTTTGAGCTCCCACCCCAGTCTGTGACATTTAAAACTCCTTCTCCTACAACCTCCGTACAACTCTTTTCCAAGTGGCTGAACTTGGAATATTATAACAAACTCTTTTCAGATCTGTTGTGTGAAAGCATCTACCGTTGGCATAATTTTTATGTATAAGTTGCATGAGGTATTCTGAGATCATTTTTCAGGTCAATAGAAAAGACACGGAATATTATATTATAACAGCAAAGTAAAATTAACTGCTACCTTAAAAACTCACTGTGGAGTGATTGAACAATCTGATACCCTGGATTTTATCAAATTAATTTCGTTTCCTTATTTCTATCTGCATAGAAAGTTTAGTCTGTCTCTGAGCTCTCAAAATGAAAATATCATACAGGAACCACTATGTCTGTATCAGTCAGAATTCTTTTCTAATTACGTCTGAGGTCAGTGGGTAGTGAACACTTGATTCTATTTATCCTCATAATAGGAACTATTCAGCCTCTTACAAATCGCATCGATATATCATTCCTATCGATAGTATAATATTGTTATGCTACCCTGATCACAAGACGACAGAGTGAAGTGAATGCATTCCGTCTTGTTGACATTGATCATAATAGCATTAAAAGTCAGCTCGCATAATTTCCTCAAGAGTCTCAGCAGTAATCCAGTATCAACCAGATTATTTTTGATAATACAGGCGTTGATGAATAACAGAAATAGAAGTGGCCCCAAGACAGAACCCTGGGGTACTCATAATTTACAGTACTGTTCATTTGAGAACGGTTGCAATGCTGCAAATTGAGTCGAGCGGCCGGTTCTGAAACCATGTTGTGCAGTATCAAGTATTTGAAATTTATCTAGGTACTTCATCATTCTATCAAACACTATTCTTTCAAAAACCTTGGAAAAGACACTTAAGATAGATATAGTCTATAGTTACTTGTAATCGAAGGCAGGATGGCTGGGATCGTTATGCGTAACAATCAATAACCAGTGAGTGGATAATGTGGTTTTAGGATTGATTTATATAGCATTTGGCTCTCTTATCATAAATCATTACACTTGTAACCAATTATGTTCTTGATTATGTCTGTGAAATTAGTCCGTATTGGCCAGTTGTTCGCAGCCAGACGTATTATGCCGTATAGTTTCCGATCTTATATGGCATTTTCTGCACTTATTTGTTTGTAATGTTTCGTCCTTAATTATAAATTTTTTGTAGTTGTTTGTAGCGTTCACTTGGTCTTGAATGACCATAAGGAATCCTTCTATTTCCGCGAATAATTACCCTTTCATCAACCATTTCTTGGAGGCTTCTTTGTCAATGTGTGGTTGATTAATCTCATGGTCATGTCGTCCATGCAATTCCTTTCTGGACCATTGATCATGTTTTTCCGTATCTGATAGAAACGTTAGATTTCAGCAGGTCATTTTTGGTAGCAATATTCAGAGGTGCACACCCCTTATCAGCCAACGATACCACTCTGTGGAGGTCAGAAGTGCGATCTCTTACAGAGAAGAATTCTCTGTTCTTATCACAGATGATTTTCGATGGTGACTCTTTGTTAGCATCGTTCGGGTCTGCCTTTGAATATCATCCAGTTCTGTCTTAGTCCATCTGATGATTCTAAATGAGTAAAGCAATACTGGAATGGCGTAGGTGTTAATTGCTCTGACTAGATTGCCTGACTTCAGCATTGACTTCAGCACAGTCGTCAGACGCTGACTGTACTATGAACGAATCTTCTCCGTTTTTGGTCTAGCAATTTGGCTTGTTGATATCCCAGATATTTGTACGTTTCGCCAACCCTCATATACTGTATAATATCACTGTTTGGAAGTTGTGTTTCGACATCTATAACTTTCCCTCTTTGAATATTCAGGGTCTTACATTTTTCAATCCCGAATTTCATATGGACATCAGCCGAGAACTAACGGACAGTTTTCAGCAGATCATCCAATTTCTTCTTGTTCGAAGCAAATAATTTGATGTCATCCATATACAGCAGGTGAGAGATTGTATGATAGTTCCTATCTGTTTTGATCCTAAATCTATATCCTGTTCTATCGAGCATTGGAGACAATGAGTTCATAGCTAAACAGAACCATAGTGGACTCAAAGAGTCTCCTTGAAAAATTCCACGACGTATGGGTATCTTGTCAGTTTTAATCGACTTATTGTTCATGTTGATCTGCAGAGACGTGCGCTTAGTGTGTCATTGTTGTCTTCAAGAATTCTACGAGGACTGAATGAATTTTGTATATCTGTAATACTTCGACAAGCCTAGCATGGGTGGTACTTTCGATTGCCTTCAGATAATCGAGAAATGCTGAATGAACATTCCGATGCCACCCGTGTGCCTGTTTCATTATCACAGAATCGATGATGAGTTGTTCCTTGCACCCATGATGTTTCCTTCTGCATCCTTTTCTGCTCCTCTGCTAATATTTTGTTGTCATCGAGGTGTTGGTATATTCGATTATGCATGAGGTGAGTATTTTACAGAGCGTTGGCGGACAAGTGATCGGCCTATACTGAGACGGATCATGTGTTCTATCGATATAATAGATCATTATGGTTATTATTATTAAACTATTATGAATATATTACGCAATTGCTAATCTGTCAATATTTCTGCGTTCTTCAATTAAAATCTTAGCCAAAATAAGTGAGTTTCTTCAACTTTTCTTGCCTTTAAACCCAAAGTTTAGGTATTAGAATATTCTCACTAATATTTAACAAAGCCAGTGAGCTATAAGCCGGTCCTGTGATGACCAGTTCGCGTTCTATTACGCCTCAGTGGCGTCGATATCTACAACCAAGATAAAGAACAGGAAAACGGATACTCTGGGAATAATCCTTTATTGATGCCATAGTGTGAGAAAGAGATGAGGCATTCAAAGACTGAATATGTTCTTAAATTACTTGGTAAGTATATTCCAAAGGTTAACACCACACATTCGATGGTAAAGTAATATTATCAATGTGAATGATGTTGTTATTTTGCCGGAGTAGCTATTAAAGGATTGAAGAGTGCCTAGTACTCAATAATTATTAATCTAATAGATACGAGTATGTAGAAGTTTTCTGCGAGATCTATATGAATATGTAATGACTACAGTAATTGTTATACACTCGGCCACGAAAAAAGTGGCGCCGAAAAATTTTTTCCAAAGTTGTTCAATTTATTTTCAGAACATTATTCAACCTATTTTTGTTAGAGATGATATATTCTTATGATGATTGGCAATTAAATTTCTGGTTTGAAAATCCACTTTCATGAGTATAAATATATATGGGATTGTGTTTTAGAGTTCAAGAAATGTAACAGAGGAACCATACTATCTTGTATATGATTCAATAAACGAGTGAAAAAACCTGAGGAAAAAACTCGTTTCCCTGTCGCTATTGCACTAGCAATAGCTTGTTTGTTTATGTTGTGTACACAAAGAGTACCAAATATTTTTCTGCTTAGCCGCTTCATTTTCTCTTGTATCCTTGATTTCCAAACGAATACAAGGGTGAAAGAAAGGGGGTTGGGGACAGGAACCTGTAACAATGGAAAAAGAAAAGCAGCCGAAAAATATTTCAACAATCATACTTCTTATATGTCTAAACAAATCTAAGAGTAGATTTTACATAGGAAGCAAGGTCATGAAAAGGACTAAGGAGATAATAAAAAAAAATACATAACCTGCGATATTTCCTCAAATTCCATCTCTGTTTGACCGGGAGAGCTCCGATGGCCAGGTTCGGTCTTCCAAGTGATGCCGATTATGATCTATTGATGTTTTAAAATCATTATGGACCCAATAATCTGGGTTGACCCTTAAAAGGTTACTTGGTCGTTCAATTTCCTGTCTTTTAATACTCTCTCCTTACAAACAGGTGTAAGTACTGAGCTTTTGAAACTGAAAACGAAAATTCGAGATGGTAATTCTCTGCAGCTGTGAAAAAAATTAAATTTTTTTTAAGTCGGTGCAGTCAACAGAGACGGCTGCTCATGATGAATTTTGCGACATAATTTGCCAATAATAAAAACAGGTAATGTTTTTATAGTAATTTTACTGAATAATTGTTATTCGTAACGCGTTTCGCTACACCGTGGCTACTTCAGACGAATGAATGTAAAGAAATTATGAAAACTATATAAAGATAAAAATGAGAATATAAATACAAATGTTCTTAAGTAATTGAAAGCTTGTTGAGTTTCTTCTTCTTAAGTGGTTATTGATGATAGGTATATCCAATAAAATAAAGGAATAGATTGTTCCCTGAAGTGATTTAATAGAGGTGAAGGGCTTGAATCGACGCGTTCAATAATGAGTCTACCTGAGTATTTGTGTTTGTTGATTTCTAAATTTTTGTTTTTATTATTGAAAATGGAATTCTACCAAATAAAAGCCTCCAGAATTCAAACATTTTGCCAAGAAAATTAAAATTACAGAACGATACAGAACACACAGAAACAAGTTTGGTGGGAAGAAATGTCATACTGCACGGAAGGAAAAGAACTTTAAATCTAAAAATTTGCAATTAATAATAATAATTGGAATTTGCTGCTACAAAAACCAAATAATTAACATATGGTGGTGATTGAATCAAGGGGTCCGTCATGAATATCGACATCTAGACCTATGGCTCCCCGTACATTCTAACTACATTCTCTGCTCAATCATTACATAGATGTCTTTAGTAAAGGGGGGTGGTATCTCACGTTCCGAGCCCCGTCGGTTACGCCTGAGGCAAATCCATGCCGTGTGGTGATCAAAAGAATTGGCGTTTCGACCGCAATTTTTCCCACCACCACTTAGAATTATTCTTGAGTACTATTTTGCACATGTAATATCTGAACTTGGCATTTCGTCGAGGTCAGGAGCTGTGCATAAGTTCAATTTCAAGTACCAACGTTAACCAGATTTAAACAATCACCCAGCTTTGCCTTAAGGAAAACTTCGACCATTCAACCTGGTGTCCCTGTGTTTTTCTGCTAGCCAGTTCTGGACTTAACTGGTTGAGAATCCTGAACGTGGACCCTAGTCCTATTAAAGTATTTTCCTAGACAGGCCAACCTTTTCACAATCTCATTCCGATTAGAGATGGAGATCGATATGGTTTTTCCCCACCAATTGTTTCAGTGACTGAATACATTTCCAGGCCACAAGTATTCCCACGTGCGCGGTCGGGTAGATCTTGATCCACTCATAAGTTGAACACAGTTCTGCCAGCCTCTGAGCTCAGGCAAGTATTGCATTGATCTCCGACTGGATTACTTTTGTGTGTTTATCTAATGGAAGGTAGAAATCTCTCTTATTTTTCCATCAGCTAACTTCGCTACTCGATTCTTTTTTGGCATTTGAGCCATCCGTTTTCCAGATGTACTTTCCATCTGGCAAAAAAATCCTTTCTTTCCTCCTACTCTTGCCTTGATGGGATTCTCAACTTGATCTGATCATCAATGTAGTACTTCCGTGTGGTTCTATCCGAGTTCATCCAGAGCACTTGGTCACTATTAAAAACTTGGGGAAATAGGGTAAGTGTTGCACCAACCACTAACATAGCCCCCCGTCCTTAGGCTATTTGCAGTTAAAACTGCATTACTAATAACTGTGAGGTTCAGTGGTTCCACCTCTAACAGTGCACCTACCATCGCAGTAGGAGTATTTATTTGAGCACTCGTCACATCAGTGTTCAGAGCCTCTCGAGAGCCAGCTTCGTCGTTTGTTTTTTCACCCTCGTACACAAGATGAGTGAGGAGTACCAAAACGGTTTTGAAGAACCAAATCAGCACGTGTGACTCTAAGCCCCATGTATCGATAAAGGTTTCCCAATATGTTATAAGGGTAGCAGAAAACTTGCCAGTCTTTTTTTGGGAGTAGGTGATGCCTATCAAGCCACAGCTGTGGCAGATTTAATATCTGCCGTTAAAAATGCTGAGCCCAGCGAAGATTCTTATTCAGTACTACCTGCAAGTACTAAATTGATTCTTTCATGTCGAGTCTTGATCCAAAGAGAATGGGTCTCGTGAAAAGAATCAGTCACGTCGTTTCTGGGTTTCCCCCGAGACCCGAGGATTTACATCTGCATTCCGTGTATTCATACATGCCTGTAGATCCCTTTGTTTGACAATTACGATGATTTCGTCCACGTAAGCTTGAATATTTACTCCTCCTATCTGTCCAACGTCCATAACATACCATTCGCTTGTCGTCAGCGTGCGCCAGACAGTCTGTGACACCACATCGCTTTGCGGAGAGCCTCGTCAAATTCGCAGTTACATCAAGAAAAAATGTTTTTTTACAAAAATGAATTTTTTCGTTTTTTTTTCAGGAAGGAGTGAAGGTAGTAAGCTGAGATAGATAACACATACAGGTCTTCAATTCCTAGAAGTAGCTAAAAAACAAGCTTTTCAGTCAAGATTTCCTCAAAATACGGCCGTTTATATCACACTCTTCTGCATGTTGTGGCACTCTGAAGGCGATGAATAACTGTAGGGTACTTCCCTATGATCTAGTAATGAGAAATTCATCTAGAAGCAATGTTTGTTTGTTTGTTTTTTTTTTCCTTTAACGTGCTCTGTTTCTGCCTTTCGGCTAATGACACCTCGGGGAATTCTGTCACCTCACTAACCCGGGAATTTTGCCGAACCCCTCTCGTGTCGAGGGAAGGGATCTTTAATGTCCAACACATCTCTGTTAGACAGGACCGACAGCTTTACATCTCCTCCGAAAGATGGACACTCAAGCGATTCCCAGAATATGAAAAATCGCACCGACTTTGTGGGGATTGAACCCAGGTAACTCTGCGTAGGAGACGAGCATCATATCCCATACGCCACCGAGCCGGCTAGAGAAGCAATGTTATTTGGCTCAAATACAAGCAAAATCCGAATTTATAGGGTCCAACACGATGAAGGAAAATGTTTTTCTATGAAAAGCTTGTAGAAACCATGAGGATAGGAATTTAAGTGACTAGTACAATGTTCTTTTCTTACACAAATCCAGAGTTGTCTCAACTACAGTGATCGGTAGGATAGAATTAGGCGTTAAAATGTAGAAAGATAGTAGGTTCACAGAGATAGTAATAATATGCGACGGTATTTTATTCGAAGTCAAAGTTAATCTCTGTGTGTCACTAAGAAATTCTTTAACGGCCAAAGGCATCTTCAATTTTTGGAAAATGAAATGTTGAATGATGACATCTTTCCTGTAGAAGGAGATATTCCTAGAAACATCACATTTGCATATTCTTCTTGAACAAAGTTCGTATACAGAAACAACATATGAAAAATAGTACATATAATGAATCATACCTACATTCAGTTCACTGAGACGTAATAATTCAACCATATTAGATGCGCATTGGGGAAAATAGAATGAATTAGTTAACCTATGGTAGCACCCTTATTCACTCATCTTCAATAGAGTTCATTATCGATAATTTGACTGTAAAGTATTGTGACCTCCTATTAACAATGGGAAGCCAAGTGATGAATAGGATATCATCAGCTCAAGTTCCTGAAATAATGTATATTGTTCTAAATACATATAACGAGAAAATTAATCAAAGGAGTTATAGTATATTTCAATAAAATGAAAGGGCAAATAGCTGCTTTGATGACAACAATCACTGACCAAAATTTTCTGTCACTAGGGTTTGGCTGAACGATTTCATCTTTTTAGGCTTCCGTAACCCACAAGAAAGTAGTATAATCGATTTTCGCCCTTCTATCTATCTATCTATTAGTCTGTCAAGACACTTTTCGCAGAAACCGAACTTCTAATTCAACGCAATCAAATATACGACCGTTTTACAGCATATTTCGACATTTGCGAGCGAATTAAACTTCATGTTATCGGAAAGGGTGATCCATTAACATAGCTTGAAATTTGGCGAGAAGGAATGTCACACAGCGCGGAGACAGAAGAAAATACGAAAACTAAGTTTCAGTTACATCACCAACATATTAAAATGAACTTATATCAAATATTCAGGATTGTAATTCCTTGAATTTGTGTAAAAATGAAAATTTTCAGTCGTAACTGAAGAATCTTGGACTGTTAAAATCGCATTTAGCTGCATATTTTGACACTGGCAATGGAAAAAATGCTATAAGGTTAGATTACCGTTAATCAAAATTCATGAAATTTGGCGAAAAGCGACTTATGTCCAAAATTGGAGGCGTATAAAGTTGAAATTAATAAAACTTTTCCGATATCCTTAAATTATGAAATTCTGCAAGAACTGGGTTTTATAGCACGAGTGAATGGAAAAACCGTTGGTTCGTAGTGACATAACGGAAGAACCCATTCAATTGTGATCAAAACCTCCTCATTCGCTAGGGATAATTATGTTCTCAAATAAGTGACTCTTAAGACGATTTCTAAGGTATGAAATACAAAGATCAAAGACCTAATGATGAATCACGTAACAATCAAACAATCACAGTTTCTTCCGATTTTAGCACATAGGTATGTGCAGCAGTTTCGGTTAGTGGCATAAATCAGAGGTCTATGAATCATTGGATTCTATCGGGTAATTTATTGTTGGATATAATTGCTGCCAATAATATTCATTGATTTTTTTAGTACGATATTGACGCTTACTTGATTTCTTGAATGTGTAAAGGGCCCGAGAAATGAAAAAGAAAAACATTGGTAAAGTACTATATATCTTTTCGGACTAACCGAAATCGATTGGAAAATTGAAAAAGAAATTATGCGTTTATTTTAAGGTGAATACTTTCGTTCTGTTGGGTTCTCCCTCAGTTTAAAGCATAATTATTTTGTCCATCGAAAAACGCTCAATATTTAAGTTGAATAACACAATATCCTTTCTCTACGACCGGGAGGGGAAGAATTACTATATCTGATCCTCCATGTAATGTTCAGTATAATAAACTCCGGAAGCAGAAAAATTATTGGTTCCAAAAGAGGGGCTACAGTTTCACTTATTCAAAAAGAGAATAATGAACTGAAAACCATGAAAAATTATAGAACTTTTTGAGATTCAAATTATTTTCATTGACAGATGACGATGCTCTGATATTGAGTGTTTGGATGATTTTATTTATAGTGATATTGATTAATGAATGGGATGTACAGGTTGAACAATGTTTTAGTATGGCAGCTATGTGAAATACTGCAAACAGAAAAAATGAACATCTACGTTTTCGGTTTTTGAGGAAATTCATTGGTGGAAACAGATCGCAGCTATTTTCTTCGTTTTCAAGTTATTCGGGATTTTCAGATTGTCTAGGATTTTGGGAAGTGCCAATATTAAAAACAAGTAATGTGTTTTTCTGAATTCTACTGAAACGCGTTTCACTACATCGTAGCTTCTTCAGAAGAATGAATGTACAGAAATTATGACTACTATACAGGGTGTCTACTATCAAAGGTGCCAAACTTCAGTAGGAGATAGTACAAGTCATTTGCAACAAAAAATATTCCATAACATTTTTTTTTAAAAGTTGATGACTGTCGAGTTACAATTTATTCAAATTTTGAGGCATATAATTGCAGGCTTGCTGAATCTTAAACTAAATCGTCGCTTGTACGTACTGGAGCAGCGTAGATTTTCTCTCTTTTATTTCCCCAAACATAAAAATTTAGAAGATTAAGATCGGTGATCTGGGTGGTCGAGCCACTGGTCCAATGCTATTAATCACGTGAGGATGCATATAATTTCTCCCTAGTACACCAATCCAACGTTGCAGATAATTAGTATTTAACAATTCCCTTACAGCAGGGGTGCTCTAACGGTCAATCGCGATGGACCAGTCATTTTGAGTAGATCTCGAGAAGAGAAAAATTTTTAATAAGTAGGTAACTAAACTGAAAAAAGAATTATTACGTAATAAAATAACACTCTGCTAGAGACAAAAGGCGGCTCTATCAAAGGAACGCGCGGTACTTGTCAGAGAAAAGCTGCGTTTTTATTTTTACCACTTTTCTAGAAACTTCGGGAGGTGCGTTTGACGGGAACGTTTGAGACTTTCTTTTACGCCGATATAACAGTTGCATCTGCGGGAATTGGAGTCATTCTGAATTATAACTTGAAGACAATACTAAATCGATAAAAAGTTTTCTGTTGAATAGTATAAAATGAGTGCAGCGAAGAAATCTAAAACGTAATGAAAACGATTGGGAGGAAGAATTTTCTTCCTCTAAATCGTGAAGGATAAGTGCATTTGTCTTATTTGTCATGCGTCAGTTGCAATACCTAAGCCTGGTAACATTAAAGAGGCATCATAAAACGGTTCATAAAAACTATGA
Organism: Cryptolaemus montrouzieri; assembly: GCA_013387265.2. Lineage (NCBI taxonomy): Eukaryota > Metazoa > Arthropoda > Insecta > Coleoptera > Coccinellidae > Cryptolaemus > Cryptolaemus montrouzieri. The sequence continues at coordinate 35,437,382 of JABFTP020000165.1, forward strand.
AAAGGATTTTCCGCCACAGAGTGAATTAAGAAAACGAAAAGTAAGTGATTTGATATCTTGTTTGAAAAAGAACAAACCAATTTCACAAGACCAGCCAAACAATCAGAAGCTGCTACGATCGCATCATTTGAAATATCTCATATATTGGCGAAACACAAGAAACCATTCGAAGATGGATCGGTTGTGAAGGAAGCATTTATTGAAGTGGGTGAGACTTTATTTCGAGATTTCAAAAATAAGACAGAAATCATATCTGCTATTACAGAACAGTTATCTCGTCGGATTCAGGACATGACAGATAAACTAAAACATGATATCATGAAATGTACATACTTTTCTTTACAGTTCGACGAATCCACCGATATGACAGACACTCCCAGCTGTGTTTTTTTGTTCAGATGGTATTCAATGACATGTCAGTTAAGGAAGAATTTTTGACAATCATTCCTCTGAAGGGGAAGACGTGGCGAAGATATATATGACGTTTTCTACAATTTTGTAAAAAACTACAAGCTACCAATATATGAATTAGCCGAAATAATAGCTTTTCTAGACAAAAGAGGTGATGACACTCAGATGTTGAAAGAAGAAAAATGGCTGACTCATTTGGCATTTTTGACGACATCACAATGCTCTTAAACACCATCAACTAAGAGCTTCAAGGTAAAGGAAAAACTATTATTGAGATGATTAGCACATTTAACGCATTCAAAAATGAATTACAACTTATGATAGATTAACTGAAAAGAATGGATCTAAAACATCTCTATTCATTTTTATCCAAATTTCACATCTTGAATCAACAGTTCGATGTAGTCGAAAGTTCATTTTGAAATAATTCTGATCAAATTTACCGAGAAATTTTGTGTGCCCAAACATGGATATTATGGTAACTCATTGCTCCACGTCCGTGAAAAATGATTCATTCATCAGTTTAAAGTATTTATTTACGCGAAACGTTTGTATTTTCTGTGATCAAATTCAAAATCAACTGGCAGAATCTCTCTCTTTTTAAAGGATATCCAGGGTGTGAATCTTTAACTGACTCTAGGTGATATACGTGCATGTGGTCGTCCCGTAATGTTCATAATATTTGAGACTTGGGTATTTGTAATTACCGAGCTGATTTGTGAGAGCTGGGCCTCTGATTCTGTTTTGTTCATTATTAACACGTATACCAAAATTATGAAAAATCTGAAGCGTTTTAACGAAGACACGAGCTTCAGGAATTCTTCTAGTTGGATAACGTCTTCGATATTTGGAAACTACCGTTTCCGTAGTTCCATCAGAAAATCCATAATGAAAATGAATGTTTGCGTATTCGTTGTTACCAAAACGCATTTCAGAATAATACTTAGGAAACTGATAATAACGATAACAATAGAAAGAATCAATATTAGCAACAATAAAAACAAATCAAATTACTAGAGTGCAGCTGAATAAGTTTTAATCAGTCCCTTTCAATTATGAAGAATTTATTCAATTGTTTTCCAAAGATAACTATTCTAATTTTTCACTTCATTCTTCTTAGAAAATCAAATACGCAGATATTCATTTTTGTTATTGATTGTCTGATGGAAATGTTAGTGAATAGCGAAGACGCTATCCAACTAGAGGAATTAAGGAGTTTACACCCTGGGGATGCTGAAACGATAATGAGATTCTTCTTCTTCATCTGAACGGATGAAAACTCTATATTTTGAACAAAATTCTATGGACAGATGAATCCTTCTCCACTTGACGTGGAGGAACAAACAATTATAATATCCATGTTAGGCTGAAAAAATCCTCGAGGAATTCGAACGAAAACTGAGAAATAAACCTGAAAATTCTAGTAATACCGATTTCAATTTTTTACTAGCAATGCTGGGTCGAAAAATCGAAGTCTCTTTTCCAAATGTAATGGAGAATCCAAAACCGATTTTTATTTCGTGGAAAAAGAGTGACGTATCAATTATTCCTTCAAAAATAGCCAGTTACGTAGAAAACACTGGTGCAATTAAAAATAATATTTCTATTGCAAAGCATACTCCCAGGACGGCAGTTAACGCCTATAAATTTTGATTCAATTATCTGAGTCATTTGGAACAATTTATTAATTTGACTTTTTTACCGAACTTGGACACCCTGTATTTCTTCATCGAAGCTGTTTTCGCATATAGTGTATATTGTAAACTCATATTATTTTCCGATTCTTTATTGGTCTCTAAATCTTACGCTGTAGAAACTGGACCACTGTATATTTGGAGAGAGTAAAAAATGCCTTTCCTATTTTATTCGAATTCACAAGTAGTTCATATTTAAGAAAAAACACAAATTTATATTGTAATTCAAAAACTATTCCACGAAAACAAATTTTTGCATTTCGCTCGGAAAAGTGCCCAAAGAATGTCATAATAGTTTTCATCTAACTTTTCATCAACGGAGTTATGAGCATTTCTCTAAGTCCTGGAAAATCGAGAAATCCAGTATAATTCGAAATCGAAAGAAGATAACTGCAAACTTTTTTCATCAATGAATTTCCCTTAAAGATCTCTGACCAAGATGAAGAGGTCATTCTTTCTCTATTCTCTATAAATCATCGAAAATGGACTCCCAGTACATGCCTTGAAACTGTTTCAATATTTAAATAAGTTTTTTTTAATTTTTTAATCGATGCTGGAAAATCTCTAGAAATACTACCCTTATGTACCTCTATTTGACCAGCTACGCTATAATCGCATATCAATTGAATGAATCTTGATTACTATCATAAGGTTCTCTTCGATTAATGTTTATTCAGAAAGAAATCATGAATTCCAACAAACATGACATGGAGAATGTATTCTTTGTAACCATGTATGTCACCAGATATAAAGATCATACGGTTTGAAAACTGCTATTATTCTCGTTAATATATTAGCCGGAAACTGACCATTTATTCTACACTGATATTAACAGTGATACTATTCTTTAGGGATTCAATGTATATGCCTGCTGAGTCATTGATATCTGCCAGAAACTTTGGCTGGTTAATGTTACTTTTTTGCAACATTGACGATGCAGAAGACATTATCTATACCCTATATTCTACACACCCCTTGCAAACAATCAACGAAGACTTGTTTAATGGCTCGTTCCCCAGGCATTTTCCAACTAGCCAGTGAGTTGCGATCTCAATCAACTAGAAGAATCACACTGCAGGGGGGGAATTGATTAGAATTTTCCTTACAGAAAATAATATAATTCAGCGTATTTGTGGTATCAGCTGAGTAAATTTCAAGAGAATATTCAGAAAATAATTGGATACCATATGAATTTGTTGGAAATTTATTTATAATTTCTCACTTTCAATTTGAACTCTGAGAACTAGTGGAAAGGCTCCGACAATAAATGAAATAAACAATTAATATGGATTTCACATTGTGGTATGACTGTCACTTCGTACTGTCAGGTAATAAGCCAGATGAGAGGAGCTATTTGAGTTATTCTCGTCTTTTCCTCCTAATGATATCTGTTCTTTAGATCCTGACATCAATGTCTGCAGTGAATTCCTCACTGAAGTTATTCTCGTAGGCAGATAATACATAATGACATAATAGGGATATTCCACCTAAAAATCATCAGCATGAAAGCCTTGGTTCACTTAAAACTGCTAAATAGCTGCCGAAGTTGAAAATAGAACTCATAACTGGAGGAAAAATTCAACAGATGAAACCGACGCCGAAAGTTCAATGAAAGAGAATCGAAACAGACCAGTGAAACTCATCAGTTTTTGTCTATGATGAAGGCAGGAAGCAATAGCTTTTGCAAGACATCCTTCTGCCTTAGATTTGAGTTGACGGATCTATTGCATCGTCACCTGAAGGAAAGGCGGATTGTTTTCTTGAAATTCTGTTCAGATACTCAAACGAATTGCAACCAAGTATCTTACATGTTATATCGAATATGTCTGAAGTGAAATTTAGATTGCGGCAAGGTGCGCTTTTCAACCAATGAACTGCGAGAAAGCAGTGTCTTGATGGGATACCACCAAATGTATTGAAAAAATGTGAAAGTACCAACGTTCTCCAGGAAAGTCACTTCTGGAGAACCGTTTTCAATCAGGCAAAGCCATCGAATTGCCTCAGAAAAGAACATGCTTCTAATCGGCATCACATAATGAGTCAGACATTACCAAATTCTGCTAAACCCAGTTTTATTCTCAGAGCTAAGCAATACTTCACGCCATTACAGCTGATGCTTCTATACAAACAACAGGTGTTATCTAGTCCATAATACATCCCCCATGTGTGGGGTTCCCGAATATTCATTACATCTACTCTATAGTGCCCAGGAGACAGCAGTACTCCTCACCAGCTACACAGAGATCACGCGTGGTCTTCAGCCTCTCGCTCAGATGCAGAAGGTGTTAGATCTTTCTCTTTTTTCAACTAGCGACGCCATATACCTTTCTCTAAGAAAATTATTGACAACTTATTATTTGGCCCTTCCCAAGGAAATGGTGAAGACACACATCAAACTATCTTGGGCGGTGACAGCTGTGTTATGAGTGCCATCGCCTCCTTTCAAATTTGAGAATGAAGGAAAGCTTGTAAAGAATATTGTAATGTCATCCACAAAGAAAGAGAATGATACCCATCCTAACTCTTCCTCGAAGAAAATTGTCTTCGGATATGTTATAGATAGAGAGAATAGATAGAAATTTATTTGCTTATAGACCATCAGGTCACCAGTGAACACGTCAATATACAACATACTAAGAACAAAAAACTTGAATGACTACACTGAAATATTCATTGAAATTGGAATTTCACAACTCTTTAAAAAAAATTCTGGAAATAAACGAACTCACATTTGATCGAAGAATTCTTCCAAAGAATAAAATGTTCTAGACTTTAGAAAATCAGAGACCCTAGCTTAACTGAAGCCATACTTCTACACGCACTGCAAGGCATCCACCATAGAAAATAACATAGAATTTCCGGACACTGTCAGACACCGTCAGCATAAAGTGTTAGCTGCGCCTCAGGTGTTCGGATGTTAAATATATCATTTATGTATAAAATGAAGAATAGAGGACCCAGTATGGATCCTTGTGGGACACCCTGTGTTATTATTATATTGCAATGGATTATACTTATATGAGTACCATTTAACTAGACATAATAAGAGTATGTTGTTGTGAAAGAAACGAGAGCATAAGTAAAAAGAGTGTCAACATAAGTCCCCAAGTGGATCCAGCTATTTTCTGCGAAATATTAATCCGCAGTTGGGATAGAAATTTGTTCAGTGTAAAACCTTCAAAAATATCCTCAATTGTTATACTTTTGGTGGTTATTCTGATGAAAAGAAGAAAGCTGCGTTTCCGAAGGACTCTCCTTGAAGAATTTGTTCTGAGTATCCACATCGGCATTCAAAAATGTTCAATGGTTTTCAAATGACTATCTTATTTCCGACAGAGTTGCGAAGCTTACTGCCAGACACATATACTTGATCATCTCGACAGTTGTATTACAGTGAGTTTTAAAGAAATATTTTTCAAATTTTATTGTTCAATGTCAGACGCTGAATTGTACAGAAGAATCGCAATGATTTTGTCTTTATTGAATGAAGAATCTAAGATAGAATATGCTAGTTCGATAAAAAAATTCTCTTACTTCCTTAACAAAGTATTCTTGCTATTAAGTTTATGAGCTAAACTCATATTATTTTTCGAGTCTTCATTTGTATCTAAATTTTTTGTTAGAAAATATAGCTGTTAGGTTAGATATTAATTTTCAGTGAAGAATGGAAGCGAATATCCGATAAGGCCCATCCAGTTTCTCCGCAAACAAGACATTTCTAATCACTCCAATTCATGGGCTTCATAGTTAAACATCATTATCAGTATCAGAACAGCACATATCCCTTACTAAGAGCACGGTCCTGTTTCCCTGCCTTTGGACCCTGGATGATGGGATAAATTGTTAATTACATGAGTCAGCCACCATCACCCTTGGTTCCTGGGTTCAGTCCCTGTACGTAATCACGTTATACTAGACACAGGCGTATGTTTTGCACATGCTTAATCCAAACTCTGATCTTGTTATTGCTCTATTTAGGGACAAGAAATTATCATGGTGTGAAGGTACGCAGATCGACTAATTGAAATTTGGCTTGCCATAGCGGGCTGGGGTAAAAGGCGTTTATTGTCTGGAAGAATGCAAGTCACTGTAAGAAATTGAATTAACATTACTAAATGAGTAGTGGTTCTTTTTTAAAAAAATACAATCAAATGAATATGGCGTACTTAATATTTAAAATGCCCGATGTTTGGGTTTTAAAGAAATGGATTTGTATTCAACACAACCAAACTTTTCAAAATGTAAAATTGTCTTAGGAAAATCAGTGTTAATTAACATCATTGAAACTATAGCGGGTGTAACTGATAGTAGGACCGCCCCTGTAACTTTTTTCTATTTAGAATATATTGATGAAATTTTGGAATCGGATAGAAGACAATATCCTGAATTTGATAACTATGTTTGACATTTCGTTTCCGGTTATGCCGAAAACGATACCAACTTTCGATGTTAAAATGGGACACCGTGTATTTTTTTGCTTATTCTAATTGTTCATCTCATCCTACGATCTTTTGACATATATTTGAAGGAAAATAAAACACCATCTTTTTTATGCAATTTTTATCTTTCGTTCTAGAAGGCTATGAACAGTGACAATTGGCTAAGCTCAACATCTCCTATCACGAAAATATTGAGATTGTATCTGAAAATTTAATTGCTCAATTTTTACGGGATGTCAAAGTTGATAACAAAACCGCAAACAGAAAGAACGTTGTCGTTGATGTCGTGTCCTGTTTTCAATGTATGTAGGAAGAGAGCTGATGATACTGATTTTGTCTTATTTTTCTTTTATGTTCTTCAATTGTTTCTTTTCGGAATCATGACGAGAGATGATGTACACACCTTAGTTTTTTAATGGTACTTTGACGTTTAAATTTATACTGCCTATTGATCTATGAGGTTTGAAAGTCGGTTTTATGTTGTTCTGTTTGAGAATAGCTCCAATTTCATCAATTATTTGATGTACGGCAAGGTGACTATTTTTTGTTTTGCTACAGTTTCTTGATTTGTTGATTTCTATACTTTTCCCCTTGGATTTGTGGCTTTTGTTATCGTCGAATTAATTGTTTTCATTGTGTATCCGTTATTTTGGAGAATAGTTATTAGGATGTTTATTTCTTCTTGCCTTGTGTTCTCAACTGTTAGCTTTATTGAACGTTGTATCAGTGTATTAGCTACTGAATTGATCTGACTTGGATGGTGGTGAGATCTGCCGTCTAGGTATCTGTTTGTGTGAGTGGCTTTTCGGTATATTGAGAATGATAGAAATCCACTGTGGATTCTTCGAATTAGCAAATGTAAGTAGGTAAGTTGGTTGTTGACTTCCATCTCATTTGTAAATGTTATATTAGGATGTAGAGAGTTGAGGTAGGTGACGTATTTTTTGATAGCTTCTTCTCCATGAGGCCAGATAATGCAAATGTTGTCCACATATCGTAGCCAAATCTTTGGTTTCAATTGGTGGTTTTCTCAAGATTTCTCTCCGGAATTTGTCATGAATAAATTAGCTACGGCAGGTGACAACGGTGGTCCCATGGGAGCACCTATGATCTTCAAATTCTGGTTTCATCGTTTCTAATGCTTCGTTACCTGGAATATTAGGAAACAATGAGACAATATCAAGGCATTATATCGGTAGAGTCTAGCAGATGGTTGAGTTCTTCACATATTACTTCGCACTTCCTGTTATACCGGAAGTACATACCAACTTTGTTATTTAATATAGAACACCCTGTATATTGGTGATTGGTTCGATAACACTTGTTATTCCAATTACAAAAACACCTAACTTATAAGTCTAGATTGTTTCGTTCATGAAATATCCAAGTTTTACTTGAAAATTAGCGAATTTTTTCATTATTAAAAATTGATTTATCTCAATAACGGCATGAGCTACTAATATAATGAAAGATGTTTTGCAACGAAGAAACTATAAAGGACATAACTCATATCCGAATGAATCTCAGTCAGTATACAGGGTTACATAATAGTATGTCACAACTTGAGGGGGTTAATCTACGTGCAATTTTGAGAAAAAAAGTTATTATAAACATAGGTCCGCAAAAGCTTCGTTATAGAGCTACAGGGTGTTGAAATTTCCGGAAAAAATTTGGTTTCTCTTCAACACTCCTGCAGTTTTTGAGATATTCAGCCAAAATTTGGAATGCAGACTATTTTTTACAGCATCCATCATTACATGTCCTAAATTTCAACTAGAATCTACAGGGTGTTTTCTTTTCCAGAGCAATGTCTTCTTTTGCCCTCTCAAACAATTTTGCAGTACGCCACTGATCAGCGTACAATCAATTTTCATTATCTTCGTTCAATTTATAATTTTTTGTGACAACTGTAATTTTTTCATATCTCTGACCGTTCTCGAGCAAAAAAATATTAAACGATTGTATGCATTCTCTGAATTGAAAGCACTTCTAATTAAAAAAATGACTAGAAGTCTTTGATTTTTTTCATTTATTTATTTATTTTGACATTTGCTAAAGTTGAACCAGTGTCTGCTCGAATTGTTTATCAAATGAGCGAGTAGTTTTTAGACCTTTGAAGTTATTGCTGTAAGAAAAAATGGCTTATTACTAACGCCGAATAGGCTGATATCAATTACATGTAGAGTCTGGCTGACAGAAACACAACAGAAGCTAGGCATTTATATCAGATGCGCTCTCCAAATCGAGTAACACGATGCAGGCGATCATTTTCAAATATCCACATAAGGTTGAGGGAAACTGCTACTTTTATTGCAAATAATCGTTCAAAAGGTGCAACTCAAACTATGAGAGCTCCAGTTATTGAGAAAGCAGTTTTGAATTGAATCGATTGGAATCCTCATGTGAGTACAAGAAAAGTGGAAGTCAGTTGAATATTTCACATTTTCTGGTTTGGAGGATTCTCGACGACATTTTATTATTATAAAGACCGAATTTCTGCCGATGGTTCTTAGATAAAATAATCATGGTGAAATAATGTTGGATAGTGAAATAATGTTCACAGACGAAGCTTATTTTTCAAGAACTGCTGTCACAAATTTTCATAATAATCTTTATGGGGCTGAGGAAACCACCATTTGATTGAAGAATCTCATCATCAAGAACAATTCTCACTAAATGTCTGGATCCGAATAATTGTAAATTATTTGATTGGGCCTTTTTTTTTGCCTAACAGACTGAACGGATCCGCTTATCGGCAATTTCTTGAGGATGAGTTACCTTTATTGCTCGAGGATGTGCCACTATTGGTGAGAAATATAATGTGGTTCATGACGAGGCACCAGCACATTTCAGTGGAGAACCTAGGGAATTAATAGGTCGGGGTGGGCCAGAACCATGGCCTACTAGGTCCCCAGACCTAAATAGTTTAGACATTTACTTATGGGGATATCTCAAATGTTCAGTTTATACCACTCCCGTGAATATTGAGAAATCGAATAATAATCTCTTGTGACACGATGAGAAATACCCCAGGAATATTCCAAAGAGGGCGTGATAGTATGCGAAGAAGGACAGATGCCTGTATTCCTGCAGGAGGAGGACTTTTCCAGCAATTTATTAAGTTTTTTATCTTTCTTTTTATTAGTTTGATATTGAATGAATATAATTAGAGTGTCAGAAGACTAGCTATCAAAATAAAAGCAAATTTTGGGCAAACCTATCGAGTATTTACATCATTTTTTTTATTAAGCGAATAACATACAATTCAAATAATTCAAATTTAATAATTTTTCACTCGAAAACGGTTAGAAATACAAAAAAATTACAAGTGTCAAAAAAGTTTAAAATTGAACGAAGATGACGAAAACTGATTTTACGATGATCAGTGGCGTACTGCAAAAAAAATTTGAAGGGGCAAAAAGGGACGTATCCTCGGAAAAGAAAACACCCTGTGAATATCAGTTGGAATCTAGGACGTGTAATGATGGAGGCTATAAAAAATAGCTTGCTTTTCGAATTTGGGCTGAATATCTCTAAAACTGCAGGAGTTTCGAAGAAAAAACCAATTTTTTCTAGAAATTTCAACACCTTGTAGCTCCGTAACGAAGCTTTTGCTGACCATTGTTTATTTAAATTTTTTTCCTGAAATTGAACGTAGATTTACCCCCTCAAGTTGTGACATACTATTATGTAACACCATGTATAGAGTTCTCGTTTTTCTGCCTCACATTTCGAAACGAAGAAACATCGAATACTACGTTTTTTCTATTTGTAATTCAAATTTTTGTTTCAATTCGTTAGATGTGCCATAAAAGTCTAAATGAAGAGAGATTTCAAGTTTTCAAGTTATGACGACAAAACTAATTTTACGTACCTACGTAAAGTTGACAAAGACGGCTTAGATTTCTGCACGTGCATAGACATATCCCAGAGCATAGATAGAATTCCTGAGCATAGATAACAAACAATTATTGTTTTAACAGTTGGTCGAATTAATTCGAACAGAATTACCAGCTGCACAAATGTGCAAATACTTAATTTATTTTTCATTCATGGAGATGAGAGACGGAAAAATCGATAATTTTCAACTTTTACATAAAATTCCTTGATTAATCGTCTACAGAAATACTTTTATCGCATAAAGCAATAGTTATATAAGGAAACAAGAAATAGCAAATATCCCAACATTTTCGCCATGTATGTGAAAATTTTAATTCATAATAATCTTAGTTTTACTTAACACCTTTCAACGCCTACCTGGTATTCTATAAAAATGAGACTCCTTTTCTTGGAACTCATGCTTCTATACAGGAATTTTCCACTGAATTATCAATTTCTCGGTTTTATTCCCCCGTAGTGACGAATTAACAAATTAAAATAGCATACATATTAGAAATTATTGTCATCATTAAATTTCTGCGAAAACAGTGAAAGACTCAGCAGGTTGGCGAATTCTGTAAACAATTTTGTAATTACAGCGAAAAAAATTAACCGCTTCCTAGATAGAGAATGTGATAAGCTCAACATCTTCGCTATTGCCCACATTTACATAGTGTCAACTATTTCAAGGATTACACAATGTAGCGCCTACTCGGAATAGAAGGAATGACCGACAATGGTAGAAGAGATTCAAGTAAAGTTATGTTGTTGATTATTTCCATCTCTATTAATAGAAGCTGGCACCGTGCGCCAGCCAAGTTGAATGAAACGGGCTCTTACCTAGGTGGAGGTCAACTCCATTCATAAATTTATTACATCACACGCCAGTCAGCTTGAATGAGAGTGCGAGGATTGAATTCGTTAGCATGTTAATATTTCATAACGTATTCGGTGTGGAAAAAATCAATAATCTTCTGAATGTCACATGTGAAAGTCTTTGGAAATTTTAAATAATAAATTGAAGTGTGGGATTTGCTACTAATTATTAAGAGGGTCACGGTCCTATCACTGCCGCCATTATACAAGAAACTCGAATTTCATACATTCAATCATAGAAGTCCTGAAATTATCATTAAACTGAAATGGAAATTTTACTACCAACAAATAAATTGATCAAATACTCAGATCTCTGTCACCGTTGTTTTGAACTCTTGTTCATCATCGGACAGTTTACAAGCAAGTACAAAGCCACAGAAAATACAGGGTGTCCGCGCTGTGAGGCCCGTTAGAAGTACTTTGGAGAACAGGTTCAACGATCAATATCAAATTTTGGTATGATAGTATATAGATACTGATCTACAATCTTCAGAGTGATACCACCTCCCGACATCGATTACAACGTTGCTATATCGAACGGCGTGGTGTAATTTTTGAGTTTTTATTGAAGGGCATCCTTCAAATTAGTATTGATTGGTATTAGATTTTTCTATACCTAAAATCGTTTTCATTTTATTAGACGTTCTATAAAAAACTTGCAGTTTCTTCGGAAATTTGAATCAGTAGGCCGTGAAAAATATAAACAGATCGAGTGTGATTGAGTCCGATGATAGTTTCTACGTTCCACAATATTGTATGTATGGTTCTATGAATTTCAGCCTCAGCTTGACGTTAGAAAATTATTTAAAAATGAAAATAACACTAGATTTATTTGCGTGTAGTTTTTTGTTGCTTGAAGTGGAAAATAAGTAATCAAACGAGGATGTCATGAATTCATTCACCATTCGTGGTCAGTATCAAAGAATAATAAATAGAACTGGCATAACATTCAACGGAAACTGTTTTTCGTTAAAAGTACCAATATGCAATTTTTTTTTTTCTGCGAATTAGTCGTAATTTCGGGTACTTTCACTTGAATGTACTTTAAGTTCGACTTATTATTTATTGACATTGACTTTGAATGATAAATGAATTGATAATATCCCTGGAACAGTATATATTTGACATTTTATATAACAAAAACTACAAAACTAATATTATGGCTATTGTTTGATAATTTCCAAATGAAATTCATAGTACCTTACTTAAACATTTTGGAAAACAGGCATCGGATTTAAATCCATTCTGTCGGATTCATGTTTCAGTGTCTAGTGTTGCAGGTTTTCGTAAAAATCGCGAAAAAAATGGAAACGAGCTATTTCAGGTGTGGGAAAATCTCATGTCGATTCGATACTTTTTCAATTCAAAGTACGGTTCATAAAATAAAAAAGAATATGTACACGTATTTGAATAAACGTTCTTTTGGCAATTTAGTTTTATTGGGCTGACAGGTGATTTTTGAGCAACCTGTTGAGACGACCCAGAACCGGGGTTCTATTTTTTTATGCATTTGTTGAAACTATTCACATATTTCTTGATGATTTTGATCTAATAGACTTTAATTTTCAATTGTGAATACTATATTGTACCTGCATACCATTTTATATAGTTCCTCTGAATTCAAAATTATAGTGAAAAGGAGGTCATTTGCCAGAATAATTCAATAATTTCGTTTCAAATTCTCAATGATGTGAAATATTACGCATTTTAAAGCAGCTCAAAATCACACAGAAGCATGAAAATATTGACGAAATAATTCATCCCAACTAAGATAAGAAATCCAGCGTAGAGGGTATTCGACGTTATCACCGATAGTTATTGAACACCATTTCGTATTCAAGATCGCAGACACCATCAGCTATTTTCTCAAACAGCAGTTCCCGCGTTGCGACAAAGAAACCCGTTTCTAAATGACTGATGAGACAGGTACTTGAGTACCATGGGCAGATGAAGTACGGGGTAACGACTTCTGAGCAATTAAGAGATAAGGACCGCGATCGCGAGGTTAGAGGGTAATTCAGTTATTTGCGTGAATCAGAATTGAAATTGAAGTTATTTCACAATACGTCAAGTTAGTAATGCGACTCAAGCAATTAGGTTAGGCCATTCTTCCGAAACTACAGGCTATTTTATGATGAATCAAGAATTTTGTTTGCCAAAAATCTCAAATCTTGTGATCGATTTCGGTAAAATTTGGTACAAGTGTTAACTACCCATACATTAAGAATTCAGCCTGAGATAACTGGAATAGTCAAGAGAAGAACAGGAAAAATGTAGATTTTAATCAAATATAGAACACTCTGTAAGTGGTTTTTCGGAAATTTTTCATTCTCGCGCAAGCCACAACAGAAATCCATCTGGCAACATTATTTGCACAACTGTCAACTGTCACACTCCATTAAAGAAAGTTATGGCGAATCAAAATACTATCACACGTATCTTGTCCCCGTTACAACAAAATTCAAAAAAAAACCTCCTACTTGTTCTGAACATTTTTTTATTTGTTTACTGGCCTCATTGATTCTATGAATCAATTTTCTTCAAACTCGACAAGAGGAGAGACACCTTTGGAAAATGCAAGACGAAATGATAGGGTAGAACAGTACCCAACAATTATTATTTGTCAAATGACCTTGACAATTGGTGTCAATCATTGGCGAGTATAACGGAAGCATCCATATTATCCTCATCCAGTTCAAACTTTAGTGGAAGGAGACGAAGTCGCCAGGCTGACTTCCTGTCAGCCTGGCGACTTCCTGTATCAGATGGATACTACACCATCATCTAATCTAGCATCTACAGAAATTTGTTTGCAATTGTAGCGAACGAGAGAGGGAATAGTTAATGTCCGGAACTTACATGTACGGTCCAGAGACAATCCTAGGGTAACAAAATGACGGAACTCCCAAAGAAGATTTTTGGTCAATGTGTAGTGTGGGATCTACAATATACAATAATTAGGAACATTTTTTTCACCAGTACGCTTGAATGGCTAACCTTGATTTTCTGGTTGATGAACTGCCATATATTATTGCTAATGTGAGCATGGCGGAGCATCGACCCACCATACAAGGAACGTTATTCATCATATTAACACCTTCTATCCCTTTAACTGGTTTGAAAGAGGTGAGCCTCATAGCTGGCCAGCGAGATCACCGGATCTGACGTGTGTAGTTTATTTTCTATGACTACATTTAGAATCATTATTGAAACTTTGGATAAGGCACAATTGATTCATATAATCAATGAGGCTTGTGAATAGATAAGAAATGAACCCTTTGATCATACGTAAGGCAGTTGGACAATTGCCATTGATAGCTGCAAAATATTTGAAAGAAGATGGTATTCTTGAATATTTGATCCAATTCTTTTTTAGTTTTGATTTTTTTCTATCAGTTCCACTTCTCGGTTTGATTTTCTCGATTTTTCATAGTCTTCTTTCCTCCAAATGAAAGTCAAAACACTAGTACATACTCATTTCATTCGAATAATATATGATAATAATAGGAAAATATTTCAGAACAGTCGGTTTTCAACATTTATCCATGAACAAGGCCGTAGTACAAGATAAGTGAGATAGTATTTCTCTTCACCATAGCTTTCTTCAATCGAGTTTAACAATTGAGCAAAAACTGTTGATAGATGAATATTTTTGTTATGGATTGGGCGAGAATGAAGAATTTCCGAAGAACCTTGTGCAGGGAGTTCAATTCAACATTTCATGTAAATCTAAATTTCGTAGATTAATAATTAGTTAATAATTGTACAAAATTTGACATGAATCGATCACAAGGTTCAACAGTTATAGCGAATAAAAGATTTATCTCATATTCATTAAACAGCCTGTATCTTCAGAAAGAAATGCATTACTTAGCTTTTATAGTCGCATTCTAGCTACACTATCTACCATTAGAATCTTTATATTAATTACTGAAACAGCTTGTATACAATTATAAATACCGGTTACAATATAAATTACTAGTAATTTGAATGTTAGTTGAATAATTTTTGGACAAAGAGATAATTTCTTACTTATTTGTGCTGTAAATATTTCATTCCAGGAACTTGCTTCCATGCCTCACAATCATTATGAACCATTTGTTGTAAAAGTGGATCAACGTATCTAAATCAGTCGTCTTTATTTCTATGTTAAATGTAACGACTAACAATCGCACGGCAACATAACTCACTATTTGAATTGTATTCGTAAACACTATATAGCCTTACTTAAAATATAAATTTATGTAATCTTATTGTGGTTATGTTTCCATGCCATTTAGTAAAGATGTAAATATGTTGAATTTTGATACGTTTACTACAAACGTTAGAAGGCAGCTTATTAGATAACATTCGATAAATTCTTGATTTCATAGATACTAATTGGTTTCATGACACCTCTTAACTTTTTGGAATGAAAGAACAGTTTTGCGAGAATCGGCATCTAAATATTATGTTTATCATGGGATCACGACTCCTATTCAAAATCTAATTGACCGCGGAAGTAGTACAAAGATGGCTAGATAAACTTGAATGCAATCATTTCCAGATATGAAACAACATATATGCAACACGGAACATATCTGAAATTATATTGGGGAAGCGTGAAAACGTGTACAGAAGAATTCATAAACTCATAACTGAACGCTGAGAATAGAAATGGTTTGGATGAGAATGTATTTCCAATCCTTGGAGAATTGTATTTACATATAGAGTATTGTTGTCTCTTCCCTTGGGCATTTACTCGTTACCGCTGTTTCTTCCCTTCCAAATTTTTATAGTTTTGTAGGAGTTATATATAATTCGCTCGTACCAAGAGGGTGACTACCCTGGTCTTGATGCTATGTCATAAAATGGGGCAAGATACGGAATGAACAGAATTGTATTAAAGTTATTGTGATGTCATTGAGTCAAAATAGCGAAACCTTTTGGGGCAATATCTGGACATTTCAAGGAAAAGCTTGATTAAAATTCTGTTTGCGCTTGTTCTGATGCGATCTTAGGTTAGGTTGACAGGATTTTGAACATATCAATTTCTAAAACTTTCTGAATTATATTGAAGTCAACCACCTAAAAATAACCTCAATCTAATAGAATCTAAAGGGATCAACATTTGATTTTTTGATTGCCTTTTTTGACGATGTAATTTTTCTGTAGCAATTAGACGTAAACTAGCAAATAACGATTCTGGAATTTAGCAAACTTGAAACTTTCTCGAATCAGAGCAAATTTTTGATCAGCAGCAGGACTTGGACGACCAACAACGAAGCCTGCATTGACCATGAAGGAACCAAATCTTACATCGTTAACTACCTCCTTATCGATTTATTAGAGAAAAAGTTAATTTTCCCAATACGCAACCTTTATGGAAGTTCTTAAGCAGCAAAATTCTGACAAAGACTTTGGATAATGACTCACTATGCCCTACTACAACATTTCGTGACTTTCTTGAGTGATTTTTCCATAAACTTTAAACCTGATTCTACTCACTGCTGCTATATTCTCAAACAGTGAGCTTTGCCATGTCAATCGCTTCAAAAGAGGTCCTGAATTAGTTTTCATTAGAACTAAAAGAGATAGATATAAATAATTATGATTCAGTGGAAACCCCAATTGAATATCCTTTCGATGAATATTCTGATGAAAACAAGAAACCCCTGTTTTGGAAGCATTAGGCCATAAGCAAATCTCCCCCATGACAAAAGGAAAGAGATATATTGTTGGCAATTATGAACTTAAAAGCTGAAGTTATAGGAATATTAGTCATATATAAATTGAATGATATTAATAGAAGAATAGATCTTTGTGGAAGGTCATTTAGAGAGTACGAAAACAACTACTTTTATTTCCACCGAAAGTCTTCTGAAAGACAACATATTCCGATTAGTTTAACAGTTGTACTGAAATGAACAACGTTATAAAGACTTTAGCTATTTGGATATTCTGAAGTTTTACCTGGTATCAAGATTGCAATAACCTTGGCTGTTTTGAAATCTGCAGAAATTTAGCATGAATTATGCGCAAATCATTTTACGATAGACATCAGGTCGAATACTTCATTGTTACGTACTCTGATTGAATTCAAGGGACCTTTTAGATTTTTCAAGAAGAATCTCTTAACGGATAATATCAAATAAAAATGCTGACAAATGTTTTCAGCTTTGCCTTCCCTGATCGACATGATAGGGTATTGTTATGCTTCGACCCGCCTTTGATGACCATTTTGTAGGCTTCATTTGATGATTGATGTGTTATTTTGAGCGTAGCAATTTGGGATAGAATGCCTAAACAAGATTTCAAGCCTACTAAAGGAACTGAGGTACCTATTTATGCCAATCGATCTACCTCTTCGTTACGAGAACCATGAGAGTTTATTCTGATGCATTCCAGCGATTTCAAGTGGAAGTTAGCGATACAACGGACAAGTACAGTAGATCTAAAAATTTGTGGTTCCTTCAAATATTGAAGGTTTTTAAAAAGATCCTTTTCCTCAAACTTTCACCTCGATAATCTCTGACGAAGATTTTTATGGTCAAGTCCACCAGCTTCATTTTACCCCAATCTAAGATCACAATTTATGCTCTTATTCAGTAATTATTCAGTAGAAATTGGACTGATATTTAGTAATCCCGAAAATTCAATTCTCTGAGCAGACAAAATTATTAATATGCTACCGAAAGGGCCTGCATTAACCAGGGAGAAGGTAAACCTTACATCGACAACTACCACCTCACTGATTTAATAGTAAATAAGTTCTTCTTACAAATACGCAATTTCTTGGAGAGTTCATATGTGTACGTCATGTTCTCGAGAAATCTTTTCCAGAAATTTCGAAACCTGATTCTTCTCACTGCCAAGTATCTGTAAAGAATGATCTTCGCCGTATTTCGCTTCAAGAGAGAACCTGAATTAGTTTTTATTAGCCAGGCTGATTTTTCGATTTGGTGCCTTCAGCTTGCAGTTATTTAAATAATCATTAATTCGACTGATAGAGTCAGCCACAAGTAATCAAAATTGAGTGGATAATCCTTGAACAATTCCCTCAATTGTCTATGTTTCGACGATTATTTAGATAAAAACGAGATACCTAAGTTTTTGCAGAATAGAACACAGAAGAACCTTCCTAAAAAACTCACATCCAGATCTACAGTTAAATATAGTTCAATGGTTTCCAGATAATCGCGACAGAAGGATAGATGTATGTCGTTGACAAACATGAATTTATTAAATTAGTTCATAGGAATACCACTCATATATAAATCGAATAATCTTATATACTAAAGCAGTAAGCCTTATTTCGAGGAAAGTGGAGGGGACGGTTGGAGTTTGAACCGGGCGGGAAGAAAGGATCGGCGCGGACGAGCGGGGTCCGTAGGCCCCCGCGAATAATTTTTTTCCGGTAGAGAAACGTCCGAGGAAGATCCGAGCGAAATTCGGAGTCCCTAGCTCGAACGACGGAGGCGCGACGATTTTTCGAAAAATTTCGCCGAAACGTCGCCCCGGGCGAACGGAACGTCGAAACGGCGAGATTTCTTCGGAATCGATAACTCGGATCTTTCGGAGGGCGATCGGAGAAGTCGATCGGGCGAAAATTCCGGCAAAAAGTTCCGAAAAAGCGAAAATAAAATACGTCTCCGAAATCTCCGGGATGGAGGGGATAATTTCTATGGACTTTTGCAGCTATACGAAATATTTATATCGCCTTCGATCGCTACGAAACCCGGACGACGAAAAAGCCTCGAGTTTCGCATTTCGCGCCGCCATAGTTAGATTCTCATAAAACCACGGGAAAACGGAAAAATCTTTCATCGAACGGAGGGCTATCGGCCGACTTTCGCAAATTTTCGCTCTACTTTCCATATTCCGAAAATCTCCGACGGCCAGAAATTCGCGAAATAAACAAACCTCGAGCTGTCAAAATACGGGTTTTTGTTTTAACCATCCTACTTAAACGGGGTCACCGGGCGAAAGGATTCGATCTTCGAACGATTCCTACATATCTCGAGATCGGGTCTCCGGTGAGAAAACGTCTTCTCAGGATTTAATTTTCGAATTTGGGAGGGTTTTGAGACCTACATTTTCGAAGAATAGAACGGAAACACGGGGTGGAGCCATCACCGCTCCTTCTGCCCTTATATCGCTATTCAATGTCGGAAGTGAGCGTTACCAACGTGTAAAATGTAATGCTCTCTCTCTTCTGAACGAAAATAGTGAGATGGAAATAGTTAGTAACTTTAATTTTCACCAACATAATTTCGGTATTAACAACATCTAGAATATAGTGCTCTCTCTCTTCTGAATAACATTCGAATCTAACCTCATTTCAATTAGTCTTATATTTGGTCTGTCAAAACAAGTGATTCCGAATTTTATTTGTATGAAAAGTTTGACGAAACTTGAAATAAATTTTCAGAGGTAAGTGATCGTAGTTTGATGTTTATTTTATCCATGTTAATGTATAATTTGTTTAAGGTAAGAAACGATAGACTTTCAAAATTCATAAATTTAACATTCTGTGGTTATTCTAACCTAAACAATATGATTCAAACGAAATGTTATAAAGGAATTAAGAAGACTTACAATTATGTTTGAAAGGTAAGTGAATGTAATTTGAGGTTTATTCATGTAATTTAATGTATATTTTTTAGGCATTCTCAAGAAATGTACTCAGAATTCACATATTTCATTTTTCTTTCATGGTTATTTCAATCTCTATGCATTGAAAAATGTCCTGGAATTACTAGGATTTTTTAACGAATCAATTGGAGGATCTTACAAAATGATGGGAGTTATCCTTCGAGTTGCTATTAATAGGTATTGAGCTCTTTTATATAATAATTTTTTTTCTGGAAAGAATTCAATAAAATTTTCGTTAGGTCACTTAAGGCTATATGTGTATTAAAATATTTCAAGCTGGATGTCCATATGACCGTGCCATTTCAAATTGAATTTTCGTTTCAGTTTATTCAAGTGGAAGTAAGTTTCTATTCTACAATTATTCCGATGTAAAAGTTGATGAGATTCAATGTGTTTGACAATGTTCAAGTTTGAACCAAAGAAAATATGATCACAAATTTGCACAAAAGGTAATTATTGTGAGTTCCTTCTATTCATAACTCATAGTTACTGTTTCTCAGGAAATTTTATCAAGGTTGTTGAATGAATGACAAGAATTCCTCATTGATTTGAAGTTGAAAGTTTCTCTGTTATAGGTGTCTGATAGTGGGAAACATGATGTTCAAAATGTAGAAGTAGCATATGAAGTTTCATTTTGTACAACTACAACTTTCAATCCAAGATTTATGAAAGTCACAGGAAACATGCTGCTACTTTTCCGACTCATATTTTGGAAAAATTCAACTACTACTTGGAGAATGCTATGGAATTTGACAATTTTGTAATAGGTGGTTGTACTATAGGTAATTTATATAATTGTGTAAAATGAGTATGTTCATCACATATGGAAAGTTATTCAAGTTGAAATGTATGAAAGTGACTCTTTGAAAGTGAGTTTTTACTTTGTGTGCATATAAGTAGTTTCTTTTCAATGAAATATTTACTTTTAGATTACAATACAGGTTGGAAAATTAAACGAAAAATATGCAAAGACAATAATAAGCAATAACAAGAAACTTTCAAGTAAACATGAATGTAATACATCTCTGTTCTCTGATAATAATCTTCGTAGATATTTTTGTCTGAGTAAACCAGTCTGATTAATAATAGTTACAATAGAGTCAGATTTCAAACTCTAAAGGAAAGACATCAAGTAAATTACCTGCAATTCTTAACTTCAAAATTTATTTGTTGAACAATTCTTCATATAGTTGGCATGAAAACTTGAGCTTTTCAGGATATTCCAATATTTACATAACACATAAGGTACATGTTTTGAGCTACTTCTGTGCATAACACATTCTTTTGTATTTTAAGAAATTTAGTCAAAGCTGTTCACTGAATAACAGGTAGTCTATACATTTGGAATGTAAAGTTTCTTTTTTATTGGTGTTTGTGAGAAACTCAATAAAATCAGGAGAAGCAAATTGTGAAGCTTCATCACAACAGGAACTTTTAGTTCGAGAAAATCATATATTTTGTGGAAAATGTAATTACTTCTTGAAAAATGCTGTGTACAGTTGATCATTTTCGTTAAAGATACTCACGTTATATGTTATTTCAGTCCAGTTTGCTCATAAATTTTCATTTTACATCATATAATGAATTGAAGATAAGTAAGATTATATAATATAAAATTCAAATATGAAGAGATATTTAAGTTTTATATGTACAAAGTCTAGATACTTCCAATGTTACAAATATTTATTATATATATATATATATATATATATATATATATATATATATATATATATATATATATATATATATATATATATATATATATATATATATATATATATATATATATATATATATATATATATATATATATATATATATATATATATCCACAAAGAAGTAAAAGATCAAAGATTAAGATTAAAATTCACCAGGATATATAATAACAAGACCTATCATAAGACAATGCATAGTACATAAGGGAAGAAAAGATCTGACTGCAATATTCAGAAGGTCTTGAGAAAGTATAACAGCTCATAATGATTGACATTTGAAAACCAATTCTGTAAAAGAAGGATGCAGGAACTGAGAAAATTCTGAAGGACCCACATTAATGCCAAACTCTTCGAAAGACTTCTTCGAAGAAAAGTGAGAGAATTATATGTCAAATATCTTGAGAAACTCACACTTCATATTAGGAAGAAGTGTATTCAGGATCTTACTTTCACGATTAACCACCGTTTAAAGAACAACAGATTGGATATATGACTGAAAATTTATTTATTGATACAAACTCAACAGGATTACTCCCAATTATAGAGCCAAAACCATATTTATGGTTTTCCCTCATCTGTAGAAGGCTTTTGACAGTACACCGAGAAGAGTAGTATGAGATTCTCAGAAAAAAGGAGTAAGAGAAAGAGTAGCAAAAGCTTTATAATGTACAACAGTATGTGAGAAAGTTTGACTTCTTCCCAAATTTTTCTGTCATCAATATAAACTACCTGTTTGTCTTTGAATTAAAGAAAGAATTCTGAAGACCAAATAGGGATATAATTGAAAAACAACATAGGAAACATTCCCCACTCATATTTATGGGTTTCCCTCATCTGTGAGAAAGTTTGACTTCTTCCTAAATTTTTCTGTGATCAATATAAAGTACCTGTTTGTCTTTGAATTAGAGAAATAATTGAAAACAATATGGAAATCACTTCCAGAAAGGAAGAAGTGTTCAAGATTACATTGTCACCATTGACTAGCAAATAGAAAAGAACAGACTTAAGGACATAATATGATTATTATAGGTTTCTCTGATCTGGTATAGCCTTTCAACAAAGAACTGAGAAGAACACTATGGGAGCGTTGGGAGATTCTAAGGAAAAGAGGAGTGAATTATTTACTGTGAACGTGTTTGAGGTAGATTTCAGTCCTGTCCCCACTTATGATGGCAACACTTTGGAAAATGTGCCAGCTCATAACAATTAAAGGATTGACATTATAATTCCAATACTGAATAGAGGAGACAAAAGTCAAAGAGCAAATTTTAGGGGATTTACTTTATTGCAAAAGAATTCTTGAAACCAAACTGAGAGGATTAATTGAAAAACAACTTGAGAAACACACTTCTCAGGGATGCAAGAGGTTATTGAGATTGCATCTTTACCATCAAACAGTTATAAGGAAGTATAGACTAAAAGACAAAAAAATATGAATGGCTTCCCTTGATCTGGAGGAAGCTCTTGGCAGAATGTTGAAAATAGTAGTAGGGGAGAGTCTAAGAAAAAGAGGAGTGACTTATGAACTGAAGAAGTATATCAGAAGCCCATATACAGCAGATAAAAATCATATAAAGACTGGAAATTCCATATTGGACTCATTTTTACTGAGAACTCAGGCAGGGTGGAGTGTTGAGTTAATTATTATTTCTTATTGTTATAGATGTTATCCACGAAGTAATGGAGAAACATCATACATGATACAAAAGCCTGGAATCAATTGGAATTGTAAATTATGTGATGGTATGTCCTAAGAACAAAACGAGATTGCACGATAATTTGCAAGTATGGACAATAGAGTTGGAAAAAAATGAGATATGATTGGAACAAAAGAAAAATGATGGTCATGGAAAGGAATCACAAACAGGTATGTATGGCAATAGTCGAAATAAAACTTGATCGAGAGAGAATATAAGAGGATAGAAAATGCTTCTAAGCTGCATTCTTCAATAGCAAACTAATTTATGAGAAACAGGAAGATGAGTAATTGAACAAAAATATTTCAATTGAAGAAGGCATTAATTAGATCTGTTATCGCATGCGGTAGTGAAAGTAGGCTTCTGAGTTTGGCACTGAAGAGCAAACTACAGGTTATAAAAATGAAGTACCTGCAAAGAGTAAAGTGAGTGACACAAAAAAGAGACTTACTGAAAAAGGAAGATATGAAAAATGAACTGGAAGTAGAATCTTTCTTGGAATGTATCAAAAGGCATCTGTTGATATGGTTGAACATTTGGTGAGAATGAGAAGGGGGACCAGTGAAACGCATATAGCAAACATAAGTCAGGAACTACTCAGTGAGTGGAAAACTTAAGGAGACATCGAATGACGAATGACATTCTACAATTATAGAAGAAAGGCACAAATTGGAATGAAACCAAACACCGAGAAAATACTCATTCAGGATCTCAAGGTGTGGATAGCATTTATTGATCTAGAGAAAGCCTTCGATAGGATATTGAGACATCGAGTTTAGAAAATTTTGGCACAAAGACAAATAGGACACAATTTTCTAAGGGCACTAAAAAGCTTATATGCTGTATGCAGGAACGTGGTATGAGTAAGAGGGATAGAATCTGAAGAGTTTGTCACCGATCAAGGCTTGAGACGTATTGAGTCCCCTTCTGTACATAGTGGTCATGGATGAAATTATCAAAGAGGCGAGAACTAAGGTCAGAAAACTCCACTTGGGTTTCAAAAATTTCTATCCAGTTGAAATCACTGAGAGCGCCTTTGCTGATGATTTGGCGATTTTTGCCAAAAATGATCTCCAGTACAATGAGGATGTTTGGACTAACTGCCTTACGAGATGATCCCTAAAAATCAACGAAGGAAAAACGAAAATTATAGTTATATCGAATAACAGAAATAATCCGAAGGTGACACTCAACAACAAAATCATAGAAAGAGTAGAAACTTTTAAATATTAGGGGTATATAGTGGAGGAAAAGGGTAAATAGGATTTGGAAATCGGAGAAAGGATTCAGAGTGCTGCGAAAGTTTATGGAACATTCAGCAAAAGTTTTCTTATAAAAAGAAGGATCGGGAGAAAATCGAAATTGAAAGTTTATAAGTCAATATACGCGCCGATTATTTTGGCTCTGAATCATGGACATTGAGTAGAAGGGAGAAAAGCAAAATAGTTTCGATGGAGATGAAGTATCTAAGAGGTGTGGTTGGAGTGACAAAGAGAGATAGACTAAGAAATGAAGATATAAGACAACAGCTAGAAGTAGACAGTATTGTGAAGATAATTGGCCGAAACCAGCTTGGACATTTATGCAGAATGGATAATTCAAGACAGGTAAATCTATTTGGGATACACGAACGAAGACGAAGAGAAAAAGGGACGACCGAGGGAAACGTGGAATGGGGTGGTAGCGAAGATACTAGCGGGACAGAATTTAGAGATGACAGAAGCGAAGAGAATGGCACAAAATAGGGGACACTGGCGAAATAGTGTTTCGAATGTAAATTTTTAAGTTGATTTTCATTATTTGATTTTTGATTAAGTTTTTCTCCATTTCGAATATTGTAAAATTATGTTTTGTATCAAGCCTTACACCGTTACTCGGTAGAAAGGCTTTCAAATGATAAATATATATGCTAGCTCAATTGGAGTAAGTTGAGATTTTCAAATTGATTGTATCTCTTTGAATTAGAATAGTAGTGAATAGTGTTGACATTCGTATGGTTGATGAGTCAGTATACATAAAACAATACTGAAAACTGCGTTACCATAAGGATGTATGAGGCAATCTATGAGAGAGTTGCATATAAAATAAAGAATTAGTAAGTATAAATATCAGTGAATATATGAGGCTTTCCGTATAGATAGAGTTGGAAATGAAAAGGCGTTCAGTATATTTGGTTTTTAGTACATTAGGCGTTTAGTTTATTAGGCGTTTTTGTATATTAGGCGTTTTTGTATATTCGGCATTTTTGTATATTAGACGTTTTTGTATATTAGGAGTTGGAGTTTATGTATATTAGTCGTTTTTGTATATTAGGCGATTTTGTATATTAGGCGTTTTTGTATATGAGGCGATCTTAATGAGCTCACTAGTGTATATATACTAAACGCGTAAGGCACTTTTCCGTCAAAATGGAGGGGATGGAATGTGGTTGAACCGGGACGGGGATTTTTCGAATAGCTCTCGAGCGGGAGGTGGAGGCCGGGCCGAGTAATTTTTTTACGAAACTAGGTAGTCGGTCTAAGGTGCGTGCGAAATCGGGAGGCCGCGGGACCCCGAACGGCGGAGATACGAATTTTCGAAAATTTTCGCGATATCGCCAGATCTCGAAAACGGAAAGAGTCGAGTGCCGGATTCCTTCGGTATCGGTAAATTTCGTCTTTCGGAAGACGATTCGTGCGGCGATAATCTCGAAATTCCTCGAAAAACCTTTCGAAAACGCCAAAAAGAAAAAGGTCCACGATTTTTTCGAAACGGTGGGGAGGAAATTACCCAAACGAGCAAGCTATACAAATTTTTTCTTTAGCCCAATCGGTCCCGCACTTTTTACCGAACGAAGCGTTCGTCTTTCCCATCATGCCTCTTGATATTTTTATCGCGTATTTTCCACGGGAAAACGGGAAAATCTTCGATCGAACGAAGGTCTATCGGCCGACTTTCGCAAAATTTCGCTCTACTTTCCTCATTCCGAATATCTCTGACGGCCAGAAATTAAATAAATTAACGAACGTCGAGCTGTCAAAATACGGGTTTTTCTTTCATCTATCCTACTTGAACGGGGTCACCGGAAGAAAGGATTCGACCATGGAACGATTCCTACATATCTCGAGATCGGGTCCCCGAAGAGAAATCGTCATTACAAGACTTAATTTTCGAATTTGAGACTGTTTTTGAGACCTAGATTTTCGAGAAAAAGATCGGAAACACGGGGGCGGAGCCATTCACCGCTCCTACCGTCCCTTAGATCGCTATTCAAGCTCGGTCGACAGTCAACCTAATTTACGGGCCAAAGTCGATGTCCGTCGCCGGCACAGCTGCTTATTTCTTCGGACTTTGTTTCACCGGTAGTCGGCCTTACCAACGTGTAAAATTTAATGCTCTCTCTCTTTCGAATGAAAATAGTGAGATGGAAACAGTTAGTTACTTCAGCGCTACCAACATAATTTTGGTACTAACAACATCTAGAAGATAATGCTCTCTCTTCTGAATGAAATATCCTGAGTCACAGACATCATTTCATTCAGTCTCATAGTCGATATGTCAGATTTGAGAATTCCGAATTTTATGTCGATGAAAAGTTTAACGAAACTTAAAAGAAACTTTTGAAGGTAAGTTTAAGTAATTTGAGATTTATTTTGTCCATTTTATATATATTTTGTTTAAGGAAAAAAATGACAAACTTTCGAATTTTATAAATTTAAGATTCTGAGGTTATTCTAACCTAAATAATGTGATTCAAACCGTATGTTGAAGATATAAAATTAGTATAATCTCAAATGTATTATTCGAGATTATCGAATAATTGCCTATATAATTCTAACTCAATTCTTATGAAGAATAAGAAAGTATTTTGCTGGGTAATGAAGCGAAATGGCGTAATGTGAATTTGTCCAAGTTATAGATTGAGAAATTGAACCAGGCTTCAAATAATGTTTGAAAGGTAAGTGAACGTGTTCTGTCGTCAGTTTGTTATTTTGTAATATATATTTTTCAGCATACTGAAGAAAAACCGATATATTCAGTATTTACATCGAACCTAACCTTCAATTGAAGAAAATCACATATTTTCTGAAAAATTCAAAATCTCCAAAAGTGCCGTTTATATTTCATGATTTTGGTTGAAGATACTCACTTATATGATGTTGTAGTCCAGTTTGCTCCATTTATTTTCATTTCTCATTATAAATTCACAAAATCACGAATTGAATATAAGTAAGATATAATATCAAATTATGTATATACAGAGTCTAGATACTTTCAATGCTTCATGTATATTTATATATGGTGTTTTACCAGGATATATAATAACTAGACCTATCATGAGAAAATGCATGGAACATAAGGGAAAAGAGATCTGACTGCAATATTCAGAAGGGCTTGAGCAAATTCTAAGAGACTTATATTAATGCTGAACACTTGAAAGACTTCTTCGAAGAAAAGTGAGAGAATTTAAGTAAAACAACTTAAGGAACACACTTCAGGTGAGTATCAAAAATATATGTCAAATTCTTGATTTGTTTTCTAACAGGATGTTAGGTTAGGTCAATAACTTAAAATTGGGCTTGAAAGTGCTCATAATAATTATTATATTGTTTTTGTAGTGATAGGAATCAATTTATATGTACAACAAGTTAGCTTGGTAGCAGTGAAGTAATATTTAGGTTTCTACATTCAATTTTTCATAAACATGTAGGAAATTTTCTTTATCCATGACTGATTTAAGTTTTTCTTCAATTTTTACTAGCTTAAATAATGGAATAGAAAAGGACAATTGAAAATAATATGTCAAATTTTGATTTGTTTTCTCACAATATGTGAGAAAGTTTGGTTTTTCCCATATTTTTCTGTCACTATTATAAACTACCTGTTTTGTCTTGAAAAATTTTAGTCATTCAAGTATTTAGGAGTACTAATACGAGAAGAAGGTGACAGTAGGATACCAAAATCATTTGTGAAAAGAGAGAAATAAGTAACAGAACAAAAATATCCTTACTTCAGGCATTAATTAATTATATATATATATATATATATATATATATATATATATATATATATATATATATATATATATATATATATATATATATATATATATATATATATGGTGAAAATGTGATTCTGAACATTTGCTCTATTACTGATGAAGAATGATGTTCTATTTTTCTCTCAGCTTGGTTTTTGAATTTTTTCATAAAGTAATCACTCTCAATAATGTGATTCACCTATATTTTCCACAGTTGATGTTATGCCTTTTTTCTGTATAAGAACTATGCTAATGTTGAGAGATAATTATTGTATTATCTCTTCGACACTGATATAAGATAGAAAAAACATGTTGAATTTTTCTCAGAATTATACTACTCCTTTCAAGATAAAATTTTAATTTTTTTCAGATTTTTGGCAGCTCTTTAATGGTTCAATAACTGAGAAACCTATTGTACGAGACCAGAAAATTAAATTTGGGATTTCCAGAACAAAGAGCAAAATTCGGCAATTTTGGAGGTAATTTTTTCTGCAAATACCTGTACATCATATATCAGTTTCAATGTCAACTCCTTATGAATATTTTCTCAATTTGAATTTTTGTCAAGCATTTTGATGTAGTATGTGAATTGTGTCACAAAAAATTTTTCTGTATATTTCAATATCAATTTGAAATAAATTTTTTAACTTTTCATCAGTTTTTCTTGCTTCTGTAAATAATACAGTTGATTGTTTCTATGAAAAAATTTCTTGAATTTATTATCCATATTCACCTTTCATATCATGTACACTAAATAATTAAGGAAATTCTAACAAAGTCTATGTATTCAGAACTCTCAAAATAAGATATCTATTATCACATAGTTCTTGAATTCTTGATATAATTAATTAATATATTCTGTATTAGTCATCGATATACAAGTTGAGAGTATTCATGACAAGTCACTCAAAAAATCGACATTAATAGATTTGAACTTGAATTGAGACAAACACTGTGTGTATAGACTAACTACATCCGAACAAAATGACAAACACATCAATATAAACACAAAACAGTCAGAATAGGAGTAAAAGCCAAAAACAAACAGAACATGATATAAATATAGAGACAATCAGACCGAGGTATCAATACAAAACGGTAAGGATAATATATTAAAAAGACAGATGGAAACAAAAAACTTTCCGTTATCGGCATATCATTCACTTAAGTATCTAAAATTCCTTTTACTATGAACTCATTAATTTTTTGGGTTTCTTTTTGAAATTTGCTCCACTATAAAAATTTCTTCAAACATTTCAGATTCAAAATAACTGCTCCAGGAAGAAAGGTCTAAAGATATTCCTGTTCGAATAGCGTTTAGTGCTCTTTGTGTCCAACAAATGACCTGCAGCAACATAAAATTAATGGAAACCATATTAAACTATGTTAATTTGTATTACCTCTGACGTCTTTCTCGATCGTATTTTCCTGCATCACTTCATCTCAGTTTGCCATTATTTTGAAGATCGTGGTTGTTCAGAACTTTGATGATTAAATTGATGTGAAGCCCAGTTTTGAATTTTGCCTTTGTCAAATGTTCAAGTATCTCTTTTTGTAGGTCATATTGAACACTTACAATTTTTTCCCTCGGTTCTGACAACTACTTTCAAAATAGAACAGGGCTTGGTTGTCTTTACGTCCAAGAAATTACTTATAGCAATATATCAATGATACCTGTCTTCTAAGTATGTTTATTTCACTTATCTCTGATGTCTTTCTCGATTGTATATGTCTTTATGCATCACTTCATCTTACATTGCTATCATCTTAAATCTTTCATTCATCTTTGCGAATACAAACAAAGATGATTTATATACTTATATTCTATACTTGGTCTATGATACAAAGCAAAACAACTTCAATTTTATATAGGTTATGTCATAAACAGTCGTCAATTTGATCTTCTTCTTTTACTTGGCTCTTGGTAACTTTTACCTACTCTATGGAGGAATACGGAATGGGCTCAGTTTTCGAGCATTCTACCCAGACTGTTGTCGGAATTTGTCAATTTGAAATTCAATAATGTTTACATCGAAACGGTAACTCTGTCTTTAACACGACCTTATAAGCTAAGACCATTGCGGCAGGCTTCCAAATCTTTTCCAGGTCACACCAAATTCTTGAAATGGTTTGATTTCATCAACCAGTTAATATGACGTTTTGCCACAACTTACCGGGTCGTTTTCGAAGTTTCGAACGTGATTTTCGACATTCACACGTGACAGGTTAGTATGAAGTTTTTCAATAAAAAACAAAGGTAAATCGAGAGTTTGCCTGAGGGCAACGTGGGTACGACCGTAAAATTGTTTATAACGCAAGGTTAGTT
Source organism: Cryptolaemus montrouzieri (assembly GCA_013387265.2). Classification (NCBI taxonomy): domain Eukaryota; kingdom Metazoa; phylum Arthropoda; class Insecta; order Coleoptera; family Coccinellidae; genus Cryptolaemus; species Cryptolaemus montrouzieri. Next base: position 35,468,076 of record JABFTP020000165.1, read on the forward strand.
GGAGTAAAGTTACGTGGAGGACGGAAATACATGAAATTGTTATTCCCAACTCCCCTGATTCTATTCATCGCTTTATATTTATACTATTCGATCAATGATCAGTTATAAAAGAGACTTCTATCCTCGATACAAGTTGAGGTACATCCCATTCGGAAATTACCGATCGAGTTACATCCATTACAGAGATAGTACAGCATAAGTAACTTCATTCATAGCGCACGAACTGTAAAGATGAAAATGTGTTGCGTCGGTCTATTCTATTTTAAAGTTTTCGTTTCGAATTATTTAAAGAGATAACAAAAAATCTCAATATTTCTTATTAAAGACATTTTACACGATTGAGTTTACAAATAAGTTCGTCTTAAAGTTTTTGAAATTGTGCCAAGAAACACATAACATTTTAGACGGGTATAATTCCAAAGCCCTTTGAAGAAAGCCATCGCGTAGTATATGAAATTAAAATCCATAAAGGCACCCATCACACACACACCCTACTCTGGAAGTATTTATGATTTTATAAGTTATTTTGTGATATTGAACATATTGAAATTGCAAATTTATGCATTTGAACACATCTACACACAAACACACATACATATAACTATTATTATATTATATTGACTACAAATTCCGAAGAAAAATGTTATAGCATTCATAATAAGCTATATGTTGTATTACATACAAGATATAAATGAAAGGTATCTTTAGGTTATATATATATATATATATATATATATATATATATATATATATATATATATATATATATATATATATATATATATATATATATATATATATATATATATATATATATATATATATATATATATATTCATAATATTATTTTGAGTGCCAAATGAACTTTTTCGGTCGTCTAGACGCCCACCGTGCCTGTATTTTTAGGGCGCCTGAGCATTTTAGGCGCCAAGTTGACGACAGCATTTTCAGTTGCTAGGTAATTCAAGACGACGGATGATGGAACGTTCAAAGAGCTTAGTCGTTTGAGGATTCTAGGAACTCTGACGCCGGGAGAGTCGGAGTGCCCAGTTGTTTGAAGCGCAAGGTTGGTATTGGGCACTAGGTGTTCAAGGCGTCTGGACGTTCGGAGGGTCTGACCGATCGAGGCGCAGGGTGGTTCGAAGGGTCCGAGTTTTAGGCGCAAGACAGTTTCGGGCGCTTGAGCGTTTATAACAAGGTAGTTCTGGGTGCAAGGTGGTTTGCGTCGTGTGGATGTTCGGACGCAAGATAGTTCTGGACGTTTAAAGGCGTAAGATAGTTCAGGGAGTTTATGCGCGAGGTATTTAGGGGCGCGTAGGCGATTGGGGATGAGAGGTACAACTGCCTGCCTAGGCGTTTAAATTGCAAGATAGAGCTGCCCGCCTAGGCGTTTGATATACAAGGTAGATCTTTCTGCCTTGGCGTTTAATATAAAAGGTAGATCTGCCCGCCTAGGCGTTTGATATACAAGGTAGATCTGCCCGGCTAGGCGTTTGATATACAAGGTAGATCTGCACGGCTAGGCGTTTGATATACAAGGTAGATCTGCCCGGCTAGGCGTTTGATATACAAGGTAGATCTGACCGGCTAGGAGTTTGATATACAAGGTAGATCTGCCCGGCTAGGCGTTTGATATACAAGGTAGATCTGCCCGCCTGCTAGTGTATATATACTAAACGCGTAAGGCACTTTTCCGTCAAAATGGAGGGGATGGAATGTGGTTGAACCGGGACGAGAATTTTTCGAATAGCTCTCGAGCGGGAGGCGGAGGCCGGGCCGAGTAATTTTTTTACGAAACTAGGTAGTCGGTCGAAGGTGCGTGCGAAATCGGGAGGCCGCGGGACCCCGAACAGCGGAGATACGAATTTTCGAAAATTTTCGCGATATCGCCAGATCTCGAAAACGGAAAGAGTCGAGTGCCGGATTCCTTCGGTATCGGTAAATTTCGTCTTTCGGAAGACGATTCGTGCGGCGATAATCTCGAAATTCCTCGAAAAACCTTTCGAAAACGCCAAAAAGAAAAAGGTCCACGATTTTTTCGAAACGGTGGGGAGGAAATTACCCAAACGAGCAAACTATACAAATTTTTTCCTTAGCCCAATCGGTCCCGCACTTTTTACCGAACGAAGCATTCGTCTTTCCCATCATGCTTCCTGATATTCTTATCGCGTATTTTCCACGGGAAAACGGGAAAATCTTCGATCGAACGAAGGTCTATCGGCCGACTTTCGCAAAATTTCGCTCTACTTTCCTCATTCCGAATATCTCTGACGGCCAGAAATTAAATAAATTAACGAACGTCGAGCTGTCAAAATACGGGTTTTTCTTTCATCTATCCTACTTGATCGGGGTCACCGGAAGAAAGGATTCGACCGTGGAACGATTCCTTCATATCTCGAAATCGGGTCCCCGAAGAGAAATCGTCATTACAAGACTTAATTTTCGAATTTGAGACTGTTTTTGAGACCTAGATTTTCGAGAAAAAGATCGGAAACACTGGGGCGGAGCCATTCACCGCTCCTACCGTCCCTTAGATCGCTATTCAAGCTCGGTCGACTGTCAACCTAATTTACGGGACAAAGTCGATGTCCGTCGCCGGCACAGCTGCTTATTTCTTCGGACTTTGTTTCATCGGAAGTCGGCCTTACCAACGTGTAAAATTTAATGCTCTCTCTCTTTCGAATGAAAATAGTGAGATGGAAACATTTAGTTACTTCAGCGTTACCAACATAATTTTGGTACTAACAACATCTAGAAGATAATGTTATCTCTCTTCTGAATGAAATATCCTGAGTCACAGACATCATTTCATTCAGTCTCATAGTCGATATGTCAGATTTGAGAATTCCGAATTTTATGTCAATAAAAAGTATAACTAAACTTAAAAGAAACTTTTGAAGGTAAGTTTATGTAATTTGAGGTTTATTTTGTCCATTCTATATTTATTTTGTTTAAAGAAAGAAATGACAAACTTTCGAATTTTATAAATTTAAGATTCTGAGGCTATTCTAACCTAAATAATGTGATTCAAACCGAATGTTGAAGATATAAAAATTAGTATAATCTCAAATGTATTATTCGAGATTATCGAATAATTGCCTATATAATTCTAACTCAATTCTTATGAAGAATAAGAAAGTATTTTGCTGGGTAATGAAGCGAAATGGCGTAATGTGAATTTGTCCAAGTTATAGATTGAGAAATTGAACCAGGCTTTAAATAATGTTTGAAAGGTAAGTGAACGTGTTCTGTCGTCAATTTGTTATTTTGTAATATATATTTTTTCAGCATACTGAAGAAAAACCGATATATTCAGTATTTACATCGAACCTAACCTTCAATTGAAGAAAATCACATATTTTCTGAAAAATTCAAAATCTCCAAAAGTGCCGTTTATGTTTCATGATTTTTGTTGAAGATACTCACTTATATGATGTTGTTGTAGTCCAGTTTGCTCCTTTTATTTTCATTTCACATAAATTCACAAAATTACGAATTGAATATAAGTAAGATATAATATCAAATTATGTATATACAGAGTCTAGATACTTTCAATGCTTCATGTATATTTATATATGGTGTTTTACCAGGATATATAATAACAAGACCTATCATGAGAAAATGCATGGAACATAAGGGAAAAAGAGATCTGACTGCAATATTCAGAAGGGCTTGAGCAAATTCTAAGGGACTTATATTAATGCTGAACACTTCGAAAGACTTCTTCGAAGAAAAGTGAGAGAATTTTATGTAAAACAACTTAAGGAACACACTTCAGGTGAGTATCGAAAAATATATGTCAAATTCTTGATTTGTTTTCTAACAGGATGTTAGGTTAGGTCAATAACTTAAAATTGGGCTTGAAAGTGCTCATAATAATTATTATATTGTTTTTGTAGTGATAGGTAATCAATTTATATGTACAGCAAGTTAGCTTGGTAGCAGTGAAGTAATATTTAGGTTTCAACATTCAATTTTTCATAAACATGTAGGAAATTTTCTTTATCCATGACTGATTTAAGTTTTTCTTCAATTTTTACTAGCTTAAATAATGGAATAGAAAAGGACAATTGAAAATAATATGTCAAATTTTGATTTGTTTTCTCACAATATGTGAGAAAGTTTGGTTTTTCCATATTTTCTGTCACTATTATAAACTACCTGTTTTGTCTTGAAAAATTGTAGTCATTCAAGTATTTAGGAGTACTAATACGAGAAGGTGATATGCATTATGAGACAGTAGGATACCAAAATCATTTGTGAAAAGAGAGAAATAAGTAACAGAACAAACAAAAATATCCTTACTTCAGGCATTAATTGAATATATATATATATATATATATATATATATATATATATATATATATATATATATATATATATATATATATATATATGGTGAAAATGTGATTCTGAACATTTGCTCTATTACTGATGAAGAATGATGTTCACCAAGATGTTTTTCTATTATTTCTCTCAGCTTGGTTTTTGAATTTTTCATAAGGTAATCACTCTCAATAATGTGATTCACCTATATTTTCCACAGTTGATGTTGTGCCTTTTTTCTGTATAAGAACTATGCTAATGTTGAGAGATAATTATTGTATTATCTCTTCGACACTGATATAAGATAGAAAAAACATGTTGAATTTTTCTCAGAATTATACTTCTCCTTTCAAGATAAAATTTTAATTTTTTTCAGATTTTTGGCAGCTCTTTAATAGTTCAATAACTGAGAAACCTATTGTACGAGACCAGAAAATTAAATTTGGGATTTCCAGAACAAAGAGCAAAATTCGGCAATTTCGGAGGTAATTTTTTTCTGCAAATACCTGTACATCATATATATCATAAAAATTTTTCTGCATATTTCAATATCAATTAGAAATAAATTTTTTAACTTTTCATCAGTTTTTCTTGCTTCTGTAAAGAATGCAGTTGATTGTTTCTATGAAAAATTTCTTGAATTTATTATCCATATTCACCTTTCATATCATGTACACTAAATAATTAAGGAAATTCTAACAAAGTCTATGTATTCAGAACTCTCAAAATAAGATATCTATTGTCACATAGTTCTTGAATTCTTGATATAATTAATTTATATATTCTGTATTAGTCATCGATATACAAGTTGAGAGTATTCATGACAAGTCACTCAAAAAATCGACATTAATAGATTTGAACTTGAATTGAGACAAACACTGTGTGTATAGACTAACTACATCCGAACAAAATGACAAACACATCAATATAAACACAAAACAGTCTGAATAGGAGTAAAAGCCAAAAACAAACAGAACATGATATAAATATAGAGACAATCAGACCGAGGTATCAATACAAAACGGTAAGGATAATATATTAAAAAAGACAGATCGAAACAAAAAAACTTTCCGTTATCGGCATATCATTCACTTAAGTATCTGAAATTCCATTTACTATGAACTCATTAACTTTTTGGGTTTCATTTTGAAATTTGCTCCACTATAAAAATTTCTTCAAACATTTTAGATTCATAATAACTGCTCCAGGAAGAAAGGTCTGAAGATATTCCAGATCGAATAGCGTTCAGTGCTCTTTATGTTCAACAAACGACCTGCAGCAACATAAAATTAATGGAAACCATATTAAACTATGTTTATTTGTATTACCTCTGATGTTTTTCTGGATAGTATTTTCCTGCATCACTTCATCTCAGTTTGCCATTATTTTGAAGATTGTAGTTATTCAGAACTTTGATGATTATATTGATGTGAAGCCCAGTTTTGAATTTTGCCTTTGTCAAATGTTCAAGTGTCTTTTCCTCGGTTTTGACAACTTCAACTTTCAAAATTGAACAGGGCTTGGTTGCCTTTACGTCCAAGAAATTACTTATAGCAATATATCAATGGTACCTGTCTTCTAAGTATGCTTATTTCACTTATCTCTGATGTCTTTCTCTATTGTATATGTCTTTATGCATTACTTCATCTTAAATCTTTCATTAATCTTTGCGAATACAAAGCAAAACAACTTCAATTTTATATAGGTTATGTCATAAACAGTCGTCAATTTGATCTTCTTCTTTCTTCGACTTTTACTTGGCTCTTGGTAACTTTCACCTATTCTATGGAGGAATACGGCATAGGCTCAGCTTTCGAGCATTCCAACCAGACTCTTTCAGTGCTCTTTGTGTCCAACAAATGACCTGCAGCAACATAAAATTAATGGAAACCATATTAAACTATGTTTATTTGTATTACCTCTGATGTCTTTCTCGATGGTATTTTCCTGCATCACTTCATCTCAGTTTGCCATTATTTTGAAGATCGTGGTTGTTCAGAACTTTGATGATTAAATTGATGTGAAGCCCAGTTTTGAATTTTGCCTTTGTCAAATGTTCAAGTATCTCTTTTTGTAGGTCATATTGAACACTTACAATTTTTTCCCTCGGTTCTGACAACTACTTTCAAAATAGAACAGGGCTTGGTTGTCTTTACGTCCAAGAAATTACTTATAGCAATATATCAATGATACCTGACTCTAAGTATGTTTATTTCACTTATCTCTGATGTCTTTCTCGATTGTATATGTCTTTATGCATCACTTCATCTTACATTGCTATCATCTTAAATCTTTCATTCATCTTTGCGAATACAAACAAAGATGATTTATATACATATATTCTATACTTGGTCTATGATACAAAGCAAAACAACTTCAATTTTATATAGGTTATGTCATAAACAGTCGTCAATTTGATCTTCTTTTACTTGGCTCTTGGTAACTTTTATCTACTCTATCGTGGAATACGGAATGGGCTCAGTTTTCAAGCATTCTACCCAGACTGTTGTCGGAATTTGTCAATTTGAAAATCAATAATGTTTATATCGAAACGGTAACTCTGTCTTTAACACGACCTTAGTAGCTAAGACCATTTCGGCAGGCTTCCAAATCTTTTCCAGATCACACCAAATTCTTGAAATGGTTTGATTTCATCAACCAGTTAATATGACGTTTTGCCACAACTTACCGGGTCGTTTTCGAAGTTTCGAACGTGATTTTCGATATTCACACGTGACAGGTTAGTTTGAAGTTTTTCAATAAAAAACAAAGGTAAATCGAGGGTTTGCCTGAGGGCAACGTGGGTACGACCGTAAAATTGTTTATAACGCAAGGTTAGTTGGAGTAAAGTTACGTGGAGGACGGAAATACATGAAATTGTTATTACATTATTACATACAAGATATAAATTGAAAGGTATCTTTAGGTTAGGTATATATATATATATATATATATATATATATATATATATATATATATATATATATATATATATATATATATATATATTCATAATATTATTTTGAGTGCCAAATGAACTTTTTCGGTCGTCTAGACGCCCACCGTGCCTGTATTTTTAGGGCGCCTGAGCATTTTAGGCGCCAAGTTGACGACAGCATTTTCAGTTGCTAGGTAATTCAAGACGACGGATGATGGAACGTTCAAAGAGCTTAGTCGTTTGAGGATTCTAGGAACTCTGACGCCGGGAGAGTCGGAGTGCCCAGTTGTTTGAAGCGCAAGGTCGGTATTGGGCACTAGGTGTTCAAGGCGCCTGGACGTTCGGAGGGTCTGAGGGATCGAGGCGCAGGGTGGTTCGAAGGGTCCGAGTTTTAGGCGCAAGACAGTTTCGGGCGCTTGAGCGTTTATAACAAGGTAGTTTTGGGTGCAAGGTGGTTTGCGTCGCGTGGATGTTCGGATGCAAGATAGTTCTGGACGTTTGAAGGCGTAAGATAGTTCAGGGAGTTTATGCGCGAGGTATTTCGGGGCGCGTAGGCGATTGGGGATGAGAGGTACAACTGCCTGCCTAGGCGTTTAAATTGCAAGATAGAGCTGCCCGCCTAGGCGTTTGATATACAAGGTAGATCTTTCTGCCTAGGCGTTTAATATACAAGGTAGATCTGCCCGCCTAGGCGTTTGATATACAAGGTAGATCTGCCCGCCTAGGCGTTTTGGGTGCAAGGTAGATCTGCCCGTCTACGCTTTTGATATACAAGGTAGATCTGCCCGGCTAGGCGTTTGATATACAAGGTAGATCTGCACGGCTAGGCGTTTGATATACAAGGTAGATCTGCCCGGCTAGGCGTTTGATATACAAGGTAGATCTGCCCGGCTAGGAGTTTGATATACAAGGTAGATCTGCCCGGCTAGGCGTTTGATATACAAGGTAGATCTGCCCGCCTGCTAGTGTATATATACTAAACGCGTAAGGCACTTTTCCGTCAAAATGGAGGGGATGGAATTTGGTTGAACCGGGACGGGATTTTCGAATAGCTCTCGAGCGGGGGGCGGAGGCCGGTCCGAGTAATTTTTTTACGAAACTAGGTAGTCGGTCGAAGGCGCGTGCGAAATCGGGAGGCCGCGGGACCCCGAACGGCGGAGATACGAATTTTCGAAAATTTTCGCGATATCGCCAGATCTCGAAAACGGAAAGAGTCGAGTGCCGGATTCCTTCGGTATCGGTAAATTTCGTCTTTCGGAAGACGATTCGTACCGCGATAATCTCGAAATTCACAGAAAAACCTTTCGAAAACGCCGGAAAGAAAAAGGTCCACGATTTTCTCGAAACGGCAGGGAGGAAATTACCCAAACGGGTAGGCTATACAAATTTTTCCTTCGCCTAATCGGTCCCGCACTTTTACCGAACGAAGCGTTTGTCTTTCCCATCTTGCTTTTCGAAATTTTTATCGCGTATTTTCCACGGAAAACCTTATAAATCCGCGTCAGAAAAGAGGTCCGTTTTCAGACGCGGAAGATATTTCCACATTTTCGAAAAACGGACACGCCCATCGAAAGTCGTCGCCGAAAACGCTTCGGTTCGAGGTTTAAAACTATCGGCAAAGAGAAATACCACGAAATCCGAGAAGAAAGACGAAATTTTATTCTCACGTCTTTCTTTTTCGCGAAAAGGGCTTTCCAGTATTTTTAATTAATTCCGGAAAAACGACAAATTTGCTCGATACCCCTGCCGTCCTCATTTCCTTTTCCACCAATAGAAAACGAAACACGTCGAGAACACGACGATTACCGAGCGTCGACGTTGACGTTGACGTTTCTCAAACTCAAATTCTAGGGTTTGGATCGTGGAATAACATCTTATTTAAGAAATATATCAATCATCTCATCAATAAAGGTACATCGAAATCATCTCGAAACCTATCCGGTTACGTAGAACGTAAAAGGTTTCGATTCGATCGCGAGAAAAACGTCGTATTTGGAACGAATAGGGGAGAACTCCTTCGAAACGTAAGTAAACATTACGTATTTGGTTCGTTTTTGCACGAAAATTCATATATTCTCACGAAACAAACGTTTCAAACGATGCGTTAATTCGTCTAAATTTTCATTTACGTCGTATTTTTACCTATTTACTGGATTAAAATACGTATTTTCTTCTATTTCCATGCACACAGCGTTCGTGACGAAAGTTGAAGTAGGTTGTTTACATTCCAGTCAGTCGGCTATATTGTCCGACGTTCTCGAAAGGACGCTTGAAAACGAAAATGAACTTCGAAACTGGATTTGTACATTGTATTTTCGCTACGAGTGAAGGCCTATTGTTATTACCTACGATACCAATTCCAGCGATATAAACCATCCGTATTTTCCAATGTTATTAGAATAATAAGCTACTCGAAAAGTAAGTATTTACAGCACGATCTTTTCGTCAATAATAACACGAAAATTTTCAGCTCATTCCACTAAGTAGAACGGAGAAATGTGCAATACAGAACGGAACAAGTTTTAATATGCACGCGAAACTGAATATATCAAGAGGTTAAGCCAACCGAGAATATAATTTGGTATCTGAAGGTACGTTATTTGTCGTTTTCTCCGAAGACGAATCATCTCGATATTCTCAATGAAATCAGTAATGTACAGCTTATCGAAGGCAATCTAACGAATACCTAATGTGGTTTTTTTCAGGCTAAAGTGTTCACAAGTGCAAGGTCAAAAAACTTTTTTTGTGGTAACAGGCTCTATTTTGAAGGTAGAAGAGTGCACGGGTCTAAGAAAAACAATGAACAGAAAGCAGCTTTTAAGTCCTAACATTACATAAATGAAATTGGTTATTCAAAAGATGCAATAGTAACAGAACCAGATGTATCCTGTTGGCCTTTATATTGTAATACGATAATATTGAATAGTACTCAGCAATATATCAGGTTGGTACATTCTTTTTTTCTCACAATTACATATCAACTCTCTAATGCATGTAGTAATCGTAGCAAACCATTAGTCTAACATTATGAATATTTTGCAGATATATATGAGCTATGTTTATCGAAACCTCACTAACATCTATGCAACAGTCTTACTGCTGTTTCTTGATGAGTGGAATAAATTTCAACAACTTAATTTTCGAGCAGGAGGAATGGGCCTATTTTATATTAAGGTTAGTAGGGTTTTGTTTTTTATGAAAGTGAGAAGAATATGCTTGATAATAGGTGCTCATTGAGATACGTTATGACTCTTACATTACTCATTGGTTTTAATTTTTCACAGCAACAATTTCTGAGGAGAGATTTGATATTTACCAAGAAAATTTGTTGAACACATTTCATCGTACAAAAATGCAACGTTTATCCTTTCAAGATGAGATAAAATTTTGTCAAGGAATGAAAACTTAACGGGTAAGCGATGAAGTATGTACCTCAATTGAATTTGAAATGTTGGTAGTAGTATTGGCTTTATTTATTTTCACATTGTACAAGCATTGATAAAAATATGTGTTTATTCATCTTGAAACTGTTTCGTAATTGTCACGAGGTGAGAATTTCGTGCATGTTTAAGACTAAATTTCTTATTCAACATTTCTCAATTTTAACTCTATCTCGCAACACCGATAATGAAACTTGAAATGCTCTGAATGTTGGGAGATAATTATTGTATCCATCAATTACAGATTCAAGAATTATCTCTTCGACACTGATATAAGAAAGAAAAATCATGTTAAATTTTCCTCAGAATAATTCTTCTGCTTTCAAAATAAAATTTTAATTTTTTCAGATTTTTGGCAGCTCTTTAATAGTTCAATAACAGAGAAACCTATGGTACGAGACCAGAAAATGAAATTTGGGATTTCCAGAACAAAGAGCAAATATTCAGCCATTTCGGAGGCACTTTTTTTGCATATACCTGTACATCTTATATCAGTTTTAATATAAATTTCTAATGAATATTTTCTCGATTGGAAGTTGTGTCAAGCATTTTGATGTAGTATGTGAATTCTTTCACAATAAATTTTTCTGTATATTTCAATATCAATTTGAAATAAATTTTTAACCTTTCATCTGTTTTTCTTGCTTCTGTAAAGAATGTAGTTGGTTGTTTCTCTGAAAAAATTTCTTGAATTTGTTATCCATATTCATCTTCCATGTCATGTATACTAACAAAGTCTATGTATTCAGAACTCTCAAAATAAGATATCTATTATCACATAGTTCTTGAATTCTTGATATAATTAATTAATATATTCTTTATTAGTCATCAATATACAAGTTGAGAGAATTCATGACAAGTCACTCAAAAATCGACATTAATAGATTTGAACTTGAATTGAGACAAACACTGTGTGTATACACTAACTACATCCGAACAAAATGGCAAACATACATCAATATAAACACAACATAGTCAGAATAGGGGTTAAAGCCAGAAACAATCAGAACATGGTATAAATATAGAGACAATCAGACCGAGGTATCAATACAAAACGGTAAGGATAATATATTAAAAAGACAGTTCCAGACATAAAACTTTCCATTATCCGCATATCATTCACTTAAAGTATCTAAAATTCTTATTACTCTGAACTCATTCACTTTTTGGGTTTCATTTTGAAATTTGCTTCACTATGAAAATTTCTTTAAACATTTAAGATTCAAAATAACTGCTCCAGGAAGAAAGGTCTATAGACATTCCAGATCGAATAGCGTTCAGTGCTCTTTGTGTTCAACAAACGACCTGCAGCAACATAAAATTAATGGAAACCATATTAAACTATGTTTATTTGTATTACCTCTGATGTCTTTCTCGATGGTATTTTCCTGCATCACTTCATCTCAGTTTGCCATTATTTTGAAGATTGTAGTTATTCAGAACTTTGATGATTAAATTGATGTGATGCCCAGTTTTGAATTTTGCCTTTGTCAAATGTTCAAGTGTCTATTTTGGTAGTTCATATTGAACACTTACAATTCTTTCCCTCGGTTCTGACAACTTCAACTTTCAAAATTGAACAGGGCTTGGTTGTCTTTACGTCCAAGAAATTACTTATTGCAATATATCAATGGTACCTGTCTTCTAAGTATGCTCATTTCACTTATCTCTGATGTCTTTCTCTATTGTATATGTCTTTATGCATTACTTCATCTTATATCTTTCATTAATCTTTGCGAATACAAAGCAAAACAACTTCAATTTTATATAGGTTATGTCATAAACAGTCGTCAATTTGATCTTCTTCTTTCTTCGACTTTTATTTGGCTCTTGGTAACTTTTACCTAATCTATGGAGGAATACGGAATGGGCTCAGCTTTCGAGCATTTCACCCAGACTCTGTTGTCGGAATTTGTCAATTTGAAATTCAATAATGCTTACATCGAAACGGTAACTCCGTCTTTAACACGACCTTAGTAGCTAAGACCATTTCGGCAGGCTTCCAAATCATTTCCAGATCACACCAAATTCTTGAAATGGTTTGATTTCATCAACCAGTTAATATGACGTTTGGCCACAACTTATCGGGTCGTTTTAGAAGTTTCGAACGTGATTTTCGACATTCACACGTGACAGGTTAGTTTGAAGTTTTTCAATAGAAAACAAAGGTAAATCGAGGATTTGCCTGAGGGCAACCTGGGTACGAGCGTAAAATTGTTTATAACGCAAGGTTAGTTGGAGTAAAGTTACATGAAATTGTTATTCCGAACTCCCCTGATTCAATCCTTTGCTTTATATTTATACTATTCGATCAATGATCAGTTATGAAAGAGACTTCTATCCTCGATACAAGTTGAGGTACATCCCATCCGGAAATTACCGATCGAGTTACATCCATTACAGAGATAGTAAAGCATAAGTAACTTATTGTCGATGCATTCATAGCCCACGAACTGTAAAGATGATAATGTGTTGCGTCGGTCTATTCTATTTTAAAGTTTTCCTTTAGAATTATTTAAAGAGATAACAAAAATGTCAGCATTTCTTATTAAAGATATTTTACACGATTGAGTTCCCAAATAAGTTCGTGTAAAAGTTTTTGAAATTGTGCCAAGAAACTCACAACATTTTAGACGGGTATAATTCCAAAGCCCTTTGAAGAAAGCCTTCGCGTAGTATATAAAATTAAAATCCATAAAGGCACCCATCACACACACACACCCTACTCTGAGTGTATTTGGGCAGAATTAATAAATTATTTTGTGATATTGAACATATTGAAATTGCATAAATTTATGCATTTGAACACATCTACACACAAACACACAAATATAACTATTATTATATTATATTGAATTAATAATGACTGAAGACGAACCAAAGCTTACCAAAAAAAGTCCAAAGAAAAATGTTATATCATTCATTATGAGCGATATGTTATATTACATAGAAGATATAAATTGAAAGGTATTTTTATATATATATATATATATATATATATATATATATATATATATATATATATATATATATATATATATATATATATATATATATATATATATAAATTCATAATATTATTATAATATTTTGGGTGCCAAATGAACTTTTTCTGTCGTCTAGCGTTTATAACAAGGTAGTTCTGGGTGCAAGGTGGTTTGCATCATGTGGATGTTCGGACGCAAGATAGTTCTGGACGTTTGAAGGCGTAAAATATTTCAGGGAGTTTATGCGCGAGGTATTACGGGGCGCGTAGGCGTTTGGGGATGAGAGGTACATCTGCCTGCCTAGGCGTTTAAATTGCAAGGTAGATCTGCCCAGATCTGCCCACCTAGGCGTTTTGGGTGCAAGATAGATCTGCCCGCCTAAGCGTTTGATATACAAGGTAGATCTTCCCGCCTAGGCGTTTAATATACAAGGTAGATCTGCCCGCCTGGGCGTTTGATATACAAGGTAGATCTGCCCGCCTAGGCGTTTTGGGTGCAAGGTAGATCTGCCCGTCTGGGCGTTTGATATACAAGGTAGATCTGGCCGGCTAGGCGTTTGATATACAAGGTAGATCTGCCCGCCTGCTAGTGTATATATACTAAACGCGTAAGGCACTTTTCCGTCAAAATGGAGGGGATGGAATTTGGTTGAACCGGGACGGGGATTTTTCGAATAGCTCTCGAGCGGGGGGCGGAGGCCGGTCCGAGTAATTTTTTTACGAAACTAGGTAGTCGGTCGAAGGCGCGTGCGAAATCGGGAGGCCGCGGGACCCCGAACGGCGGAGATACGAATTTTCGAAAATTTTCGCGATATCGCCAGATCTCGAAAACGGAAAGAGTCGAGTGCCGGATTCCTTCGGTATCGGTAAATTTCGTCTTTCGGAAGACGATTCGTACCGCGATAATCTCGAAATTCACAGAAAAACCTTTCGAAAACGCCGAAAAGAAAAAGGTCCACGATTTTCTCGAAACGGCAGGGAGGAAATTACCCAAACGGGTAGGCTATACAAATTTTTTCCTTCGCCTAATCGGTCCCGCACTTTTTACCGAACGAAGCGTTCGTCTTTCCCATCTTGCTTTTCGAAATTTTTATCGCGTATTTTCCACGGAAAACCTTATAAATCCGCGTCAGAAAAGAGGTCCGTTTTCAGACGCGGAAGATATTTCCACATTTTCGAAAAAACGGACACGCCCATCGAAAGTCGTCGCCGAAAACGCTTCGGTTCGAGGTTTAAAACTATCGACAAAAGAGGGGAAATACCACGAAATCCGAGAAGAAAGACGAAATTTTATTCTCACGTCTTTCTTTTTGCGAAAAGGGCTTTCCAGTATTTTTAATTAATTCCGGAAAAACGACAAATTTGCTCGATACCCCTGCCGTCCTCATTTCCTTTTCCACCAATAGAAAACGAAACACGTCGGGAACACGACGATTACCGAGCGTCGACGTTGACGTTGACGTTTCTCAAACTCAAATTCTAGGGTTTGGATCGTGGAATAACATCTTATTTAAGAAATATATCAATCATCTCATCAATAAAGGTACATCGAAATCATCTCGAAACCTATCCGGTTACGTAGAACGTAAAAGGTTTCGATTCGATCGCGAGAAAAACGTCGTATTTGGAACGAATAGGGGAGAACTCCTTCGAAACGTAAGTAAACATTACGTATTTGGTTCGTTTTTGCACGAAAATTTATATATTCTCACGAAACAAACGTTTCAAACGATGCGTTAATTCGTCTAAATTTTCATTTACGTCGTATTTCTACCTATTTACTGGATTAAAATACGTATTTTCTTCTATTTCCATGCACACAGCGTTCGTGACGAAAGTTGAAGTAGGTTGTTTACATTCCAGTCAGTCGGCTATATTGTCCGACGTTCTCGAAAGGACGCTTGAAAACGAAAATGAACTTCGAAAATGGATTTGTACATTGTATTTTCGCTACGAGTGAAGGCCTATTGTTATTACCTACGATACCAATTCCAGCGATATAAACCATCCGTATTTTCCAATGTTATTAGAATAATAAGCTACTCGAAAAGTAAGTATTTACAGCAGGATCTTTTTCGTCAATAATAACACGAAAATTTTCAGCTCATTCCACTAAGTAGAACGGAGAAATGTGCAATACAGAACGGAACAAGTTTTAATATGCACGCGAAACTGAATATATCAAGAGGTTAAGCCAACCGAGAATATAATTTGGTACCTGAAGGTACGTTATTTGTCGTTTTCTCCGAAGACGAATCATCTCGATATTCTCAATGAAATCAGTAATGTACAGCTTATCGAAGGCAATCTAACGAATACCTAATGTTGTTTTTTTCAGGCTAAAGTGTTCACAAGTGCAAGGTCAAAAAACTTTTTTTTGTGGTAACAGGCTCTATTTTGAAGGTAGAAGAGTGCACGGGTCTAAGAAAAACAATGAACAGAAAGCAGCTTTCAAGTCCTAACATTACATAAATGAAATTGGTTATTCAAAAGATGCAATAGTAACAGAACCAGATGTATCCTGTTGGCCTTTATATTGTAATACGATAATATTGAATAGTACTCAGCAATATATCAGGTTGGTACATTCTTTTTTCTCACAATTACATATCAACTCTCTAATGCATGTAGTAATCGTAGCAAACCATTAGTCTAACATTATGAATATTTTGCAGATATATATGAGCTATGTTTATCGAAACCTCACTAACATCTATGCAACAGTCTTACTGCTGTTTCTTGATGAGTGGAATAAATTTCAACAACTTAATTTTCGAGCAGGAGGAATGGGCCTATTTTATATTAAGGTTAGTAAGGTTTTGTTTTTATGAAAGTGAGAAGAATATGCTTGATAATAAGTGCTCATTGAGATATGTTATGACTCTTACATTACTCATTGGTTTTAATTTTTCACAGCAACAATTTCTGAGGAGAGATTTGATATTTACCAAGAAAATTTGTTGAACACATTTCATCGTACAAAAATGCAACGTTTATCATTTCAAGATGAGATAAAATTTTGTCAAGGAATGAAAACTTAACGGGTAAGCGATGAAGTATGTACCTCAATTGAATTTGAAATGTTGGTAGTAGTATTGGCTTTATTTTTTTCACATTGTACAAGCATTGATAAAATATGTGTTTATTCATCTTGAAACTGTTTCGTAATTGTCACGAGGTGAGAATTTCGTGCATGTTTAAGACTAAATTTCTTATTCAACATTTCTCAATTTTAACTCTATCTCGCAACACCGATAATGAAACTTGAAATGCTCTGAATGTTGGGAGATAATTATTGTATCCATCAATTACAGATTCAAGAATTATCTCTTCGACACTGATATAAGAAAGAGAAATCATGTTAAATTTTCCTCAGAATAATTCTTTTGCTTTCAAAATAAAATTTTAATTTTTTTCAGATTTTTGGCAGCTCTTTAATAGTTCAATAACAGAGAAACCTATGGTACGAGACCAGAAAATGAAATTTGGGATTTCCAGAACAAAGAGCAAATATTCAGCCATTTCGGAGGTACTTTTTTTGCATATACCTGTACATCATATATCAGTTTTAATATAAATTTCTAATGAATATCTTCTCAATTGGAAGTTGTGTCAAGCATTTTGATGTATGTTAATTCTTTCACAATAAATTTTTCTGTATATTTCAATATCAATTTGAAATAAATTTTTAACCTTTCATCTGTTTTTCTTGCTTCTGTAAAGAATGTAGTTGGTTGTTTCTTTGAAAAATTTCTTGAATTTGTTATCCATATTCATCTTCCATGTCATGTATACTAACAAAGTCTATGTATTCAGAACTCTCAAAATAAGATATCTATCATCACATAGTTCTTGAATTCTTGATATAATTAATTAATATATTCTTTATTAGTCATCAATATACAAGTTGAGAGAATTCATGACAAGTCACTCAAAAAATCGACATTAATAGATTTGAACTTGAATTGAGACAAACACTGTGTATACACTAACTACATCCGAATAAAATGGCAAACATACATCAATATAAACACAAAATAGTCAGAATAGGAGTAAAAGCCAGAAACAATCAGAACATGGTATAAATATAGAGACAATCAGACCGAGGTATCAATACAAAACGGTAAGGATAATATATTAAAAAGACAGTTCTAGACATAAAAACTTTCCATTATCGGCACATCATTTTGGGTTTCATTTTGAAATTTGCTTCACTATGAAAATTTCTTCAAACATTTAAGATTCAAAATAACTGCTCCAGGAAGAAAGGTCTAAAGACATTCCAGATCGAATAGCGTTCAGTGCTCTTTGTGTTCAACAAACGACCTGCAGCAACGTAAAATTAATGGAAACCATATTAAACTATGTTTCTTTGTATTACCTCTGATGTCTTTCTCGATGGTATTTTCCTGCATCACTTCATCTCAGTTTGCCATTATTTTGAAGATTGTAGTTATTCAGAACTTTGATGATTAAATTGATGTGATGCCCAGTTTTGAATTTTGCCTTTGTCAAATGTTCAAGTGTCTTTCCTTCGGTTCTGACAACTTCTACTTTCAAAATTGAACAGGGCTTGGTTGTCTTTACGTCCAAGAAATTACTCATAGCAATATATCAATGGTACCTGTCTTCTAAGTATGCTTATTTCACTTATCTCTGATGTCTTTCTCTATTGTATATGTCTTTATGCATTACTTCATCTTAAATCTTTCATTAATCTTTGCGAATACAAAGCAAAACAACTTCAATTTTATATAGGTTATGTCATAAACAGTCGTCAATTTGATCTTCTTCTTTCTTCGACTTTTACTTGGCTCTAGGTAACATTACCTACTCTATGGAGGAATACGGAATAGGCTCAGCTTTCGAGCATTCCACCCAGACTCTGTTGTCGGAATTTGTCAATTTGAAATTCAATAATGCTTACATCGAAACGGTAACTCCGTCTTTAACACGACCTTAGTAGCTAAGACCATTTCGGCAGGCTTCCAAATCATTTCCAGATCACACCAAATTCTTGAAATGGTTTGACTTCATCAACCAGTTAATATGACGTTTGGCCACAACTTATCGGGTCGTTTTCGAAGTTTCGAACGTGATTTTCGACATTCACACGTGACAGGTTAGTTTGAAGTTTTTCAATAGAAAACAAAGGTAAATCGAGGGTTTGCCTGAGGGCAACCTGGGTACGAGCGTAAAATTGTTTATAACGCAAGGTTAGTTGGAGTAAAGTTACATGAAATTGTTATTCCGAACTCCCCTGATTCAATCCTTTGCTTTATATTTATACTATTCGATCAATGATCAGTTATAAAAGAGACTTCTATCCTCGATACAAGTTGAGGTACATCCCATCCGGAAATTACCGATCGAGTTACATCCATTACAGAGATAGTACAGCATAAGTAACTTATTGTCGATGCATTCATAGCCCACGAACTGTAAAGATGATAATGTCTTGCGTCGGTCTATTCTATTTTGAAGTTTTCCTTCAGAATTATTTAAAGAGATAACAAAAAAATCCCTGCATTTCTTATTGAAGACATTTTACACGATTGAGTTCCCAAATAAGTTCGTGTGAAAGTTTTTGAAATTATGCCAAGAAACTCACAACATTTTAGACGGGTATAATTCCAAAGCCCTTTGAAGAAAGCCTTCGCGTAGTATATAAAATTAAAATCCATAAAGGCACCCATCACACACACACACCCTACTCTGAGTGTATTTGGGCAGAATTAATAAATTATTTTGTGATATTGAACATATTGAAATTGCATAAATTTATGCATATGAACACATCTACAAACAAACACACAAATATAACTATTATTATATTATATTGAATTAATAATGACTGAAGACGAACCAAAGCTTACCAAAAAAGTATATATATATATATATATATTCATAATATTATTATATTATTTTGAGTGTCAAATGAACTTTTTCTGTCGTCTAGGCGCCCACCGTGCCTGTATTTTCAGGGCGCCTGAGCGCCAAGTTGACGACAGCATTTTCAGTTGCTAGGTAATTCGAGACGACGGATGATGGAACGTTCAAGGAGCTTAGGCGTTTGAGGATTCTAGGAACTCTGACGCCGGGAGAGTCGGAGTGCCCAGTTGTTCGAAGCGCAAGGTTGGTTTTGGACACTAGGTGTTCAAGGCGTCTGGACGTTCAGAGGGTCTGACCGATCGAGGCGCAGGGTGGTTCGAAGGGTCCGAGTTTTAGGCGCAAGACAGTGTGGGGCGCTTGAGCGTTTATAACAAGGTAGTTCTGGGTGCAAGGTGGTTTGCGTCATGTGGATGTTCGGACGCAAGATAGTTCTGGACGTTTGAAGGCGTAAAATATTTCAGGGAGTTTATGCGCGAGGTATTACGGGGCGCGTAGGCGTTTGAGGATGAGAGGTACATCTACCTGCCTAGGCGTTTAAATTGCAAGGTAGATCTGCCCAGATCTGCCCGCCTAGGCGTTTTGGGTGCAAGATAGATCTGCCCGCCTAAGCGTTTGATATACAAGGTAGATCTTCCCGCCTAGGCGTTTAATATACAAGGTAGATCTTTCCGCCTGGGCGTTTGATATACAAGGTAGATCTGTCCGCCTAGGCGTTTTGGGTGCAAGGTAGATCTGCCCGTCTGGGCGTTTGATATACAAGGTAGATCTGCCCGGCTAGGCGTTTGATATACAAGGTAGATCTGCCCGGATAGGCGTTTGATATACAAGGTAGATCTGCCCGCCTGCTAGTATATCTTAAACCCACAAGAGGCACTGCTCTATGCAAGTCGATCTGCGTTTTTGTTACGCGGATGATTTTGTTTATACTCCAAATATACCGAGATATTCATTCCTGATTACAACGCAAAAACGGGTCAATTTCTGTTTCAAGGGGGACATCTTTTGGGGTACAAAACTTGCCTAAAATCAACCCCCTAAGCGGGGGTTGCAATCCTTGAACATTATGAATAGGGGAAATGGGTCGAGTGATGAACCAAAAGGAAGGTGGTATCTTTGTCTACATCGCCTTGAACGAATTTCAATGCTTAATTGAAAACTGTAAAAGATAAAGGGTGAAAGATAGGAAATACTATTTCCCTGAGACCTTTCAAGTTTCAGTGAAGTAAAATGGAACAGATCCACGCTGATTAATGGCAGTCATCATCAAGTACCATCTTCATCTCGAATTTCAACCCCTAGAGCACAGGTGACCACCCTTGAAAATTTGGAAGAGGGTAGATGGGTCGAGTGATACCTCGAAAGAAAGGTATTATCTTTGCCTGCATCCGCGTGAACGAATTTTTGTTTTTGATTGAAAACTGTAGAAGATACAGAGTGAGCTACTAAAAAATTGAGGAGACTATCTATCGCCCTGAGCTATTCAAGTATTAGTGCAAAAAAAATGGAACAGATTCATTTCAGATCAAAGGCTGCCATCTTTCGAAACACTATTCAAATCTCAAATTCCAACTGTTCCATTTTTTTGCACTGATACTAGAATAGCTCAGGGCGATAGATAGTCTCCTCTATTTTTCAGTAGCTCACTCTGTATCTTCTACAGTTTTCAATTAAAAATTAAAATTCATTCACGGGGGTGCAGACAAAGATAGTACTTTTCTTTCGAGGTATCACTCAACCCATCTATCCACATTCAAATTTTCAAGGGTTGTCACCCCTGCTCTAGGGGCTGAAATTCTAGATGAGGATGGTACTTAATGATGACTGCCATTGATCAGCATGGATCTGTTCCATTTCACTTCACTGCAACTTGAATAGTCTCAGGGAAATAGTCTTCTCTACCTCTGAGTTGCTCACCCTGTATATTTCCCAGTTTCCAATTGAAAATTGAAATTCATTCAAGGCGATGTAGACAAAGATACCACCTTTCTTTTGAGTCATCACTCGACCCACCATCTCTATTCGAAATGTTCAAGGATTGCAACCCCCGCTTAGGGGGTTGATATTTCAGGCAAGTTTTGTACCAAAAAAGATGTCCCCCTTGAAACAAAAATTGATTTATTTTTGCATTTTGATCAGAAATGAATATCTTGGTAGATATAGCTTCTGTTTAGTCTTCGTTGAAGCACCCTATATAATAACGCATACAGATAGTGTGAACGGTTCTGTGGATGGGGGGTTATTATCATTTCAAAGTAAAAGTACTGGAAGCAATCATAGGGACATGGATGCGAATGTTTTTGAAGAATATTTTGAAGAGTTGATGGATTTGATTCCACTAGGATATATTATAGTAATGGATAATGCAAGCAACCATTCGCGACATATTGAATTAACGTCAACATCTTCTTGGTGTAAAGCAAACATCATCAGAAGGCTTACGGGTGAAAAAATTTCTAAGGAAGAAAATAATTTGAAAAAAGAATTAATATCAATTGTAAATTTACATAAAAATAATACGAAGAAAGTTTGACGAAACGAAAAAATGCGAGAAGTTAGTATACTCAGCCTTCCACTACACCACTGCCAATTTAATCCGACTTAACTAATATGGGCACAGGTAAAGGGCGAAGTGGCTAGGAGCAACACACGTTTTAGACGTAATTCATCGAACTTAATTTCAATAGTGCAATAAAAAGTGTTACATCCCAAAACTAAAAATATTGTATAAACCACATCATTAAATAAGAAAATAAAATGTGGGAACTGGATCATATTAAGGATGCCATGATAGATTCTGTTATAGTGAATTTAGGTAAGTGTAGAAAGAAATTGACTTTAGAACTCTATGTCTTATAGTCATGAAATTATTTATAAACATTGTTTAACATTCTATTAGGTAATGTTAAAACTCATGTGGAAAATTTAGCTCATAATAATTTAATTATAATGAAATAAATGTTCATTTCCATAATTAACTAGAATTATTGTGTTATTTATGAAATATCATAAACATTGCATTTAATTATAATAGATTCTAAAGTATGGAATTAAGCGTAAGTTGAGTATGCATGGAATTCATGAAACAATTATTTTTGGTAAACGTAACGATCTATATATTCGCATTGAATTATTATCGTTTTTGAATACAATAGTGTTCAATTGATTTAATTTTATTTTCAAAAAGAACCCAAAAACACATATTCTTCTATGTTATTGACTACAAATTTTAGACGTATGAATCAAACATGTTATTTAAATCGAGGATAGAAATATTCGCAAGCAACATTAAAGACAGAGAAGATCGTAGTCAAGTAGTTGGGTTCTTCCTGGAGATTTGTACGTGGGTTTCTATCAAATATTCGGCAACAAATTGTTGCCTGCTTCAAGACAAAATCAAAGAAACTACTTTTATTTTTGAATTTCCCACGTACCACATTTCTGAGGGATTTCATACTTAATGAGCTCTTATTACTCTTCACTAAATAGACTACAGGATGTTGTGGACTAGACAGAGCTATAGAGGGTTAATAAATTATCGAACAATTCTCTCTTATAAAATAGCTGAAAATGCATTGATCTATTCAAGAAACACACTGTAGAATCCACTTTTCTACGATAATGGCATATCGTTATATTTGAATGGTATAATATAATTGGTACAAGCAACGTACTAATTAATTAAATATTTTGTTTACTCAGGTAATGATGATCATCGTATTATCCAAGATGTTATGTTTGTTCACTTAACAACCAGTAAACCGCTGATATAATCTGACTGTGACAACCCCCGTGAAACATTCGAACCTGTCTCTCCAAATTTGAACATCCAGGTCAGTAAATTGCTCGTCGTGAACGATTCAACCGCAAAATTCTGAATCACAGAAAAACTGTCGAGAAATCTTGTAGCGGAACGATATACTCGAATGGGTTCGTTGTCTTCGATACAAAACAAGAGGAAATGAGACGATTCTCCTTCCACGGATAAATTTAAATAACAAGGGTGACTCATCGATTACACCATGCTGTTGTCTGCTGTGTATTTTCCTCTGCAAAATTAAATTGTTTTGCTTGCCTTTTGTTTGAATGTGAGTGTCAGACTATATTAGATTTTAAATGTATTGTTTCAGACGCCTACTACGGATAATGAAGTTATTTTCTTTCGCTCTCATGAGATTTCGTGTTCATACAGTATAATCCAATTTATTTGGGTCATGACCGTGCCAGAAGTGAACCCTACAGCTGATAAGAATCGCATAGACGTCTGGTTTTTGTATGAATAGAATCTAAGGGAAACTGATAACAAATTTAGAGAATCTACAAACAAAAACGGTGACTCGTGTAGAGTTTGAACTCTCTTGTTTCTGACAAAAATATCTACAAAATCTCTGTTAATGTAAAATTCAATTTAAAAACAAAAGTTCTCGCATTTTATTATTATTATTATAATTTAGGTTAGATTAGTTAGTAAGTTGAGTTAATTAATTAGTTAGTTTAGTTAAGCTAAATTTTTTTTAGTATAATTACAATTACAGATGTTTTAAACTTCTATATGATTAAAGTCGTAAGGCCTTTTTGGTAAAAATCCGAGGGGATAACGGTAGTTTGAACCGGACGAAGAAGTAGCGAAACGGCAAAAAATTGTGTATTTTTCTTCAGAAGAGGAAGGGTCTGAGGTCCGTGCTAAATTCAGAGCCCCTAGGTCGAACAACGGAGCCCTGAGGATTTTTCGAAAAACGAAACGTCGCCGAGAGCGAACGAAAAGTCGAAACGGCGAAATTCCTCCGGAATCGGAAACTTCGGTCTTTTGAGAGGAGAGAGAAACGATCGATCGAGCGAAAATTCCCAAAGAAAGCCCCGAAAAAGCGAAAATAAAAAAGGTCTCCGATTTTTCGCGAGTAGAGGGGATAATTTTGTCGGACTTTTATGTCTATACAAATTTTTTCATCGCGCTCGATCCTTTCTAAACCTGAACAAAGGTCAAGCCTCAAGTTTAGCATGTTGCGCCGCAATAGTTTCATTCCCGTTAAACCACGGGAAAACTGGAAAACCTTCGATTGAACGAGAGGCTATCGGCGGAATTTTGCAAAATTTCGCTCCATTTTCCTCATTTCGAATATCTCTCACGTCCAGAAATTTACGAACGTCGAGCTGTCAAATAATTGGTTTTTTGCATCCGTCCTACTCATACGGGGTTACTGGGAAAATGGTTTCGGGATTCCTACATATCTCGAGATCGGATCCGCGAAGGAGAAACGTTACTTTACGACTTGATTTAAGAATTTGGGACGAATTTTTAGACCTTGATTTTCGAGAAAAAAATTGGAAACACGGGGGCGGAGCCAGTCACCTCTCCTGCCGCCCCTACGATCGCTATTCAATGTCGGAAGTGAGCATTACCAACGTTTAAAATTTAATGCCTATTCTCTTTTGAATGAAAATAGTGAGATGGAAATAGTTAGTAATTTCAGTCTCACCAACATAATTTCGGTACAACCAATATCTAGAATACAGTGCTCTCTCTCTTCTGAGTGACAATATGAGACGGAATGAAATATCGATTACATCTAATCGAATTTAACCTTATTCAATTAGTCTTATATTCGATCTGTCAAATAAGTATTTCCGAATTACATCTGCAGAGTTTGTATCATATGAATATTGAAAGTTATCCACTAAAGGCTATATCTGTATCAAAATATTTCAAACTGGATGCCAATAAGACCGTGCTATTTAAAATTGAATTTTCGTTTCAGTTTATTCAAGAGGAAGTACGTTTCTATTTTACAATTATCCAAATGTAAAAATAAATGGGATTCAATGTGTTTGACATTGTTTGAGTTTGAATCAAAGAGAATAAGATCTCATAACTCTGTGGTTATGTATTTGTGGTATCCAGATGAAGGTTAGATCGGGTAAATGCGGAATATTTTGGTTTGGTTCGAATTATGTGAAGGTGATTGAGTATTGCGTTCGATATCTTGAAGTGCACTTAATGAATTAAGTAGTATGTGGTTACGTTTTAAGTATTAAACAGTATCAATTGCTGCCGGATCTTTTTCGAATAACCCGGGATCTACCTATTTCGAGAGCTCATATAATCACTTGTTGTTTTCAATGAGTTCCTCAGTTTATAATCAGAAGGCCAATAGTTGGATTTCAAAGAAGAAATATATAGTCTACCTTAAGTCGTTTGGGAGTAGCTCATGGCATCGTAATAGTATGCTGAAGAACAGAAGGAACAAGAGAAAATCACACCGTAAGTGGAGATATCTTGGAGTAACTCCAGATAACAGTCACATGAAATAAGCAAGTCCACAACATGATGATGCCTCTACAATGTTGCTACCTTCTGTGTGTACAAAATTTACATTGGAAACAAATAATGAATGACAATTTTCTGTGAGTAAGACATTTGGGTTGATTGATTTTTTCTTTCCAGGCCAAGTGTGACATTCATCATCAAAATGCGCTACAGCGCAGGGTGGGTCTTGGCTAACTTTACAATAGTCCTGCACCTATTGCGATTTTCCATTAGGTTTGGATCAAAGGGGGTATTTAATTTAGACAGATCTGCTTTTATATTATCCCGCCAACGCAACCGTGGACGTGCTGGTGGTCTCCTTTCGTGTAGTATTTTCTCTCAAATTAGCTTCACAAGCCTTTCATTCCCCATCCTCTGGCATGACCTGCCCATCTCAACCGCTTCTTCTTGATTTCTTGGATGATGTTACTGACTCTGTATAGCTCTTTCAGTTCCGCATTAGTTCTTGTACGGTATTGATCTGTAATGGGGTCTTGGTGGAAGATTTTCCGTAGGATCTTACGCTCGAACCGTCTGAGCTTTTCCTCATTGTCTTCAGTTAGTGTCCAGGTTTCACACCCGTAGGTCTTATTATCGATTTATAAACTTTTAGCTTCGCCATTGTAGATAGACCTTCGGATCTCAGAAGCTTCTCCATGTATGCATCGGTTGGCCGATTGGATTTTACCTTTCATATATTATGTCATGGCGTTATCTGCTATTTTTGTAGCTCCAAAGTATTTGAATTGCTCTACTTTTTCGAAATTATAAGGTTCGATCGTTACATTTTGTCCTAGCCTATCTTTACGTCCCTGTCTGTTGAGGCACATGTACTTTGTCTTCTCGTCGTTGATTCTTAAGTGCACCTTTGTTGTTTCTGGTTCTAGTCTATTGAAGATCCTTCAATAGTGGCCACTGCATTTCCAACAAGATCTATATCATCTGCATACGCAAGCAATAGTTTGGGAACCGTAGCTGTGAGAATTTCGACTTTTATTTGTGCTGTTCGTACGGCTTTTTCCAGGACCATATTGAATAGTAAAGAGGACAGTGCATCGCCTTGCTTGCGACAATTTTTGATTCTGAAATCTTCAGAGGTCCTACGTACCAGTAAAACTTTTGCTTTGGTTCCGTCCGTACAAAGTTTTGTCATAGTAATGAGCTTTTTCGGTATAGAGGCCCCGAAATTACGTTTCATGTTTGTGCCCTTATTGTGCTGTCGTAAGCCTGCTGGAAATCCATGAACAGGTTTTGTATGGTTTGGTTGTATTCCCACCCCTTTTCAAGTATTTGCCTTAGCGTAAACGGTTGGTCTATTGTGGATCTACTTTTTCTGAATCCGGTCTGATAATCACTTATAAAATTTTCCACAAAAGCGTCAGCCTATCCAGTAGGATATTTGACACAATTTTGTAGGCCGAACTGAACAATGAGATTTCTCTATAATTGGTTCCTGCTCCTTTCCTGTGAATTTGGATGATAATGCTTTCTTGTCGCTTAGTTGGTATGCTTTCTTTCTCCCATATACGTTTAATCATTTATTGCAGCTAGGAGTGCAGGGCATGGCCTCCGTACTTGAGCAATTCCGCAGGAATGTAGTGTAAGCCCGGAAGTTTCCAGTTCTTCAGCTTGTTTATTGCCCTAACTACTTCTTCAAGGCTAGATTCTTCTACTGGTAGGTATGCAGTAAAGTATGTGCATTCTTTATGTCCCTCTTCATGAGTCACATTCAAGAGCTCCTCAAAGTGCGTTTTCCAAGTCCCAATCACCTCGTCTTCATCGAGAAGTGTGACATTAGTGCGTAATAAAATAATGAAATCATCATAGTCGCAATTGAAGATCATAATTGAAACCAAATTCTAAAATCCTACGTTCGTTCAATAATAAAACATGATATTAATTTTTGGGAGTCACTTGAAATCAATAGATATAAACATTCCAACATATTATTGAATTGACAGGTAGATTTTGACAATAGTTCCTATATATAAGTTTCCGACTGAGTCAGTTATATATCGATTCAGTGAATTGTCTAGGGTAGTTTTACTCACTTTCTATCCAATGCTGTAGGTCATATATTCATTGTGTGTCGTTACGATATAAATATGATAATTTAGTGTATAACAAATTCTCCTTGATTTATGATTTGACTTTCAAACTCCCGATTTATTCAAATTCTGGTTAGAATTTTTTCATTCCTAATTCTTCGGAGGAGGCGATGCCAGTTATGCCATAGCTGTGGCTGCCCAAGATGATTCAATGTGTGTATTCACTCACTTCTTGAAGAGGGCCAAATTGTAGGCTATCGCAATGATGTTCGATGAAAGCGAGTTCCACAGCACATTAGCTCGGTAACAAAAGGAATTTCAACAGAGAAAGATACGTGGCGTAGCTAGTTGGACCGACCGCTGATCCTAGTTTTCCTTATGAACTGAATTCTTTCTAGAACCGAGCCTTCCAGTTTTTCAAAGCATTTAGTATGAAGGTACCAGTAGAAAGGAGAAACATCAACAACCTGCCGTTTTTGACCGATAGGCTGGAGGTCACGTATGATCTCCCGGTGGTAGATGAGATGCATTGCTCTCTTCTGGACACTATCCAATAGATATAATGACGTATGCTTTGTATAGAATCCTAATCTGAGATGACGTGCAGTACTTCACAGCTATGAGAAGAAAACTGAGTTCAGCGCAGAAGCAGATTTGGCAATGATTGATACATGGTTATGCCAGCAAATTCTAGCGTTGACTGTGACGCAGAAGTATTTTTTGTTCTTCTGTGACTAAATTATATGTCATTGCATGATTGAAGGAGGTTTTCCAGCAATGACTAAAGAACGTAGTTCATTGAGTCTTGTTCGCGTTAAAATTAACCAAGTTCAACCGGTCCCGTTCTGATATCTTCTCCAAGTCTGAATTCAGTAACATGCTCTGTTGGTAGCTCTGTCAGTGTGACTCCCCAGCAATCATAGAACGCTGACTAAAAAATGGGAACACCAGCGTACAGGCGTCCAGAAACCCAAATATTCTGCATTCGGTGAAGTGACTAAGATTATTGATATGCATCAGAATAACAGTTAGCGAGAATATGGAGCCTCTGGGGTATTCAGCATCAACCTGAAAATATTCTCTCATTACATCATCAACTATCTCCCGAATCGATCTACTGAAGAGAAAGCTGCTAATCCAACCACGCAATTTCTCGGGAAGTTCATATAGTTCATTTATCAAGGCTGCGTGCCGAATCTGGTCGAAGGCCTTTGAAATCGGTTGTTCTCTCGCAAACTCAAAACATTCCGAAAACGTGTAGCTCTCATACGAAATGTGAAACAGATGATTGAGAACAGGTGGTAGCTCTGGAGTTAATTTCTTCAAAGTAGTTGGTAGTATTCCATCAAGACCCACTGCTTTCTTACAGTTTAGTTCTTGAAGAGAGCGCCTTACCGTGTACACTCTTAATTTGACTGCAGACATATTCGATTGAACATGTGGGATGCTTAGTGGCACTGTGTTTGATGTATCTGAAACAGAATTTTGCGAAAACATTTTTGCAAAGAGATACGCCTTTGCTTCAGGTGATGATAGGATAGATAAAACCCTCGTCTCTGATCAAAGGTGACAAGGAGCAAAAATTGTTGCTGACTCCTTTCGCCATATCAGAATGAGTTCCACTAGTCTACTCTAAGAGTCTATGCTTAATTCTTTCATTGAAGTAAATTTTTGCTTTATCAATTGTTGAGCTATAAATGTTCCTGAAACGTACGTATTCATATTTAGGCTTCTCCTGTTGAATTTTTCTTCCAGTTGTTATAAGCTCACTTTTCAACTGTGAATTTCGTCAGTTTTTAGTGAATCAAAGCCTTTGTGCATATGTTTTTATCGTGTAGTTTGGAATGTAGAGGTCCATGCCTACAAGAACTACTTCAGTGACAGATTAAGTGCAGATATTGATGACAGGATTTAAGAAACACACCTCAGTTGATGTTGTGGACATTAAAGTCTCCCATTATACTCACCTTAGCCAAGTTCAGTGTTGGACTCAACATTAATGTGAGGATCCGAAAACTAGACATCATTAAAGGGAAAAGACGAGAAGAATTCGAGCAGCTGTTCCAAGCTGGTTCGGTTGTAATGCCATATCTTTCTGAAAGGCGTTGAAACTTCATTCTGTGGCTGTACGAAGTTACCACTAGCAGAAAAAAGGTTGTGATTGCAGTTGCATAAGGGTTATGAGGCCTGTAGATCTTACCTAGCCTATAATTTTCACAGGCAAGTTAGGATTCCGTACTATGTTTTGTAGGCTACACATGAATATATCCGGTAGAACGGAGCTTAGTGCACATCCCATCTCGAGCCGATAGGTTGTCCATACATCATTTCATTTAGTCGAAGAAAATCAAGCTGTACGCATACCTCAAAGGAAATATAGATTCAGAATGTAGCAAATGATTATATTGATGATATGATTCTAATGTTCGTGAGCTGATAAACAGTTTATTTAATCATATTTCGTGGTCTTCAATGAAAATAAAGGTCTGAAACATTTTGTTAGTAAACAATTGCCTAAATTTTGTAAACATTTTTATTAAATTATTCAACACTATAAAAATCATTTTATTGGCTGTACTCGTTTTAAGAGGCTGTTTTGGAGGTTGAAACTTCTTCATCGAAAATTTACTGATCTTAAGCAGCCATTCTGATGATCACTAAACTATTCATATTTTCTAGATTATTTGCGGAAAACTGAATGCCTATTCTCTTATACCTAGTCGTTAATTAATTTTTCAATTTTTATATTTTGTGAAACAATTGAATTCTTGTTGATGAACAAGAAAAGAACTGAATTTCTCTTCCCAAAATAAATGAGCTAAGTTTCAGGATACGAATTAGTATAACCTAAACACTCTCTGATTCATCGAATCCAACTTGAAATTGTTCGAGTATCGTATCTGATCAATCTAGTTTAATGAGTTTTCCCAGATGAATCGAGTTGAATACGATGTTATCCTTTAGGTTGTTACAGTAGTTAGATCACGAAACTATTTCGGGAATTGAGCTTGTCAAATCTTTGAACGATGTATGTCGTCCTTGTTGAGAACTATACAATATTGGTAAGGAATTTGAAACCGACTAAATAAACTATTTCTCCCCAAATAATATATGTTGCTATTGAATATATCGAAGAAGTATTTATGGAAAAAAGTTATATACTAATCTGCTTAAGTTATTTTCAACTATACAAAGTGTTCCATTACAGAGATTTGTATTGTTATTGAAAATTTAATTTTATCATTGTTATTGAATGGTAAATAGAAAGCATACTCTATGAATAACTTGATGTTATCATGTCGACCATAAGAAATAAATAAATATTTGACTATATATTGTATAATTTTTCAATGCTTTCAGTTGGTAGAAAAGTCCTTATGGTCCTTATGGTGTATCTTCGAACTCAATATCATCATCTGCTTCATTTGAATGGTTGAACATATTCATTAGTCGAAACAAGGTTATATTTGGTTCATCTAGAAGTCTGTCACCATTTGATGATTACAATATGAGTTGGATCAATATATACCCCTAGTATTCACTATTGTATAACCCCCCATATATATATATATATATATATATATATATATATATATATATATATATATATATATATATATATATATATATATATATATATATATATATATATATATATATATATATATATATATATTTTCAGAGCTATCAACTCCTATGCAGTTCCTATTCTTTTCTTGGAATTATTAAATGGTCTAAAACTGATCTAAATGAATTACAATGTCAAACGAGGAAAATGCTTTGTAAATATCATAAGCACCACCCAAAGTCAGCTGTTCAGAGAGTTACACTACCTAGACATCTTGGAGGTCGTGGATTAATTGATTTGAATAATCTTCATAGTAAACAGATTTTTCATCTACGTTCCCATTTTCATGATAAACAGAGAACGTCTAAATTACATGATATTGTGGTTGCTTCAGATCATAATCTTACACCTCTGAACTTGACAATGCAAAGGGTAGATTTTGATATATTTGATGATAATTTTGAAAAAGAAAGTTGGGATGGTTAGTTTCTGGAGAATTGTTTGCTGAAACAGAAGGCTTGGCAATTGCGATGCAGGATCAGGTTGTTTTCACGAGGAATTATAGAAACACATCATCAAGCAAAATATAGACGATTCTGGCTTGTAGTTGTTTTTGTTCTTCAGAAACAGTTTTTCATATATTATCATCTTGCTCAGTCCTTGCTTCAACAGATTATTCAGAAAGACATAATGCCGTCACTAATATTATTCATTTCAATCTAGGAATTAAACATGACCTAATTCCCAAAAAAATTTACGAATATGAACCTGAGATTATTTGTGAAAATGAGAAATATAAACTTTATTCTGATAAAACAGTCTTATGCAACAGAGCTGTGAAACACAATAGGCCATATCATTCTTACAGATAAACAGAATCGAATAACATATATAATTGATATTGCTATACCCGACACACATAATATACAAAATAAATTCAATAAAAAAATTTCTAAATATATGATGCTTGGCGACGAGATTAAAAAATGTGGAAAATGAAAAATTTTTATTCTACCGATTATTATTTCTACAACCGGTGTTATTCCTAGGAATCTTCACAAAAATATTGAGATTTTGGGTCTGAAGAAAAATTTGTTTGAACAGTTACAGAAGATAACAGTCATCAAATCTTGTAATATTCTTCGTAGGTTTCTTTCCGAAAAAATAATGGAGTAGAGTCATAGGTTTTCTCTTTAGTTTATACTGCTCAAAATCTCATTTCATATTTTATTTATTTGTATATATAAATGTAATATAATCAAATATTGTAATATATTTTTGCAGAAGTAACCTTATCTTTATCTTCGATCATTTTCGAAATATTCGATAATTTGTAAAAATTTTGATGAAAATTCTACAAACCGTATCAAACTCAACAACATGCATCATTATCCGTAGAGAAGTTTTTTTTCTGTAATGATTCAAGTAGTAAAAAATGAAACCTGAAAAAGGTAATTCTTTTGACGAATGTACCAATAAAGATGATTAAAACTTAAACCGAGGTATGCGTTGTCCGGACATATCATATTCTGCATTTTACATAGTGAACTTATCAGTATTCGGTTATTAAACATTGCTAAAAGGAGGTTTGAACCCAATTTTCTCAATTGACTGCCATGAAGTTCTCCAAACAAGTAATGGTTGATATGATTTTTATTCTGGGTGAGTGTGATAGAAATTCTTTGTTGGCAAGTAGAGTTTATGCACAAAGGTTTCCTCATAAGAGGCATCCTGATGCAAGATGCTTTGAAGAATTTCTAATTAGATTTATCGAAACGGCTAATATCGCTTACAAAAAACATGAAAAACCAAAAACTGCTACAGCTGAAGACAACCAGTTATCAGTTTTGTTGACAGTGACAGAGGATCCATTTAAAAGCCAAAGAGAGATTCCTCAGTTAACAGATATAAGTCAAACTTCCTTCCAGAGAATCTTGAAAGTGAATAAATTTCATGCATATCATATACAGCTGCACCAGGAACTGAACAATCATGACTATGAAAATCGAATCAATATTCGCAATTGGGCAAGTGACAAAGTAGCGGAAAATCCAAATATGTTTAGCAGAGTTCTTTTTTCGGACGAGGCACAACTTCCATTATTACGCCACAGAAAATCCACACCTCATGAGACAAGTAGATCACCAGCATCGTTGGTCCTTGAATGTATGGGCCGTTAGTGTAGATAGATATCTTATTGGGCCGCACTTATTCGACGGACACCTCAATAGTGAAATGTATTTAGATTTTCTGCAAAATCATCTACCAATGTGACTTGCCGATGTACCAGAGCATATAATACAAGATTTGTTGTTTCAACAGGATGGAGCACCGGCACATTACTCACATCAAGTTAAGGAGCATTTGAATCATGTATTTCCAAACAAATGGATAGGTGGTCCTGTTAGATGGCCAGCTAGGTCTACGGACCTTACAAGTCTAGAATTTTTCTTGTGGGGTTATATTACGTGCATCGTTTACCAGATCCCTTCTACAACACAGTTGGATATGAAGCAGATAATAGTTGACGCCTTTCAGTCAGTTAATCCGCAAATGTTGTCGAGTATTCAACGGTCTCTCCTCAGAAGGATTGAGTTGTGTTTACAAAGAAACGGGCAACATTTCGAACATTTATTGAAATAGTTCAACACCTGGTTGATCATCTTACCAAAAACCAATCTATTACGTGTTTCATACACGAATATCTTAAAATATCTCCATTTCTCTCTATGATCGAGTATAATGATATCTACTAATGAATTCTTCTTTGGGCACCTCAGATTCTATTATTTTAGTTTATGTTTTTAATTCGAAAATGGTCGAAGATAAAGATAAGGTTACTTCTGTAAAATATGGCACAATATATTATGCGTTGACATGAATGATAAAGTACAGGATGTTCCATTTGAAAAAATCAAGAAATAATATTTTTAAAATTACAATATTCAATAACTGTCTTGAGTCGCTCCTGTATAAAATGAGGATAAACTATTTCAATTCATCAATAACGCTATCATTGGGCAATGAGAAAACGAGAGGAAAAAAGTATTCATCTGGCCGAAGGAGCATGTGATAATGTGAGAGCCTATTTTCATGAATTTTTACGCAACAAAAAAAAATTGTGACGAAACTAATTACTAAAAAAGCTTATTACTTAAAGACATCATAAAAGAGTTTAGACGCTCTTGAATCTTCAACAAAAAAATGGACTTCCGATCTGAAAAAACCTCCCAAGATTTTTTTATAGAAAATTGAGACACCCTATTTACTTCAAAATAAATTGCTGAAATAGATTTTTTACTTTCTAAATACAATGCCGTTCGAACAAAAGTGAATTCTTCAAGAATGTACGAGCTACAGAGCACCGCGCCACTGATGAATCACCCAGTATACATACATGTATGTATATAGGTAAGACAAGTTGTTTGGGACTGGAGCATGCCATAAATAAGTGGTACTCTTTTTTTTATGAACTCAAGCTTTCAACACCAATAAATATATATAGAGTAACTTTAAGTCAGAAATTAATTTTAATCAAACTTATAGCCATGAGTAATCCTGTTCCAACACAATTGATTGAAAGAGCTATCCTCAAACATAATAATAACCGTTTTTCGAAACTTCTTTACCCCATTATTGAGAAAACATCCAAATATATCTCTTTGAGTTACAAAAGACATTCATCCAATAAATTACATAATTATTTTTCAAATTTAATATAAAAACTGCCTTCAATAGCGTACCTAACCTAGGAAAATTATTATTTAATTCAAAAGCCAAATTGAACAAATTTAAGAAATCTGGAGAGTACAAAATCGAATATAGCGAATGTACTGCATGTCGTTTAGGCCAAAATGGTAAAGACTCACAGACTCATTTCAAAAGAGGGTACACATACAGACAAAAATTTCTCCGTTTTCGAACATCACTAATACAAATCATATTATAAATGCTGAAAACCTAAAAAATACGTATCTGTAAGGAAGGAAATAAATTGAATCTCATGGAGAACTAACAAATTAGAAAAAACTCACAATATCAATACATAACAATCAATTAGATGGAAATAATTTCTCATGACTTAATCTATAATAACCTAGCTCCGACCCGAATATTCTCACAGCCCTCTATGCAGACGATATTGCCTTATTATCATGCAGCAAAACAATTGGTCACGGTAGCTCACGGAGTCAAAGCCACCTGCCAATTCTTGTCGGATGGTATTCCAAGTGGAGCTTCCAGATTAATTAATCCAAATCTGACAGTATCTTCTTCTCCAGAAAAATGAGGACACCCCCAACTTTAAATTACATAACTCTATCATTCAATGGAAACGATCAGTAGAATATTTAGGTGTTCAGCTTGATAAACGGCTTATTTGGAACAAGAAAATATCCGATGTCAAAAATAAAGCTCGATCTGCCTTTGTGCAATTTCAACTCTTCTTCCAGAGTACGAAAGTGCACCCCAGAACCAAACTTCTCGCCTTCAATTCAATTATCCGTAGTATATTCACATTAGAATCTACGTATTCCAAGCTGTTGTGAGCATTGCTCGCTATTCCAAGGTATGTTTGGAATTCCGACGTCCTCAAAGACTCTGGTGTGCCATCATCAACCGAAATTACTCTCAAATTGGCTCGCAACCTTCGAGCAAACATATCAGCTCATGAGAACCCAACAGTCTCTACTCTTACCAACTACAAACCAAACCGGTATGATACCATCAGAAGACCGTGTACCCTGGTAACTGACTACGCACTCCATCCGCGAAAGCGTACTTCACTTAGGTCAATCTCCCTTGTCTTCTGCCATTTTTTTCTCTTTATATGGAGACTATAGCCAACGGGCGGGATCTCCAAGAGGAAGTTTTCAGTCGGTAAAAATCCAACATTCTCCTCTTACCCGGGATGCATCTTTTTGAAGGTTTTTCTACTCTTCGTCCTAAAAAACTGAGCTCACCAGTATTATAAATACCGAAACTGTAATGTAGTATAAACACTTGAAAATGAAGTAATATTCGGAACTAGTCGTATATCTAAACAATAGATAGTGAAAATTCGATAAAATATACTGTTCAATGTTTTATCGTGTTCTGATTTGAGCTTTCAAATTTTCCAATGAATTTTCAAGTTTTTGTAAAAGAAAAAACTTGACTTCAATTTTTATAAGTCAAGTCAAGCCTTGAATTCACAGGGTACAATAGCCGAGTAGATTTCGGAGACAACCTCAAATGAACTCGGTTCTCAGTACATTAAATATACAGTTTTAGAGAACTAGTGATGATACATGACTCGACAATGTAAATATAAGGAACACTTAATTCAGATTTATGTAAAGTGTGTAAAACTCACCCATAAACAGCGTCCCAGGAAATTTGCCCCATATTTCCGAGCCGAATAAAAGCGAGGAAAATCTTAATATTCAAATGTTACGAATTTATAGCGGTCATTACTGAAATTATAAAAAGGGGAAAGAGTTAGAAATTGTTATGCAAGTTTAGAGCGATCGTAATAAGAAAACGTCCGGCAACTGATATAGAAAATGATATAAATGGCGGGATGGCTAGAATTTATTTGTACTAGCGTCGTGGAAGTATATTATTAAGTTTAATTATTTCATAAAATTTCAACTACGTAGCTAGTATATGTCGTTCGGAAAATAGACTGTCATATTGTTTTAATTCGCGATTAGATGAGCTTTTTGTGAAATTATCAGTTATTATGATATTACCAAGATGAGCACACCTGGATATTGTGATGGAATGTGACTAATACAGGATGTTCCACCGGGAGTGTTTAATGAAATATCTTACGAATGGGTCAAAGGAGCTTTACGAATATTTATATACGGGGATGCTCAGAAATGGTTCCGAAAAATAGGATATTATCAACATTATACTAGTTCCGGTTCCACCAGATGTAGCCCCAACAAGCAACTATTTTAATGATAAGCCCTCTCTGGAGTACAAAAGAGATTAAGACCATAACCAAACTGAACATCAAATCAAGTTGCAGTTGATCTAATGGTAAACTCAAAGAACCCTATGCTAAATAATTCTTTAATGATCTGGGGCTCTAATACAACATCAGCAATTATGTGTATTGAAGGTCAGGCTTGAATCTGATTCAGAAAAGGTTTTTCCGAAAAGCTCTGTAGATATGCACAACCAATTCAAATTTCCTCATAGGAACTAACATTGGGGAGACTTGCTGTTAGAGAGGAAGCAGGGAGTTGTCCTTTCAAGATAGGCGCTGAAGTAAAATTAATAGATAAGTCTTATAGAGGTGAAAACTCTATTTGAAGCACCATAGGGCACTAAAAATTTGTTCGAAAACAACGACAGAGCCGGCTGAATTCTGAAGCTAGGATCCAAAAATAATAGAATCTAGTCAAGAAATTTGAGATTAAAAGAAATTCTACACAAATATTCCTTGATAAACTCAGGACTTCTGATTGAAAAGCATGAATCAAATCTAAACTGAACTAAAAAAAATCAACCCTGGCGTGCCAAGCTCAAAAAAAAAATCAGCAGGTGCAGAACAGACAGTATACAGGGTTCGCAAAGTGGATGCTTTTCGAGAACTACTAAATATCTTGAAACGGCATCCACCCTAAATGTACTCTGAAAAAGAAAACATCTCCTAAGTCGAAAATTATCTCCCAATTAATCCATATCAATAGTGAAAATTCTAATGTTCGAAAGACTAAAATTACCCCAACTGGAAAAGTGAATCTACGGAATCTGTTAAAGAAAATCAATACCAAGATGACATTCATTATCTTAGCATCCAACTCCCCAAGATGCTGATTCCTCTTATTCCTAGGATCCTCTGTCAGGCAATAGACCAGTCCTTCGAGCAGGAAATATTTCCTTGTAAATTGAAATTGGTTCCACTATATGGAGGACAGAGAAGAGGTGTGGATGATCTCAATCATTACAGACCTATCTCTATTCCGCCGGCAGAATACTGAATTCCTAATAGCATGGTTTCTGAATTAAAAACTCTACTACTACAACCCTGACCCAAGTGACTCAGAGTCTGTATGTTATATTAGGCTAGTATCTACAATATGAAGACCTCGTATGTGACCTAAGCAAAGCTTTCAATAGCACAGCAAGGAAATTTCTTTTATAAATGAAATTCGAGAGAACAATGGAAAGCAAACTAGCACTGAAACGAAATGACAAAGTCTCAGGAATTTGCTTTGAGTCCTTGTGGTGCATCTCGAGGTTCAGCTCAAACCGCAGCACACCGAAGAGCTCTATTGAATTTTACCAGATAATACGTCAATTGGTTAGAAGCTGACTAAGACAGAATTTGGTTTACAGATGAATTATGAGTTTGTCTTTTCTATTGTGATCGATGTTCTCCCGTGTACAGACACCGAAATGAGAGATATGTCCAGTGCGTTACCTTCTTCATTACCTATGGAATTTCCTTGAACGACCGCATTGATTGGCCATCGTAAATAACGGGTGCTCAGTTACAGCAAAATCGTTGGTTGAAGAGGTCGATCTCCCGTCGAACACTTAGTACGTAGACTTGGGTTTTCGATAAAACAGAGTCTCCATAAGCCTCTTTCAGCATTCGCAACGATTTAGCACACGCAATTTCGTTTAATATTAAAATTTTGAGACACACTCTTCATTCAATATGTTCTTCCATTGTAAAATTCGCATAGGACCACTGAGGTCGACTGGTTTCAACAGCTGTCGCGAACAAACTAGTTGACAGATCGCGCTCATGTCTGGCATAATAACTAAGAACAGTCCTACTATCATATAGAAACTTAAAATATTCAAAAATGCTCAACGCAGGCAATTTAAATAAGAATTTACGGATACTGTTTTGTCAAAGAGTAGAGCTTGAGAATATTTCACCTGAAATTACAGATTATGCAAATTACCTGCCGCAAGAATCAAAATATGAATCCAAATGTTTTATATTCTGTTCAGAGATTGGCAACAAGAAGAGAAAACAGCCTCCTTTACTGAAAATGTTTCACCTGCATATTTTGGTGAATTCTGAACTTTTAATAAATTTATTCTATTCTGAAACCAACAATTAACGGGAGACATGATATCGATATCTCAAGATATAGAAAATTGAAAAGTATATACTGATAGATAATCTAACCCAACCTACTTGTAAGTCTGAATTTTCTGAAATGAAGATAATTAAATAATTAAGTCAAATTGTCGCAATCGACAAGTAATTCCTGAACTTTTAAAAATTTATTCTATTCTGAAACCAACAATTAACGGGAGACATGATATCGATATCTCGAGATATAGAAAATTGAAATATTTGGTATATATATATATATATATATATATATATATATATATATATATATATATATATATATATATATACTGATAGATAATCTAACCCAACCTACTTGTACGAGTCTGCATTTTCTGAAATGAAGATAATTAAGTCAAATTGTCGCAATCGACTAACTGACGATCATGTCATCCTGCTTGCAATAAGCTCTCAGTGGTTACGTACCAAGTATATTTAGGTAGATCGCCAGCAGTTCAAGTTCGAGCATCCCTGATCTAACAAATCTGCTTCAGCACATTCTATGCGAGTAAAATTTCATGATTTGCGTTGAATTATCACAGACGATTGAAAATTTCCAGAAGAACAAACGTTAATCGCAAAATTTAATCAACAGCTGCTGTGGTGATTCAAAATATCATTTCTTTTCTTTCATTTCATTTCCCATGAGAGGAACATAAGCGCCTAGAAAAACATCGAATTTTGTTGGAGAATATCCGGACATCTCCAAAAAGGTGTTAATACTGCTAAAAAAAAGAAATTCGAAATATTGAAATTGTGGGAAATAGTGGTGGAGTGTATATCAAAAAATTAAATGATAATAATGTAAGTGATTTTATATAAGGGTTAAACTCTTCCTTCTGGGGTGTGGAACCTTAACTCTAAATATAGGATGGGGAGTTTATAGCTACTCACTCTGTATGAATTGTGCAATAGTGGTCCAAGAACAGCTTCTTGTAGAAGACCATTATTGAGAGCGAAAACAACCACCTGTCTCTGAAACGAAGACACTAAGCCTTGTGACGGACAACATATTCCCGATCAGCCTAACGGATATACTATAGCGATCGAGACTTTATTTATCTGAACACCTTTCTACACTGCATCATACGCTATAAGATCAAAGAATATTCACTTTTCTGTTCAGTATACTTTGAAATCCTAACTCAATGAATGTTGTTTGACTCAAAACTAGATCGAAATAATTGAATTTTTTTCTAAAACCACTTGACTACTAGAATTTCAGTAATAATAACAAGTAAGCTATAATCCGCTGTTACTGACGATGAGATTCATAAACTTATTCAAATACTAGGGTTATCTTTCCGTCCTGGGTGGAATCAATACAACCAAACCTTGAATAGACTCAAAATATCTCTAAACGAGTCTCAGATGTCTACGAAAGATGCATCATTCACACCAGAATTGGAATTGATATCAAAACTATCAAATAAAGACTTGTATATCGCTAATGACTCATACATAAACATAATTCGAAGACTCCAAGATGTAGTCGTGGGACCCTCGCCAGTTCACACCCTGCGCCTTCAAGTGTAACGGAGCTCCTCGCTAATAACCTCTGCCCTCGGAGGGGGCAAGGGAGCACCTGTGAACGGAAGCAGAACAATAGGCCAAGACAGGTGAGGTGATTAGTAATCTTTATTTCATAAGACAATAAGTAGTGTTGTTGTAGGTTCTATACAGAAAGAGAGCGTTTTTCTCTCTCGTGGAGATATCGACGCGAGATAATGGCAAAATATTGCATTATTAAATCATGGATAATGATAGAAGGGATCATGTTAATTACAAAAACATGAATAGATGATAAAGTGGTATTTCATTAAATTTTTTCTAGGCGTGATGATGATCTCCAGTTACATAGTTTTTCAGTGGGAATTTTGCAACGTTACGGGCACATATGTTAACTGAAGATCTCATTTTGTTCACATGCACATGTAAATGATAGAGCAGACTGCTTATTTTTAAAACATCGGATTGTTAGTTTATATTATCTCGAATTCACTTAATATTTCATCGGAATAGTAAGCCAGTTGTTTGCTAATAGGAAGTGATTGCAAAATACAAACGTCTTTAATCGATGATATGTTTTTTAAACTGTTAGAACGTGATAACAATTTCGAAAAGAATAAGTTGTTTTGCAGATTCGTCTTTCTATACAGGGTGTTACATAATAGTATGTCACATCTTGGGGGGTAAATCTACTTGCAATTTCAAGAAAAAAGTTCATATTAACATAGGTCCGCAAAAGCTTCGTTACGGAGCTACAGGGTGTTGTAATTTCCAGAAAAATATTGTTATTTTTCTTCAACTCCTGCAGTTTTTGAGATACTCAGCCCAACTTTGGAATGCAAGCTATTTTTCACAGCCTTCATCATTATACGTCTTAAATTTTAACTAGAATCTACAAGGTGTTTTCTTTTCCGAAGCCATGTCTCTTTTTGCTCTTTCAAACTTTTTTTCAGTACGTCACTGATCAGTGAACAATCAATTTTCGTCATCTTGTAATTTTTTCGTATCTCCGACAGTTCTCGAGCAAAAAATTACTAAACGATTGTATGCATTCGCTGAATTGAAAGCAATTCTAATTAAAAAGTGACTAATAGGCTTTGACTTTTTTCATACATTTATTTATTTTGCTAGAGCTGAACCAGTGTCTGCTCGAATTGTTTATTAAATTAACGATTAGTTTTGAGACATTTGAAGTTATTGCTGTAAGAAAAAATGGCTAATTTTACAAACGCCAAATTGACTGATATCCTTTACATGTAGTTTGTGTTTCTGTTTGACAGAAACACAACAGAAGCCAGGCGATTATATCAGGTGCGGTTTCCAAATCGAGTTACACCAGATAAACTGGTATTTTCACTGCAAATAATCATTCAAAATGTGCAACTCAAACTATGAGAACTCCAGATATTGAGGAAGCAGTTTTGAATTGTATTGAATCTCCATGTGAGTAAAAGAAAAATTGGAAATCAGTTGAATATTTCACATGTTCTAGTTTGGAGGATTCTCCAAGACTTTTATTGTACCCGTTTCATATTCAACGCGCCCAAACTCTACTTCCTCGAGATTTTCCTTCAAGACTAAATTTCTGCCGATGGTTCTTAGACAAAATCAAAGAAAATTCTCATCTTGATAGTGAAATAATATTTACAGACGAAGCTATTTTTCCGAGAATCGCTATCAGAAAATTTCACAATAATCATTATTGGGCTGAGGAAAACCCCCATTCGATTGAAGAATGTCATCATCAAGAACAGTTCTCTTTAAATGTCTGGGTTAGAAAAATTGAAAATTATTTGATTTGGCCATTTATTTTGTATAACAGACTAAATGGTCTCGCTTATTGGCAATTTCTTGAGGAGGAGTTACCTTTATTGCTCGAGGATGTGCCACTTTTGGTGAGAAATATAATACGGTTCATGCATGACGGGGTACCAGCACATTTTAGTGGAGGCGCTTGGGAATTCTTGAATAATACATTCAACAACCGATGGATAGGTCAGGGTGGGCCAGAACCATTGCCACCTAGGTCCCCAGACTTAAATAGTTTAAATTTTTTTCTCATGGAGGTATCTCAAAAACTCAGTTTATATCACTCCAGTGAACACTGAAAAACAATTGAGAAATCGAATAATAACCTCTTGTGACACGATAAGAAATACCCCAGAAATACTTCAAAGAGTACGTGATAATAAGCGAAGAATGACAGAGGCCTGTATTCTTGCAGGCGGAGGACACTTCCAGCAATTTACTTAGTTTTTAAGTGTTTTTTCCTTTAGTTTTATATTGAATAAGTATAAGTTGGGTCTCAGAATACGAGCTATCAGAATAAAAGTAAATTTTGGGCATAACTATCGAGTATTTATTTTTTTTTATTATAGTTGACGAATAACATACAATTCAAATTCAATAATTTTTCACTCGAAAACGGCTGTAAATACGGAAAAATTACATGTGTCAAAAAGTTTCTGAATTGAACGAAAATGACGAAAATTGATTGTACGCTGATCAGTGGCTTACTGCAAAAAAGTTTGAAAGGGTAAAAGGTGAAAAATAGCATGTATTCCAAATTTGGGATGAATATCTCAAAAACTGCAGGAATTTTGAGGAGAAAACCAATTTTTTCCGGAAATTTCAACACTTTGTAGCTCCGTAACGAAGATTTTGCGGATCTTTGTTTATACTTTTTATAAACTTTTTTTCTTAAAATTTCACGTAGATGAACCACCTCAAGTTGTAACATATAATTATGTAACACCCTGATAGACAGCACTATCAGATGTCTGGGTTAGATTTTACAGATTTCGAAGTAAATTATACGGAGTAAGGCCTTTTAGGTAGATTTAGTGAGAAATATATACCGCTCTATACAGGGTGTTTAAAAAAAACACGATAATATTTAAGAAAGTGATTGATAGTGAAAGTCATTTCATGAAGAAGTTCATATAAACATAGGTCCCCGAATACTTCGTTACCAATTTATAGGGTCTAAAGATTCAATAGAAAGATGCCGATGGATTTGAATTTTTCGTAAACGACCTGAGATATTGAGGTAAAATTTTGGAGATGTCGAAAACTTTCGAAGACGCATAATATCGCATACGAAACAATATTTTGGACTCATCAGTGGCGGGCGTATATCACAACGCATGTTATTCTCAAAGAAAGAGCAAGAACGCTACTAATTTTTTCAAAAACGAAAAATATTTTTGGATTTTGCAATTATTTTTCAAGGAAAACGCTCTTCTGACATATTTTTGTAGGACTCTCAGTTTTTGAGTAAAAAAGTGTTGCAATGTTTTCTAGGAATCCTTGCGTTTCCATTGATAATACATATATGTACACAGTCATAGATGTGTTCGGAAATGATTTGTGTGTCAATAGAGTGTTTATATTTTTCAATAATTCTGAATATACTGAATTTGATTTTCAAATCAGCTATCATGAATCGTTTTACGAATGCTGAGATGACCGCCATGCACTTCATGTATCGACATGCACTTTATGTATCGA
Source organism: Cryptolaemus montrouzieri (assembly GCA_013387265.2). Classification (NCBI taxonomy): domain Eukaryota; kingdom Metazoa; phylum Arthropoda; class Insecta; order Coleoptera; family Coccinellidae; genus Cryptolaemus; species Cryptolaemus montrouzieri. The sequence goes on from JABFTP020000165.1 coordinate 35,512,683, forward strand.
CATGCTAAGGGAAATATATTAGAAGCCTGGTGATTGTATATTGATAAGATAAGCAAACTATTGAAGCATTAATCGAGACTCATATGAAAAAGGAATATTAAGATAATATGATGAAGCAGGAAGGTCAAGGAAAGTGAAAACCTTAAAGCTGGAAAATAAGGTTCTTAAAATAATTTAAGACGATCTCGTTACCTCCAATCGGAAAATTATTGACGCCTTAGGTGTCAGCAATTGCACTTTTGGAAAATTCATGAAAATTTGTTGTATTCATTCCAACTACAATGCTTACAAGCACATCTTCTTACCGTCGAAGCGCTTCAAGTGTTTCTGTGACGACCTTCGTGACATGCAGATGAGCGATATAATGCTACAGGATGACTTAATGCTACCGCTTCTGATACAGTGCTCAGCTTGAACGGAACTTTCCTTCTCGGTTGAGATCTCCTGTGACTGTTTGACTTTGTTTGAGAAGCTCATAGTAAATGACTCTTTTCGATCCCACCAGACGTAGAGCATATCCTTATTTCCATGAATATCACGTTTTGGAGTCAATTTTGATGGTTGGCCAGGGTCACAAATGGGCTTCTGTCGCTTGGGATTATCGAAAACGGGTTTAATATCCAGTAAAAATACGATGGTAAAATCCACCTTCTTTCTATCCTGCCAGCAGCATTTAACAAACGGTTTTTTGTCTCTGGATGCTCTAGGCTTTAGCTCATATGGCACCCATTTTAATTACTTGTATACTTTACCCACTGCTTTCAAACGTTCAGATATCCGAGACTGAGCCACGTTCAGTATTGTTGCAAGCATTTTTTGAGTTTGGCATGGGTCTTCGTCTATTAAAGCCTGTAGTTCAGTATTTTCGAACTTTTTTTAAGCTCCTGAGTGTTCTTTGCTGGTTACACTGAAATAACCAGATTTTAAACGTCGAAACCATTCCTTACAAATAAAATCCGATGGAGTATGATCACCGTAGGCTTTGATTAATATGAGATTCGGCAGCAGTTTTCTTTAAACTAAAGCAAAACAATAAGGCTTCACGCTAATTATGTTTTGTTGACTCGAAATTTTACGAAACACAACGAAACTGATGCAAAAGTAAAACTTTTATGTATGCTTCATGATTTATAGATGTCAATGCTACATTTTCAATTACCATTACCACTCATAAGTTCTTGTTTTTCATAAAGTCGGTTGATTGTGAGCCTTCAGTAACATTTTCAGCTATAAGCCCTCTCGAAATTTCATTTGAAATACAAAATTTGAGAGAAATTATTCTTTTTATTCGTTTTAAAAATCGTAAAACACGCTCATAGGAACTGAAAAAATCGGGCACTGAAAACAATTTTAATGACTCATAATAATAATCATATTTATTGACCTTTGTCCATTACAATACTTAAGTAAGTAATTAGAGGTATAGGACATGTCCACATGTTACAAAGAAAACTAATAATTGAAAAAAATTCATCTAGTGAGTAGAAGCATCTAGTGTGCAAAAATCTACTTACGACTCCACTAAACACCCTGACATCACGGCTTGATCGAACATTTCAGGGAAGTGCATTAAAGAGCTTAATTCCCATGTATCCAGGATCTCTTTCATGTCCTGATAGAGTATGAGATGGTGTGACTAATAGATCTGATCCCCTAGGTTAGGTAATTGTGATGAAAATTATTGGGTAGGAATCTAGTTGAGTTAACTTTAACGTAAGTTACAATCTCAAGTATATACATATTAACGAGAGGCAAGATATGTAATTCACGGAAAAAATTGCGACATGAAGTACGCCTAGATATACCCACAATATTCCTAATGTATCTCTTCTGTAATTTAAAAACCATGTCACAATAACCAGAAGTACCCCAAAACATAATACCGTAACTAAGTCTAGAACGAAAATATGCATGATAGAAAGATAAAAATATTTCTCTGTTGGTCGTTAGCCTCAATCCTATACAATGCAAATAAAGTGAAGATAAGAAACCACACTGCTGGTCAATATGTTCATGCCAGTTTAGTCTGTAGTAGATTGTGGTGCCCAGGAAATTTGTGGATTGAACTTGTTGAATGGATTTACGTTTTACCCTCAAAAGACGACTACAGGCATTGTTTGAACCAAAATTTTCAAGTGAAAAGTTAATAAATACAGTTTTTTAGTATGTTCAAAAGTAACTTGTTGGCATCAAACCAGATAGAAAATTCATTGAGTAAGTTTTGAACGGTTTTGAGTAGGCTGGCAAGATCAAGATCCGCACCGAGCAATGTAGTGTCGTCAGCGAAAATAATCGAATTACCGGGGTCACCAATAATATCAGGCATATCGTTGAGAAATGAAAGAAATAACAGAGGTCCTAAAACGGTGCCCTGCGGAACACCACAGTTTATGCCGAACAAAGAGGATTTAACCCCATGAATCTCTACAAGCTGCATCAGGTTGGATAAATATGATTTTATTAAGGCATGTATTGCTCCTCTAAATCCTAGAGAATATATTTTATTCAGCAATATAGCGTGCACCACCAAGTCGAAAGCTTTAGTGAGATCCAAAAAGATCGCAATACATTCTTTATTCTCATTCAAGCATTCAAGGAGGAAATTGACGAAACTCACAATGGCTGATTGAGTCGACTAACCCTTTCGAAAGCCATGTTGATATGTTGTTAAGATATTATTATCATGGAGGAAAGGTACCATTCATTCAAATATTATCCTTTCAAATACTTTAGACAAAGCAGGGAGCAGTGAGATTGGTGTGTAGTTCCCTGTTAAGGTTGGGTCTCCCCTCTTGAAGTGCATAACTATGCGAGCAACTTTCAGGATATTGGGGAAACCGCCATTCTTTACAGTCCTGTTCATTAGTTCAGTGAGTATTGGTATCAGGAATATAGATGCTTTTTTAAGGAGATTAACTGTGGTTCCATCAACTCCGTAAAAATTTGAATTTTAAAGGATGTTAATGATGTTGAATAATTCTGACTCAAAATCTGGTTGAAAGAACAGAAATGATTGTATATACTTCGGTCGGGGTTAGTCCTTTTTCAAATCACGACGAGAGTCCCAGCTGCCAAGCCAACCAAATATTCATTGAAGTGATTCGACACCTAAGCTGAGTCGCTCACCAATTCATCCTCTATCAGAATATTGCGCAAAGTAACTTTGGATTTCGAGTTCGAGTTTACATTATCATTAATAATCGACCACGCTACCTTCGAGTTGTTATGAGCGCCAAGATACCTTTCGATATTGTGAAGTCTTTTGGCAGCTTGGAGGGTTGACTCGTAAATTTTTTAATTTTTTTTGTAAAAAACTATATTTTCAGGATGAGGAACACTACTCTTGAGGTGATACAATTGCCTCAACATCTTAGACGATATCGTGATACCCCCGGTTACCCATGGTATACATTTTTGCTTCTAAGTCGATTTTAGGCGAGATGAAAAACACAGATTAATATAATATGATAAAGTATTAACAGAGCTTTCAAAAGCTTCCTTAATTGAACTAGCAGTGTACAATTCCTTCCATCGCTCATTGGAAAGATAGTAAAAAAAAGGTGTAATTATCAGCACTGAAATTTCTTACATATTCGCCTGACTGGCTGGAAATAACACACATGTTACAAAGCAGTAATTGAGATGTGTGATCGATATCTCATTAAGACGCACCCACCTATTGACAATATCCTGTTGAGGAAAATTACTACATATATAATCCATATAATACTACAGCAGTAAGCCTTATTTCGAGGAAAGTGGAGGGGACGGTTGCAGTTTGAACCGGGCGAGAAGAAAGGGTCGGCGCGGAAAAGCGGAGTCCGTAGCCCCCCTCGAATAATTTTTTTCCGGTAGAGAGACGTCGGTGGAAGATCCGAGCGAAATTCAGAATCCCTAGCTCGAACGACGGAAGCCCGACGATTTTTCGAAAAATTTCGCCGAAACGTCGCCCTGGGTGAACGGAACGTCGAAACGGCGAGATTTCTTCGGATAACTCGGATCTTTCGGAGGGCGATCGGAGAGGTCGTTCGGGCGAAATAGTTTCGAAAAAGCGAAAATCACCGAAATCTTCGAGATGGAGGGGATAATTTCTATGGACTTTTTTTGTAGCTATACAAAATATTTTTATCGCCTTCGATCACTACGAAACCTGGACAACGAAAAAGCCTCGAGTTTCGCAGTTCGCGCCGCAATAGTTAGATTCTCATAAAACCACGGAAAAACGTGAAAATCTTTCATCGAACGGAGGGATATCGGCCGACTTTCGCAAATTTTCGCTCTACTTTCCATATTCCGAAAATCTCCGACGGCCAGAAATTCGCGAAATGAACAAACCTCGAGCTGTCAAAATACGGGTTTTTGTTTTAACCATCCTACTTAAACGGGGTCACCGGGAGAAAGGATTCGACCTTCGAACGATTCCTACATATCTCGAGATTAGGTCCGCGAAGAGAAATCGTTACTGTAGGACTTAATTTTCGAATTTGAGACGATGTTTGAGACTTTTATTTTCGAGAAAAAGACCGGAAACACGGGGGCGGAGCCATTCACAGCTCCTTCTGCCCCTTATATCGCTATTCAATGTCGGAAGTGAGCATTACCAACGTGTAAAATTCAATGCTCTCTCTCTCTTCTGAACGAAAATAGTGAAATAGAAATAGTTCGTAGCTTTAATTCTCTCCAACATAATTTCGGTACTAAAAACATCTAGAATATAGTGCTCTCTCTTCTGAGTGACAATCGAATCTAACCTTATTTCAATTAGTCTTATATTCGATCTGTCAAAATAAGTGATTCCGAATATTATTTGAATGAAAAGTTTGACGAAACTTGAAATAAACTTCTACAGGTAAGTGATAGTAGTTTGATGTTTATTTTATCCATGTTAATGTATATTTTGTTCAAGGAAAGAAACGAAGTACTTTCAAAATTCATAAATTCAACATTTTGTGGTTATTCTAACCTAAACAATATGATTCAAACGGAATGTTATAATAAAAAGGAATCAAGGAGACTTACAATAATGTTTGAAAGGTAAGTGAATGTAATTTAAGGTTTATTCATGTGTTTTAATGTATATTTTTTAGGCATGATCAAGAAATGTACTCAGAATTTACATATTTAATTTTTCTTTCATAGTTATTTCAACCTTTATGCATAGAAAATGTTCTGGAATTACTAGGATTTTTAACGAATCAGTTGGAGGATTTTACAAAATGATGGGATATCCTTTGAGTTGCTATTAATAGGTATTGAGCTCTTTTGTAGAGTAATATTTTTTTCTGGAAGGAACTCGAAAAAGTTTTCGTTAGCTCATTTAGAGTATGTATCATATGAATATTGAAAGCTATCCACTAAAGGCTATATCTGTATTAAAATATTTGAAGCAGAATGTCAATGTGACCGTGTCATTTCAATATAGAGAAATAGCACTATAGTTTGCGTATTTTTATCGAGAATTTTCAGATTTCAGTCGGACACAGCGGTAAACTTTAAATTTTCCAATTATTCAGAATCCTTTCATTCTAATTCTGAGGAAAACTCCGTAAATCCGCAATTTAACCGTAAATTTCATCGCATACCGCCCATCTTAGTAAACTGCTCATAAGGTTGGGATTGGGGCCGAATATAAAATCGTCTTAATGACTTCGCTCTTTTTGGTCCTCCTAATAGATCATTTTATAGTTGCAGGTCAATTACCAACGTCCTAATTAGATAATTTCCAGCGAAAACTGCAGGCAGTAGCTGCTCATTAATACATTTTTATGGCTGTGCATAATTGACGATCGCATAAGATTTTACGGAATTTACTCTTCCACCCAATGATTCATCGACGCCTATCGATAATTTTTAAATTAAGAATTTGAGGTCGATGTAAAGTAAACCTGGAATGCGAATGAAATGTTTTGTTCAGTCCATATAAAGCTGTCTGCGCTAAAGTGTCCATTAAAATTACTTGGGGAACAGGTTTATCCATCAATTTCAAATTTTAGCATTTGAGTAAATTGATAAGGATCCACAATTTGTTATTGTTTTCAGAGAGGTAACACTTCTGATTATACCGGATATCCACTGCAACTTTGCTAATTCAAATTGCATGGTGTACTTTTTAATATTTTTTTATTGAATGGCATCCTTTTTCAAGGATGTTTTGTTGATATTTGTCCTACCTAAAATTAAAAAACCTCGAACTACGATTTTTGTTATCAAAATTTTCTGAATTATAGTGTTATCTTCTTCGCCCAGAAAAATTGTCTCAATTTTCAGCAAGATTATAACTTTTTCTTGGTGTTAACGTGAAAAGTGTTATTTTTGAGGATAATGTACATTCCGATGCTATTTTAAATACGGGGTGCTCGAAATCTTTTAGGAATTTCATAAAACTAATTTGCAAAAATAGGTTTTCTTTCAAATTCGAGTATCTACTGTTTCGGGGTTTCACCCCGACGAGTTGTCGACACACGCTCATTTTTATCCATATATAAATATATAGTAACATAATGCCGTCGCTAACATTATTCATTTTAATCTAGGAATTAAACATGACCTTATTCCCAAAAGAAAAAATTTTACAAATATTAACCTGAGATTATTTGTGAAAATGACAAATATAAACTTTATTTTGATGAAACAATTCTTTGCAACAGAGCTGTAAAACACAATAGACCAGATATCATTCTTACTGATAAATAGAATCAAATACCATATATAATTGATATTGCTATACCCGACACACATAATATACAAAATAAATAAAATGAAAAAATTTCTAAATATATGATATATGGCGACTAGATTAAAAAATGTGGAAAATGAAAAAATTTTATTCTATCGATTATTATTTCCAAAACAGGTGTTATTCCTAGGAATCTTAACAAAAGTATTGAGATTTTGGGTCTGAAGAAAATTTTTTGAACAGTTTCAAAAGATAACAGTCATCAAATCTTGTTATACTCTTCGTAGGTTTCTTTCCGAAAAAATAATGAGGTAGAATCATAGGTTTTCTCTTTAGTTTATACTGCTCAGAATCTCATTTCATATTTTATTTATTTGTTTATATAAATGTAATATAATTAACTGACATTTTGTCATATTTATATTCAGAACAGTATTCTATTTGATCGTTCACCACTTCACACAAACGAAACTATTAATGAGTAACATACAGTGTTACTTGACTAAGGTCCGTACACTGGATTTTTCCGGGAGAAAGCCTCTGACACTACTCGTTGATACATTGATATCATTGTCTGATGATGCTATAGTATGTATATATTCTGGTAGATTGATATATTCTCATAACATTTAACGTTATCGTAATATATATTTATTCCAGGTTATGTTTTGATTATAATCATTGCCCGACAATGGTATTAATTACCGGGTGGTGGATTTATATTTTTCATGAAATCAGTTTCATTGCATGAACAGATATATCACTTTTATAATTATCAATTTATATTTTAAAATGAGTTGGAAGAAAGGAGGAAAATCAACATCTGGCAACAGGAAAAGACCAAAAGCGTCTCAAAGAAGGCCATTGAATCGCCTTGAGCTAGAAGCACCAAATAACTTGAATGCCAGTACATCAGCAAAAAAACTGAAGCAATCGGAAGATCAATATGATATCGAAATGAATCAAGCATTTGGTTATCGCATAATAAACTTTATTAACGTATTTTCAGCTATTTCGAACAATAGCGTTTGTAAGATATGCAATTCGAAAGTGAAATTCACTGAAATTGGCAAGCGCGGTTTGGGATCCAAATAAGTAGTGAGCTGTGAGAATTGTGAAAAAATTTAGATACCGAGTTATTCATTTGTTAAAAAAGGTTAGGACATTAACCGAAGCGATTGCTTGGAGTTGGTTGGCACGGTATATGAAAATTCTGTGCGTATGATGAGAGGTGCGTAAGAAGTGAAAACCATTTCGTTTGGAAATGAAGAAAAGGGAATCATATTAACTGGCGACGGTTCGTGGAGAAAACGTGAATTTACGTCTTTATATGGTTTATTGACTCTTATTCGCAACATCAGTTAAAAAATTTCCATTTTTCGAGCGTTATATCGCTTCCTGCAAGTCTTGTTTTGTTGTCTTTTCTTGGTCTCTATCTTCTTCTATGCAAACTTCACTATCCTCTTATCCATTTCCTCCGCTCCCAAGTAGCTCTTGATATATATTGCTTCCATCTTTCCTTTACTTTCCTGTCATCTATGAGTATTTCTACATTTTTGTCCTTGATGTTATAAATGTCATGATTTAACTCTTTTATAGAATAGCTTTTGGTTTGCTTTGCTCTCGGCTTCTATTTTTTCCCCGAATTTGACCCATTTTCTTCTTTTAGATGCCATGACTAGATCTTTCACTCGTTTACTTGCTTGTTTGTATAACTCATATTTCTCTACACTTTTACAGTTGAAACAGAAACAGTTTTCAACCGATTCACTTGAAATTTTGAATATACCTTGTAAAACACATTCTTGATAGAAGTACGTAGGGTTTTTTTTCTAATCGCATAGTCAATTTTTTATTAACAATTATATGATGATTTTTAAATTAAATTTTTCACTTTCCAATCTGGAAGTGTGCTCTTTCGCCAAAAATTGAAATATCGAAAAAAAGCTACGCACTTCTCTAGCAGTTATTGAGTAGAATTAAAAGAAAAAAGTGGCTGATTATGATTTGAAAATTACAGGAGCTGTTTGTCCGGCCGTAGAATTCGAGAGAGCTAAAACATCATCAGAAATATGCTGTACAGCCGCCATTTTAAATTAATCGCTCTGAAAAATTTTTTGTCAATAAATAATAATATATGTATAAATACTCTTGATTGGAATCTCGATTTATTATTTATTACCTATAGAAAAAAATTGTTGAAAACCTATTTTTTTTCCGCCTCTACAGTGACCTAACCCTTCATTCTTAAATAAAATGATAAGATTTATCCATACAAACTCTTTTTGGCGATGCCATATCAAAATATAGTATGTTGAATCAATATTAAATCTAGTGTCCTTTCAATACAAGCTATAACTCGAAAACAAGAGCTGTTAGAAAACAAATGATGGTATATTTAGATTCAGCGCCGTCAAATTAGTAATCCTAGAGTGACGTAAGTCATTAATCAGACGAAAAGTGCAATTTTGTTCTACATAGTTATCATTCTGCAGAGCTAGGTTAATCAATTTCAATGAATCCCATTTGTAAAGAGACTAATGAAAATATAGTGAATCAACTTATATTGGTAGACCTAGTCTCAACTTGAAGTAATTCCTCTCATCTCATAATACGAATAAGCTTCTAGAATGGATAACTCTCTACGCAGACATACTAAAAACAGTAAACTTAAAATTCACCAAGAAAACAAATCTGGTGTTTATAAACTATCTTGTCGAAGCTGTCATGAAATTTAGATAGGTAGAACTTTTATTGATTTCAATTTTAGTATATCTGAGCATAATACCATTTTGATAAACGAAATCAAATTCTCACTATGAAAATCATTTACTAGAATAATACCAATAATTTTCGTATTTCACATTATGAATATAACAAATTGAAACAACCTATCGGAAGGACTTAATAGTCAACTAGACTTATATTCGTCACTATTACTTAATCTTCTCAGTTCTCAAAAGAAGCTACTCTCTTCGCATATTCCTCCTATTTAGTTAAGTACTTGATTCAACTATGTAATTCAGAGGGCACATCATTCTTTCAAATGTATTATCAGAAGAAATCACAGTGTATACGTCATTGGTTTGTCAATATTGGAAAAATTTGAATATTGATTTGATTCCCCATTTCTCAACAGTCTTGAAGATAACTAGAACATTCAAGGTGGTTCGTTTAAGATAAAAAAACGATTTTTTTGAGAGAAAGATCAGTGCTCCCGTACACTGTGGTAATGAGGCTTCGAAGGTCATTCCAATGAGGTACTGCTTGACCCCTTTCTTCTATTCAATTTTGATGGATTGAAGCGCCCCTCCCCTCTTATGGTGTTACTCTTGGCAGCCTCGAATGATCGGCAAGAGATGTCACCCAGACATCATTCGCCGTGAGTCGGAAAATTTTTTTGTTCACTGTAGTATAGGAAATGTACACACAGCCAAATTTATATGGAATCATTCAGTATTTCACATTATTGATTGTTTTCAACCATGAATCTTTGACTACTTGTGAAGAATGAAGTTTTTTTCTGTAAAAATACTGGATGGTATGATAAGAAATGTTAAATTATCACCACATGTTTGAGATATTGTACTCATTCGTCACTGAGATTTGAAAATTTGAAAAAGCCCATAATCATAATTAAAAATGCCTTGAGTTAGATTGTCTGATGTGCAGAGGGGTCTAATAATTGCTTTCTTTGAAGAAGGGGTGACACAGAGGATTTAGCGGTTTAAAAGGGTTAGTGGAAGACAAGCTAGACTCTGAGCAGCAAGATTAATTCCAAAATACCAAGGAGGTAGTGTGATTTTTCGGGGTGGCAGTATGCTGGGAGACAAAACAGATTTGATTTCGTGCGAATGTAGCGACTAGAAAGTACGTGGACCTAGTGCTGGAGCGCATAGTGAGACTCTGGAGAGGTGCTCACGGTGTGAATTTCATTTTTATGAAGATAATGCTCCTTCGCATACCAGCAACCTCGCGAGACATTATCTTGAAACAGAGGGAATCGCTATTTTGGACTAGTCAGCTTGCTCTCCAGACCTAAATCCTATTGAACATTTATGAGATAATCTCAGAAGGAAAATAAGATTGCGCCAGGATATTCCAAGAACCCCACGACAGCTCATCCAAGCCGACACAGAAGAGTGGCAGAATATCACCACATAGGAGGTCGAAAACCTAAACCGAAGCATGCCTAAACATATTCAGGCTTTCATCAGGGTTAGAGGATATAATGCAAGCTACTGAGGTCGAGAAAAAAACACCAGTTCTGTGAGAAAACAATTTTTAATTTATTTACTACATGCGGAAAGAGTCTCTTATTTTCTTTCATTTGTTTCTTTCTCAAAATAAACCTAAATTTATTTCGTTTTTTAATTCAAATATCTCGAAAAAGATCATCTCCGAAATTTCCAAAATCCCTGAGCTAATACTCGAAATATCGGGTTATTCCAAATAAATTTGTTAGTGTGTACATGGTAGTTTGTATGATAACATCCCGTATAGATATTCCTATTATATTTTCTTAAATAAGAACAGGTACTTTTATCTACATTTTTCGATTAGCGTAATTTTAGTCAATTGAGAGCATACCAGTACATCAAAATGAGGTTTCCAAATTCATGTTTGAATTCATTGATGCTCTCTTTTGAACAGTAACTTACAGATTCCTTAGGAAGAAAAGTTTCGGGAAAGTTCTTATATATACTTTTCCACTCAATGGTGCGTTCGTTCCAACTTCTACGAACTTCTGGTAGTTTTTTAGATTTGCCATTACCAGATTTACATTTTACTACGTCGGTTCCAGAAACTTCGCAACACATCTAAAGATGTATACGCGCAAATCTTCATATGGACCTGCACAAACTTTTCTGGAAGTTTCTGCTTGCATTGCGATATTGAATTGGACTAGTTGTGAATATAAACCATCTAGAGACCCATTCAAATATATACAAAAAATTTCATCAAAATCAGTATGATTGAGAAGACTCCAGTGATATATATCCGTACGGAAGAAATACACTACTCAAAGAAATTATTGTACCAGTTTAATTTTGCCAAATTGCTTGAGAACATTTTAGTCCAGTCAAAATTGACATTCAAATTTGCATTAATTCCCAACAAGCTGGCCTTGAATACGTCAAATGATATGTCGAAAGTCCCCATTGATCCCGCTTGTGCGTTGTTTTTTATTTGAGGTCGAAGGTCACCAATTTGAGTTTTTTGCGTATATCTCTGGAACAATGAGAGCTATCGAAAAATGGTTCAGAGAAAGTTTGTAGATCGTAAAATTGTCTACAAAAAAGATCCGAACACTTTTCTTCTACAGAGCATCGCTTTCGAGATATCGTGACTTTAGACAGCGGGAAAGTCGTTTTGTCGACTATATGCACACATTTCTGCACCACCTCTGAGGTAGTGTACACGGCGCTTATTTTTATCGTAGTTTCCTCAGTAGGAATACTCCACAATATATTTTCATCGAGATAATGTAATGGGACACTATTTTATTGTTGAATTTTTTTTAATTTGAACTCAATGAAATTTGAAACAGCAGGAAAATTACATCTTTCATCATCAAATTCTTTATGGTCGTTCGTTTCTTCCTCTTCACTGTCTTCTTCCTCTATTTGAATAAGACAGTTTTGATCCATACCGTCGATGAACAAACACTGAGAGACCCAGTTGTAACCGTTATTTGAACAGCAGCCATAATAAAGTGACTGACATTTGTACATATTAATTTCAAGTGTTCTAATTTGCATCATTTATTTTTCAAAATTATTGGCTCTCACAAATAAGTACTGTCTGGAATATCACCATTGATATCTTCGAACATCTGAGTAGGTGGGGGATAATTATCAGTGTCAAACACTATCGACTGAATATCTTCTCGAACGATTGCTGCATCTGCTTCAAGTATTCTCAACCGCTCTTCCTTTTCATTTTGCTATTTATTCTGACACCAAGCTTTGCTGTGGACGTCATGCTGATTGTCGATGAAGCAAATGAATGTTGAACTTCCCAATTTCCCAGTTATAATGATTCTATTACCATACTTTAACGTGAGTTAAAAACAATGATTCATGCCGTCTTGAAGGAACAATTAGCGAGAAAACTAACCATATCAACCATTTCAGAGTTTCTGTACATCTCCGTTCCTAATAGTAATAAAAAAATTACCGAAATACCTAGTTGAGAACTTAAGGAACACTGTTGTGTCAACAATTGGTTGTCAAGCCTAATAAAATGACAATCTGCCAGACTACAGAGACAAATCCAAAGCCAACATGGTCAATATGTAATATTGATGATAATTATGAAATTCAAAATCTGTTTTTTGTGATTGAACCGCTCATCATATCCAAACTTCTCAGGAGACAAAAAAGTTTGATAATTAGTCTAGCTACTTAATGCTTGAAAGAGTTTTGCTCAAACGCAGACAGTTAAAATGTTATGGTTGATTGAATACACGCTCGAGTTTCTTGGGACACTTCAAAGGTCATTGAATGGATCACGAAAAAACGTGAATAACGCACCCGATTACGCATACCAAATATGGTTTCTTTATCTGTTATTTGAAAAATGAGAAAAAAAAGTTTGAATTTGGCGACCTCTAGCGGCCAAACGAAGAAACTTTTCATATGGGTGAGTTGGCCTAAAACGACTTAATTCACAGACATCCTGTATATCACATTGGTAGAAAAGTATTCAACTCAATTGGTAGAAAATTCAAACGGAACTGCTTGAAAAATTGAAAATATTTAGTGACAAATTAAGATCTAACTGATTATTAATTGAGTTTCCGGAATTTCTCTGATGATTTCGAAAGATTCCCTTAGTTTTGATCTATTAGTTTTATTATGTGAAATCTCGAAATGATTATTGAAAGTATGGTATCCTTCCAGTGAATGATTTGCATAGTGAAAATCTCAGTTTTAAATAACTGAAAGTTCTATCGATATAAATTTTATCACAACATCCACAAGACCTCAAATATAGATCATAGATCGTTTTTTAGCGATTCCCGCTATTCCTTTGTAACCCAGTGTTGTTTTTTAGCATTACTACATAACAAGCAGAGAAATCAGGAATACTTTGTGATCACTTTGTTGTCCTAAAAGAAAGTTGAACATCTTCAAATCAATACATATGAGCAATTTATTTTCTGTATACTGAATTTTGTCCAAAATCAAAGCGATAGATGTATTTTCTTTTCTTACTTTAGTAGAAGATGCAATTGAAGACGACCCTAATTTGTTCATGTTGTTATAAGACAACGCATTTAGACTTCGGTTTGATAAATCTATGAAAAATGTCATTCATTACAAACGTAATCCCATTGCAGCCTTTAAACTAGGTACATATTTACAAAATACGAAATTATCTTCATTAAAATATATTAGAAAATTCCGTTTTCTGCTGCAGTGAAAAGAAACTTTAGTTCTTTTTGTTACTGACTTCCTTTCTAGTCTAGAAGCCAGGATTTCCAAAGCAGAATTTAACAGTCCTAAATCCTTGATTAGGTCGTTTGAAGCATCTTGATTGAATCACTTCAGCGATTTCAGCTCATATTCAAAGTCACCATCACTATTATCAGTTTTCGTCTGTATGTCAATGAAGTTCTGTCGATACATTAGCTTGAGGCACAGTAGAAGTTCCAGAGCTCAGAAATTGTCTGTGTGCCAATTGTATGGAACGTTAGGTTAGGCAGTCATCATGGTGTTTAACGGGTTCTTTCAACGTCAACAGTTTCGTTCAGGAAAGCTTTTCTTTTCTGATTCGTCGATAAAAGTAGAAATTCAAAGCACGTTTTACCAACCTTTTGAGGAAGGCAAGGCTCATTACGCATTTCTTGCAGAAGCCCAAAGTAGTTTTTGTGAGATTAACTTACGTCTGTCACATTTGAACAGTGTCCTTCAAATATTATACTCTACGCAAATGAAACAAAAATGATTTCATTCACACAATCTTTTCCTGACGATACTATATCAAATTATGGCAAGTTAAGTCAATATACACACACCACAAAAATTGTCGCATAACCTGGTATTCTGAATGCCACAATCGATTAAGCAACATATATTTTTGGACATATGAGGGGAAAAAAATCTTATCTATGTAGAGTAAACATTTGTTTCCATATGATCCCAAATACATCTGAAACAAGAATGACTTTAATTGACATCAGTATTCATTCAATTTCTCTTCAGTTTACGCTAAATTAATGCAAGTTTTCTGTGTTTCTTGTTGATTTTTGAATCTTTGAATTTATTGTAATGGCTGCTGAACTTCGTGGACCCTATTTGAGTGATCATGAAGTGGAAAAAACTGTAACACTTTTAGAGGAGGTGCGAAGCCAACGTTACGTGGCCAAATTGTTGAATATTAACCAAGAACTATTTCAAGAGCAATTAATCAGTACCACGAAACAGGGGAATATGGAAGAAGGGCCGTATAGGGAAGAAATCGGATAACAACAGTTGATGATCGTTGGCTTCGTTTAACTGCATTAAGAGTTCGGCACTGAACGGTTAGAATGCTACAAAATGAACTTGCACTTTCCATAAATGTGCTTATTTCATTGCAAACTGTTAGGAACAGGCTCAGAGAAGACGATATCAAACCAATGGTGGCTTCTACCACTCCGCTTCTCACCAGAGAGCATCGAGTTGCAAGACTTCAGTTTTTCGAAAGAACATGCAAATTGGGGTATTCCAGAATGGTCGAATGTTCTCTTTTCCAAAGAGTTCAGGTTCTGTCTAGTATCAAATGATAGACGCATGCCTGTAAACAGACCACCTGGGGAACGGTATCAGCAATGCAATATCCGGCAAACCGAAAACTTCAGAGGAGGCTCAGTTAAGGTGTGGGGAAGCATTTCTTTCCATGGTCGAACTGAGTTAGTCCTAGTAAATAATGGAAGAATGACAGCGGCCAGATACATCGTAGATATCCTTGAACTCCATGATGTACCCTTTGGCCCATTGATTGGCAAAAACTTCATTTATATGCATCATAGTGCTCGACTCCATGCAGCTAGAGTAGTTACAGAATTTCTGCAAAATGCCGAAATTGATATTCGAAGATGACCAGCCAGAAGTCCCAACTGACTACCATAAAACATGTTTGTGACAACCTTGGGTAACAAATTCAGCAACGTAGGATACCTACTCAGTGACTCAAGAGTACATCCAAAATTTGTTTGAGGGGCTTCCGAGACGTATACTGGCAGTAATTAGGGCCCGGAGAGGAAACACTCGATTTTGAAAATTATTAGTAACCATTCGATGCTAGTTGATTGGTCTCTTAATTGCGAATGTTTGAAGATGAAAGAATTTTCTAATTTTTCGTTATAAACTTATCTCTTTTGAATGATATCTTCTAATTTTACACTTCTGAAATTTACCAAGCGACTCTTGAATGACCAACCTAAAAGTTTATGTAGTATTGTGGTAAAAGTAGGGTGATGCGACAATTTTTATGGGGAGTGTATTTTTAATTAACACCAAATTAGTTAGAGTAATTACAAAGATGTTAAAAACAAATGAGGGTCTATTTAGAATCAGCGATGTGATACCAGTCAGTTATTCATCAGATGAGAAGTGGAATTTTGTTATCTTTTGTTGTTATATGTGGCTTCAGTACAATTCCGTAAGGTAAGTTCTGAAATATGGAAAGATTCTGGAAGTAGGAATTTCACAAAGTCAAATTGTAAAATACGTGAAGTGTTTCAAACAAGATCATGAGTGGACAAGAGTGAGGAAAAAATATTTTGTTTACTTCCTCGAAGACAGGCTTTGTGGAAATTTTCAACTTGTCGAAACCGAAATGTATGATATAAAATTTAAATGGCAGCCGTAAGGGCAAGTTTATCCAAGTATTCAAGGAAAAAGTCATGTATTGGAATATTCCATGAAAAATATGTCATTAGGGGCCTCCAAATAAAAGCGAAAGCTTCCAAACATGTTTATCGTGGGTGCAAATTGAAGATTCTTAGCGACTTCAATAAGAAAAGCTTAAATGAAATATTTTGATGAAATACCATTCATTCAACTCGCAAAGGGAGTTTCGAACCCTTTCTTGATATCTGTATGAAGAAGTGCTCTCTGAATTCCATATTTTAACATTAACGGTAGAAGATAGAGAAAGCCTAATGAAGGCATATCTGTTTGAATGGAAATAAAAAGCTGTTCGTTTCGAAAACGACTGGACCAACTCAGCTATTTTTTGCTGCAGTCGTTATTCGAGAATAAAGAAAATGGAAATTCAAACAAATTGCAATATGAAAGAAATATTTGATTCATTAATTTCTATTCTTTTGTTTGTAATAATCCTAAAACTTTTCACGAATAACTTCGAGAACGATCATGAAGTAGTCAATGTTTCGTTGTTTCCTTCAATCTACATTATCATACTAATGAGAACAATTCAACAGAACCTAATAGAAATACGATAATGATCACTGCCCACCCAAAGAGTTATTGCGCGTTTTTTTAACAACACCATGTAGCCGTCATGTAAATAGCGGTGTCGCTTTTTGTTGTTCTGTTCACCATCAAAGGTTTCTATGAAACTAACACTATTGGTGTGTTTAGACTATGTTTTGCTAACGTCATCAATAGAAGTCAAAATTGAATAGAACTTCAATTACAACCATTGTTGTTGAATTCGTTCAAATTTTTTCGTTTTTATATGGAAGTAGTTACTAAATCATGGTGTTTTTGGTGATTAATGATTGTACATTAAAGGATGGTGATTCTGAAATAATTCGTATTTCCTTTACTGCAATTATTGAAAAGTTTATTGTGCTGTGGAATCTTATCTTTTATTACATTGAGCTGGCAAAATGATAGAATCACAAATGCAAACTCTATTCGTCCCTTTTATAGAAGACTTAATAAAACACTTGAAGAACTGGAAATTCCTGAACCTTCTCACCTACCCCAACCTTCATCCTCCATACCTTCCTGGCGCGTACATAGAATGGAAAAAACTACCAACTTAGCTGAATACATAAAATCTGAGACCAGCCCGGAGCTTCTGAGGACACTATTTCAAGAAGAACTACATAAGCATCCAGAGGCCACATTCATCTACACCGATGCATCGCTTAATGCATCCACATGTGTGGTGGGTCTTGCTGTTATTACACCTGAAGGAACCCAAACATATGCGATTGAAAATGGTACTGTCTTTACTGGAGAAATGCTAGCTATTCACCAGGCCTTGGTATATATTCTGAATAACCCGAAATGTTCATACTGCATCTGCACTGATTCACTCAACTCAATTAAGAAGCTATCAGAGTTATATTGAAACTGTGCTTTGGTGCAACAGATAAACCAACGGAAACATCAGATTCACCTGCTTAATATGTCATTACTTTTTGTATTCACGCCCTCTCATGTTGGAATTACTGGAAATGAAAAAGGCGATATTGCTGCAAAGAATGCCCCCAAAGGAACACCTAATCTCCAATTATTGACTCCAGGTGATTTCAAATGTATGGCCAAGAAGAAAGTCCGAGAAATTTGGCAAACCCAATGGTCCCAATCAGGGACATTTTTGAAACAGATTAAACCAAGGAGCTACGAATTTATTGATACACCAAAGAAAAGGAATGATCAAGTTAAAATATCGAGACCTCGATTAGGCTACACTCGTCTAACCCACCAACACCTAATGGCGAAGGAGCCTCCTACTTTGAGCTATGCAACGTAAGGTTAGACATCAGGCATATCATTGTTGAATGTCCGAAATATGACCAGGAGAGACTTGCATCAAACTTAAAGCCGACACTACAAGATACAATATCACCAATATGTATGATACTTCTCAATTATTTCAAACTCATCAATTTATATGATATGTTATAGTTTCCATCACAAATTCATAAAAATATGTACCGTCAGTGCTAATGATCTTTGCAATCGAAGCACTCAATCTGGTATAAAAAAATCTTATCTGTGCCGCAAGATTCAACCTAACCTAATGATTTCACACACCGTGCGGCTTCGTATGGTTAGACGGAATAGTTGGATAGTTGCTCCCTTTGTGGTCAAAACAAATTTTTGAAGTATGGGTATTATCAGATACTTTTTCAGCCTACCTGCGAAAATATTAAAGGCTCTGTTCAAGATGCGGTGAGGGATACCAATAATATCTTGTGGTACTGTTCTATATGTCTCCCAGTTATAAGCGATAAATTATCTCGTGGTGTAGTCGAATCATCGAAACGTATTCTGCATGCTGCTGAAATTGTTTTCAAAACATATTTCCGATCAAATAAGATACTTTGTGTCTTCATTGACTCTAAGATAGCTGGTCTACTGGCAGAAACCGATTTCTTATCTCAAAATACTGAAAGAGAGATTTCAGTGAACTCTATGGAAGAATCTAACATTGATGATGATAATGATATTAAGAAAAGCCGAAAATTTTCAGCTGAAACACTTGCGTGTGACAACTCAGGTCTCACCTAATCTATAAGAGGTAATGTTTCTTCCAACTCGAGTTCCTTGAAGACGGTTGGAAACTGTAGCTACTATATCTGAGGGCTCCGATGGTGCTGGTGATATTTTACGTGCTGCGGTAAATGAAAGAACGTAGTTTTGAGTTGACGGTCTGCGAGGTTCATGCATCAGGTAGTAGATCATGTTAAGAATAAATGTCCTGGAAAAGGTATATGAGTATCTGATTTAAGAACGAAAAAAAATCGTACCAACATTTCTAAACAATATATCATGAGCCTTGATGTATGGCCAGACGATACCTATGTTGATTAAGTCTTTTGGATCTTGTCCTGAAAGCCTTGAAATACTTTCTATGTACAATCTCATTAATATCTATCATCGTTGGATCATACTCGGTGATTGTACTGACTAAAACATGGTTAAACTATAGTCTTTGTAGATGCTGAAAATGTTTACGATGGCTATGTTTTTTATCGTCTTGATCATGATGTGACTTGGAGTAGTGAGGTAGTCCTTATCACAGTGAGTAGAACCACCCATAAAATCTTGATGAATGACTTCTTCCCGATCTAATCAAGAAGAGTTGTGAATTCAAATAAATCTGTCTCGAAAAGTACATATTTTGAACCCAGTTTATGTGGCTCATATATTCGATATAGCTGTGTTCAGTAACTTCATGAATCTTTAAGATAGTTCCTTACCCTGAAAACAATGGATTCCTTGATGCTGCTATCTTGGATTTTATGATGTCAACTGATTTGTATGTTTAGTGTTTCTCTATTCTACAATCGACCTTATCGTGTTTAAAATATCTATGTTTCTTTTGAGAAGTGCACATATTCTGATTTTCCCTTATGGGTCAGCAGTCAAACTAAGGCATCAATTGTCGTTAATTAGTCTCTCCATATATCGTATAAAAAGACCAGGATTCTTTTGGATTACGGTGGTTTTTCTGTTATGAGACGAGTTGTTAAGTGGGCCATGTCCAGAGATTGTGCGAATTCTATCGGGGAATCCAAGTCAAACATCATACGTAATTCTTCTAGCTTTTGAAAATATACCGAGAGCTTCTCCAAATATGGTGGTATCCCTGATTCTATTACATAGAATGAAAGATTTGTTGTTGGTAATTTGGAGGGCTTAGGTCTTTCGCAGAGGTTTTTATAAATAATTATACCCTAGCTGATAGTACCCCAGCCTCCTGTTCACTTGATGATTGATAATTTTTGTACTTTATATTGATACATTATATTATTAAACTTTCGAAACTATGTTATCCATAAAACCAAAAATACTCTCGGACTGGACCTGCTTTGCTCGCGTTTTATGCTTGAATTCAGTGACAATCTTGTAGAGCTGCAGCATTTTTAATATGTGTATTTCTAAGGGGCGATTTTCCACGCTTTCTAACGTATTTCTAAATTGTTTCCAGGCTAATCTCCTGCTAATTCTTTCATGTTGGTTGGTCTGCAAGCTCTCCGGATCGAAGGACCAGAGTTTATAGTTTGCTTATAAATTCGCGAGAGGATCGCAAATTAAAAGTGATAGGAGCTTTTGACACTATAGATCCCAATCAAGTGCAAAAAACAACTATTAATGAAGTGCGCTCGCAGATATAAAACAAAGGTGGACGATTTGAACGTCTAATTTGATTTCATTTTCACAACATTGTTTATGTTTATGGCTTTTCTTTAATTCTTGTAGTTAGTTAGAAATCTTTGTTCACGATTTATGTCGCAAAAATCTTCATCGTTCGAAGTGATCTAACGCAAGTCATTTAAGGTTTCTGTATTTTATAAGTGTTCGATTGTTATTTTCTGAATTATTTTCTGCGAGTTGGTTATAAAGTCTAGTATTTTTCGTTAACTGTTCGACTTATTATTAGTTGACATTGGCCATGAATAATTTATGAATTCATAATATCCTTGTTTGACTATATTTTCTCATTGTAATTTACAAAAATACTTAGACAAACGAAATTAGTGCTATTTCTTTTTCAAATAATTTCCAAACGTTGAACTGAGTGCTGAATGAAACGAGCCATTTTAGGTATAGAAAAACCTAATATCAATCAAATACCAATATGACATTCGGTTCGAATAACGTGAAAAAATGAGTACTCGTATTTGAAAAAAAACGTTTTTTGACAACTTAGTTCTATCGCGTCGACTAGTGATTCTTGATCACCTTGTATATAAAATAGCATCGAGAAGTACGTTTCTCTAAAAAATAAAACTTTTTTGTTAAACTTTCATGAAAAATTATAGCTCAATGGTGATTAATTTTAATTAGATAAATCTTAACGAAGGATGCACTTTAATGAAAAAAATTTAACAGTACACCATGCCATTTGAAAAAACAATGTTGTAGTCGATGTCCGTTATAACCGGAAGTGGTACTGACGTGAAGACGTATCATTCTCTAATCCCAAAACTGAAACTTGAGACAAGAAGAATAATTCGAAAATCTGTAGATCAATGAATAATCCTTCCTAACATAAGCTAATTCTCAAATATGCTCGCCATGCACACAACCCTCAATAGCCACAATAAAGCAATTGAACAGAATGCCAAGAAACGAAGCGGCAAACTGAAGTTTCGTTCTCATTAGGAGCTCATCAATGTCTAATATCGCTTGACAGCATCCTAATTGACTATATCGAAGTATCCCAACGATTCTGGAAGAGACGTATCTCGTACATACATACGAAAGTCGCCCTCTATGGACCAAGATGGCGAACCCGCTACTGAACTTCGAGAAAAACAACGAATTATAACCAATAACGAAGGATAATTAATTGATGTACGATACGAATTTGTGAATAATTCTTTTTGTCTCAAGTAATTTTACGTTATGTAGGATCTCCGCGAAGTTTATCGCAGAAGACATTTTGCTTCATATATATATATATATATATATATATATATATATATATATATATATATATATATATATATATATATATATATATATATATATATATATCAGATCAAAGAGATATACTCGTTGAAGTCGGTTGGGATCCTTCCATTGATAGTGTCGGTGAATGGACTGATAAAAGGGCATCTTGTTGATAACACCGAGTAAATCCTTAACCTACCCAAAGGCATAGTATCGAGCGCTCAAAAACAAGTGATATTATGGACAATACGAACAGTCAGGGGCTTCCTAATCAGTCTATAGCAGAGTAATATGTTGGCATTAGTGCTCAATATCACCTAATTTACCCGAAAAGCGGTTGATTTGATGTGTTACGGGTTTTATTCTGTGGTCCATTTTGATTTTCGCGACGTTTCGACAAGTTGTCCCTCGTCATCTTCAGGCGTTAGGTAGACGATGTCTCGAGCGTAGGTGATTCTCTTTTTGTGTCCTCGTTGTTGGCGTCGGTAGAACTGGTGGTGGGGATGCTTTCATTATTATCTGTTGATAATGTCGGTTTCCTAGGTGGTAAAATAATTTTCCAACAATTTGATAGGTCGAGGGTTTCGTATCTTTAGTTCATTGTACCTACTTTTTCAAGTTTCAGCGTTAAAGCGTTTTGGGAACGACATGTCACGTTCAACAAGCGATTATATGACATCGTAGATAATCGATTTTAAACTGTTGGAATCGATGATGTCACATAATCGCTTGCTTAACCTGTCGTTCCTAAAATGATAAATATTAAGGTCTCTAGTAATAACGATGCGCTTGAAAACTCAGATTACTTTATTGACCAGGAATGAGAACTGTTCAATGAAATCATCAGCACTCTCACTAGATGGAGCCTATTCATTTATTCTACTCACCCGTATCAAGGTATATTCAATACACTTGTGCACAATCCATCTAGATGGGGATAAGTGAGACACACAATCATCGTGAATGCTGAGAAAATTTGTGATGTTTGGCTCTTACTCGATGAACCGTGGATATTCCAATGCATAATGGACTAGAAGTTTATATTCGAGCTTGTGTCTCTTATTTGATTGCTGTTTTTGGGATCATCCCTGGCCTGGGATCAGGAAAAGAATTTTATTCATGTCTTATTTCGATATGGTTAGCTTGAAGAATGAATTTGTGTCTTTGTTTCTCGATTGCAGTCTTTCACATTAGTGTACGGTGGTAGATGGCTTGAAGAAATTGATATCATACTTTTCTTTTGTATCAGGATGCTATCTACACATAGCAGAGAGTTTGTGTTTAGAAACCATTGGTACCACTGTTCATCTGTCAATTCTTCATAGTTATTCATTCGAGGTTTTGTTTTGGATTTACACTACCACATGAAGTATTACCAAGACCTTGCAGATGAAGGAAAATTAAGTAGATGACATTTATACTGTGTTTCTTTGATATTGTATCGTTTCTTGGATTTGCCTGATGTTTAGCCTATTTTCACCTGTAATGCATACATTGTGTATCCTTTTTATTTCGCTCGTTATGTTTAAATCGAAAGGTTCGGTGATGAACAAAGAGCTTGTTCGCATAATGTTTCACCTTTGCACTACATTTGTAGTGTCTTCAATTTTAGTTCTTGAAATTATATCTTGGAAAATCTGTGCTTATTATTAGTTACAGAGGCAGTTCATTATAGTGAGCGCAAACGTGGACTGAGGTTAGTTTATTATAGAACTATGAAATGATAAGTTAGCTGATACACTGCTGCTATAAACGTTAATTAGTAACAATTTCAGACAAAGTTTTAATAGATGGTTCCATAAATAATAACTTGAATTATTATTGATACACCAAAATACTACTATTTTAATTTCTAACTTCATCACCATTGAGATCGGATTGTAAGTGTAACCAACTTTGACCCAACTTCTAACCCAACACAAAGAATTCACTGCCACCTTGTTGTCCAGTTACAAACGCGAATTGAACACAACCAACTACGCTTGACTGGACCGTCTGAACCCCTTAGACTTGCATATGTAATTGTAGACTATAAACATGGATCAGGGCAACAATTAAGGCAGTGACCTAGGAATAGGAATATGGCACGCTTGCTTCCACAAGGGTTGTTTGTATTCCTCCCCGGGGATACTGGAATGAATATAAATTGTTGAAACTAAGCTTGTTTGTACATATCATCCAAATGCTTCAGCAATGAAAACAAGGTTTTTCTTTCTGATGTACTCGAATTCGAATATTTCCTTTTTCATGTGAAGTTGAAATTGAAAATATATACTTGTGCTTCATATTCACGATTCCATTATACTGTGTTAATCAGAGGTTGGTTATTACTGTTTTGAAATTAGGTGAGAATTTTGAAAATCCGAACTGCTGCTGTCTAACATATTTATACAATGCATTTCAATGAAAACGAACCACTCTGAACACTCGGCTGGTTTGATGCTCCTGTGAATTCTGATTGTAGCAGGACATTTTTTCTCACATGTTTTGTTCTCACCCATCAACTCCATACCTCTGGTAGCTTCTATCCCACTTTCCCACTATCGACCACTTTCTTCCAAATTTCGTTCATTGCCCTCTTTTGTTGCAGCGTATTCTCCTGTGTGGTAGTATAAGTGCACATTTTTCGATATAGTATTTCGGTTTAGTTTGAAAATATTGTTTTTATGGAATCAATTATCAAATGAGATACCGCAGGAGCTTGAATATTAGAAACAACTGGTTTTATAGGCTATTTAGGCTCATAATGTTCACTGAGAGTACTCTAAAGCTACAGGGTTATCTATTCTAAGCTTGAATTTGGTTGTGTCACCTAGCAGAAGTCGTATATCTTTTGCCAGATTTATAATTTAATTTTGGAATTGATTAGTTGAATAAAAATAACTTGGAATAGATTCTAGAGTTAAGGAAGTGTTCCGTTCTAGAAATATAGTCATTTTTGTCGGATGGTACTTCTGTAGATTATGTTTTACATCTGGTGGAGAACGGACGTGCGTACAGAAATAACACTACACCGTGACCGCTCCAATACCAAGAACAATAATACCGCGAGTACAAAACAAATATGCTCTTTCTGCAATATCAATGCTCTGACTACTACAGTTAAATGATCCAGCTGTTCAAATATTTTTCATCGCAACTGTTGTGAAAAACGCAATATTAATGTGCCTGAAAATTGTGAGGCGTTCGAGATCTGTGCGAATCCGATAACAACAGTGAAACCAGGTTCGAGGATGCATTTGGCATTTTCTGCAGAAAATTTCGTAGAAATGACAACCAAAGTAAGGTATCTTTATATTTTACTTGCTGAAAAAGACAAAATAATTGCCGACAAGCAACAAATTATTGACGACAAAGTGAAAATTATTAATTACGTTAATCTTACGTTAATCTTGCAATGATGATAATCTTGTAGCTCTATCCGATAATTAATCTGGATGCCATCAGCCGCAGGTTTCATTGGACAAGGAGAAGGAGAAAACGAAGAAAGTTAACGGTGGTTCCACGGTACACTCTCAATCATTTGGAACTCTGCACGCCAGGATATCTCAAGGTCATTGAACAACGCAGCCGCCGAATCAGAAAGAAAATGACGGAGATTGGCTTACTGTCAAAACAAAAACGAAAAACAAGCCTCGTTCCAACAAATTTAATAAAAATAATCGATGGAGTATAACTGATTCATCCCAAAATGAAACAGTCAAGGGCACTCAGAAGAAAATTCACTTGTTTGCGTCTAGGTTAGCACCGGATACAAAGTCAGACGATCTTGCAGCGATGATACAGGTCAACATTCCAGAGGCAACATGTGAGGCTGTACCATGTAAATATCCCGACAGATATAGTTCGTTCAAGATAACAATCAACGAAGACAGCTTTAATAAGGCTAAAGATGTTAATGTCTCATCAAGAAATTTTTTTAACAAGTCCTCGAAGAAACTGAATTCGGATTAGTTGACAGTGATGAACATATTATCTAGTCCATTGGCAAGAATAAATCGAATTTCTCAGTTTTTCATCTGAACCTTCAGGGCCTGAGATCTAAAACAAATGCTCTTGAAATATTCCTGAAGGATAGCAACTCACCAGATATTGTATGCTTCACCGAACAGTTTCTGAGTGATTCACTCTGCGGTGAGTTTTCACTTGATGGGTGGCATACAGTCTTTCGGTCACAGTAATTCAAGACAAGGTGGAGTTTCCATCCACTGCAAGGACAGTGATTTCTCAGTTCTTGACAATATTGGAAATTTCAGCATCGTATTTTTCAGATCATAAGGCACAGATGCTAAGCATGGAGTGGCCACGCAGAACGGTTGAATATACTTCTAGGTAGTGCACATCGGTGACTGAGAAGTGTCTCAACATATTGCATCCTATACTGGGTGGACTGAGTTGGAAATGTATCAGAGATCCTGATATTCAGGTTAACGATGCTTTCAACATGTTCCATCAGAACTTCGTTGACTCATGTCTTATTGCATTCCCGGAATGAGAGGTAGGGAATTTTAGCTCTTACCCCAAGGTTAATTGGTACACTGAGGAGCTTAGGGACATCAAGAACCACCTTGATTTAATCAATGAGCAGTATAATCGCTATAAAACAGAAGAACTCAAGCTTTTGCGCAATCAGACCAGATTGTGTTATAAGTTAGAGATGGATAGGGCTGAAAGAAAAGCATATGAGAAAACTATACTGAACTCTAATCAGCAAAAAATTATGTAGGATATCATAAATTCGAAAAGAAAGCCAACAAAGGCCTAATCACTCTGTTATCACCTCAGAAATTCTCAGCAAATATTTCAAATCAATTCCAATAAATACAGCAAATAATATCCCAACCAACAAGAAAATTTTACTGAATTATTTGTAAGAACTATTCCTCCAAATTTAAATTTCACTTTCAGATCTGTAGGTTGCTTAGAGGTTAGAGATGCTATTATCTTACTCAGAAATAGCAAATCTAAGGATGCTTATGAATTTACAACCAAAATTCTAATGAGAAACGTCAACTGTATTATCGAACCACTAACATTTCTTATGAACAGATGTATAAATGACGGAGTCTGTCCGGGATAATTAAAGTTAGCTAAAACTGTACCTTTACCCAAGGAAGGTCATCCCACGGACGTTAATAACTATAGGTCAATATCACTCGTGCCTGTCTTCTCTAAGGTATTTGAAAAGCTGATTTACAGTCGAATAGTTTGGTATTTTGAAGATTCGGTTCGGTTTCCGTAGGAAGGGCAGTACTCAAGCTGCTATAAATGCTTTTGTGTTCGACACGGATAGATGCTTTGAGTCGGGTTTATACTCAATTTCTCTATTTTTAGTCCTATTCAAGGCTTTCGACTTTTCTCCTCATGCAGTTCTTCTTGATAAGATGGGTTGGTATGGTTTTGGTGGTGTGGCCGGGGAGCTTATTCAATCCTTTTTATCCAACCGATTTCAGTCAGTGTTTGTGAATAATACGTGGTCCAATAGGGAAACTATCTCAATCGGAGTTCCTCAAGGTTCCATTATGGGTCCTTTACTATTCTTATTATGTATCAATGACTTTCCTGACTATATGAGTGATGTCCAGAGTGTTCTGTACGCTGACGATTCCACCATAACTGTTTCCAGCGGGAGTTTGTCGGAGACGAAGGAGCTGTCCGGAAGAGCGCAGTCGACTGCTTTGAGGTGGTTTCAGGGAACTGGTTGTGCATGAATGAAGGCAAAGCAGAGACGGGGGTGTTCACTATGAGACATGTGAATCCCTCCAGTGTTAGATTCCTGGGTGATCCCCTCGATTCGCGTCTTGTATGGCCTGTTCATGTGGATTATCTTGCTATAAGTTGAGCAGAAACATCTTTGTTCTGAGGCAATTGTCTTTGCTTGTGTCTCGCAATGTTCTGAAGTGTGCTTACTATGCTCTTTGTGAGTCTCATTTTAAATATGGGCTAATTGTATGGGGAAGCAAGGAAATTCTTACTTTGCCAAGCTTATTTATCCTTGAATGTTTGTTGCGTGCTCATGTAAATTTAAAAAATTTTCAATTAACTAGTGATTTGCACACATATGATACTAGGGGAAAGAATTGTATTCATGCACCTTCCTACAGATTATGCAAGTCACAGAATGGCCCAAATTTCCTATCTATCAAACTGTAAATGTACTACCGATTTGTGTTCGAACCATGAGTTTGAAAGAAGTCAAGCTTTTTATAATGAAAATTTTAGAAACAAATGTTCTTTACGATGTCAATTCGTATTTTGAAATAAATTTTGATATGTACGTCAAGTAAACTCCTTGTAAGCTTTTTTATATTTACTTGTATGTATTTTATTTTTACATGTGTACACAATTATTTTAAAATACCAATAAATTTTGATTGATTAATTGTATCATTCTCTTCCGCCTAGGTAAAAACTATCTATTTTTTTGGTCTTTATGATATGATGATCTTAATTTATTATTTGGAAACACTTGAGTAAGTTTTTCTTTTAGTAATTTAAGAGTTTTATATCTAATAAGATTACTACTAACTACTAAAGTCATTTGAATAATAACAGTTCCAATGAATAATGAATCCAACACTCAATACTCAATAATTTCCTCCCTAACCCTGTTGTTTTGTATGTCGGAATTCATGGTTCTGAAGCAATTCAAGTTAACATTGGTTATCTTGTGATTTTATGGACACTCATTCAACATTATTCGCTCAAATTGAATAGAAAAATGGGCGGAGAATTTACTGAAGACGAGTTATTTGATTGTACACCGTCTGAGATAAAACAATTGGCGGCGACGGCTACGGGGAATTTGTTGCCAGGTAAATCAAAAGTAAAGCACAATGCAGTGTATCGAAGATTTATGGATTGGCATTTCAAACAAACGACACATATATTCTCAAAAAGAAAGCTTCTAGCTTATTTCAGTGAACAGCAATATATACAGGGTAGAAAACGGAACCTTTCTAGGTAGTGATTGAGGATTGAGTGGTGAACTCGAGATGCACTACTATTTCAGAATTTGCCCCTCCCTTTACGATATACAGGCTGTGTTGTGTGATTTGCACGAAATTTCAATGATTCATATCTCCTGAATTATCAATCCGATTTTGTTGGAATTTTGTAGAAGTCGACCTTAACAAAAGTTTGACGTCTGAAAGACACAACTGGTCCGTACTAAAAACAATTGAGTATTTTCGGACCTCTATTCCTAAGTTCACCCTGTATATCGATATTCTGAAATTCAATATCATTCAGCAAAACTTTGGGTCCTATTTAACCAAATCACACCATTTAAGGGATACAGGATACCGCTCGTTTTGTCCATTGATCCCTGAAAATTTTCATCCACGAAAACTTAATAACCTTAGCCTCCTTCAAATTCAGTTATTCGAAGAAAAAAATTATCCAGTATCGACTGTAATCCTTAAGTTCACGGAAAATATTCGAAAACCGATTTCTAAAATTATTACAGTGCCGGACTTCAACATTAATTCGGTGGAACAAAACTTTGCACATTGAAATAATTAATTATAACGGTTATCGCAATATGAAAGGAGCCGATATTTTCTTGAGAGATAACAAAACTCCGTATGAAAGTTATCAGCAAAAGCCAAAAAAACAGAATATTCTTTCAGAAAAACGATTATTATGAGCAGAAAATAACTCTAACACCTTGACAGTGTTTACACAAAGTAGTTTTTCAAAAATGATTATGTGCTGAAACAACGCTAATATCAGTTATGGAGTTGATTGTCGAAATGTCCAGCTCCTAATTCTATGCATTTAGTTGCCTGTTAATATACATCATCAATTTTTTTAGGTATTCCATGAAATTTGTACAGTTTTACACTACGATAAAGTAGTGTTAAATGCTTGGTGAGTCCTGCTGCTCGTAGCAGTAGGTAGGTACTAGATGAAATTGTAGTGCTACCGCAGGCTTCGACATTTGGTTTTCCGTTGAATTAAATGATTAGTGGAGGTTCTTATGATTCCAGGATGAGCTCTGATGGAATGAGCTACGTCCCTTATTTTTAGCATCGATTATTCCCTCGAATACATTTCATCTTCATACTTGCTCTTCCATAATACCCCATAAAAAAAAGACCAGTGAATTTAAGTCCGGGGCTCTAGCCGGCCAGTTGACCGTTCCATCACGGCCTCAATGTCTAAGTAGTTTCTAACAGTCAATCATTCAGAGAAAAATGTGATATTGCTCCATATTGTCGGAGACGCATTCCCTTCTTATTGATTCGGGCTTCAGCAAGCAAATTCGGTAAGACGTTTTGCAAAAAATAGAGGTAAGGTTAGGTTCATTTATTTTCTGAGGACTGGACAGACACAAAATTAATATCCTAGGTGTTAGTGAACCTAGATGGCCTAGCTCAGGGCTACTTGCAACAAACAACAAAACAGTCTATTACTCTGGGAACAAAGACAATCAACATATACATGGAGTAGCTATCATACTAGACAAAACATCCAGCAAAGCAGTCGTGGGATTTGTCCCAATTTCTGAGAGAACGATGATAATACAACTGGAAACGACCCATACAAAATTAAATTTAATACAAGTGTATGCTCCAACAACACAGGCAGCAGATGAAGAACTGAATACCTTTTACCAATAGTTTCAAGAAGCTCTAAAAATAGTAAATAATAGAGTAATTACAGTTTTAATGGGCGATTTCAACTCGAAGATTGGCAGCGGAAGAAGTGGGGGAGTGGTTGCAGATTATGGATTAGGAGAATGAAATGAGAGAGGAGACCGCCTTGTGGAATTTTGTCAAGAGAAGAAGCTTATCATTACCAACACATTCTTCAAACTGCCGAAGAGAAGACTTTATACATGGCGCGCTCCTTTAGATGGACTTAATGATAAGATCGTTAGAAATCAAATTGATTTCATTCTCGTTAATGAGAGATACAGGAATGCCATTCAGTCGGTAAAAGCATATCCTGGTGCCGACGTTTCTTCGGACCACAATCCGTTGGTTGCAACACAACAAAACTACAAGTGCCAAACATTAGAGAACAAGTCCAGAACAGATTCTATGAAAACTTGAATAGAATACAAATAGATCACGAAAATATTGACGAAGAATGGGAGGAATTAAAAAGAAATATAATTAACCCTTGTACAGAGATTCTAACTGAAGATAAAGAGAAGGAACAGGAGTGGATGACTGAAGAAATATTAAAAATGATGAACGAAAGAAGACTTTATAAAAGTCAGAACACTCAAAAGTACAAACAACTACAAAAGGCAATTAGAGTGAAGATTCGTCAAGCAAAAGAAAAGTATTACGAGGACCGATGCAAAGAAGTTGAGGACTTAGACAGAAAATATGACATGTTCAACCTACACAAAAAAGTGAAAGAGCTTGCAGGCACACAGAGAAAGAATCAAAGCACTATTCTTGTAAATAAAGAGGGTAAGATCTTAATGAATACAGAAGATAAACTACAAAGATGGAAGGAATACACAGAAGAACTATTTATGGATAACAGAACTGAACCAGAGGAAATTAACACATACTGTGAAGAGATAGGTCCAGATATTACTAAAGAAGAGGTGAAAAATGCATTAAAGAACATGAAAATGGGAAAAACCCCGGACAAGATCAATTGGCAAGTGATATACTCAAATTAATTTACGACCATCATATCGTTCTCTTAGTCAATATATTCAATAAATTATACAGAACTGGAAATATTCCAAGAGAATGGTTAGTATCTACTTTCATCTGCTTACCAAAAAAACCACATGCTAGAGAATGTAGTGATCATCGTACAATCAGTCTCATGTCACACACTCTCAAACTGCTCCTCAAGGTTATCCATAATCGAATATACCATAAACTTGACATGGATATAAGCGATACTCAATTTGGATTCAGAAAGGGATTGGGAACCCGCGAAGCCCTTTTCGCATTCAACGTGTTGACTCAAAGGTGTCTCGATGTCAATAAAGTGGTCTATGCGTGTTTCATAGACTATAATAAAGCCTTTGACAAGGTTCGTCATGATCAACTGATAGACATCCTTAAATCAAAACATCTAGATAGTAGAGACGTACAGATCATCACTAAGCTCTATTATACGCAAAAAGCTATAATATGCATGGACAACCACACATCAGAAGAAATTGAAATACAACGAGGGGTAAGACAGGGATGCGTTCTATCGCCGACACTCTTCAATGCATATGCTGAAGAAATAATTAAGAAAGCTCTGGAAAACGAAGAATGTGGTGGGATAACAGTTGGTGGAACACGGGTAGACAACATAAGATATGCGGACGACACAGTAATCTTAGCGGAGAGTATCGAAGCTCTGCAGAGACTAATGACCAGATTATCTACTTATTGTGAAGAATATGGGTTATCACTAAACATAAAAGAGACAAAATTCATGGTAATCTCAAAGAACAATCCAGTGAATGTTAGTCTAACTATAAACGGCAGAAATGTAGAAAGATTGGAGCAATATACTTACCTTGGAGCAATGGTGAACAGCACAAATGAATACACCCAAGAAATAAGAATAAGAATAGAAAAAGCCCGAGCCAACTTCATAAAAATGGACAAAGTTTTTCGTAGTAAAGATCTAAGTATGGCATTAAAACATCGTTTAGCTAAATGTTATGTTTTCTCTACTCTCCTTTATGGAGTGGAAGCATGGACAGTGAATGCCGCAATTCTTAAAAAGATTGAAGGATTTGAAAAGTGGGTGTATAAGAGGATTCTTAGAATATCATGGATGGATCGAGTAACAAATGAAGAAGTTCAGAGACGCATGGGCAGGGAAAGAGAGGTTGCTAACACATTCAAGAAACGTAAATTGGAATATCTGGGCCATATTATGAGAGGTGAAAACTATAAATTCCTACAGCTGATTGTCCAAGGCAAAATACAGGGAAAACGAAGTATAGGAAGGAGAAGAATCTCATGGCTGAGGAACCTGAGAGAGTTGTTTGGATGCACTTCGAACCAACTTTTTAAATCGGCCGCTTCTAAAGTAAAAATAGCGATGATGATTGCCAACCTACGACTCGGAGATGGCACTTGAAGAAGAGAAGATTTTCTGAGGTATTATATAACGAATTGAAATTAAGAATTGTTTGGAACAATTCTAGGTTTTCATGAATCCGTTCGATTCCTGTTTGAAGTCGATCGAAATCGATTTGGCCGAATAGAAAAAAATGTTTCTTACTTATTTAAACGATTGCATATCTATCCCTACCTCTCCCAACTACCACCCCGAAAATTTTCATAATGAGGAAGGGATTTTGCCTTACCTCATTGAAAAAGGTCTGATCTTCAATATCAGCCACTTTTTGAAGGGCCATTAATTAAAAAGTTAGACTGATTGGACTTCTATGATTATCTTCAAAATCTATTATGGAATGAAACGTATTATTGAATACTCAGTTACTTATCGTGAAACATTCCTTTCACGAAAAGGTACAATCCCGATTCGAATGATTACCTTTTATTCTGCAACATTTGTAGTGTTATCTTCTGCATGCTCAAACAATACTTCGTTGTAGTTCTTTCAACGATTCGGGTGGCCTGACATAGCCTTCATAATTGAGATAGCCTCACAAAAAGACATCTAGAGGCTTTGGATTGGTGATCTGGCCGGCCATTCTATAGCTCCTATCCTACCTTTCCAACGAACTGGATATCTATGGCCCAGATAATCCCGCACATGAGCAGCATATCGGGGTGGTACTCCATCATATGGACACATAATGTTTTGTTCTGATACATTTGTAACTCCTTCGATGTTAACTGTTGTGAAAAGATCAATCAAATTTTCAAGCAGGTTCAAACAGGTTTCGTCCTTCGAGCTTTTGCATAAATGAGAGTCTTGCAATATTTACGGCCCGAACATTAAGTTTTTAAGGTCTCTGATTATGATTCTGCCTCTTTAGATCGAGATTAGTGTCACTTCAGATACTACGGTTTAGGCGATCCTTCTCTTCATTGAAAAAACTGGATTGGACAGAAAACATCCATTCTGAAGCAAATTCTAATGAATGAATTGTTCGCAGAACTTAATTTTATACGAGTGGAATTTGTACTTGTGAAGAATCCTGAAAACACTTGTTTGCCATACTACAGAGTTTTGCCATGCTACAGATATTTGCCATACTCCAGAACTTCTCACAGATTATGTATTCTCCATCATGGCAACTTCACCCAAAATGGTCACACCAATTGACTCACCATTCACAACTCTGGGCAGAATGTGTTTTTTATTAATAATGCATGCAGTTTCCATGAATTTGTCCGTTGACTCAAGAATGTATTTGCTCCTCAAATTTTTTTCAGGGTTATTCTGTCTGAGAATGAGCGTAGTTGCTCTAGAACAGTTATTTTTTTGAAAAAAGACTCAAAATTTTACAACGTTCCTATCGTTGAGAATGAGCTTACCTGCATCAGTACAGTTATTATTTTTGAAAAATAAACTCAAAAATTCTATGCGCTTCTGCAGTCTGTACACTATATTTAACTAAATTCCTATTACTTTAGGTTATCAGAAATATGGAAAATACTACCAACGCAAGTTACTACTGAAAAAGGAAAAATAACTTAATTTAGCAAATCGGAAAACATTTTGAAACATGGGAAGGTTCATAACAAATCAACACATGCTATCAAAATCAATTTTGGTGACATTCTCTACAATATTCTGTTGATGCGTATTTAGAAAGTAATTGGTTAAATGCTAGGTTTGGACTGGCTTGCTTGTTCGCCAGATCCGACATCCCTTTATTTCTAGTTTTAAGGATATCATGGAACCGATTTCACATAACACCACCAACTTGAAAAAGATTTGAGGCAATGGGTTCCTCATACTTATATTGAAGTATATAAAAATTTCATTTCAATGAGATTTATCATATTTTTAAAACGACTGTCAAAATTTTTTCGAGAATTTTTCTTTAAATTAAACAAGAACCACGGAGAAATAATATATGGAAGATGTCTACCCAAATTATTGGGTTCATAATAGTTCTAGAACTTCTTTAGATCGTAATCGGCATCACTTGAAAGACCGAACCTAGCCATCGGAGCTCTCTCGGTAAAACAGAGAGGGAATTGTTTTGTTGAGTTTGAATAGTGAAGGGATTTAGCAATTATACTTCAAAATTGGCAAGCAAGAACAAGGAAGTGATTATGTTTCAGGAGATTCACACTGCGACGGAAGAATATCTCCGCCAAAGAGGGCGGAGACTATCTCCTCAGTCCTTTTTATGGCCTTGCTTGCTGAAATCTTTTCTTAAATTCAAGACATATAAGTCAGGTATGATTGATGAAATATTTTTCTGCTGGTTTTCGTTTTCGATTGTAACAGATTCCTGTAGCAAACCCCCTTTCTTTCACCCTTCTTTTCGCCTGGAAATCATGGAGTGCAAGATGAAAATGAGAGAATGAAGCTGCTAAGCAGAAAAATCTTCGGTACTCTTTATGTATACATAACACTAACACAACATAAACAGACAAACTATTTGCCTTGAAAATTAATTCAATATTCATTTATGTTACACTCGTTTAAAGGATATTGTAATTTGGTGACTCTATATTTGAATAAAATCGTCTCCAGTGCTATTTTTCCAACTGACAATTTTGGATATTCTTGTATGTGTAAAAGCATATCTAATTCTCAACTCTCATTGAATTTACGATCGAAGAGTTTCGGTTTTCAAAGACTTGATATTTTCTTAGAATCTCCTCCAGTCCAGTTTTAAACCTTGCCTTGTTGCAATATAACACCAGGGAAACACCTAATATTAAGACCTGTGGTATGATTAGAATTTTAAGTACACTCATAATCAAACTGTGTTAATAATAATTATATACATTTTCCTGTTTGTTAGTATTTTCTCTTCGATCCTTCGAACAATGCGAAATAACTCTGAATTAATAACAATTGTAATTCTGGCAGCACAAATGAGTTTTACAATAATTTATTTTAATTTTGCTATGATTAAAATATTTGTGTTCCACAGCAAGCTCCAAATTCCATCAAAATATTATTTGTATGTATTATTCTGGTGTATAAAATACGAAAACAGTAACTATTTATGCATGGATATAATAGAAATATTCTCTACACAAAAAAAATATTTGTTGCAATTCTAAATAAGAATTTTCTTTGAGGTTTCCCCTAACTTCGAAAAAAATGTGGTTCATCCATATAAAAACTTTTTGAAACAATTTAAACAATTTCAATTTTTTTGATCACATGAAAAACAGAGGAGTTATTGCGATTGGCGTTTTATGCGGAACACCACATACAGGGTGCTTCAACGAAAACTAAACAGAGGCTATATCTACCAAGATATTCATTTCTACTCAGAACGCAAAAACAGATCAATTTTGTTGCAAGAGAGACACCTTTTGGGGTACAAAATTTGCCTGAAATATCAACCCCCTAAGCTGGGGTTGCAATCCTTGAACATTTTGAACTAAGAAGATGGGTGGAGTTACTTAAGAGAAAGTTGGTATCTTTGTCTACATAGCCTTGAACAAATAACCATTTTTAAATGAAAACTGTAAAAGATACAGGGTGAGCAACTGAAATATAGGGAAGACTATTTCCCTGAGAATATTCAAGTTTCAGTGAATTAAAATGGAACAGATCCATGCTGATTTATGGCAGTCATCATCAAGTAGCATTCTCTTCTCGAATTTCAACCCCTGGAGCAGAGGTGACAACCCTTGCAAATTTGGAGGAGGGTAGATGGGTCGAGTGATAACTCGAAAGAAAGGTTCATAATCATTCCAATGTTTCAGCTGCTCACCCAGTAATTTTGATGGAGAACGAAAACTTGCACACTATTGTGGAGACAAACAAAAACGCTTTCTCAACTGGACCTATTTTCTGCTTTAAGAATAACACAGGGTGGTCACCCCTACTCTAGGGGTTGAAATTTGAGATGTAAACGGTGTTTCGGAAGATGACAGCCTTCAATCTGGAATGAATCTGTTCCATTTTTTTGCACTAAAACTTGAATAGCTCAGGGCGATAGATAGTCTCCTCTATTTTTCAGTAGTCCACTCTGTATCTTCTACAGTTTTCAATCAAAAATGAAAATTCGTTCACGAGGATGCAGAAAAAGATAATACCTATCTTTCAAGGTATCACTCGACCCATCTACCCCCTTCCAGATTTTCAAGTGAGGTTACCCCTGCTCTAGGGGTTGAAATCCCAGATGAGGATGGTACTTGATGATGACTGCCATTGATCAACATAGATCAATTCCATTTTACTTCACTGAAGCTTGAATAGTCTCAGGGAAATAGTCTTTCCTATCTTTCAGTTGCTCACCCTGTATGTTATACAATTTTCAATTAAAAATGGAAGTTCGTTCAAGGTGATGTAAACAAAGATATCATCTATCTTTTGAGTCATCACTCGACCCATCTTCCCTATTCAAAATGTTCAAGGATTGCAACCCCCGCTTTGGGGGTTGATATTTCAGGCCAGTTTTGTACCCCAATAGATGACCCAACAAAAATTGATCTGGTTCTGCGTTTTGTTCAGAAATGAATATCTTGGTAGATATAGCCTCTGTTTAGTTTTCGTTGAAGTACCCAGTATAAGTGTACTTTCTGTCTATTTTAAAATTTTAGAAAAACTTCCATATCGAAGATTAGAACTGATTATTGATGAAGCTTTGTTTCAATCGCAAGAGACTTTCAGGAAAACTTGAGTCGTTCACATCGAGCTCTGAGTCTAACAACATTCATTGAGTCAGGATTTTAGTGTAAATTGAAAATAGGAGTCGTATTTTAGGATTTTTCTGCAGTATATGATATAGCGCGAGAATAAATATTATTCACTGTAATAAAACTGTTCAGTTGTTAAAGAATATGTTGTCTGATAGAAGACATCATGTTTTCATTGTAAAAAGAATAAATTGAATTTCAATAAAAAAAACACCAATCACAATTCTCAAGATTGCCCTTCGTTCACATGTGTTGTTTCGAATATATGTAATCGCATATCAATCGACTGGAACATGGTAAGCCCAAGAAAGGACAGGAATCACATTTTGCATCAACCGTCTTGATTGTTTCCTTGACGTGAACCTTCGTTGCTTCCTTTTTCATGAGAAATACACATAACGGATCTTTTGTGGAAAAAGAACTGAAATTTTTTTTGTGTATAGCTGAAATTCCCCAAAAAAGATACTTCCATTTAACACTCTATATATTTC
The DNA here is from genome assembly GCA_013387265.2 of Cryptolaemus montrouzieri. Classification (NCBI taxonomy): domain Eukaryota; kingdom Metazoa; phylum Arthropoda; class Insecta; order Coleoptera; family Coccinellidae; genus Cryptolaemus; species Cryptolaemus montrouzieri. The sequence goes on from JABFTP020000165.1 coordinate 35,550,961, forward strand.
TGGTCTAGATACTTATATTATTATTAATCGCTAAATAAAACATACAGATATAGGTAGTACTTATACAGTCATGGTACTCCGAATTTCAGGAATTTCCAAAGGACGTCACTTCAATTGTAGACCATGGTATCCGTTCTTGCCACTATTTCATTCACCAAGTGAATGGGAGAAATGAATAGTATCAGTTCCATCACTGCTCTTTGTGTAGAGCCAAAAACCTCAATAACTAAAATGCAGATCATTCTCCCTAATTTGAAAGTTGGAATTGCTTTTTGAGACTCCACTTCCACTAGTTCCAACTTAAACTGACTGAATTGGAAGGGATTGTCAGCATGATAGTCAATGGGGTTTCACTTTACATCAACTACCGTTATGGAACTGAAACTAGATATTGCTTCCCTTCACCTGGTAGTTGCAGAAGCAACAAGATTGTCTACGTACAGATTCCATAACATTTACCGAAATGGGCCAAATATTATCAGCTTTATACCTGGGTCGCTACAGGTTCAAATTGAGGTTGGCTAGATGGCTCAAATAATAGAGAAATTACAGTTTTCATGGGCGTTTTCAACTCGAAGATTGGCAGCGGAAGAAGTGGGGGAGTGGTGGGATATTATGGATTAGGAGAACGAAATGAAAGAGGAGACCGCCTTGTGGAATTTTGTCAAGAGAAGAAGCTAATCATTACCAACACATTCTTCAAACTGCCGAAGAGAAGACTTTATACATGGCGCGCTCCTTTAGATGGACTTAATGATAAGATCGTTAGAAATCAAATTGATTTCATTCTCGTTAATGAGAGATACAGGAATGCCATTCAGTCGGTAAAAGCATATCCTGGTGCCGACGTTTTTTCGGACCACAATCCGTTGGTTGCCACTCTGAAGCTGAAACTAAAAATTCTTAAAAAACCAAAAGCTACACCAAAGATCTACACAACAAAACTACAAGTGCCAAGCATTAGAGAACAAGTCCAGAACAGAATCTATGAAAACTTAAATAGAATACAAATAGATCACGAAAATATTAACGAAGAATGGGAGGAATTAAAAAGAAATATAATTATCCCTTGTACAGAGATTCTAACTGAAGATAAAGAGAAGAAACAGGAGTGGATGACTGAAGAAATATTAAAAATGATGAACGAGAGAAGACTTTATAAAAGTCAGAACACTCAAAAGTACAAACAACTACAAAAGGAAATTAGAGTAAAGATTCGTCAAGCAAAAGAAAAGTATTACGAGGACAGATGCAAAGAAATTGAGGACTTAGACAGAAAATATGACATGTTCAACCTACACAAAAAAGTGAAAGAGCTTGCAGGCACACAAAGAAAGAATCAAAGCACTATTCTTGTATATAAAGAGGGTAAGATCTTAATGAGTACAGCAGATAAACAACAAAGGTGGAAGGAATACACAGAAGAATTATTTATGGATAACAGAACTGAACCAGAAGAAGTTAACACATACTGTGAAGAGATAGGCCCAGATGTTACTAAAGAAGAGGTGAAACATGCATTAAAGAACATGAAAAATGGGAAAAGCCCCGGACCAGATCAATTGGCAAGTGATATACTCAAATTAATTGACGACAATCATATCGATCTCTTAGTCAATATATTCAATAAAGTATACAGAACTAGAAATATTCCAAGAGAATGGTTAGTATCTACTTTCATCTGCTTACCAAAAAACCACATGCTAGAGAATGTAGTGATCATCGTACAATCAGTCTGATGTCACACACTTTCAAACTGCTCCTCAAGGTTATCCATAATCGAATATACCATAAACTTGACATGGATATAAGCGATACTCAATTTGGATTCAGAAGGGGATTGGGAACCCGCGAAGCCCTTTTCGCATTCAACGTGTTGACTCAAAGGTGTCTCGATGTCAACAAAGTGGTCTATGCTTGTTTCATAGACTATAATAAAGCCTTTGACAAGGTTCGTCATGATCAACTGATAGACATCCTTAAATCAAAACATCTAGATAGTAGAGACGTACATATCATCACTAATCTTTATTATAAGCAAAAAGCTATAATATGCATGGACAACCACACATCAGAAGAAATTGAAATACAACGAGGGGTAAGACAGGGATGCGTTCTATCGCCGACACTCTTCAATGCATATGCTGAAGAAATACTAAAGAAAGCTCTGGAAAACGAAGAATGTGGGATAACAGTTGGTGGAACACGGGTAAACAACATAAGATATGCGGACGACACAGTAATCTCAGCGGAGAGTATCGAAGCTCTGCAGAGACTAATGACCAGAGTATCTACTTACAGTGAGGAATATGGGTTATCACTAAACATAAAAAAGACAAAATTCATGGTAATCTCAAAGAACAATCCAGTAAATGTTAGTCTGACTATAAACGGCAGAAATGTAGAAAGAGTGGGGCAATATACTTACCTTGGAGCAATGGTGACCAGCACAAATGAATACACCCAAGAAACAAGAATAAGAATAGAAAAAGCCCGAGCCAACTTCATAAAAATGGACAAAGTTTTTCGTAGTAAAGATCTAAGTATGGCATTAAAACATCGTTTAGCTAAATGTTATGTTTTCTCTACTCTCCTTTATGGAGCGGAAGCATGGACAGTGAATGCCGCAATTCTTAAAAAGATTGAAGCATTTGAAATGTGGGTGTATAGGAGGATTCTTAGAATATCATGGATGGATCGAGTAACAAATGCAGAAGTTCAGAGACGCATAGGCAGAGAAAGAGAGGTTTCTAACTCACTCAAGAAACGTAAATTGGAATATCTGGGCCATATTATGAGAGGTGAAAAATATAAATTACTACAGCTGATTATCCAAGGCAAAATACAGAGAAAACGAAGTATAGGAAGGAGAAGAAACTCATGGCTGAGGAACCTGAGAGAATGGTTTGGATGGCTCAAAAACTGTCCAAAGAGTTACAGTTGCTGTATATGGTCGGAGAATTGTTCAATAATTGTCCATATGTCTTTTCAGACTTGCAACAGCAGACATATTCGCAACTGTGCTAGTATCTCATTTGAAAAATCGATACAGATATCAGGGCTACACTAAAAGCATTTCCATCCGACAACTGGGGTGCGGTAATATCGTTCAATCCTTGCCTGATTCGGTGAGAACGTCAAGGTGTGCCTAATAAGGAAATTACTGGGCCAGATTCTTAGCTTGGTGCTCCCTTGGTGACCACAACGATGTAGAAAAACCGATGGAAGGATGAGAAGGTACGAGAGCACCATCAGAGTCTCACAATCATGCAGACTGTGCGGGGAGAATAAAGAATCATTAGAACAGAACGTGACTGAATGCCTGAAAGGGGAAGAACACAAGCTGCAATTGAGGGAGTTTATAAAGCTCCTATACACAGCTTTCAGTAATTTTAATAAGAATAGACATTGTATATAGAATTTGTGGAAGAATTGTGCCACAATAGATCATTGGATAGCAGTGGCGAGGGTGACACTGGGCCCATACTCCAATAAATACCTATCCATGTATCAATTGTTGTGCAGCTTATGCCAAGATGATAGAGTAAATAATACCAGGAGGGCTAATCGCTGGCGCCCCCGTCAATGATGTAAGCATGCGCTAGCCTCGGTTTTAATATCAAAAACTTGCAACTAACAGGCTCTAGCCAGATCGATGAATAAGTAGGTATTTTACCTCCGCGTAGTGGTCATCGCTAAATGTCCCTGCTGAATCCTAATCCCAAATAGATCATGAAAATCCTAGAATTCTGATCAAGCCACAGCCGTCGCTACAAATAGTTATATTCAAGAGAATAGTTAATGGTCAAAGATTAACTATATGGTTTAGTTAGTTGGGCTTGTGAACAAATTTCTCGCGAAGAAGTGGATCCTTCTATGTGGACGATTCATTGTAAAATGATGATTCTTTATTCGAATAATCGAAAGATTATCTGTGATTTTATCGATCATAAATGTCGAGAATCATATTCTTAAATCACCCGTATTCTTTTATCAGACTACAAAAATTGAAACCAACTGACCTTCCCAAGCGGCTAAGTTTCTGTGAAAATTTATTAATTCGGCTTCAAGAAGATGAGACAATTCTGCGAAAATTTATATGGTCTGATGTAGCAAAGTTCAATGGAAATGGAATAACCAACAGGAGAAATCGACATTTTTGGGCCACAGAAAATCCACATTTCATTGGGGTTATTGATTTCCAAAATAAATTCAGCGTGAACGTCTTTGCAATTCTATGAATGATTTGTTGGCTCACCACATTTATGAGGAAACTCTTAATCGACAAAGATACCTGGAAATTTTGAGAGGAACATTAGCAAATTTTTTAGATGGATTACCCCTTAACATTCTGAGAGATTGCTATTACCAAATGGATGCACCATCCACAACCACCACATAAAACACGAGCTGTAGATCGGCAGCTAACAGGAATGTTCGAGGATAGATGGTGGGATAATCAAGGACCAAATTTATGGACTCCGCGTTCTCCGCACCTGACGCCCCTTGATTTTTATTTATGGGTCAAAATCAAGAGTGAAGTGTATCTTATTCCGGTAAGAAGTAAAGGAGAGTTACTAGAGCGCATTCATAATGCTTTTCGTAATATTGATCCTGAGGAAACTAGGAGGGCAACTGAAAATGGGGCCCATATTGAACATTTATTCAGATCGTAAATTAGTTTTCTCCTATGATGTTTGCTATCATTTATTCGTATAAATGTAATTATCTTCGATGATTGGTTTTCGCTTAGTTCCTATAATTTTTATTCATCCGAATTGTAGAAAATTGCTCCTAATGCTTCAAAGTTTTATTTTACTCGTTGCCTGCAATTTCTACCCACTACTTTTTGACATTCTAAAATGAATTAAAAAAAAGATTAAATATATTTTCGTTTGAATAACCGGTGGTTTCATTTCAAATGTGTTGTATTTTTTGGATATTTTCAATCTGAAATAACGACAATTCTTGTTGAAATATCAAATTCGAATGAACGAAGTGACAAGTACATTAATTTTAGGCACCTGTCAGGTGAGCGTAGCCAGTTCAGCTACTTGATTCAAATATTTCAAAGCATTCTCTGTTAGTTCTTGCAAAATCATCAAAATTCAATATATTCCCAAATTATTTCGGAACTATAAGAGATGGGTATAGTACATGCTGATACAATTCCATCTGAAATTTGACGCTTCATCCGATGGCGATATAAAAATTGGCACGTGCTATTTGAAAAAAATGAGTTATTGTTGTTTGAAAAAGGCCAAATTGAAAAAATCATAGAAAACAACGCAATAAACATTTAACATGTGTAGATTGCTTAAAAAATTCCCTGATCCTTCTTCTATCCACCCAAGTAAAAATTATGTATGTAGTGCATAAAATCTACGATCCATAATTTTTTAAACGTTCCTCAAAAATCGAATTTATAACAAAAATAATTAAATCTGTCAAAAGTTTCGACAGATAAATGCCAACAACATGGGTATTTTATGCCTTGCTGAAATGTCGGTTCTAGATGTATAATAAAAAAGGTAGATTGCCATTTGAAATAACAAAGTGATGACCCATTTCCGGTATAACCGGAAATAGTATCACTTCGAAAATATTTCACTCCAATGGGAAATCGCTTGTTATGGCCGCGTATGAAATTTCAGCTTGATATTGTAATTGGAACTTAAAAAGTTTTTAACGGACGGTCTCGGTGGATATCCTTGTATAAATTTTAAATGATTATTCACGAAAGAAAATTACACCTCATTTTTCGAAGGAATAGAACATAGGAGACTACCTGCAGAACTTCTTCGATACATCCAGATCGGAAGTCCATACATGGTTAATGTTTTAGAAAAATTTATTTTTCAACGAACCGGATATAATCAAAAGATCAATTCATAACATAACAAGAATGATCATATACAGGACTAGGAATATAATCGAATAATATATAACCTGTAACCTCTTGTCTGGAAACTGATCTTCAGACGCAATATGTGCTTGTTGTAAGATAAATACTTCCGCTTTATGGGTTCTTGGTAGTTCTATGAAAAAGTCTCTTTTATTCTTCAAAATACGTTCAATGTTTAGAGTCAATAACACAACATCCTCTCTCTTCGACTGGGAGGGCCATTAGGACCCTTAGGGACAGTTTCCCCAACAAAATGGCAACGCATCTCCGATATTAAATTTATAATTACTAAATTATAAAATCATAAAAAAGTCAAGATAATTAATTATTAGTTTTTGTAATTCAAAGAACAAGTACTGTGTTTTAAAGAATTTTACTTAATAATTGCGATTCGTAACGCGTTTCACTACACCGTAGCTTCTTCAGACGAATGATTATGCAGAAAAATGTAAATGAGAATATAACTATAAATGTTCTTGAGTAATTAAAAACTTATTGGTCGCCTCCTCCTAAGTGGTTATTTATGACAGGTATATCCAATAAAATTAAGGAATAGATTGCTCCCGAAAAGATTCAATAGAGGTGAAGGGCTTAAATTGACTTGTTCATTGATGAGTCTACCTGAGTGTTTGTGATTATTTATTTCTAAAGTTTCCCAAAGATCTATCTTCCAATATTTATTATCTGTATGCAAAATTTCAAACTGTGGGTCAAAAGAATGATTATTTTCTAAGAGATGATTCGCGTAATTTGAATCTGATTTTTATTCGAAAAACGGCGTTTATGTTCCGATATTCTAATATTAAAATTTCTATGTGTTCTACCAATGTAGAAGTTATCACAGTCATTGCAATTCAATCTATAAACACCTGATTTATTGTTTTTACCTGGTTTGGTATTATTATTTTTTATATATTTGCCTAAATTATTATTAGTTTGGAAAGCTATGTTGAAATTATTGCTACTTAAGAATGATTTCAGTTTCTCACTTGTAATGCCAACGTAGGTTAAGGTGTTGAATTTTTGTTTCAATTTATCGACAGGGTAAACTTCATTCAATGCGATTCTACATTTGTTTTTATTTAAAATATTATTTATTAGTTTGGGATTGTAACCCATTATTTTTGGCTATTTGTTTAATCAAATTTAGTTCCTTTGTTGAAATTTTCTGGTGATAGCGGGATGTTAATCAATCTATGAATAAAACTATTGAATGCTGACATTTTATGTTGATATGGATGACACGACGAGTTATGTATTATAATATCTGTATGTGACGGCTTATGTTAAATTGCGAAAACATGTTTTCCATTTTCATTCGAAATTGTTACGTCTAAGAAATTTATCGAATTATTGCTTTCTATTTCGGTTGTGAATGCAATTTTTGGATGTAATGAATTTATATGATTTTCGAAAATTTTCAACTGTCTATCTGTTCCTGTGAAGCAAATAATGATATCGTCTACATAGCGATACCAGTATAAACAATATTTACTGAGTGGATGATTATGAATTAATTTCTCTAAGTTATTCATGAAAATTTCTGCTAACAAAGGACTCAACGGATTGCCCATAATCAAGCCGTCTTCAATAGTATAATATTTGTAACTGAAATGGAAATAATTTTGATCTAAACAAATTTTAATAATGAAAGAATATCTGATTTAATGATAGTATTGACATGATTCCTTCTAATAATTCTTCAACTAAGTAATACGTATCTTTTGGAGGAATGTTGGGTTAGATTATGTCAATACTATCATTAAATTAGATATTCTTTCATTATTAGAAATTTGTTTAGATCAAAATTATTTCCATTTCAATTACAATATTATACTATTGAAGAACTTGATTATAAACAATCCGTTGAGTCCTTTGTTAGAACACATAGAAATTTTAATATTAGAATAGCGGAACATAAACGCAGTTTTTCAAATAAAAAATCAGATTCAAATTACGCGAATCATCTCTTAGAAAATAATCATTCTTTTGACCCACATTTTGAAATTTTGCATACAGATAATAAATATTGGAAGGTAGATCTTTGGGAAACTTTAGAAATAAATAATCACAAACACTCAGGTAGACTCATCAATGAACAAGTCGATTTAAGCCCTTCACCTCTATTGAATCTTTTCGGGGAGCAATCTATTCCTTAATTTTATTGGATATACCTGTCATAAATAACCACTTAGGAGGAGGCGACCAATAAGTTTTAATTACTCAAGAACATTTATAGTTATATTCTCATTTACATTTTCTGCATAATCATTCGTCTGAATACTATTGAAGACGGCTTGATTATAGGCAATCCGTTGAGTCCTTTGTTAGCAGAAATTTTCATGAATAACTTAGAGAAATTAATTCATAATCATCCACTCAGTAAATATTGTTTATACTGGTATCGCTATGTAGACGATATCATTATTTGCTTCACAGGAACAGATAGACAGTTGAAAATTTTCGAAAATCATATAAATTCATTACATCCAAAATTGCATTCACAACCGAAATAGAAAGCAATAATTCGATAAATCTCTTAGATGTAACAATTTCGAATGAAAATGGAAAACATGTTTTCGCAATTTACCATAAGCCGTCACATACAGATATTATAATACATAACTCGTCGTGTCATCCATATCAACATAAAATGTCAGTATTCAATAGTTTTATTCATAGATTGATTAACATCCCGCTATCACCAGAAAATTTCAACAAAGAACTAAATTTGATTAAACAAATAGCCAAAAATAATGGTTACAATCCCAAACTAATAAATAATATTTTAAATAAAAAACAAAGTAGAATCGCATTGAATGAAGTTTACCCTGTCGATAAATTGAAACAAAAATTCAACACCTTAACCTACGTTGGCATTACAAGTGAGAAACTGAAAGCATTCTTAAGTAGCAATAATTTCAACATAGCTTTCCAAACTAATAATAATTTAGGCAAATATATAAAAATAATAAAACCAAACCAGGTAAAAACAATAAATCAGGTGTTTATAGATTGAATTGCAATGACTGTGATAATTTCTACATTGGTAGAACACATAGAAATTTTAATATTAGAATATCGGAACATAAACGCAGTTTTCAAATAAAAATCAGATTCAAATTACGCGAATCATCTCTTAGAAAATAATCATTCTTTCGACCCACAGTTTGAAATTTTGCATACAGATAATAAATATTGGAAGGTAGATCTTTGGGAAACTTTAGAAATAAATAAATACAAACACTCAGGTAGACTCATCAATGAACAAGTCGATTTAAGCCCTTCACCTCTATTGAATCTTTTCGGGGAGCAATCTATTCCTTAATTTTATTGGATATACCTGTCATAAATAACCACTTAGGAGGAGGCGACCAATAAGTTTTAATTACTCAAGAACATTTATAGTTATATTCTCATTTATATTTTTTCTGTATATTCATTCTTCTGAAGAAGCTACGGTGTAGTGAAACGCGTTACGAATCGCAATTACTAAGTAAAATTCCTTAAAACACAGTACTTGTTTTTATTATTGATAATGGAATTTTATCAAGTAAAAGCCTCCCAAATTCAAATTTTGTAATTCTCTACTCTGAATGAATATATAAATGAAAATAATAAGTCAAATGGTGAAAAACTTGTATACATATATCAGGGAAAATATGAAAATCCATTGAAATTTGTACAGAAAGAAGTCGAATCAAGAATAAAGTCTTGGTAATATACTCATTTATAGTAAAAGTTCGATATGACTTTACCTTGTCGAACGTCTATTCAACGACATTTGTTTTCATTATAACTTCTCAGACAAAACGAACGATTCTCTGAATGTTCTCCCAAACGTCTGAGACTTCTAACGCTTCTCATCCATATTCAAGTTTTTGCTCGTTCCATTTGCACTCCAAGATTAATCTCCTCTCTCAAACCGAGACGATTGAGAATGAAAGCATAGGTATCTGTCACAAAGAAAATTCAAATTCCTTCTTTCAATATACTCGTGCCGGCATTACCCGAGGAAAGTGCTCAATCTTCGGAAAAAAAAGTGAATATTTTATTCACCCCTTTCTGTTCAGACGTCGCGAACTAATTATAGAATCAACTGAGAGTACTTCTGACTCGTAGAGGGATTCAATTAAAGAGGAAAGGTGGATTCCAAGTCGAGCAGAGATAGTGGAAAGCCGATCGTTCGTGCTTATTTGAGAGCGTCGGGATGCTTGTAAGTTTTTCCATGCAATTTTACACCGTTGATCTTAGTCCTAGAGCATGAAAGGATCAAAGACAGAAGGATGGCCCTTGACTGGATTAATAATCGATGTGATAATGAACGGGTAGATATAGGTCAAGAGTCATTCTATAACGTGAAATTGGTTTTGAACGAACGTTACATAAAGATAAATCGGATTTATTGGATCGTGAATCATTATTCTTTCGAAAAAGAGTTAGTGCAACCTATGAAAAAACTTCTGATCACAGAATGTAATGAGAGTTTTTCATACGGTTGCTGCATACATTTTTAATCTACGAGGGGAGTTCGAGAAGTCAGATAATCTAACCTAAGATATTTTTTCAGGTAGAACTGTATTGTAGATCTAAAGGCGATCTGCTTTTGACTCTATACATTGAGTCAAGTTTTCTTTCCATCAACTTTCGTCGCTAAGACCTAACGGCATATCTTCAAAGATTTGTGAGAACTGTTCTTCAACTTCATCAGAGCCGTTATCGCTGCTGTTTTCAAAATTGTTTGGTTCGTACACAATCGTACCGATTCTTGGCGAATTGCATTTGTTACGCCTATATTCAAGATAGGCGACAAATTATTACCTGACAGTTATCGGTTGAGGTTAAGATGTATAGATTCTTAGCTACTTATAATCTTATCGCTACACAGCAACGTTATGAGAGTTTTTCATACGGTTGCTGCATGTATTTTTAATCTACAAGGGTAGTTCGATAAGTCAGATAATTTTTGATCCTGAGATATTGTTTCAGGTAAAACTGTATTGTAGATCTAAAGGCGATCTGCTTTTGGCTCGATACATTGAGTCAAGTTTTCTTTTCATCAATTTTTGTCGCTAAGCCCTAACGGCATATCTTCAACGATTCATAAGAACTGTTCTTCAACTTCATCAGAGCCGTTATCGCTGCTGTTTTCAAAATCTTTTGGTTCGTACACAATCGTACCGACTCTTAGCAAATTGCATCTGTTACGCCTATATTCAAGATAGGCGACAAATTATTACCTGACAGTTATCGGTTGAGGTAAAGATGTACAGGTTCTTAGCTAATTATAATCTTATCGCTACACAGCAACGTTATTAGAGTTTTTCATACGGTTGCTGCATATATTTTCAATCTACGAGGGTAGTTCGATAAGTCAGATGATTTCAGATCCTGAGATATTGTTTCAGGTAAAACTGTATTAGATCTAGATCTCAAGGCGACCTATATTCAAGATAGGCGACAAATTATTACCTGACATTTATCGGTTGAGGTTAAGATGTGCTACTTATAATCTTATCGCTACACAGCAACGTTATGAGAGTTTTCATACGGTTGCTGCATACATTTTAATCTACAAGGGTAGTTCGATAAGTCAGATAATTTGTGATCCTGAGATATTGTTTGCTCAAGGCGACCTCTTTTGACTCTACATTGAGTCCAGTTTTCTTTCATTTTTTCCATCAATTTTCGTCGCTAAGCCCTAACGGCATATCTTCAACGATTCGTAAGAACTGTTCTTCAACTTCATCAGAGCCGTTATCGCTGCTGTTTTCAAAATCTTTTGGTTCGTACACAATCGTACCGATTCTTGGCGAATTGCATCTGTTACGCCTATATTCAAGATAGGCGACAAATTATTATCTGACAATTATCGGTTGTGGTTAAGATATACAGTTTCTTAGCTACTTAAAATCTTATCGCTACACAGCAATGTAATGAGAGTTTTTCATGCGGTTGCTGCATACATTTTAAATCTACGAGGGTAGTTCGAGAAGTCAAATAATTTTTGAACCTAAGATATTCTTTCAGGTAAAACTGTAATGTAGATGTCGAGGCGATCTGCTTTTGACTCTATACATTGAGTCAAGTTTTCTTTCCATCAATTTTTGTCGCCAAGCCCTAACGGCATATCTTCAACGATTCGTAATAACTGTTCTTCAACTTCATCAGAGCCGTTATGGCTGCTGTTTTCAAAATCTTTTGCTTCGTACACTTTCGTACCGATTCTTGGCGAATTCCATCTGGTACGCCTATATTCAAGATAGGTGACAAATTATTACCTGACAGTTATCGGCTGTGGTTAAGATATACAGTTTCTTAGCTACACAGCAACGTTGTGAGAGTTTTTCATACGGTTGCTGCATATATTTTTAATCTACGAGGGTGGTTCGATTGGTCAGATAAGTTTTGAACCTAAGATATTTTTTCAGGTAAAACTGTATAGTAGATCTCAAGGCGACCTGCTTTTAACTATATACATTGAGTCCAGTTTTCATTCCTTTTTTTCCATCAATTTTCGTCTCTAAACCCTAACGGCATATCTTCAAAGATTTGTAAGAACTGTTCTTCAACTTCATCATAGCCGATATCGCTGCTGTTTTCAAAATCTTTTGGTTCGTACACAATCGTACCGATTCTTGGGGAATTGCATCTGTTACGCCTATATTCAAGATAGGCGACAAATTATTACCTGACATTTATCGGTTGAGGTTAAGATGTACAGATTCTTAGCTACTTATAATCTTATCGCTACACAGCAACGTTATGAGAGTTTTTCATACGGTTGCTGCATACATTTTTAATCTACAAGGGTAGTTCGATAAGTCAGATAATTTTTGATCCTGAGATATTGTTTCAGGTAAAACTGTATTGTAGATCTCAAGGCGACCTGCTTTTGACTCTATCTATTGAGTCCTGTTTTCATTCCTTTTTTTCCATCAATATTCGTCGCTAAGCCCTAACGGCATATCTTCAAAGATTTGTAAGAACTGTTCTTCAACTTCATCAGAGCCGTTATCGCTGCTGTTTTCAAAATCTTTTGGTTCGTACACAATCGTACCGATTCTTGGCGAATTGCATCTGTTACGCCTATATTCAAGATAGGCGACAAATTATTATCTGACAATTATCGGTTGTGGTTAAGATATACAGTTTCTTAGCTACTTAAAATCTTATCGCTACACAGCAATGTAATGAGAGTTTTTCATGCGGTTGCTGCATACATTTTAAATCTACGAGGGTAGTTCGAGAAGTCAAATAATTTTTGAACCTAAGATATTCTTTCAGGTAAAACTGTAATGTAGATGTCGAGGCGATCTGCTTTTGACTCTATACATTGAGTCAAGTTTTCTTTCCATCAATTTTTGTCGCCAAGCCCTAACGGCATATCTTCAACGATTCGTAATAACTGTTCTTCAACTTCATCAGAGCCGTTATCGCTGCTGTTTTCAAAATCTTTTGCTTCGTACACAATCGTACCGATTCTTGGCGAATTCCATCTGGTACGCCTATATTCAAGATAGGTGACAAATTATTACCTGACAGTTATCGGTTGTGGTTAAGATATACAGTTTCTTAGCTACACAGCAACGTTATGAGAGTTTTTCATACTGTTGCTGCATACATTTTTAATCTACGAGGGTAGTTCGATAAGTCAGATAATTTTTGATCCTAAGATATTTTTTCAGGTAAAACTGTATAGTAGATCTCAAGGCGACCTGCTTTTGACTCTATACATCGAGTCCAGTTTTCTTTCCTTTTTTTCCATCAATTTTCGTCGCTAAGCCCTAACGGCATATCTTCAACGATTCGTAATAACTGTTCTTCAACTTCATCAGAGCCGTTATCGCTGCAGTTTTCAGAATCTTTTGGTTCGTACAAAATCGTACCGATTCTTGGCGAATTGCATCTGTTACGTCTATATTCAAGTTAGGTGATAAACTATTATCTGACAGTTATCGGTTGTGGTTAAGATGTACAGGTTCTTAGCTACATATAATCTTATCGCTACACAGCAATGTTATGAGAGTTTTTCATACGGTTGCTGCAAAAATTTTTGATCTACGAGGGTAGTTCGATAAGTCAGATAAGTTTTGAACCTAAGATATTTTTTCAGGTAAAACTGTATTGTAGATCTCAAAGCGACCTGCTTTTGACTCTATACATAGAGTCCAGTATTCTTTCCTTTTTTTCCATCAATTCTAGTCGCTAAGCCCTAACGGCATATCTTCAACGATTCATAAGAACTGTTATCCTACTTCATCAGAGCCGTTATCGCTGCAGTTTTCAGAATCTTTTGGTTCGTACAAAATCGTACCGATTCTTGGCGAATTGCATCTGTTACGTCTATATTCAAGTTAGGTGACAAACTATTATCTGACAGTTATCGGTTGTGGTTAAGATGTACAGGTTCTTAGCTACATATAATCTTATCGCTACACAGCAATGTTATGAGAGTTTTTCATACGGTTGCTGCAAACATTTTTGATCTACGAGGGTAGTTCGATAAGTCAGATAAGTTTTGAACCTAAGATATTTTTTCAGGTAAAACTGTATAGTAGATCTCAAGGCGACCTGCTTTTGACTCTATACATTGAGTAAAGTTTTCTTTCCATCAATTTTCGTCGCTAAGCCCCTATGGCATATCTTCAACGATTTGTAAGAACTATTCTTCAACTTCATCAGAGCCGTTATCGCTGCAGTTTTCAGAATCTTTTGGTTCGTACAAAATCGTACCGATTCTTGGCGAATTGCATCTGTTACGTCTATATTCAAGTTAGGCGACAAACTATTATCTGACAGTTATCGGTTGTGGTTAAGATGTACAGGTTCTTAGCTACATATAATCTTATCGCTACACAGCAATGTTATGAGAGTTTTTCATACGGTTGCTGCATACATTTTTAATCTACGAGGGTAGTTCGATAAGTCAGATATTTTTTGATCCTAAGATATTTTTTCAGGTAAAACTGTATAGTAGATCTCAAGGCGACCTGCTTTTGACTCTATATATTGAGCCCAGTTTTCTCTTTTTTTCATCAATTTTTGTCGCTAAGCCCTAACGGCATATCTTTAACGATTTGTAAGAACTGTTCTTCAACTTCATCATAGCCGTTCTCGCTGCTGTTTTCAAAATGTTTTGGTTCGTACACAATCGAACCGATTCTTGGCGAATTGCATCTGGTACGCCTATATTCAAGATAGGCGATAAATTATTATCTGACAATTATCGGTTGTGCTTGAGATGTACAGTTTCTTAGCTACTTATATTCTTATCCCAATGAATCAGCACGGGTTTGCGACAGACAGACGTCACCACTAACCGGTTGCCTTGTCTAAATGACCGGATTAAGACAGTGGACTATTGTGAAGAAACAAAGGAAGAGACCAAAATTAAATCCATTTTCGAAAATATCGCAAATGACAAAGAAATAATCGAAGCGTCTTACCTTTGGAAAAAGGAAAATTTCAACATTTTTCCTATTCTTCCACACTTTCAATCTTGAGGAAAAAAGAAATCAATCTGTGAACAGTATTAATATTATGAAATAAGACATTGATTGTCTTCATTTTTAATTCAAAAATATCAAAATAATTTGTTGTTCATCAGCTACTTTTTTTTTCATTTGAAAAGACAATATTGTCGCATCAACTAATTAGGTTATTAGCGACAATACAAAAATAGTGATTAACTATATACATTTATATAGATTTGTAACTTTTAGGTAATTCAACAAAGGTTCACTGTTTGTAGGGTTGAGGATTGATTGAAGTGTCTTTGGTTGCTTGCACTGTACTCTTTCTCGGTGGAACTTAGGACAGTCCACTAACAAATGTTTCATCTATAGGGTTGTATCATCGCATGTATCACACAGAGGAGGATCCATTAGCTACTCAAATTAACTAAGTCTAGAGGTAATGATCCACTGAAGATGAATAAGATTTTTTTGTGGAGTAGGGACCAAAAGAAGAACAGAACTTATTGTTGTAAATCAGCCGAAGTTTCGACACCTCCTTTGGGTCTTCTTCTGGACAACTATAATGAAGAAACAACATGGTTCAAATATAAACCCTCTCAGTGGTATTCCCAACAGCAAAACTAAAAATATATATATATATATATATATATATATATATATATATATATATATATATATATATATATATATATATATATATATATATATATAAAATTACATGGGTACAAAAACATGAGATCTAATAACAGCTGAAATGAATAATGATTAAAATTACTTACATGCAATACAAATTCCCAGTCTGAAAACTAATAAACACCGACGCAACATTATCTAAATGGAAAATTCATAATTTTAAATCGAAACAACATACACAGTCTGAAATTCGCAGCCATACTGAAAAGAAATGAATGAACTCGAAAATCATATGTTAGCCGTGTACATGAAAGCAGTATGGTAGAACACGTCAAGTAGGTACCAAAAAGGATTACTTTGAATTTCATTTCGTTCCTAATTTTTCAATAATGTTAAAATAAGAACGGCTGAGAAGATCGATGTCACGTCTGTTCACGGCCCTACATAGAAATTCTGTTTTCTCAAGATTTTTGCTTTTTTAAAGTTGAAATTGTGTGCTCAATTTATTTTATGTTCAACCAAAGCGGTGAGGTGTGGTATATTCCGAAAATTTTTGCAGTCTGCAATATGTTCTTTCAATCTTTTTTGTAAATATCTACCACTTTGAGCTATATAGCAAGCCTCACAGGACAAACTGGGAATTTCATATATTACATTTGATTGTTGTTCAATCAGTACCGTTGCTTTGGTTCTTGTAAAAAAGAGAATCTTGAGAGTATTCTCATTTTCTCAATTTTTCGGCTTGGGTACATTGTTGTGTCGTCGCGAACCAAAAAGGATTAGTTTGAATTTCATTTCATTCTTAATTTTTCAATAATGTTAAAATAACGGCTGAGAAGATCGATGTCAGATCGTCTGTTTATAGACACCTGTTTTATCTCGAGCATTTCTTCAAAAATTCTTTTACAGTAGAAGTTCTATTTTTCCAAGATTTTTGCAATTTCAAAGTTGAAATTGTGTGCTCAATTTATTTTATGTTCAACCAAAGCGGTGGAGTGTGGTATATTCTGAAAATTTTTGCAGTCTGCAATATGTTCTTTCAATCTTTTTTCTTCTGGGCAACTATAATGAAGAAACAACATGGTTCAAATATAAACCCTCTCAGTGGTATTCCCAACAACAAAACTAAAATATATATATATATATATATATATATATATATATATATATATATATATATATATATATATATATATATATATATATATATATATATATATATATATATATATATATATATATATATATATATATATATATATATAATAACATAGTTTATTCAAGAAGGTAAGTAGGTACATGGCTTTACATTCTTAGATATGTTTATTATTACATTTGATAGGTTTCCGAATAAACGATAGGAAATCGCAGAGATGGATATAATCCTTCTGTACGCGATCACAATCTGTTGAACTTTTTACAGTTTGTTCTTATTATCACATACTTTTATGTCCTGGTTAATATGTCGCAATTGGGTTAATTTGTCACTATTTGGGTTATTTTGTCTCATCAGGGTAAAATTGTCTCTTTCAGGGTTAGTTGTCCAGGCATTAGACTGTCATTTTGGGTTTTAAATTGTCACTTTTAGGTTTCACTTGAATCGCAATTTCATTGTTTTTAGTAAAACTGGTTTATGATTATATTAATTTATATATATATATATATATATATATATATATATATATATATATATATATATATATATATATATATATATATATATATATATATATATATATATATATATATATATATATATATATATATATATATATATATATATATGCCTATATATCTGTTCATGCAATCAAACTGATTTCATGAAAAATATAAATCCACCACCCGGTAATTAATACCATTGCCAGGCAATGATTATAATCAAAACATATCCTGGAGTAATTATATATTAGGATAACGTTAAATGTTATGAGAATATATCAATCTACCAGAATATATACATACTATAGCATCATCAGACAATGATATCAATGTACCAACGAGTAGTGTCAGAGGCTTTCTCCCCGGAAAATCCAGTGTACGGACCTTAGTCAAGTAACACTGAATGTTACTCATTAATAGTTTCCTTTGTGTGAAGTGGTGAACGATCGAATAGAATACTGCTCTGAATATAAATATGATAAAATTGTCAGTTAATTATATTACATTTATATAAACAAATAAATAAAATATGAAATGAGATTCTGAGCAGTATAAACTAAAGAGAAAACCTATGACTCTACCTCATTATTATTTTCGGAAAGAAACCTACGAAGAATATTACAAGATTTGATGACTGTTATCTTTTGTAACTGTTCAAACAAATTTTTCTTCAGACCCAAAATCTCAAAACTTCTGTATATATATATATATATATATATATATATATATATATATATATATATATATATATATATATATATAAAAAATTACATGGGTACAAAAACATGAGATCTAATAACAGCTGAAATGAATAATGATCATAATTACTTACATTCAATACAAATTCCCAGTCTGAAAACTAATAAACACCGACGCAGCATTACTTAAATGGAAAATTCATAATTTGAAATCGAAACAACATACACAGTCTGAAATTCGCAGCGATACTTAAAAGAAATGAATGAACTTGAAAATCATATGTTAGCCGTGTACATGAAAGCAGTATGGTAGAACACGTCAAGTAGGTACCAAAAAGGATTATTTTGAATTACATTTCGTTCTTAATTTTTCAATAATGTTAAAATAAGAACGGCTGAGCAGATCGATGTCACGTCTGTTTACGGCCCTACATAGAAATTCTGTTTTCTCAAGATTTTTGCTTTTTCAAAGTTGAAATTGTGTGCTCAATTTATTTTATGTTCAACCAAAGCGGTGGAGTGTGGTATATTCTGAAAATTTTTGCAGTCTGCAATGTGTTCTTTCAATCTTTTTTGAAAATATCTACCAGTTTGACCTATGTAGCAAGCCTCACAGGACAAACTGGGAATTTCATATATTATATCTGATTGTTGTTCAATCAGTACCGTTGCTTTGGTTCTTGTAAAAAAGAGAATTTTGAGAGTTTTCTCATTTTTCAGACAAATTTTTATGTTGGTCGTGTTTCTGGCAACCTAACCTAATAACGAGGGTATCGAGAAATGGTATCTACATCTCACTTTCAGATTCAATTGTCAACTGAAGTCTTTCTTTCTATCAACAAACTTTTGGCTTGGGTACATTGTTGTGTCCTGACTACAGGAACATTGTTTGAAACTTTTGTCTTTTTCACCACCGTTTTTTTGTAGGTATGTTGATGACATTTTAACACCAATTTCACAAATTACCAAAGACGAGGTTTTTCAAATTTTCAATTCTTTTGATGAAAGTCTTCAGTTTGCCATTGAATCTGAAAGTAAGATGCAGATACCATTCCTGAATGCCCTCGTTTTTAGGTTAGGTTGCCAGAAATACGGAAAACATGAAAATTTATCTGAAAAGTGAGAATACTCTCAAAATTCTCCTTTTTGCAAAAACCGATCGAATAACAATCAAATGTAATATATGAAATTACCTGTTTGTCCTGTGAGACATAATACTTAATTTAGCACAAATATTTTCGACGATATTTGCGGATTATTTTAGAAATATAACGACTATCCCTGTAAAATCGGAAAACACGTCTTCAACATTATTTCATTGCAACATTCATTTCGAATTTCGAGGTTAATACTGAAAATTCCAAATTTTCTGTGTGGAATTAAGGAATTAAAGCGTATCAAGGTATGTTTCAGTTATACAAGGTGTCCGAGCTAAATGGCCAATAAGAAAAAACAAGCTCATCAAAAAATTTCAAATTTTGGCATTAGAGTATTTACCTAAAGCCAAAGGGAATTCAGAGTATTGCTATGTAAACAATTGCAAATCAATATCCATTGGGATACTGATTTACGATTCGAAATTACATACAGAGTGTTACATAATAGTACGTCACAACTTTAGGGGGTAAATCTACATGCAATTTAAAGAAGTTCATATGAACATAGGTTCGCAAGAGCAGAAATTCAGGCTTGAATAGAAATCTCGAGGAAGTAGAGTTTGGACACGTTGTATATGAAACGGGTACAATAAAAAGTCGTGGGGAATCCTCCAAACTAAAATATGTGAAATATTCAACTGATTTCCAATTTATGTTGTACTCACATGAGGATTCAAATCAATACAATTCAAAACTGCTTCATCCATATCTGGAGTTCTCATAGTTTGGGTTGCACCTTTGAAATGATTAATTGAAGTAAAACTACTAGTTTCCCTCAACCTTCTGTGGATATATGAAAATGTTCGCCTGTCTGGTGTTACTCGATTTGGAAAGCGCACCTGATGTAATCGCCTTGCTTCTGTTGTGTTTCCGTCAGCCAAACTGTACATGTAATGGATATCAGCCAATTCGGCGTTAGTAAAATTAGCCATTTTTTCTTACAGCAATAACTTCAAAAGTCTTGAAATTATTCGTTAATGTAATGACCAATTCGAGCAGATACTGGTTCAACCTTAGAAACTGTCAAAATAAATAAATAAATGAAAAAATCAAAGCCAATTAGTAATTTTTCTAATTAGAAATGCTTTCAACTCAGCAAATTCATACAATCGTTTAATAATTTTCTGCTCGAGAACGGTCGGAGATACGAAAAAATTAAAGGTTTCAAAAAGTTCTTAAATTGAACGAAAACGACGAAAATCGATTTTACGCTGATCAGTGGCGTACTGAAAAAAAGTTAGAAGTGGCAAAAGAAGACATGGCTCCGGAAAGGAAAACACGTTGTAGATTGCAGCTACAATCTAGGAAATGAAATGATGGAAGCTTCAAAACATAGGATGCATTCCAAATTTGGGCTGAAAATCTCGCAAACTGCAGGAGTTTTGAAGAAAAAACCAATTTGTTCAACACCCTGTAGCTCCGTAACAAAGGTTTTACGGACCTATGTTTATATGAACTTTTTGTCTTAAAATTGCTAGTAGATTAACTCCCTGAAATTGTGACATACTATTATGTAACACTCTGTATAATTAGTATAAATGTTTCAGTTGCCCCAGAATTGTGAGAAACTGGAACAATTCAGTAAAAAATCTGAAACAAAATTATCT
The DNA here is from genome assembly GCA_013387265.2 of Cryptolaemus montrouzieri. Lineage (NCBI taxonomy): Eukaryota > Metazoa > Arthropoda > Insecta > Coleoptera > Coccinellidae > Cryptolaemus > Cryptolaemus montrouzieri. Next base: position 35,572,099 of record JABFTP020000165.1, read on the forward strand.
TGAATGTAAAATGCTTGTACTTGTTCGAAATTGCAAAAAAAGTTATATATTTGCCATAATCGAACATTCTTTTGCGAAATTGTAAATTAATATCCCCGTTAACAACATTGACCTTATAAATGCCTCCTTGAGTATTATGTATTCTCCCAATTGAATCATTGTTTTCGAAACTTTTTTCAAGTACATGCATAGGTTGAACGTTCTAGTGATTAAAATATAAACTTAGCAGCCGTCACTTATCGTGAGTAAATCAGGGTTATAACTGAGACAACATTCGCCTCCAATTCGGAAATTGTTTCCGGAAGTAAAACCATCTTTTTCGAATTCAAAATATAATTTAATAGGTTTTTAAACGTAGGCGAGTACAGCACACTCCACCTTGTCTTAAGCTTCCCATATTAGCTCGAATCTCAACCAAACAACCTGAAAATCTAGTCAATAAAAGTAAGAAAAAACTCATTCAACGTGATTCATTACCGCATAAATTATACTTCTTTCTTCGAAACGGCGCTTGAAACAATAGAATTATACATTTACACAACGAGGAACCGAATTTTCCCACATATTAGAACACCGGGAAGTTCATTCGCCATGAATGATCCTGTTGTTTCTAAGAAGCTCGTCAATTAAGATAATGCCCTCTTCAAGGCTCTCTATTTCGCTGATATGTATTATCAGCTAACTTGGAACACTTGGGGTACACAGAATTTGATAATACAATACAATGATGACATTGTTGTACCATCATGTGAATTTCTCACGGTATCAAGCCACATTATGTTTTATTCAACGTTATACGCGAAAAATCAAAACATAACAAAAACTTCAAGAAAAATGACGTCCTTTTAAAATACGAATAAATTTGTTTGGGTAGCCCAGAAACAGGAATAAACAAAGATATTTCTGATGTTTCCACTTGTATGTATTTCCTTTCAGGTGCATTTTCTACTATACAGGTTGATTATGATGATAACAATTATTTCTTGTATTAACAGGATGATGAGATTTCTTCATTTTAGAATGGCGGATTAGAATAGAATAGAATAGTATAATTACCATCAAGTAATTATATTATGTTCATTATATGACATTTGTCATATTTGTCATAATGATTCTACAACATCTATAGATCATATATATATATATATATATATATATATATATATATATATATATATATATAGGTATATATATATATATATATAATAAGTATGGTTCCCTGTTACATGAAGTCATAAAGGAATTTTGCCACTGTGGCTTTAGAATGACAAATACAAATGTAAGGGTTTACAAGAAAATCTTTTCTTCTTTTTGTATGATACCGTGTTCTTTATGTCTACTGTGATTGTTAACCTGTTTGAAACGTGTTTCTTTTGTGCCCTGTTTTGTAGAACATCTATTTATATGGAGCTTAGTCTCTTTATGTCTTTCCGGTCACTTACAGAGTTGTCTATGTTTTCTGTTGTGTTCTTTGTCAAGAATTTTTGTCAAGTCATATATATATATATATATATATATATATATATATATATATATATATATATATATATATATATATATATATATATATATATATATATATGTACGTGTATGTATGGGATAGTTATGTATCGTTATGTGGTGTTAGTAATGTCGTTTTTCTTTCTTTATTCTGTGGTGTACAGTAGATGTGTTCGTTCTTTGATGATTTTGTTTGTTAGGTTTTCTGGGTAGTCGTTCATTCTTAGTAGGTCTTTTGTGTCCTTTAGTACGTCTTTTCTTAATTGTCGTGAGGTGAGTTTCAGTGCTTCGTCCATATATCCTTTTATAATGCATTTTGTCAGGGATGGGTGATGATTTGAATCGTAGTTTAAGATGTTATCTTCGTTTATCTCTTTTCGGTACCATCTTGTTAGTAATTTATTGTCTTTTCGTGTTATTGTTATATCAAATATCTTTTGAATAATGTGATGTCTAAATGTTTACTATTCAAAATTGATACTTCCAAATATTTCATTTTGGCTATTACACTAGATATGGGACTTCCCATTGCAATTCCATCTATTTGTTGAAAGAAAAGGTTATCGAATTGAAAATAGTTTGTAATTAATATATACTGTAATACTTCAATAAATTCTTGTTTGGGATGGTGGTGTGGGTTTTGATTTTAGTCCATTTTATATTAATTATTGTTGGCATCATGGTTATTGGGATGTTAGTATACAGTGAAATAGCATCTAGGGATAAGTTTTGTGGTTGGAGAGTACATCTATAATGTCGAGATGTTGTTTCAGATCTGTAGAGTCTTTTGTGTAGTATTTTTTTTTGTTTATGCAGTTCTTTAGTATACTTGACATATATTCTGACAGATTGTACAAAGAGGACTGTATGTATGATACAATGGAACGCAATGATATGTTCTCCTTATGAGTTTTTGGTAGACCATATATTCTTGGGGGAAACTATTATATGTTGTTAATTGCTTGGCAAGATCTTCCGAAATATATTGTTTCTCCTTCCATGTTTTCATGAGGAGGTTGTTATCTTTTTGCACTGTGTGTATATATATAGGGGGTTTCACCCCGACGAGTTGCCCATATATCTGTTCATACAATCAAACTGATTTCATGAAAAAATATAAATCCACCACCCGGTAATTAATACCATTGCCAGGCAATGATTTTAATCAAAACATTTCCTGGAATAATTATAACTTACGATAACGTTAAATGTTATGAGAATATATCAATCTACCAGAATATAAACATACTATAGCATCTTCAGACAATGATATCAATGTACCAACGAGTAGTGTCAGATGCTTTCTCCCCGGAAAAATCCAGTGTACGGACCTTAGTCACGTAACACTGAATGTTACTCATTAATAGTTTCTTTTGTGTGAAGTGGCAAACGATCGAATAGAATACTGCTCTGAATATAAATATGACAAAATTGTCAGTTAATTATATTACATTTATATAAACAAATAAATAAAATATGAAATGAGATTCTGAGCAGTATAAACTAAAGAGAAAACCTATGACTCTACCTCATTATTTTTTTCGGAAAGAAACCTACGAAGAATATTACAAGATTTGATGACTGTTATCTTTTGTAACTGTTCAAACAAATTTTTCTTCAGACCCAAAATCTCAATACTTTTGTGAAGATTTCTGGGAATAACACCTGTTGTGGAAATAATAATCGGTAGAATGAATATTTTTTCATTTTCCACATTTTTTCAATCTCGTCGCCAAGCATTATATATTCAGAAATTTTTTCATTGTATTTATTTTGTATATTATGTGTGTCGGGTATAACAATATCAATTATATATGTTATTTGATTCTGTTCATCAGTAAGAATGATATCTGGTATATTGTGTTTTACAGCTCTATTGCAAAGAATTGTTTTATCAAAATAAAGTTTTTATTTGTCATTTTCACAAATAATCTCAGGTTCATATTTGTGAAATTTTTTTCCTTTGGGAATTAGGTCATGTTTAATTCCTAGATTGAAATGAATAATATTAGCAACGGCATTATGTCTTTCTAAATAATCTGTTGAAGCAAGGACTGAGCAAGATGATTATATATGAAAAACTGTTTCTGAAGAACAGAAACATCTAAGGCAAGAATCATCTAAATTTTGTTTGATGATGTGTTTTCTATAATTCCTCAAGAAAACAACCTGATCCAGGATCGCAATTGCCAAGCCTTCTGTTTCAGCAAACAATTCTCCAGATACTTACCATTTATTCGGTGCGATTTCATCAATATAATAATTTTTCAAATCTTTAGGGTGCTTTCCGTGTAATTCCTTCTGCATCCAACTTTCTCTTTTAGAATTATCATCAAATATATCAAAATCTACCTTTTGCATTGTAAAGTTCAGGGGTGTAAATTATAATCTGAAGCAACAAAAATATCATGTAATTTAGACGTTCTCTGTTTATCATGAAAATGGGAACGTAGATGAAAAATCTGTTTACGACCTCCAAGATGTCTAGGTAGTGTAACTCTCTGAACAGCTGACTTTGGGTGGTGCTTATGATATTTACAAGGCATTTTCCTCGTTTGACATTGTAATTCATTTAGATCAGTTTTAGACCATTTAATAATTCCAAAAGAAGATGTAAGAATAGGAACTGCATAGGAGTTGATAGCTCTGAAAAGGTTTTCACTAGTTAAATGACTCTTGATGATAATTCTAAGTCTTTTGTATTATGAACTTCTAATATTTTCTTTAGTGCTGCTATAGTTAATTGTCTTCTCTTGACAAAATTCAAGATATTTATATGTATCTCCTTGATGCATTGGCTCGATTTCGATATTGGAAATCTTTATATAATCAGAGGTGATCTTTCCTTTTTCAATAGAAAGATTTTTACATTTTGGAAGCCCAAATTTCATATGAATATCATTGGAATAGTTGAAAGTAATCTCAAGTAGACTTTTTAAATGAGATCTGGTTCCGGCATATAATTTAATATCATCTAAATAAATTAAGTGACTTAATTTGAATTCAGTTAATAGACTCTTTATTTTGAAGCCGAAACTAGTAGCATTTAATTCATGAGATAATGGATTGAGGCAAAGACAAAACCAAAGAGCACTTAAAGAATCACCTTGAAAAATGCCTCTTTTGATTGGAATTACTTCGGATTTGAACGATTGTTTTGAAATATTTAAATGAAGATTGGTTCTCCAATTTTTCATTACAAATTTAAGAAAATGACGAAGTGTCTTATCAATTTTATAAATTTCCAAAATTTCTTGAAGCCATGAATGGGGAGAACTATCAAAAGCCTTTTGGTAATCAATGAAGGCTGTATGAATATTTCTCTTCTTAGTTTGAGCTTGATTCAAAGCAACAGAATCAATTACAAGTTGCTCTTTAGTACCAAGGTGTTTTTTCTATATCCTTTTGATGTTCGGAAAGAATATTATAATTCTCCAAATGTGCATAAATTTTTGGGTAATACATGCAGTTAGAATTTAATATATTGTTGGAAGGCAAGTAATTGGTCTATATTGAGACGGATCAATAGTATTATCACTTTTCGGTTTTAAATAAGTAATTCCTTGTGTGAAAAATAAAGGAGTAGCTGAGGGTTCTTTATTATAAATGAAAAATATTCAGCCAATTTTTCATGAACGTAAGAGAATTTCTTGAACCAAAAGTTATGAATACCATCAACACCTGGAGATTTCCAATTTTTGTGTGTTTAATAACTGATGTTATATCTTCGTTTGAAAATTTTTCAAATTGCATGCATTCTATTTTAGAAAATCGAGACCTTTCATTTAAAATCCAACTTTCATTGGAATTGTGGTGCCTTGGCACTGCCCAAATTGAAGACCAATAATCAGTTAGAATATCAATTTTAGGAACTCCATTTCCAGGAATATTTTCATTTGAACCTGAAATAAATTTGTAAAAATGTTTTTTATTATTTTTGAATAGTTTGTTTTGGAATTTTCTATCTGAATTTATTTTATATTCACGTAGTCTAATGGAGTATACTGAAAGTTTTTGTTTTAAAGTATCGATGTATTCTATCAATTGTCCATTACTTATCTCATTATTTTTATAGGTTTTATATTTGAGGAATATTTTTTCAATATGTGCCATAAGTTTTTTGATCGATTACCTCTGGAATATTGAGCCAATCTTTCCAAATCACATCTGATAGAAGAAATTTTACCTTCTAACCTTTTTTGCCATGAAGGTTTTTCTTGATATTATAATTAGATCCAAAATTTTCTAATTTGTATCCAGAATGTTTAACTACTGTAATAGCGGCACAATATATAATCAGATGAAGTGTATAGATATTCATTACTTTAACAAGTTGCTTTGGAAGAATATTCTCATTAAGCTCGTTTATACAATCGAAAATTTTCTTTGAATAATGAATTTTAGGAAGTTTAGGTCTTAAAGTTGGGTCAATATTTTCAAATAAATTCATTTGATTGAGTATTAATTTTTCTATATCTTTGTTATCATTATTTTTAGATGAATTTTCTGATTTATTTTCGATGCTTTTCATGAATGGGACTAGGTTTTCATCTGAAATTTCAAAATTTAAATGTTCTTCTTGTTGAATGTCGTATTTAGTTGATTTTAATTCTGATTCAGATATAAAGTTTCTATTTTCAATATTTGATTTGCAATGCTTTGTTCTGAAATACAGCTATTAATGAGTAACATTCAGTGTTACTTGACTAAGGTCCGTACACTGGATTTTCGGGGAGAAAGCCTCTGACACTATATATATATATATATATATATATCATATAACGTTATCCTAATATATATATATATATATATATATATATATATATATATATATATTGCATGAACAGATATATCGTTCGGGTAAAACCCTATATATATATATATATATATATATATATATATATATATATATATATATATATATATATATATATATATATATATATATATATATTCGTTCGAATGAATTAAGAGGAAGATACCACCTTTCTTTTGAGTCATCACTTGACTCATCTTCCTAATTCAAAATGTTAAAGGATTGCAACCCCCACTTATTTGGTATTTCAGTCAAGTATTGACCTGTTTTTGCGTTTTGATCAGAAATGAATATCTTGGAAGATTATATATATATATATATATATATATATATATATATATATATATATATATATATATATATATATATATAAACACCCTGACATACATACACCACAATTGGAGTGGAAGTCTATTTCTAACCTAATTGTTTTAGTTTTCTGTGTGTTTTCAAATACAAACAATATGAAATTATGTCACTAATAAAGATTTTGTCTTTTCCAAAAAATATTTGAGCGATAAATATTTTGGTCGGATCTTATTTACTGTAAAATACATAGGATTTCCTTCTTCGAGGATACTTTGAAAGCTCATCCGCATCTGAAGGGGAGGCTTGTGCCTCCGCCGTTGTTTAACTTGCCGAATAAGTATCACTTATCAATTTTAGATGTCCTACGCATTCAACGTTTACAAGTCTAAGATATTGAAAATATGGGTAACCACACGATTCTATAAAAGAATATGAATTTTCTGATGTCGTTTTATTGAAATAGGAGCTTCAAAGAAACGTGATCAATGGATACCCGTCTGTCACAAAGGGAGAAAAATATAATATCAAGAGAATCGAATGGATATCGGCAGGCAATCGTGAAAAAGAAACGGCCTCCTGACAAAGGAATAAATATTCAAATACTTCGGAAATAGATATTTGAGAGTCGTTCTCTGAAATTATTTTTTCTATTCGTTCGACGAGAAAAGACATTCCGGGATAAGTGACATGAGTGATGAGAGGCTATAATGTTCCCATACGCATTTTAAAATGGGTTGTTTTCTACTTCGCTTTCATTGGTTCGATGTTATTCGAGGAGAAGTAAGTGGCACAATTTAAAAGGAGAAGATTTTTGCAACTTAAAACTTTTTTCAATTATTAATTTTTTCCTATGAATTTAAGTTGAACTAATTCAGATATTCTACGTTGTAATCACTATCTCACTCTCATAAAATACGTCACGAATAAAATAATAGTATTCTTTCAGACGAAAAATAATATCTGACATTCTCGATGAAATCTTCTATTAAAATTTCTTTATTCACCTCTGATGTGATCTTTCTCTGAAACAGTCACTGATAGTTCGTTCAAATAGAGGATTCTCCCCAAATCCATTGCTGAACTGGCGAGTTTTACTTCGATGCATGTATTTTCAGTAACAGATATTTAAAAACAAATAGGTATAACAGATATTAGAAACAAAAATAGTGATGGCTGCCATAAATATCGCTTACATTCTCGTAGAGATACTTTTCAGTAAACTTTCCTAACCTTAAATGGTAAATTTTCATTAGGACGTAAGGCAATATTTTTTATATAATTTCACATTTGACAAGACACATCGAGTTTCATTTTAAGTCAGCTATATTCTGCATGTTTTCCTAGGGTAATAAATAAAACTCGAGAATACGAATTTCATCTTTCATTTTGGAGTGAAATTGATATAGTAACTAAAAATTGCGCAAAGAATATCACAATTACAATTGGCGCAAATCTGTAATCGCAATATGCAAAAGTTTGGAGGAGGGATGCAATATTTTTAGTTTTCACTAGAACTACTATAACTCGAAAACCGTTGAATTTTCAGAAGAGTTTTTTCTGTTTTCTTAACAGAAATAAACACACCTTCTTCGTGGTGCCGGGTTATTGTTGAGTTTCAGGACATCGTGTATATATATATATATATATATATATATATATATATATATATATATATATATATATATATATATATATATATATATATATATATATATATATATATATATATATATATATATATATATATATATATATATATATATATATATTCTTTGGAGTTGCAAGATATAGTTTTAAGATGATATTGAGAATGAACTTTAGCGGTAAATATATAAACTGAATTTATAGAGATTACAAGCAGGGACATATCGAACACTCTTGCTACAATGTGATGGAAAGTTGAAACAAAAAAGGGAAAACCGAGAAACCAAAGCAACCAAACAACTCCACTTGATATTAGAAGTGATAGGGATCAATCACACACGAATTTACCTTTGGATTTGAATAGGATAGAGAGAACACATGAAGAGTATAAAGAAATAATGTTATGCTACCTTTACTTACTCAAGAGCAAAGACAGATCAAATCTAATTAAATCACTCAGTTTGTGGTTAACTCGCAATCCTCATTTTGAGCGAATATAATGGTCAGGCAGAGAAGATATATTCAGAACAATAACAGTATGTCCAAAAATAGAACGATATTTTTAGAAAATAGAGGAAGACACGACAAAAGACAACAGAAGTATATCAGCATATATCACAGAAGATCAGAAAGTCGAAAATGACGAGGAGAAAATACCCACCAATTCATCTCCTGAAGAAAATCAATCTAAAAATATTGAAAAAATAGTGGTTGCACAAAAAGATGTATATCGAGGTAGGCGATAGGTCAGAATCAAAGAAAACATCTTAGAAAATCTAAGAGAAGTAAAAAAAATAATGAAAATTAGCACACCTTCATTGAAAAAAGTTATCAATATTGCTAAAGCCATAAAATCAATCGACATTACGAATAGAGCCATGAAGAAATTGAGGAATGAAATCTTGCAAAATATAGAAATGAAGCAATCTTAAACAGTGTCTTATATGCGACTGAATTCACTAAAGAAAATATACTTTTATCAGATTCCAAACCAAAGAAGATCTTCAAACTAGAAAACGAAGAAGACCATGCTAAGACATCAGAAGAACTGAAGCAGCAAATAACAGCGAAAACATATAAAACTAAAAACATACAAAAAGGAGTAACCAGTAACTCTCAGAAAATGCGACTAAATTTTGAAACTGAATAAAAAAAATGTTGGCAGAAGTTATGCAGTGAGAGACTGCAATGAAAAGTGACTGAAACAAATTGAATTAACACTCAATAACTCTGAAAACGTGAAGGAACGAAGAAAATATGTCAAACATAACTTCTGGAGGCCACACATCAGGATCTTATGAAAGTTTATAACAAATCGATAGGAAAATGGCAATGAACCCAATCGGTTCACAGAAGGAAAAACTCATTTGATTCCTAAAAATGAATGAACTGAGAATCCGAAAAACTACAAGACAATCACATGCCTAAACACTGTATACAAAATTATCTCAAAATTTTATCGGACCGACAGACACCAATCTCGAACAAAACAATTCATTCCTCGATGAACAGGAAAGTTGCGTTAAAATTCTTATAGCTGCAAGGATCACATTCAAACAAGTAGTTTCGCACAAAAAAAATACTAGAAGTAATAAAAAAAGACAGTTGCCTGGATAGATTATAAAAAATTCTTCTGTAGTACACAAAATATGAATATATACAGAATATCTCTTAAAATAATATCATTTATATCAAAAACAATGACTGTATGGAAGACTAACTAGTCCAATGGCTCAACAAAAAGTTTCATCAAGGGTAAATTACTAACTGGATAAAATTTACAAATTCAACCAGAAACCAGTCTTTTGGACAAAATGACGTATATAAGTACCATGGTATTGATGAAAATAGGACGATCCAACACTAAGTAATGAAAACCAAACTACAAGAAGAGTTTCATGGAGAAAAGAGCAATTTTTGGAATAGAGCTGAATGCCAAAACCGCTATTACATCTCTAGCTATCCGTGTCGTCTCGTATAGTTTGGTATCATTCAATGGACTCAAGCACAATCGACAAACTTGAGAGCTACTGAACATGCATGGTTCTCCGATAGAAAGCGAAAATCGAGGAAAATAGAAACACCAATGAGTATCTAGCCACAAACCTAGGTAAATCAGAAAGAAAAATGAAGCTTAAAAGATAGAAGAATATAAGGGAAAAAAGCATCAAAAGTAAATGCACAGACATATAGCAAAAGAAGCTGAGAAAGACTTTATAAACTCAGTGAAAAGTGAAAATAACTAAGGCCTGCCATCCTTGAGCCAGAAGCAGAAGCTCTGAAATTGATTTTCCAAGAACAAACCGTAACAATAAACTAAATGCGGGTTAGAAACATGCATCGACCTAAAAAATAGAATTGGCTTACAGAAGGAAGAACTCTCTTGTTTCCAACAAGGGAATAAATTAAAAGCTATGTAGAGAAACTAGCATTAAGTCCTTTCAACAAAACAACGAATATGTTTCCACCTCAGGCAACAACAGAGCATCTTAGATAACTAACCTTGGCAACACAAACCTATGAAGACCGAGCTTCGAGAATACTACAGAAGAGTAAATGCAACTTTCGAGACCGGGCTGTACGCCTAAAACAGAATATTTCTAGCTATCTAGTATAAATTTGGCATCATCAAATGGACACAAGCAAAAGTCTTGATTGACAACCAAGAAAGTTATTGCATGGTACACTACATCCTAGATAGATCGTTTATATGAACCTAGAAATGAATAAAGGAAAGGATTATTGAATATAGAAAACAGCTCTACGTTGTCATTTCGTACAGACTGAATGGGAAAAATGAGGAACACATAAAGTGCAGATAATGCCCAGCCACTAACCCAGGTGAATCTGGAACAATGAGTGAAAATGTTGAGAGGACAGTTGAAATAAAACAAGAACGAAGAACGAGAAAATTGTATGAGAAAAAAACTAACGGACATATAGTAGAAGAAGCTGAGAAAGACTTTATTTTAACGAGTGAAATGTAGAAAAGACCTAACCTAACCTAATCTTAAGGCAGAAGCAAAATATTTGATAAATGCTTGCCAAGAACAAGAAGCAGCAAACTACATGATGGCAAGGATTATGAACACCTTCATCGACCTAAGAAAAAGATTTTGCCAGGTTCATAGTGGAACCATCTCTATAATAATAATAATATGCCAAATTTATCGCAATATGTGTATACACATTGAAGACTTCTATTCAAGAAACAGTATTCAACCTTTCGTAGGATGTTGGATATCTCTTCCTGAATGAGTTGGTTTTCCGATGCGGATCGAGATGTAGATGACAATCTGGCCCGGTATTGTGAAACGGTGTGCAATACTGACGAGGTGGAACAACACCGCAACTGCAGTCTATTCATGACATTCGACCGGACTGTACCAACAATGGTTGATATAATATCATTAACAAGGAAATAGCATATAAGCATGTACAAATAGAAGTGAGGTGATTATGGAACATGAAGACGGTAGTGGTACCAATTATCATAGGTGCCATGGGGCTAATGTACAACAGCACACATTAATTAATTGAGAAAAGCACAGGAAACCACAATTCACAGCTAATGTAAAGGTTGCATTGTTGAGTACAGTACATATTGTTGGGAAAGTGTAATAAAGAACCTTCGAAGCAGGGAATAACTTGAATGCACGGTGTTTCTGATGTTTCCACATGCTACACAAAAATCTATTTCTATGTGATATCAGAGAAACTAATAATAATAATAATCTTTATAGCCGCAGTTTGGATGATATGTAAGTCAGTTTAGCAGTTTCTTGTGTTAGTATTCCAGAATTTCTAAGTGAGGGTTCCTGTTGCAGCTATGGAAGGAGTTCGTTATTTAGCTGTATTCCAGTATGTTGTCGTAACCTTTCCAATATGTCTAATATGATTTTTAGGTCTGGCTAGGATAGATGCTGTTGTTCTGTAACTATACTAATCGCTGTTTTGTTTCAATGTATACCAACATTTTTTTCATGTATAATGAAGGTACTATTAAGATTCAGTGTTTTATCCAGTATGATTTACACGAGTTTCAATTCAAAGATCAATCTCTTCAGTCTATTCTGACTTATCAGTATCCAGTTAGAGCTAGCAGAGGCTCCCCAGTGTAGAATATTATTGTTAATGTGGGAGTGTGCTGAAGTATAATATATTCCCAACAAGTTTTCGAAAATATTTTGAAAATAGGCTTCTTATGATTCAAGTTAACACATATTGTTTTTTCAACGTTTAAAAGCAAATTATTCGTTCCGATCCATTCCTTGAACTCTCTAGGGACAACACAATTTCGAAGTTCGATGTCTTCGTCCAACGAGACCAATAAGGATATATCATCAGCGATCATGATCATTTTCCTTCAGCTGATATGATCAGGGAGATTATTTCGAAAAATGAAAAATAATAGTGTTCCACTCCCATGTCGATTACAAGTTCCATTAATATATTTCGGTTGTTTAAGAATGAGCATAATTGGTTCGCTATTTTCCTTCTGAACCCAAGATTGTAAGTTTTGTCTATGAGCCTCATATTCTGTATAATGTCAAACACAATGCTGAAGTTAAAGAAGGGTATAAAGACAAATTTTCCGTTGTCTAGTTCTTTGTAAATGTACATTTCACGTGCTATTCAGGTAGGCTCTGTTGATCTGTCAGGGATAAATTTATGATGTATTTTGATGTAGAGAGTTCTTTCTATCGTTTTTGCGAGATTACAGAGGGCTGTACTTTTCTTGCGAGTTGAGATCCCTTCGCTTGTGAATCGGCATAAATCTGGCTATTTCAGGAGCAGATAGATCTCATTCTAAAACGTTTCCACATATATTTCACTGTTGGTAGAATGGATCTGTCTATCTTTCTCAAAAATGAGCATTGAATTCCATCTTTTCAACAGTATTTTTTTCTGAAGCCCAATTTATATCTCCTTAATTTATTTCTTCAAAGACGAAGGAACTTAGTGGTTGTGTACTTGATAACCTATTTTCAGAATGATCACAAACTTGATATAATTTCTCTTCAGTTTTACTAGAGAAGTGTTCCTCAAAAGCTGTATCTTCTCGTTTTGAGGTGTGGCTCTTTCATTGTCATAATTTGAAGATTATATATACTTCCCTCATTTTTCGTCTATTGGCCCATTGATTCGTTCATTTCCTTCATGATCCAAAACTTTGAGTGTACATTTATTGGGCGTATTGTTTTCTCCATGATAGGACATTATTCATCAATAAGGCTTCTTCATTAATTATTATTTATGATATACTGACATCTACATTGCTTTCATTATAAAGGAAGTTACACCTAAATCGTCCAAGTTTGTTACATAAGTTGTTCATGTGTCATCGTTTAGATCTTCTACTTCATATATACTTCTTCTTATTTTTGTTTCTTTGATGGTGTTGTAGTAACAGCAGCACTGCCATTGCCTGATAGAAATAAGCGTCTTGAGGTATTGAAGTATCCCATCATATCATCATGAAAAAACGTTTGATTTATTTAACATCCCTTCATGACGCAAGAAGAACGATATAATATGCAGAATATAACTGACTAAAATCGAACGTAATATATATATATATATATATATATATATATATATATATATATATATATATATATATATATATATATAAAAATGTGTTTCGTTAAACTTCATAAGAAAGACATTTCACTGAATTTATTTCAGTAGAACACTCTATATATTTTTCATTATTTCGAATGTAATTCTTTGTGTAACAATTCAAACAGATATTTGCTTACTAAGCTAACACTTACCTAGATATATGATGCTTTGGTTCATTTTGTTGCTTTCTCAATAATTCAGCAGTTGACTCAGAACATCTTCGTCAATAGATAATCTGTAACAAAACATATTATTGAATATTAAATCGATTATTCAAAAATCATGTTTATCAAGATGATTTAATATATGACATTGACGACATTTCCAGCTTCCAGAAATTATTGATATTGATGACATATTTATTTTGTTGAAATATTGGGTATTTCTTGTTTGAAGACATATGTTCTTTGAAGCTGCATTCGAAATTTCTGCCTGTTTGACTTAAATGAGCTGAAGGGCATTCTTTATATTCGACTTTGTAAATACCAGATTGTTGGTGTTTACGTTTTCTGTTTCTAGTTGAAGAGTAATGTTTTTTGTGAGAAAGTGAAAATAATAAATATGTCTTCAGATACCCTTGTCAATCGGAACTGATGACCATGTACTATAGAATTCATATGAAATACAAAATAGTGTCCTTAAATTTGTGGTTCAACAAAGACTGCCTAAAACGGAAAGTGATTCCATAACATTGAAAGTAAGTATTCAAAGCAAGATATCAGAAAGTTTTATGAGGTAGTGGCCGTCAAACATATGTGAAGTTTCGCATTCCCTTAGATAGAATTTCTAATAGGTTGTATAGGTGCAGCGCACCTTTCAATGATTAGTTCATCAAAGCTTCTGCGGAGTGAAAATCCTGAAATACACTATATGCTACAATTATTTGGTATCGCAACTGCTCTGAAATCGCCTATCTCAATTCGTGTCCATCGTTATCCGTTCAAATTTATACCTGAAAATCTCATTGCGGCTTGAACTTTGCCGTTCTTCGGACCAGGCGTCCTTTCTATCTCTCTTACTCCACATATTTTCCCTGTTTGTATTTGATCATGCTACTGATTGTCGCGATAATATTTCCTACGTTCGTGGTACTGTAGGTGATAATTTGAAACTGTACATCAAGTCTATAAGAGATATAACTATATAATATCGAAATGGATTGCCTAGAGTGCAAAATTCAAATGCAAATTAGCAAAATGTCTGAAGATAAATATGAACAGCTCTACAGAAAACTCACAACACTTAACAAAATAAGAAACCCGAACACCAGTTATCTCAGCAACCCCCAAATTCATCTATGGTTTCAGAGACACATGATATTATTTTCTATACGATATTTGTGAAACTGTCAAATGTTTTATTCGATGGCAATTAAACCGATCTCCTCAAGAAAGGTCCTAAATTCAACACAAATTTTAACAATACTCATACGAGAAAAGAACTGATGGGCATACAAGGAGAACTGAATATCCAAATAGACAAAAATGTCATTGAAAATTCCATTCTTCATAAGCATGAAATCACTGAAATAATTTAAAATACTCTGATAACACCAAACAGAAACCAGTATTTGAAAACGGTCCGTTTCATAGCCAGTAAGATGGAAGTAGAAAACATTATAATAACTAAATCAGACAAAGGAAACATCATCGTAATCCTAACTGAAGACCAATTCAATATGAACATAAAGATATATTGAAAACATTGAAGATCAAATTGACCAAATGAAATTAGCCATCAAAAAATTCAAAGAAGCTTTGGAACATGCAGACCAATTAGTGCATATAGTAAGGGAAAAACGAAGACTTACCGATGAACCTTCAATCACTCAAAATGTATGGATTGATCGAGCTTCAACAAAAAAAAAAACCTGCTACACCTGTAGTATCATACACTAATACTACTTCGGGTAACTCAGCAAAATTTTCAAACCATAAGATTATAGAACCCTCGAACTTTTTCTCATACCATTTCAAATTCCGACGACCTTATACGCAAACACTCCTGACTTGAAAGCAGTCATAACTTCAAGCTCGTTTCATTCGACGTGAAAAACGTGAACACAAACATTCCAATAGATGAATGCTCAAGCCTTGTTTTAGATGTATTCATAAAAACCAACATATTTCCACATATTTTCTTTGAATTTGGCAACCTATTAGAAACATATTCAGGTCGAAATTTGTTTCAGGCGCATGGAATCCCCCAGATACCAATGAGAGAATCTAATTCGTTATTGAGCTTTGCAACTGATGCTGAGGTCATCATAATCGGAGATTTCAACGTACACAACATTCAAATAGAATCGACGAAGCTGGAAGGCAAGTGGAAGCTTTTGTGATTAGCCGCAATGTGACGAAACTTGTCGATGGGTCGACAAGAAACCTGACTGTATTACCGACTTTTCCAATACTCTCGATCAATTTCTCATTTCAGATGTTGACGATTTCCGTTTATAGATCTCAGCATTTTCCATAATAGATCTCTAACTTTAGGTAACTTCGATCACAACCTTGCTCGGCAACTGGCAATTTCATACAGCCACTCAATAAAGATCCAACGACTTCTAGGAAGATATGGCATTACAACCGGCTGGGAAGAACTACGAGAGTTTTTCTCGTCCTTTCCGTTCATTAATGTCTGTTTTTCAGATCATGATTGAGTCTAAGACTGAAGTTATTGCTACAGGCATGTGCTTCTACCTTCACTCACCAATCATCCGCACTGAAGCCTTGGTTCATTAAAAACTATCAAAAAGCTGCGACTGTAAGAATACAGCTTATAAGAACTGGAATAAGAATCAAACTGCTTCTGCTAAATTTAGTCTTCTTCTCAGGACTAAGCAGTACTTAACAACATCACAGCTTTTGCTTTTATACTGTTCCTATGTGCGTGGCTCAGCACCCAAACATTCACTAAATCTATTGGATTGTGTCCAGAAGAGAGCTGTGCGCCTCATCGACCAACCAGAGATCACGCATAATTTCCAGCTGCTCGTTCAAAGATGACAGATTGATGATTTCTTTCTTCTTATAGAGAAGTCTACGGTAAAGATTCTGAAGATCTGAAAAGGGAAAGAATCATGTTCCAAAGAACAACTAGGTTTGTGGAAAACTCTCATCCGGAAACGGTCCAATTAGCAACTCCGCGTATCTTTCTCTAAAAAATTTCATTTGCTAACAGGGCTGTGTGCTGAGGAACTCGCTTCTATCAAACATCTTTCCGATTACTCACGATTTGGCCCTCTTCAAGAAGTGAGTGAACACACACATTAAATCATCTTGGGCGACCACAACAGTGGCAAGACAGGCATCGCCCCTTCCCGAAATTTGAGAATAAGAAGAAGTATAAAATAGTTATAAAGTTTGATTGGAAAAACAGATTCATTATTGCATAATGAGAATGATGAAAATATCGCTTTAGAGATATTGAAGAAATTGATGAGCTGATTCCAATGATTTTTATATGTGAATTTTCTTAGAACTGAAATCATTTTAAACCATCTGCTCTAAGTTTCAGGTTTCTGTATGAAATTGAAGAATACTGTCGTGTGAATTTGAATCAGTCAACCACACATACCCACTTATCTAACGGAATGAATACCTCTATTGTATCACACTGTATAGACCCATAACTGTTGAACGAATTCGTTCTGAGATCAAGGTACCTTTCTACTGAGGTGTTACATTAAGTGTCATTTGACCCATATTCCCTATGATGATTTCGCTGGTGTAGGATACTACATAGAAAAGCTGATAAATAATTGATTTCTGAAATAACATAAAATAAATTCCTTCTATTTTTCAATTTATGTGGAGAGGGTAAGAGTAATACACGTGCATGAATACCAGTAAGCGTTGTCTCAGTTCTCTTTTCGAATTTGCTCACGGAGGTCCTTGAGGAGATATCTCATGAGCTCAAATAATTACTGTAACTTCTAATTATAACACGCCCTTAGAGAATGCATGACTCTTTATAGTTCCTTGTTAGAATAACAATCAGAGGATGATGTAGCGTGGGTGGATTATTCCAAGATACCATGACAATAGTTATGTTCTCAGAATGTTCAGGGTAATATAATATCTTTCAAGGGGGTTGGGAAGAAACGTTCTATATAAAACTTCAATGCTATGAATATATTATATTTATTAAAATGGAAAAACAACGATGAAGGAATTGACTCAATGACTACCAAATCATTCATTTCAGATTTAAACTGTGCAAGTTTTTACTTGACAAAAATTTATTATCTGATTGAACAATTAGTAATTTCAAGGATATATATATATATATATATATATATATATATATATATATATATATATATATATATATATATATATATGTGTGTATTGACGCCCTTCAATGAAACCGATATAGAGGCTACTACTGGATTTTTCCGGGAGAAAGCCTCTGACACTACTCGTTGGTACATTGATATCATTGTCTGATGATGCTATAGTATGTATATATTCTGGTAGATTGATATATTCTCATAACATTTAACGTTATCCTAATATATAATTTCTCCAGGATATGTTTTGATTATAATCATTGCCTGGCAATGGTATTAATTACCGGGTGGTGGATTTATATTTTTCATGAAATCAGTTTGATTGCATGAACAGATATATGGGCAACTCGTCGGGGTAAAACCCTATATATATATATATATATATATATATATATATATATATATATATATATATATATATATATATATATAAACATATGTATTGACGCCCTTCAATGAAACCAATATAGAGGCTACTATCAGCGAGACCGGGAACATATGTAAACAAGAGGTCAATATAACAGAAAACTTCAAGGAATAGACTGGTTTAACTATCTAACCTAACCTAACCCAACCTGTATATATATATATATATATATATATATATATATATATATATATATATATATATATATATATATATATATATATATATATATATATATATATATATATGTATGTATGACGCCCTTCAATGAAACCGATATAGAGGCTACTATCAGCGAGACCGGGAACATATGTAAACAAGAGGTCAATATAACAGAAAACTTCAAGGAATAGACTGGTTTAACTATCTAACCTAACCTAACTATGTAACTGTTCAAACAAATTTTTCCCTGTCAAAAACCTATATATATATATATATATATATATATATATATATATATATATATATATATATATATATATATATGTATTGACGCCCTTCAATGAAACCGATATAGAGGCTACTATCAGCGAGACCGGGAACATATGTAAACAAGAGGTCAATATAACAGAAAACTTCAAGGAATAGACTGGTTTAACTATCTAACCTAACCTAACCCAACCTGTATATATATATATATATATATATATATATATATATATATATATATATATATATATATGTATTGACGCCCTTCAATGAAACCGATATAGAGGCTACTATCAGCGAGACCGGGAACATATGTAAACAAGAGGTCAATATAACAGAAAACTTCAAGGAATAGACTGGTTTAACTATCTAACCTAACCTAACCCAACCTCATTTTTTTATATATATATATATATATATATATATATATATATATATATATATATATATATATATATATATATATATATATATATATATATATATACATATGTATTGACGCCCTTCAATGAAACCGATATAGAGGCTACTATCAGCGAGACCGGGAACATATGTAAACAAGAGGTCAATAAAACAGAAAACTTCAAGGAAATAGACTGATTTTACTATCTAGCGCAACGGTACACAGTGTGTCTGCTAGATGCGATCTGTTGAAAAGCTAATACTCATTGTACTTGTATGGCTATTAACCAGGTGTTCATTAAATTTTCATATTTTAATAAATATAATCAGTGTATAAGATTTTAATTTAGGCTCGTTTGATATTTAAATATCATAGAAATAATTGGTGGCATATGTGTACCATGTTTTATTTCCATTTTAGTTTCTTTCCATCAGTATAGGAATGAAACGAAGTACAAACCTTTCACAAAAGGAATAGAAACGCTCAACTTTCGTTTATGATGCTTATCATTCAGAAAACAGATAATTGATTTTCTTCTCTGAGGTAGGTGTTCTTGATCTGTGTTGACTCTGAACAGTTGACTGCCGCTATAGTCTAACCTCACCATGAAATTCTGACGCCAATTTCATTTTATGAGGAAAAGATACAACTATTTGATTTCATTTTTCAAGCAAATTGTTACCAAATGGTATACATTTAGTCTATTGAAATTTCACAATTTGTAGTCAGAATATTGCATTTTTTAGACGACTCAATTTTATTTTTGGTACATGTGGGAGGGGGTCAATAGGAGCTCAAAGCCGAGTTTGTTGGGTTACTGTCCTTGTCCCCCGGCAGCCATCTCGGAAAAGGGTGCAAACACCTTATTCGCGATATGTCGGAAACTATACGTCCGACAAAAAATTTGTAGGGACATAATTTGTAGCAAATCGCTTTGCCTACAAATATGCTCATTCAACTTGGTGCTCTCAATTTGAAATTGAAGAAGTTATAAGCCAAAGAGTGAGAAATTTTCTATGAAAATTCTGTTTTTTGCTCTTTAACTTTTTTTACAAAGAAATCTAAGACCAATCTTGTAGGTGGTCTTATGAGGAAAATTTTCGTCTGAAATTTTTTTCCATTCCATTGATTCAAAACGTTGTCAGAGCGCTCCAAAGTTGAACAGGTTCGTCATTGCACGAGAATCCGGTGAAAAGAAAATGTTTAACTTAGTTTTATGATCTCTATTATAATACTTTCCCAAAAATTTTTGTTAAATCTCTAATTACAACTCTACTCATTCATTGCTAACACATTTCCCCGCCACCTATGAGGTAGAGTCTGTAGGCGTGTTTTTTTTAACATGGTATCCTCAGTAGGGTAACTCCACATCTTGTCGATGAAATATTCATATTTTCAATCAGTTATTAGGTATCTATTCTATTCTAGTTTTCTTCGATGGTCCAGGCTGTGGCCCACAATGTAATTCAACGTCGACTATGAAGCTTTGGAGAATGAAAGGAGTTAAAATTGGAGTCATAGTTGAAAGTTCATTCGAATTCATTTTCTTCCATTAACTTTGATATTTCCATAATGTTGTTTATTGTTTATTGTTTCGAGAAAACAGGTTCGAACCCATAAAACAGTTTTCACTGAGTATATATATATAGATTTATACACCTATTGAAGATGTATGATGCAATATTTGTTCCGAAACCATCTTTGAATTTTCTGATGTAATTCCGTCAAAGCCAGGTGATTTCCTTAACTTTAGTTTCTTTATTTCACTGATTATTTCACCTCTTGTTGTTTCTGACAAACCGATGGAATTTAAACTACTTCTTTATACTCGTTTATAGTCACTATTCGCACTCGTGATGCCAAAGTAGAACTAATCTCAGAAAAGTATTTATTGAGGCCATCTGCAATCTGCTGGCTCCCAAAAAGCACAATGTCTTCATTCATTCTCAAATAATTAATTTTATTTTCCAGTACTTTTCTACCTGTCAGACCACCCAAGCACTTCCACAAGCTCTTTGCATTAATAAAAATTTTAATATTTGCGAACTCAAGTAACAATCATTTTCTGCTTATTTCAGCAGTCCGCTCAGATGATTTCAAAATTTCTTAGTTGTTGGAGTGTTCTACAAGGTATCCTACGTTGCTGAATTTGCCTCCCCATGTTGTCCCAATCATGTTCTAAGGGATTTAAGTCCGGACTTCTGACTGGCCATCTTAAAATATCAATTTCGACATTTTG
Organism: Cryptolaemus montrouzieri; assembly: GCA_013387265.2. Lineage (NCBI taxonomy): Eukaryota > Metazoa > Arthropoda > Insecta > Coleoptera > Coccinellidae > Cryptolaemus > Cryptolaemus montrouzieri. The sequence continues at coordinate 35,593,785 of JABFTP020000165.1, forward strand.
CAGAAATTCTGTAACTACTCTAGCTGCATGAGGCCGATCATTATCATGCAAAGAAATGAAGTTTTCACCGATCAATGGGCCAAAGGGTACAACATGGGGTTCAAGGATATCTGTGATGTATCTGGCCGAAGTTTTCGGTTTTCCGGATATTGCATTGCTGATACCGTTCCCCAGGTCGTCTGTATACAGGCATGCGTCTATCATTTGATACTAGAAAGAACCTGGACTCGTTGGAAAAGAGAATATTCGACCATTCTGGAATACCCCCATTTGCATGTACCCTCACAAACTGAAGTCTTGCAACTGGATGCTCTCAGGTGAGACGCGGGCGGGTAGGAGCCACCCTTGGTCTGATATCGTCTTCTCTAAGCCTGTTCCTGACAGTTTGCAATGAAATATGCACATTTCTGGAATGCGTAAGTTCATTTTGTAGCATTCTAGCCGTACAGTGCCGAACTCGTAGTGCTGTTAAACGAAACCAACGATCCTCAACTGGTGTTGTCCGATTTCTTCTCTGTCCGGCCCTTCTTCTATATTCCCCTGTTTATTGGTACCGATTAATTGCTCTTGAAATAGTGCTTTGGTTAACATTCAACAAGTTAGCCACGTAACGTTGGCTTCGCCCTCCCTCTAGAAGGGTTACAATTCTTACCACTTCATGATCACTCAAATAGCGTCTAGGACGTTCAGCAGCACAATGAATTCAAAGATTCAAAAATCAACCAGAAACACAGATAACTTGCATTAATTTAGCGTGAAAACTGAAGAGTAATTGAATGAATACTGATAGTCAAATAGAATTGTTCTTGTATTGAGATCAAATGGAAACAAATGTTACTACATAGATAAGATTTTTTCCCCCTCATATGTCCTAAAATATATGTTGACAAAGAAACTGCGATCGAGCTGCTTAATCGATTGTGGTATTCAAAATACCAGATGATGCGACAACTTATGTGGTGTGTGTATTAAAAAAAGTAAAAACCCAAAGCCATATAATTAGTATAGTCAAAATAAAAAAATGAAAACAGATAGAGTAGTCTCACACGTTTTGCGAAAGTTATCCGATATTCAAAATATTCACTGCTAAAATTCTTATTAAACAAATCGTTCTGAACCAATAATCACACATAAAGAATAGTAAAAGTCAAATAGAAAGGGAAATGAAGGTGGAATATGCAAACTTAGCTACAGTGAATGCATTTGATAAATTTTACAAGAAATTTCAATATTAAAATAAATGAACACTATCGTAGTTCAATCAATTTAAAAGCTGATTCTAATTAAACGAATTTAACATCAGTTTAGTTATTGGTTTGTCTGATGAAGGAGCAGTGTCGTCCAAACGCGTTAAAAATATTAGTGAGATATTACAATATGATTATGAAACCAATACTTGTCCCCTTTCGTTATGGTAACAATCTATCACACAGCTTTATTAATGAATTTAAATTTCAGAAGATTCAAATAATGCAATAGCCAGTGCGTACGTAAATTAACTGCATTGAACCTGTTTGGGCTAGGATGTCGAGCCAGTTTATTTCAAAATCACATAATCCTCTCCTATAGCAGCCCTTCTATAGATATAGAGAACTATCCACCAAAATTTCATAGAAATCAATTCGTGAAATGTCGAGATAAGTTATGGGTTTTGTGTTCCATCATAGGGCCCACTAGATATTTTACATTTCGTAATTTTGTATTTTTCAGTTTTGAGCTTCTTCATCATTCAAATAATTCACGAAATTATTGAAAACATTTCGTTGATCCAATTTTTCAAATTTGTGAATTCCTATGAATTTTCTTGGATTTTATTTAGTTGCATGGGTAAAAATCCTACGCGTTTCATCTCATTTTTCTTACTCACGGAGTGAATTGGAGTAATTGGAAAAAATACAGGATTATGCAGTCTCACTCGCAAATTTAATAAACACTAATGCAGTGCGGCAAAAAATGTAATTGATATAGAAGACAACGAGTTGAAATAACAGTGCTATACCATCAACACAGAACGATTTCATTATTAACTTTAAGCACCATTCTTCAGACTCTCATTCAGGATATTCCATTTGCCATTTTCTGTTGCAAAATGAAACCTCCTCGAGCTAAATACTAATCGAGTTGCTAGGTAATCTTGTTGCTTATCAAATTATGATAAAGGCCTAGCTCTGAACTTATTCTGTAACTCGATAGATTCGTAAATCATCGTTTATTTTCTTCCAAAATTTTCATTTAATTCTGGTTCTCCTCTAGCAACAAAAAAGTCCTTCAAAACGGTCATAAATCATGTCTGCAGTTTCATTCTTTCATCCAGAAATTGAAAAACGACAGAGAAACGTATTTCTCATGGGTACTTAATCTGACGAAAAGCAACTTTCTCGACTGAAAACTTTATGTAGTTTGTTTTATCTGGCGACAAGAAGAACAAGCAACATCGAGAGGAGAATTAAATTGAGAATGATATAAAATGCTCACCATCCAGGTTGCAGGGATGCAATAAAACCGGCGCTGGGATGTCATAAAATCCCAACAAATATATTTGAGGAAATGGTCGACTCGCACACCATATTGGGATTGTGAACATGCTTACATTCTGAATTGATTTTTGTGGAATCGAATGATATTTCAGAAGAGATTTGGAATTGATTCTGAATAGAAAATCATTCGAAATATCCGAAAATACCAACAAATTTTTTTTGAGATTCCTGATTAAAATATTTAGTACACTCCAAGAAATTATGGCACATCCTTTTTAATGTTGATTTCCAGAACATTCATCAAGGCTTGCTAATCACTTGGTGAAATTTTATCACTAAATAATTAAACAATCAGAGAAATAACACTAGACATAAGTTTCGTAAATATAATGAATAAAATTTTCAAATATAATTAAATACAGATTTCCACTAAAATATATTAACAAATCCTCGATGCGTTTCGATACACAGTATCTTTGTCAAGAGCAAATGAATACTACAAAATTATCTTAACAAACGTATACTTATATAGACTGCAGAGGCAATCCATTCAGAGTTATCTGTATTTGAACTAGTATTTAAGGAACAAGTTCAATAAAGGCGAGCTATTTATGTGTATCTGGTCACTAAGAATTTCTGGGGAATACCTAAATCTGCTAATCTCAAGTACTTCCAAAATGTTGAGTTTTATACCTCTATTCTCAGAATGTAGGATTTTAAATTCTGAATTGAAAGATTGACTATTTTCACTAAGATGATTACAATAATGTGAACCGGTTTTTCCATTGATGAAACTGCGTTTATGTTCTGACATTCTAACATTAAAATTCCTGTACTACCTTTATAAAAACAATTGCAATCTGCACAATCCAATCTTTAAACACCTGATTTATATTCGTTATTAATAAGAGACCTATAATTTCTAAAAATGAAGCTAAATTTGTTGATATTTTGAACGCTTTATTTAAATTTTAATTTTAAGAAGAGATTTCACAATGTTGCTTATATTGCCTATAAATGTAAAAATATTGTATTTCTTGTCTTGATGTTCACCGATTGGATGTATATGTTGTAAAGCTAATTTTTGTTTTTCTTATATAATATGTTGCTAACTAAATTTGCATCATAACCATTAGTTATTGCTATCTGTTTTATCAAATTTAAAATTGAGATAATTTTCACTAGACATTGGTTTGCTTAAGAGTCTATGTATATAACTATTAAATGCTGCTACTTTGTGTTGGTAAGGAGGTGCCGATGTATAATGAATTTTAATACCTATATTAGAAGGTTTATGATAAATTGAAAACAGGTGTTTATTATTTGATCTTGTTATTGTTAAGGGTAGGAAATTGATCGAGTTGTTCTGTTTTATTTCAGAAGTGAAATTTATATTAGGGTGCAGGTTGTTGATGAAATTTTCAAATGCAGTGAATTGTATGTTTGTTTCTGTGAAACACATAATAACGTCATCGACATATTGATATAGGAAATGTTTACTAAACGGGAGTTTATGATTAGTTTTTTCTATATTATCCATGAAGATTTCTGCCAAAAGAGGGCTTAAGGAGTTTTCCATTATAAGTCCTTCATCACTTTTATAAAAAGATTCGTTAAATAAAAATAATTTTGAGATATGCAAACATCTAACAGAGCCATAATGTCATATTTATTGTGGGTTAGTCCTATTTTGTGTTAACAAATTTTTGGTTATATCATAGGATTTCTTCGGTGGAATACGTGGAAACAAATCCTTGACATCGAAAGACACTAACTTAGCAGTATTTGGTTTGATAACATTTTCTATTTTTCTTATAAAATTATTTGTGTTACAGATTGAGAAGAACGGTTAAAAATTTCAGAATTTTTCCAGAATATGTATTAAAAATTTGGAAATCTTGAATGCTGGGCATGTGTGAATGATACCACTAGTCTTACTGGATAACCATCTTTGTGCAATATAATTAAAGAATAGAGTTGGGGTGGTGAGGGATTCGGTAAAACGAGTTTAAATTTTCCGCGATCTGTAATGATGGATTTTGAATTCTCAATGACTGTCTTCACTTCTTCATTAAATTAACAAATTTAATCTTGGGATCTCGGGCTATAATTGAATATTAGAATCATTGATAAAATCTAATGTTTTTGAAATGCAATCTTGTTTATTTATCGCTATAATTGTATTGCCTTTATCTGCTTTTGTGAAAAAAATGTCATTCGATGTTGAGCTTGTTTTTATATTTTTGATCAAAATGTGATCACTAATTGGTCTATTAAGTTATTCTTTCTCAATCGCGGACGCAGTTTGGTGTTTCAGGGAACTATTGTTTTTAACATTTCTGAGGCAAATTTCACTATCTATTGCTAGTTGTTCTAAGTTTGATGTATGATGTTATTTGAACTAAGTTTCGAAAATATTTTCAATGCCGTGGCACTTCCGGATATACCGAAAGTTGACACTCTCTTTGTTATTACAAATAGCATAATGTATGTTTAAATTTCTTTATTGTATGAAAAATTGAATTCTGAACAATATTTTTCCATATCATTGTTACCTGAAATAAACCAAAAGGAAGATATGAATTTTCAATCGGAATATGATTTTTGATGTTGTCTAAGTTTCGAAAAATTTTCAATACGGATTAAGATTATTACAAATAGCAATATTCGATTTTTTATTTCAAAAGGAAGATAGCAATCGTTGTATATAAAGAGGCTCATTTCGTTGCAGCAGAATTCAATGCATTTAGAGGCTTCACGGTATAGAGAATGCTTCCAAGGCATGTAGTACATTTAAATTAGACTACCTATCATTGCACACACCAGTAATATTAATATTTATACATCTGTTAAAGGGTTTCCTCTAAATGAAATGCATCGTTTCCGAGTTATTCGTGACTTTATCTCAAATATTACGATTTTTCGCGTGAGTACCCCTACATTCTCAGATTATATGACCGGAAATATTTAAAAAAAATGCATTTCGATCTTTCAATACGAGACCCATCTCAAAATCTTCATCATAGTATTTCTGGTCAGAATTCTGTGAGAAAAAGTGTTAAATCAATTACTTTTGAAGTGGATTGAATCTGACTTTTCGGTTTTCTTCTTTTCTACTAGGTATTCTCGATAACATCAGTTTCTTGTCGGGAAAGTCATCTTCGAATTGTTATTGATTTTAGATCTAGAGATGGGCCTCGTATTGAAAGATAGAGATGCGTTATTTGAAAGACTTCCGGAGATATAATCTGCTGATTTCAAAGTCCCCGAGCGAAAAATCGTAATTTTTGGGATAAAATCGCGAAAAATCGTAATTTTTGGGATAAAATCGCGAATAACTTGAAAATAAATCAATTTAGGTATAGGGAAGCTTATAACAGAACGACTTCTATTAATTTAGTAAGTTAAATGGTATTTGCTAAAATAGGTAGTTTAATTTGGAAAAATGGAGCTAAGTACCTTTGAATGTACTATGATTTGCCACATGCTTTGGAAACACCCTGTATACCGTGAAGCCTCCAAATGCATTGAATTCTGCTGAATGCGCCCCTTCAACGACAACGACAACGACCTAAAAATAATCGATAGTGAATGATCTTTAGTATCTTTATGATGCCTTCTGAAAGACAACCAAAAATCGCAAAATTCCGATTGAAAAAATCATATCTTCCTTTCGGTTTATTTCAGGTGACAATGATATGGAAAAATATTGTTCAGAATTCAATTTTCTACCATAAAGAAAATAGAAACATTCATTATGTAATTTGAAATAACAAAGAGGGTGTTTACTTCCGGTTATAGCGCCCCATCCATGGAAATATGTTTGGAACTTAGTTCGATAACATTCATGCCAACAGAAACAAATTCTCCAATTCTACATTCCTTTCTCCATATAATTTTATTGTACCATTTCGCGTGGACACCCGGTATATAAAGTAAGACGATCTTTTGAATATGACTCATATACACCGTATTTTTCACCTGTATCGATCTTTGTTATTGAACAGGAGTAAACTAGATTTTTCTCATTCGTAGATATTTTTCGGATTTTATTCGGTATTAAAATATGGTTTAATTTACTACTCAATTTTGAGTCCTAATCAATGTAATTTAAGTTTCACAAAATACAATGAATTAAAATATGTTTGACATATGTTTCGGATTCTATCCCACTGAGAGGAAATTAAAATATTTCAATGTCATTTAAACCTGAGATACAGATGAGAGAAGTAGGGTCTCTCAACAATATCTATTTGAAATTATTTTATTATATACAGATGTAGCCCCCAACACAATCGATTTACTAGAACCACAGAATTATGAAAAATCAATCTGATTTTGTTTCCAACAAACAAATTGAATTAATAGATCTCTGTTATTGCTGTTTCTAACTCTCGTTCATCGTTTGGCGATATGAAATCGAAATACAAAGTAATATGAAATATAAATGAATAGGCTGTTATTTGAATTTGGAAAAACCAGATATTGTAATGTGTTAACAACGATTGAAAGTGAGTTATTATTCGAATACATCGAAAATTTGGTAAAACTGATTTGGAAAGTAGTTCGAAAATATCCAATCTAGGTAACTGAGTTTTGTAACCTTCTGGACAAATTATAAAATTCTCAATTAATCAGTTCTAGGAAAACAGTGATCATTTTTGATTCAGTGGTTCGCTGGGGTTGAATCTTGTTTACTCTCAAGGAATGAGGTTTGATGTTCTTTGTGTCTAATTTGGAAGGAACCATCTGACATATGCAGAAATTATTGCACTCTAATTTATTCTTTTAGCATAAATATATGTAATCTAAGAATTCCAACCACCCAAATTAACATAAAATTTCGGCTTGAAAATAAATGATGCACATTGCATTATTTTTGTAATTGGAAAATATTGAAAAGAAATTGAAACTATTAAAACTATAGCTCACATTAACGGTTTCGATCATGGCTTGATGAAGAAAAACGAAAACAATGACATATATATATATATATATATATATATATATATATATATAGGGGTTTTACCCCGACGAGTTGCCCATATATCTGTTCATGCAATCAAACTGATTTCATGAAAAATATAAATCCACCACCCGGTAATTAATACCATTGCCAGGCAATGATTATAATCAAAACATATCCTGGAATAATTATATATTAGGATAACGTTAAATGTTATGAGAATATATCAATCTACCAGAATATATACATACTATAGCATCATCAGACAATGATATATATATATATATATCTATCGCCCTAAGCTATTCAAGTATTAGTGCAAAAAATGGAACAGATTCGTTCCAGATCAAAGGCTATCATCTTTGATCTAAATGAATCTATTCCAGTTTTTCGCACTTATACTCCAATCGTCTTGGGGCGATAGTCTTCTAGTTACTGGAGTGCCTGATATAGCGAGTGTCCGGACTAGTGAAGTTGTACTGTACTAGGTTTTATTCGTGCAGTACTAAAAATTTTTTCGGCTGCTAAAATTCCGGATCATAAATGTAGTTGCTTATCCTTGTTACCCTTTTGCAAAATATGCATTTCAACGTTTTTTCTCTCGCTGTCGGTGTCCTTGATGACGAACAAGAATTTGGAGTACGCTTCTCCACGATTGCAGATGCCTCTTCTTCTTTATATATTTTCTCCTCACTAGTATGAGTGGCTAAACAGCCTTGGTGCCATGAAAATTCCTGTTTTGTAGAGTCCGGATTATATAGTTTTGAAAACTCCCTACTAATGCTGTCTTTTCTTCTATCTGTTGCTTCTTTAATATTGAGCAGCGTCTTTGACCGTGGTTCTTCCACTAAATCATTTGAATTGTCACAAAATAGGCAAAATTGTTCATTAGATTTTCTTTTCTTCATATTAATCACTTCCAACGACATTTCTACCGAGTTTTAATGCTGTACACTTTAAACAAACACTAAAAATTGACAAAAAGTACGATTATTCTACGTATACAAAAGCACGACTCATTAACAAAGCAATATCAACAAATAAAAAAACACACTAAACGTGGACCTTTTCGACCATACAGTAAGCATAAGCGTAGCACGCATGCCTATGCTTACTGTATGGTCGAAAAGGGGCATGTGAAGGGAGAAGGAAGGGTCCATCATATCTGGCGGCAAGATGTGTTTTGTTATTAGTTAGGGTCTCAGGTATAAGAATCCAGTCATAGCTGTTTTCACTCGGATGGATTTTGCATACTCACTTACCTCAGGCGCCTGCACTAGTAATAAGAAATTCGCTGATCAAAATGTCATTTTGAATTCTGAAGTGTTTCTTCGAAAGACTGTCGGAGCCCGATTCCGGTAGAGTGATAATAGTTATAAAAAATTTGGATAAAATGTGACACATGAGCGTTTGTCTTAATATAGTGGTAGTGTAATGATAACATACTTGAGTCAGACTGTAACATGACTACCCCACTCGGTAGGCACGAAGCAAAATAGAGCAATGAGACTCTGATTCAATAAAATTTGTCACTGAGATCTTGGAAGAAAAAATACAGATTGTTATACTCAGAGATTCAATTGAACATTAGAATTATCAGTAAAAAGTTATAGCTACAATCTAATTTTTCACGAACGAATGCTCCTTTTCTATATACAATTAGTTTCACTTATCTTGGTGATAGTCAACAAATCATTGTTTCTGAAAAAACAGATGAGACAGAGATCGTCTATTTTAGAGATTCAAGTGATGGCGAGTGTGATTTGTTCTACGAATATAAATCTGCAATCACCTACGTGAGTTCAAGTTCCAAAAGTCCCCTTATAATTTTAGAGCTGCGTATGAAACAAAAATCCCTATTTTCACTTCAGAGCTCCTCAGCTAGGATTTATCTAGATTTCAGGGCTTCAGATAGAAATTATATTTCGACCTCTGGGCTGCACCTACGACCTATATTTTTAATATAGGCTACTAAAAAATAATAAAGATATAGTTATAGTTCTAATTTTCACTAGAGAACTTTTATAGAATCTAATTATTCCAAATACAATCAAACATGATTTTCAACTTGAACTCATTAGTTTGCAAGTCGGCAGAAGAAAGAGGGATAGTGAAAAGTGAAAGTTCTAAAACCGGTGGAATATAAAATGTGACAGCTAACTTTGCGCATTGGACTCTTAGGTTGTACAGTCGAACTGTGGTCTGATGATAAGTGATAGTAACAGTAGCGTAACTGTTGAGCATAGATGGAGGGTTGATTGGAATTAGGTGTTTTAAATTCAAATAGCTGTGACGTGATTTTAGCACGTTATAAGACCATGCAGCCCAATAAATGGATGAGATTTTAAGTAACAATAATCAGTTAATAGAGACGAATGTTTATAAAGACTATAGTTATCCCAACCGGGAGTTGCGAAATCAAGACTACTTTCCGAATTTGAATTCAAGGGAATAAAATGCTTTTCATGGATCTGAAAGTATTCAAAGTCAGAGGTAGATGACTGGTCGGAATTTCTTCATTTGGTTATTTGGGATTTCGAAAAAATACATCTCGTTCGGAGCTGGCTACTATTTTAAACTGGAAGAAGGCATGTTCGCCCCTCAATTATCTTGGCGAATATGAATTCCAGGTTTTGCCGGATACCCGGATTAATAAGCGTAGTTGGAATAAGCTGGAAATACGGTAAACTGCAAACAAGGAATGAGCAGAATAGTAAGAAGAGCCAACCAAGACTCAGGAAGTTGAATACATAGGGCCTGACTGTAGCATTTGTTTTTAAATGATACATCCAGCATTCGATTAGATGACTAGGACAAATAAGATCTTTTTCTTCAGCTTATTTCCATTTCTCTATTTTGATAATAATTCTTCTGAATACAAATTGTTGTTTTCTTTTTATGGTACAAGTATATCAGATCTAATTTCCTTTTTCAAATATTTTTCATAGGACTCACCAATTCGTATAAAATTAATTAAGATATGGATTCTTCTTCTGGTGTCACTAATTTGATGATTTTTCCCACATTTGAGACGTCGGACAAACGTAGTGGTTCAGAATATCAGTATCATTGAAAAGTAATAATCCCACACCTTCTCCATACAAGTTGGTAGTGACTTGAAGTGAATTGATCGTTATTAATTCAGTCTGTTTAGTTAACTTTTATCTAATAAGGCACCCAAAGTAATCACCTAATAAATGGAACTCTTTTGTTTTAAAATTTCTCCAAGAAAAACTGATTAAATTTGGGTAAGGTTAGATTAGGTTAGGGTTAGGGTTGGAATTAACTTTTTTCTGGATGAAGAGGCATCCGGTTCAAATATTGCTACTGATTGAACAAATCATAACTCGATCAATCGTTTACAGTAATTATTTCATCATTAAATACCGGTAATTCAAAAACCTACCCAGAAATTCAAAATATCTCTATATTTTGCCATCAGTGTACATCGAAATCCCTGCAGTTTCTTAGAAAAAATCGGAAATAAAATAATTCTCTATTATTTCAGAAATCATTTCAATATAAGGTATTCTACTCCATACATAAATAAACTTATGATATTGATGATGTGGCCGTTGTTATGAGTTACGAAACTATTGAAGATCTGTTATTTTGTGGGTAAGTATTTGCAAAATGTACAGCTGTAACCAATGAAAGTTCGTTAGTTCTTCTACTACTGCATAGCCGGCTCGGTGGCGTATGGGATATGATGTTCGTCTCCTGCGCAGAGTTACCTGGGTTCAATCCCCACAATGTCGGTGCGATTTTTCGTATTCTGGGAATCGCTTGAGTATCCATATCTCGGAGGAGATGTGAAGCCGTCGGTCCTGTTTAAGCGAGATGTGATGGACATTAAAGATCCCATCCCTCGACACGAGGGGGGTTCGGCAAAATTCCCGGGTCAGTGAGGTGACAGAATTCCCCAGCATGTCATTGGCCAAAAGGCGGAAATAGAGAACGTTAAAGGAATGACAAAAAACAAACAACTGCATAATCTTGTATTTAATAATACATTGGCAGACATTTTCGCGCTTTTATTTATGTCGATTAGCTTCCCTCTAGGCCCTACGATAAATACGAGAAGAAATAATAACTCCTAACAGCAATTTTAAAATCTTTTCCATTGTTTGGAGTAAATAAGAAAAGAAAAGCACTTATAACTAACGAAATTCCCATTTCCTATGCAAATATTTCTCTGTTTGAGAGTCTGATTGATTTTCTCTCATGAATAAATTAGTCTACATCTGAATTTTTTCACAGCGGAAGCTGAAAACTGCAAGCAAAAATTCCATATCGGACGCTGCGACACTTTTCATATTTATAACCTCTCCGTCTGAATTCATGTAAATCAGATGAAAATCTGATTTACGCTGAACACTTTGGTGCACCCTACCGAGAGAATAAATAAGAAGGTAATTAGAGAGATAAAATCATAAAACAGTTCCAATATGCTCTAGTTCGTTCCACGGAGGGAAAAGCTTTCGGTTGGTTCAGGGCCGGCTCTCGATTAATAATAAATGAATATGAATACATTTTCTCTACAGAAAAATACAGGGAAAGTTGATGCGATGTTCGGAAATATAATTCGAAACCTGTTAAGTCTTGTAATGGCATATTTTATGTTTTTGAAACGAACAGTTGATAATCATAGAATTAGTTATTATTCGTGAAATAGTCTTTTTCCAGAATTAATTTCCATGAAACAACATATAACATTTTTTCTGTCCCATATTTGATGACTAACAAAGTGAATGAAGAAAAACCGATTTTCAAGCAACATCTGTTTCATTCAACATATTTTAATGACATTTTAATTAAAAATGAAATTTTTGGAAATCATATTTTTCGTTTTTCAGTTGGGCTCCCTATTTGCTAGGTTAAACCACCACTAACACTTTCTAACCAGAAAATAATAGCAAAGTTACGGAACTTTTCGCGATAAAAGCTTTTGCTTTTGATTTTCGCCATCTCCCTGTTGAAGATTGGCAATGCGACGTACCCTACCGAAGTACACCGCACGGATTGAAACAACTGCATAGGTATGAAGGTATGGGGTTTGGACTGCTACATAAACACCTCAAAAAAGTCTAAGGAACACTTCTGAATATCAATATATCGTATCCAGAACGATCAATGCGGATGATTTTTTTTTAAAAAAGAACATCTGCATCAATTTCTCACCAAATTATGTAGAGTGCCGAAACAGATTCCAGTTTTTTTTATAAAAAACTAAAAATGCAGCAGTTGCGACGCTGCTTTATAATCATTTCATGTATTCAGTGTTTGAAATCAGTTAGTTGGCACTTCGTTTCTGTTGTAAACACAAATAAAAGATTCAAGTTTTGTGATTCGACCATGGAAAGACGACATTTGACTAGAGAAGAGATGTTACGGGCCGTTGGCATACTCCAAGCTGGGAGCTTACAACGGGAAGTATCCAGGGTTCTGGGAAGTAGCCCAAGTGTCATAAACCGTTTATGGTCGCTTTTCAATGAAACAGGTATCATATAAGAACGTCATACAGGTCGTTTCAGGATTACTACAGTCGCCCAAGACCGATTTTTGGTTTCACAAGCCAGAAGAGATCGTACTACCACAACATCTCAATTAGCTCAAGAGCTATCACAAGTTCATAATGTACACTTTTCCGACCAAACTGTGAGGAATCTACTGCACGAAGGTCAACTCTACTCCAGACGTCCTTTAAGAGTTCCACAACTGACCCATGGAAATCGGCTGCTCGTTTAGCTTGGTGCCAAGAACACGTAAACTGGGATCAAGAGAGGTGGACCACAGTTCTTCAGTGATGAATCTAGATTTAGTTATTATCCCGATTCGGGAAGAATTCGAATATGGAGGGAACCTGGAAAGCAAAACAGTCTCCAGCATGCTCGAGAAGTTGTTAGACAGAGGCGGATCAGTGATGTTTTGGGGAGGTTAAATTTCGCCTTCGTGGAAGAACTGACCTCGTTTTCATACAGAACAACCTCACGGGAAATTCTTACGCAAATGAGATAGTTTTAACTGTAGTGGTAGCGTATCTCCAAACAATGGGTCAAAATCCACCCTTCCAACAAGATAATGCCCCTCCTCATCGTGCGAGAGTTGTCTTGAACGTTCTTGAAGAGAATGATATCGATCTTCTACCGTGGCCATCCTGCTCCCCAGATCTGAATCCCATAGAGCATGTGTGGGACATCCTAAAAAGAAATCTCCTTCGTCAAAACATCATGCACAGGAGCTTCGATTAGCAGTTCAGGGGGCTTCGAATGACTTAGGCCAAAATGTAATGAACAATTCAATATTGAGCATGCCGCGACGATGCCAAAGTGTCATTAATAACAGAGGTGGTCCTTCAGGGTACTGAAAATATAAGTGCTTCCATATCGTTTCGAAAATATTAGTTCAAGATTTTTTTTATAATAGGTGCTTTGGAGAAGTCAAATATTATTTTGTTTTCTTGAGAATACATTATATACAATACATCCTAACGAAAAACGGAAGTTTTCTATAAATTCGAATCATCAAATTCATATTTTAAAGATATTGGTAAGTGTTCCCTAGACTTTTTTGAGGTGTTTATACCGACCAATGTCGAGAGAGCGTTTCAGCTGCGTGTTATACCGAAGTACTGTAGGCTGGCCTAGATACCGACAAAATTCATGGAAAATTTTCTTGGTATATTTAAGAAAAATACACATTGTTCTAGTTATTCTAGGATATAACGTTTTATTGTTCTGGAAGAATACGTTTTGGAAGCGGCTGCTGAAGAGTTTTCAACCATTACTCGAAAGGTATAAACTCAATTCAGTACTATGATCCGTTGAACTATGAAACAACAATAACTTCATACTTTTCATGTGCCAAGGATTGCCCAGAAAAATTTCTCACGAGATGGCATTTATCATATAGATTTCTGAACCAATATGAAAGAAAGACCACTTTTGCAGAGACAATCTCTTACTAAGATGAAGCAGGCCTTCAAAGCGATGGCGTTACAAATCTATAACAATTTTATTTGAGTCGATGAAACCACTCATGTCATGATTCTCGCCATCATTAACAGTTCAAAGTTAATATCGAATATGTTGGTCATGGTTTTGTTTTGAACTATTCTTATCTCGTCCAAATAGCGAAAGTTGTTCAGAATGCCTTCGAAGTAACTTTTCGATGAGGTTGCTCTGGTAACTCGGCGGAGTATGCTGTTCATGCTCGATAGCGCTTCACTAAAATTCAGCGTGGAGGTTGAAGCACATCTCAACATGGCCTACCTCAATCTGGATAGTTAGAAGTGAGCCTAGGTTAGATGAAGCAGACATTTGAAGGGGTGGCATTACAAATCCATAACAACGGTACTTTTGAGTCGATGAAACTACTCATATCATTATTATCGCCAACATTGAAGCTCTTTATCAATATTTAGATTGGATGATAGAGAACATCTAAACATGGCCTACCTCAAAATGAGCCTAGGTCCCCATTATTTTATTCTGAGGCCACCTGAAGAATCTAGTGCACCGTGCGTTCATCATAAATACACAAATGGAGAAATCTAGGTCCTAATTATATTCCATAACCCCAATAATATGAAGAACAACCACAAAACCCTCTTAAGAAGGTTGAAATCCCATAGGGGTGAAGGTACATTCTGATTCAATGAAACAATGTTTCATTTGATAATTTTTGAATAAGTAATATTCATGAATGCGTTTTCTGGGCAACAGCGTATTTTCAATCGGTACCTATTTGAGTTCGATCACTCAAAATTTTTATTTCAGAACTGTTAATTTCATGAGTCGATTTTACTTGTTCCTAGTTCAGTTTTTCACGTCTAACAAGGATTTCTTTTCTCTGAAGAAATATTGGAGGAATTTAAATATTCAATTATATTCGAAAAAGTTTAACCCCAATGAAATTAGAGGCTGAATTTTCCTAATTTCATCAAAATTAGATGAACAAGCAGATTTTATAGTTTAAAAGTCGTACCTTTCTTCATTTTTGGGGATAATCAGGGGTGAAGTATATGGGACACCTTTCATATGACCATTTTATTTTTTTTTACATGTTCAGGGAATCCTTTCACTTTCTCTTCTTCTTCATGCAAAGTGACCAAATGAGAAGTGCTCTGGCCTTTTGGCCCATTGTGTTTACTGTGTTGTTTGTGTTATCCGTCTTGCAGAAACTTTTCAATGAAGTTTGCGAGACTGTTATAGGGGGCCTCCTGGATCATTAGTGCCTAATGGGTCCAGTCTGGTCGCCTTAATAGCAGTACATTCAAATAGGCATCTCCGCTACTGTTTGGTTTTGAATGGTCTCATAAAGTGTAGATGATTATTGAGTTGGTTTCCTGTTGAGAGGCCAAATACCATCCCAATAGACTTCTTGTCAAGAGACAACTGTTCTTGCACCTTCTCCTATGATTGAGCTTTTCAGACTGTCAGTCCCAGGATGCATGTCCATTAGTTCAGGTCTTCGGTAGTGTTCCAGTCTTGGAAAGAGGTGAGAATTTGGGTCGATGGGATAGTCAAAATAGATTCTGGTTCCATCGGCCCACCAAGAGTTGCCTTTTTTGTAAAACTTTCTCTTTCATACTCCCTTCGACAACCTGATGGGCTGGGCATCAGAATAGAGCAGTACTGTTTATAATAATATGTTATCGAAATGCCCTGTTCTATCGTCAAATAATTTCGATGTAACCTTTGGATCTTTCAGGTATCTCAAGGAATTTTCGCTGCCAGAGCATAAGTAGATACAAGCGTAACTGTAGTGCCTGAGAAGTTTTTCTTGCACATATCTGAGATTGGCGTTTACTTCAGAGTGTATTACGGTGACATGCCTAGAGCAATCGTTATATTTTCGATTTGGTCGTGAATGCTGATGCTCTTAACAAATAGATTCGTTCCGGTTTTGGGGCCGCCTGTATGCCCTGTTCATCCAGGTAACCTTTGGATCTTTCAGGTGTTGTGCGTTGAGTAGGGCATCTAACAACGGTGACATTGAGCATAATTTCGTGAATGCTGATGCTCTTAATGGACCATGCATAACAAGTGAGATTTCCAGTGAAGTGACCAGTGAAACGAAAATTATCGCTGATGCGATGTTTCCTCAAGGTAAAATCAGGTAAGATTCCTCTTATTTTATTGAGGTATGTAGAGTGCCCAGAGGTTAGATTTCTAAATCCCCATAAACCTCTTTTGCACAGCCTCAATAATAACCTCATGGTCTTTATGAATAGATGAAAGAGGTCCAGCAAACATTCCATATATGCCTTAGGTATCGAGCTCAAGGCCTTCATGACTACAAATCACCCCCATATATATTGATTGTATCACGTTGTCTTTCCAAATGCATTAAAAATAGATGGTAAGCTTACATTAATCCGCAAAAAGCTGAAAATAATGGCAGCTCCCCATCAAATCCCTCTCTCTCTCCAACCTGTGGATATTCACTCTTGGACAAAGGCGTCTTCCAAATCTTTCCATCTCTGTCTATTTAAGGCAATCTGAACCCTATTATGTCCTGCTGTTTTCTGGATATCATCCCGCCATCGTTTCGGAGGTCTACCAACATTCCTCCTGGTTTGTCTTGGGCACCATACCATCATTCTATGAATCCATCTATTTTGGTGGGCTACATGTCCAGCCCAGTGCCATTTGAGTTCCACTATTCTTGTCGAAAGGTCCGTTACGCGTGTTTTTCGTCTTATTTCCCCATTTTTGATCTTATCTCGCAAACTAACGCCGAGCATCTCCATTGCTCGTTGTGTCACCTGGAATTTGTTGACGTATGCACGGGTGAGAATCCTTGTCACAAGACCGTATGTGAGGATTGGCATAATACAAGTCTCAAACGTTTTTCTTTTGAGATTCTCGAGATTTCAACACATTACCCAGTCTCCCAGTCTTCCAAATGCAGCCCAACCTAGTCAAATTCTTCTCGATATTTCCGAGGTTTGATATTCCTTGCCCTGTACGATTTTATGCTTTATGATAAATGTATTCTGTAACATTGTCGATCTCGTGGTTACCGATACTGATACTTAAGTTTTCAGGACTCATAACTTTTATCCAGGTTGATCTCGAGTCCATAGGTCAAGGCAGCCTCATATAGTTCTTCCAGCATCGTGCAAAGATCTTCGGCATCATCGTTTATGAGAAATATGTTGTCCACAAATCGAAGATGGTTCAGACGTACACCGTCTATATTTGTGCCTCTCGTTTCCCACTTCAAACACTTGAACACGTCCTCCAGAGCCAATGTAAATAATTTTGGAGAGATCGTGTCCCCTGTCGTATGCCTCCTTTCATGTCGTTATTTGGATTGTGGCGTTTTCGTATATGTATTTGATGAGATTTGAATATCTACTGTCCACTCTTGCGTTATCTAGTGCTCTTAGTCTTGCCAAGTTGAAATCAAGTCAAACGCTTTCTTGAAATCTATAAATGCCATGTGCAATATCATATTGTACTCTGAGGTTTTTTCGATGAGAGTCCATATCACCTGCAAATGGTCTACTGCACTGAAGCCTTTCCGAAAGCCGGCTTGTTCAAGGGATTGATAAGCGTCCATTTTCTTGGTTAATCTCTTCGTCATTATTTTCGTCAGTAATTTGTACAAGTGCGATAAAAGGTTTATTGGGCGGTAATTTTCTATTTTATTTCTGTCTCCCTTCTCATACAGAAGAATGAGTTGAGCATTATTCCATACCATTGTTATTCTTCCTTCATTTAGGCATTTGTTGAGAAGGATCCGTACATTATCCAACAGATATTCTCCTCCCATCTTCAACATCTCGATGGTGACCTTATCTTCACCGGGGCATTTTTGATTCTTCATCTGATTGAGCGCAATTTTCAGCTCATTTGTATCAATTTCAGGAATGTCTTCAGAACCGGTATTAAGAATATGTCTTTTAAAATATTTTTGTTCTCGATTTTCAGAACTGAGTTTTTTGTAAAATTCTTCAATGACAACTACGATTTCTCCCCTCTTGCTGACGAAAGATACCTTCAGAGTTCTTTATTTTCGTCATTTTAGTTCTTCTATTTGATAGTTTCGATTTGAGGACTCTCATGTTTTTGTTGTTTTTAATAGTTTCTTTAACTAGTTGTGTCTTCCAATTTCTCAGGACTTTCCGAATACTTCTGTTATTATTCAATGTTTTATAGATGTTATCCTCCCGTTTTTTTTTCCTATTTCAATTAGATGTCTAGTGTTTTGACTGATTTTCCCTGTGTTTTTCTGAGTACTTCACGTCTTCTTTGTTGCCACTTGTAAACAACTTGTTATCTTCTGAGCAAGATCATCAATTTCTCCATCTCCCAAACAGTCTGAGTGTTGTAGTTTCATCGTGACAGCTTTCTCGAATTTTTCTCTATTTTTAGTGAGAACCTCTAAAGTGGGATACTTTTGTTCCTTCAGTATCATTTTGGTTCGTTCAAATTTGGCGTCTAGATGGATTGTACCTCTAACGAGCCGATGGTCGGTATTTGTATCGAATTTATTTGGGACCGTAACATTGTAACATATTTCTCTCTTGTTTATTAGGATGATATCGATTGAGTCCAGCTCATCTAACCTCATCAAATATCCTACAAATATTCCACTGAAACATTTGATTTAGTGAACTACAGATTGAAGGCCATTTTCAGAATGGACATTTGAAATTATAAACGGATTTAAGTCGGAACAAAGTGACGTCAGATCGGGTGAGAATAACCTTCATTTACCTAAGCAGTAGAATTCATCTTGATAACTATAAGTTGTTGATATCATGAAATTAAATACGTCTAAGCAACCATTTTTGAACAAAGTGGCAGTTTAATCGAAAGCATGAGTTGTCTTTCAAATTTGAAAGCAGAAGAATGAACAAAAGCCTCTGTAATTCACACAGTAAACAATTGAAACGCTCTAGTCCCTCTCTGCTCATTACTCTCGATCGAATTTGTATTCTGGGAGGCTCAGATATCTGCAGGACTTTCTGTTTAGAGGATCTTGAATTAAGGAGCAAACAGTAGCTTTTCGTTTATAAAAAGCTCACTTTAGGAGAATCACGCGTGCTCCAGTATAAGTTCAGGGTCCTTTTGAACGCTCTTTTCATTTATATGCTGAACGGATCGGATTGACGGTTGAGTTCTAAAGAATAGCGTTCGAAATTGTGAGTCTCTAATGAAAATGAAAGTTTATTCTGTTACAAAGATCGTACAATTAGGAAATATCTGGATCTGAGGAATGTACAATCTTTATAACTTTTTGTTTAGTTATCAACAAACTGATATACACTACGCCAAGAAATGAACGCAAAAAATTGAAAATTTCATTTTATTCAAAGGAAGCTTGGATATGTTGAATAATAACTTTTCCAGAATTCAAGAAATCCATCCAGGATTAAGGATGCTGATCTACAATTTACAGTACCACTTCCAGTTATACCGGACATCGACTACAACTTTGCTATTTTAAATGGCATTTTCAAATGCCATGGTGTACCTAAAGTTCACTAACAATCAGCTATGAGTTTTTACCAAACTTTTCGTAAGTATTACCACAAGAGCTCAGATTTGGCCGGATATTTTTCTATTCCCAATTTCGAATACTTACGTGCAGGAAATTCAACGAGAACAGGTCGAGTTGAATAACCGAAAAGTAAGTATGAGAAAACGAGTTTAGAAGAATATCCTGCCAAATTTATGCTCGAGAGATATTCTCTGAGAAAATTCCGCGAATGACAAAACGTACAGAATGAATTTCATTGAGAAATGCACACAAACTCAACGAGAAAATCATGAAGCATTCATTACAAACATGTTTGGTTATTATTGGAATGAGGTATTATTGAAAATGCAATTACCATATACAATTTTTTCACTCCGGATCGATTCTATATGGGACGATGCCATTATGGAAGATTCAGCATTCGCAGAAGTTTTTTGAAGATTTGAAACGAGATTCAAATGATGCTCATTGTTCAGTTGCAGGTAGGGCTTAAAAGAGCTTGCCGTAGAGTGTCCGGTTAGTTTGACCAATTCTTGTTCACTGATACCTGCCTCAGATAGGTTCGAAACAGCACTGGTCTATGAGAACGATTTGTGATCTTTTCATTTTTCGTATCCAGTCCAACTTTTTCTGCTGAAATTTTTGTTCATTTGGATATTTCAGTTATTCCCAAAGGCAACTCTTAGAAGTACTGTTTTTCCAAAATTGATTGGGAGCTAGGAATAATCTATCACTTAATAAAGAAAATTTTTTTCAACAAACCTATTGGGGCATTTTCGTCCCAGTACAGAGCCATGCTATCAATTTCAGTTCTTGTTAATTCAACGGAACTTTCTTTGGGCTTTTCCATATCCCCTTGTAACATCTTCCTTTTAGAATTGCGAACTTCACGTGCATTTCTAAACGCTGAATCGGTAAAGGTGTTGAAACTCATGGTGACATTTTTGAAATACATATTCTGCATCATTTTCGCAGTTGTGTTCCACATTGTTTCGACAACGTATTCTTTGAAATCTTGTCCAAAATTTGTTTCATATTGAAACCCCAATTCATAAGAATTTCTGCAATATCTTCAATAGAATGCTTTATATCCAAATCGAACGTTCGTTCCTTGCAGAATATACTGATTGATTCCAAATCGAGCTGTGCGTTTTTCTTGTATTTTTGGGGATACAATTCTGTATAGAACTATTCATTTCTGCTTCACTGGTGCTTCCCAAACGAGACATTTTAATTTATATCGGCAGAAACTTTACAACAGGTACTAAAATGGCTGTTCTTGACAGTTTTAAAACCGTGCTTTTTGTTGCGAATGTTGCGTTGCTATAGAAACGCAAGGATTCTCTATAGGCAAATTTATCAACTAATATCCTACCTTCTTTCATATTTCTATGTAATTTATCCGATATCAAACTCGAATTTCTGTGTTTCTAAACGTGCCCTTTGACTCATGAGTGGAATTTTCGGAATTATAGTGTCATCTTCTTCGCAAAAAATATTGAAGTATTATTTTTCAGGGCAATGTAGTTTTCAAATCTATTTTACTCAAAAATCACTTATCAACTCAATAAAACCAATTGTCAAGGGAGGTTTTGTCAAATATGAGTACCTATATGTATCATTAGACCAGTATTTTGAATTCATATTGATTGGTGATACGTTTCCCTATACGTAAAATAGCTCGTTTTCATTTTATTCGCGAGTTCATCAAAAAACTGCATTTCCTTCGGAACATTGAATCATGAGGGCGTGGATCATAGAAATAGATAGAGTGGATCCAATTTCGATGTCACTATTGATCCACCACAACGTCTATGTAATTTTCCTAGAATACTTGTCTGAGGTTGAGGATTGGAAATCATTTGAAAAAAGTAATTTCACTAAATTTGTCTGTGTATACCTTTCCTTCATGTAAAATTGTAAATAAATACTCAGACGAGATATAGATATATATATATATATATATATATATATATATATATATATATATATATATATATATATATATATATATATATATATATATATATATATATATATATATATATATGAATACTTGAGACAAGAAGAATTATTCAAAAATCCGTAGATAAAGACAAAACCAAAGATATATATATATATATATATATATATATATATATATATATATATATATATATATATATATATATATATATATATATATATATATATATATATATATATATATATATATATATATATATATATGACTTGAGACAAGAAGAATTATTCAAATATGAAAAATCCTTCCTGACAAGAGCTAGTTCCCAAATCTGCCTGCCATGCACGCAGCCCCCAAGAGTCACAATAGTGCAACTAAGCAGGATACCGAGAAACGAAGCGGCAGACTACAGTTTCGCCTTTATTATGAGCTCATCAGTGTCGCATATCGCTTCTAAGCATCATATCAAGCTACATCGGGGTACTCTATCGATTCCAGAAAGGACGCACCTCGTACATACGTACGAGAGTCGCCCTCTATGGACCGACACGGCAAACCCACTACCGGACTTCGAGAAAGGTACGAACAATAACAAACAGGGATGCATGTATGGCAGGCAGATTTGGGAACTAGCTCTTGTCAGGAAGGATTATTCATTGATCTACAGATTTTTGAATAATTCTTCTTGTCTCAAGTTTACATATGTAGACTTCTCGCGAAGTTTATCACGGAAGATACTGTCCCATCAAATATTTAGCGACGTAGATTTAATCTCGGAAACAGAGGCTAAGAGCACTATTCCTGCGGGATTATTTCACTCGTTCTCTACCGTTGATGTGATTCACGGAACGGCGAAAGATGTCTCCCAAATGTTTGGAAATTTTAACGTTTCCACATCTGTTTGTTATTGTTCGTATCTTTCTCGAAGTCCGGTAGCGGGTTCGCCGTGTCGGTCCATAGAGGGCGACTCTCGTACGTATGTACGAGGTGCGTCCTTTCTGGAATCGATAGGGTACCCCAATGTAGCTTGATAGGATGCTGAGAGCGATATGTGACACTGATGAGCTGCTAATAAGGGCAAAACTGCAGTCTGCCGCTTCGTTTCTCGGCATCCTACTTAGTTAGTAATTCCAACAATTGAGGAACGTTCTCACATCTGTTTGGTACTGTTCGTTGCTTTCTCGAAGTCCTGTAGCGGATTTCAGATGGTCTTGTGAGATGGTGCATTATAGTGGTGTAAAATCCATGAGCTTTCTTGCCGCAAATCAGACCATTTTCAACGAATTTCCTCGCTCAAACTTTACCGTCTGACCTTCGGGCAAGAACTTCGAGTGCACAACACCGTGATTATCAAAGAAAACAGTCAACATTACCTTGACTTTTGATCCACTTCGAAGTGTTTTTTTCGGTCTCGCTTCAGTTGGAAGGCACTATTCCGAAGCTCGTTGACTGGTTTGCATTTCTATCTCATATACCCATGCCTCATCACTAGTTACAATGCATTTTATGAATGTGTAGTGGGAATTGACTCATTCTGGTATGTCTGCAGCGATCTTTACGCGATTCAATTTCCGAATAAAATTCAGCTCTAGTTTTGGAACTAGTCGAGCAAATCTTTCTCCATATCTCGGACGTTGCTGAATGCATTGTATCACTCATATGCAAGAGTTTTGGATAAAATCAATTCACAGAAAGTCTCCCGTAGCGATACGGCACTCGAAATTTTATTTGAAATACAAAATTTGTGACAAATTCTTTGTTCGATATTTTTATTCATTGTAAAAATCGCAAAATACACTCGTGAAAACTGACAAAATCGGGGTTTGTAAATAAACGAAATGACACATCGCGTTCTAACTCCGCGTCAGTATAGAAATCAGTTGTGTCAACTTAGCGACAACAAAAATTGATACATTCGTTTAAATAGTCAATTACCTGCACTTTTTGACAGAACGGATATTTATTCATTTATTTATTTAACTGTATGAACTTTGACATTAAAATATAGGAAAAAGGAACAAAACAATTTGCATGAATTGAAATCAGTCAAATACCCATACTCAGTAGAAAAAATGATTGAATGAATCTTCGACTTAAATTCAGCAGCTGAAAGGCTGAAAGAGTCTGAATTGAGGTACTTATTACCTAATCGTACCAAACGGGAAACAGGTGAGTTGGCATAATAATTTGTCCTATGAGAAGGATCACTGAACAGAGGCTTACCCCTAGGAATCCTCCCAGGAACATGAATACCAATCTGATACAACAAATCGGGACAATCCACCTCACCATCAAGTCATCTACAGATAAAGAGAAGATTCTTCTTTCGGATACCTTTCTTTTGTTCACTTCAGTCCTGACAAATGTTGCAGAAAACTGTATCCTAGGACTAGACATTTTATTCGATATATAAGGAAGAAGTTTGTTCTGGACCCCCCCAATCTCATTCGAATGCTCCAAGTAGAAAGGTGACCAGAGAGTCGATGGGTACTCATGAGTAGGCCTGCAATAACAATTGAATAACAATTCCAAAATGTCACAGCTTGTTAACATTGTTGTGTTAAGCATAATAAAGCCCAAGGTTTTGAAGGCTAGGTTTACAGTTGTGTCTAAATGATACTTGAAAGTAACTCGAGAATCAATGAACACCCTAAGATCTCTAACACTATTAACCCTTTTGAGTTTGGTACTATTGAGAGTGTGGTCAAAATTAATGACACTATATAACTTACAAGAAAAAATGCACTGACATTCATCCAAACTGACCTCCAAGTCATTTCTGACAAATCAGTCAGATTTGAAACTTTTAAGGTCATCAGCATAGAGCAGTAAGTCAGAATGCTCAATGACAGAATATCGTTAATAAAAAGTGAAAACAACAAAAGTGGGCCCAACTTGCTGCCCTGTAGAATACCAGAAGTTACAGAAACAATTGATGATTTGAAACTTTTTATTTTGACAACTTGCATCTCATGCCTATAGTAACTATTAACCCAATTCAAAAGTTGTCCCACAAAACCAGCCGACTCCATTTTGATCTCTGAATCAATTCAATCAAAAGCCTTGATAAGATCCTTAAAGGCAGCATCAACCTGATGTCCTCACTTAACTCATCAAGTAAGAACTGAACGAATAGAACCAAATTCGTAACTGTCGATCTGCCCCTAATAAAGCTGTCAATAAGAATTAGCTTCAGTTCGAAAAAATATTTATCAAGGATGATACTCTTAAAGATCTTTGGAACTGTACTCAAAATGCTGATCGACCTATAACTGCGTACATCAACCTTTCTTCCCGACTTGTGTATGGGAGTTACAAAACTCAACTTCCAAATTGTTGAAAAATATCCTTCACGCAAAGATCTATTGAATAATAGAGTTAATTGATTTGATTATCCAACCCAAAACTCTGACTTGATATCAAGAGTTTTCAATCTGCTCGATACGTGTAAGTGAATAAAGTTATATTCATGGTGGAACAAGCAATATTTCCAATCTGATGAACATGGCAAGAGATTCTCGACCACTCCAGTAAGTTCGTCTCCTACAGAGACGCAGTTCTCAAGAGCTTCGTTCACTATTACCAAGACTCGAAATAAATTGATTCACAAATAAGTTAGGACGTTGATGTGTCTAAACCCTTGTTGAGGAAATAGCGAACTATCAACTATCTGACAAAAGGAGAATGTATTTTCGCTTATTCTCATTCTTTTTTACTCAAAATTCAATAAAAATATTTCTATTTTCACTAAAGTTTAAGTCATGCAGCTTGAAAAATTTTCGAAAAGCTTCTGAAAGATCAAATGTTTCAATTGACTTGATTTTCCAACCCGAAAGCTTGACTTGCTA
The DNA here is from genome assembly GCA_013387265.2 of Cryptolaemus montrouzieri. NCBI lineage: Eukaryota > Metazoa > Arthropoda > Insecta > Coleoptera > Coccinellidae > Cryptolaemus > Cryptolaemus montrouzieri. Next base: position 35,619,534 of record JABFTP020000165.1, read on the forward strand.
TCAAGCATTTTCAAGCTGCATGCAAGTTTGATACTTGTAAAAGCATAAAGTTACTTTCATTTGCTAATCGCTTGATGCCCAACGCGTAGAAGTGCAATAGAAGTGGGTGGTATCTTTAGTCATACAGAAATTTTCATTCGGCTGCAAAATACTGGGATTTCGAAAGAAAGTATGTTCGATCTAGTCAATACGTTTCGCAGCGAAACAAGTATACATAAAGCTCCGCGAAGGAAAGTGGTTATTTAAAAGGAAATATTTCTATATTCAACAACAATAATCAAAAAAACTATTGATGTCGTCTACAACTTAGAATATATTTCTATATAAGAGAGACAAAATTGATGAAAAAAAGCAATGTACTGTGTATCTTGCTCCTTCGACCAAACATACCTAAATTCTAGTTGCCGATAGGAATTGTAGGTTGCAGCAATTTCTAACTTCGAGGAAATTTATGAACCAAAATATTTTACGCCCAAGCCAATTATACATATTTCACCAAGAACATCTGCATCGAAGCAGGGCGAATGTCTATACAAAAAGCCTTATGTGCCCCCACCGAATGATGATATGTGGCGATATGATATAGATAAATACCAGAGTGACTTTCATGAACACATTCGAGAGTGGTGGAACAAGCAATATATCCAATCTGACGAAAGGACAAGAGATTTTTGACCCAGCAGGTTCGGCTTTTATAGAAAGGCAGTTCTCAAGAGCTACGTTTACTATAACCATGACTCGAAACAGATTGTTTGTTAGGACGTTGTTTTTAAGGTCTTGCTTCAGAAATAGCGAATTTTCATCTATCTGACGAAAGGAGAATGTATTTTCGCTTCTTCTTATTTTTTTCTACTCAAGTTTCAATATAGCTGTGGTTTATTCCAAAAATACATTTCACTTTCACTCTTGTTCTCGCTCTGTATCTGTGTTTTCTTCAACAACTTTATGAATTCTCTTCAGATCCCTACGTTACATTTCATTTAAATATTTCCCGACCAAATACTCAATATCATTTAAACCTTTATTCTCGATCTTGTTTAATATAAGAGGAAGTTCCATGTTTTAGTGCAATTGACTTAGGATTCAAGCTTTTTTGTTTTGCGATCTAAGAAATTTGAATTTTCAAGCTTATGTGAAAAATCAGCTTGACCTAACTTGACTTGATACTACCTGATAAATGAAATCGAATACTTTTTAAACGGCCTCCGTACTCAATTTCCTCGAAATACTCAAGGAATGAACTTGTAAATTTAATTGCTTACTGGTGGTTTCAAGTTGAGTTCAATTGTAGATAATGATATGCTCGACTGTCTACTTTCGAAACGAACTAAGTTTTTACTGATTAAACTTTGTTAACGTTCGATAATGAAGTAAACACCAACAAACTTTAGCTCAACTTAATTCCAGAGATCAATAGGACCCCCACGAGCGTATTATGTGAAGTTAAGAGACACAGCCATTCATTTTTGTTGACATATCTCGAACACTTCGGATCCACGCCCCCGTGAGAGGTTATCTTCGATATTCAGAACTTCCGAACTGTTCGCCTCCGGAAAGTTTGATTTATGCGAAGAAAAAACTACTGGAGCTCAGTGTTGTCCACTTCATATTGATTTCTTTGGTTAGCGCGACTGCCAGTAGATTGTTAGGAAATAGCTTTTAGATTTTACGGTTCTATTCTGTTCATTTATTGTGTTATTTGGTGTGCTACTGCTTTATTGTGTTTTCCTCGTTCCTCGCTCTATATTTTTCTTTTTCAATGGGGTGGTATATATCATAAGTTTCCTCATAATTCTACATGTACAGGGTGACTCTTTTGAATTGCTCAATATGACAAATGTGTAAAATACTGCGAATGGAGAAAAATTGCTTCCTCTCAGTCCTTGATTTTCGAGGAAATTTTATCGATTATTCTCTTGTTTTCAAATTATCAAGGAATTCCCGATTTTTCCGAATTCTGGAATATGCCAATGGTTCGGTTGCTTTCAAAGTTAGGTGAAAACAATTTTAACTTTATACGTGTATTCTATTATTAGAAACTATGAAGCACATTTATAAAAAGAACAGAAGAAATTTATTTATTACTCATTTGTAAAGAAATAAAGAATGAATAGTGACGAAGAATCAATGGAAAACTGATAAATACTCATTAGAATTTTCTTTACTCGAAATGGAAGAATTGCAACGTTCAAAAACACCTCTGCAAGCATTTAAATGCGAAAAAAATTAATAAAAACCCACTTTCTTTACTACTTCATTCGCTCATAGCTGTTAAAGTAAGGGTCTTAGAGGCAAGGTGGTGAAAGAAAAAGTGTTTCAAATTAAATTTTACCCGAGATAGAATGTGTATGAAATTCTCGCTTAACACTTGGTGAAACATTATGAATAAATGATTGGTTTATCACTCGACAAAAGTTTCACAAATATTTATTAAAAATATTAGACATACGTTTCGGGTTGTTAGCCCATTATCAAGATTAATACAATACTAACTTCAAAATGAGTGATTTCACCTATGGATAACGGCATTCACAATAGGAGGTTGATTGAAGTCTAATTGGAAATTGGCAGCTTTTTCCTAAGAGCGGACGTAATTTCAATAATCTCCAAGATGTCCATCCTTTTACCTTTATTATCTGGAAGTATGAGTTAGATATCGAAATCTTTAAAATGAGCCAGTTTTTGCACACTATCTATCAAGGCGTAGATCTCCATACATGGGAACAATACCGTAAAGCTGGTCGAATCTGCGCGTTATATAGAAGCAACAGCTTAGATGACGTGAAGTATCGCTTGGCTCTGACAAAAAAAAACTAAGTATAGCTGATGCTGACTTAGCTTCTGCTGATATATGTTCAAGTCATTCCGAGAAGGTGCATCGAATCTTTGGATGCAGTTTGATGGCCTTGCATTATTAGAGGGGGATCTCCAGCGGAAAACTTTCTAGAAAACGTAGTTGCTTGCGTCTTGATCGCGTTGAAGCTCACCAGGTTCAACTGACCACATTCAGATATCCTCTGTAAGTCAGAATTTAAGTTACTAATTTGTTGACATCTCTGACGATGCTGAAAGACGAAACCAGGGTACAATCGTCTGCGAAACCGAAGATCTTTTTCTCTGTAGATGACAGAAGATCGTTTATCTGCAACAGAAACAAGGTTGGCGAAATAATGGATCCCTGAGGTACACCCGCTTGTAACCGGAAACAATCAGATGTTATACCGTCGACCACAACTTGTATTGATTTAATTGAAACAAAGGTACTCATCCAACCTCGCAATTTTTCGGGAAGCCCATATGCAGCAAGTATATTCAGCAAGGCTACATGCCAAACCCTATCGAAGGCTTCAAAGATATCGAGGGCTATTGCTCTAGATTCAGCATGTTCTTTCATTATTGATGTACAAACATGAGTGACGAAGGCGAGCAGATCTCCTGTCGATCTTTGCCTGCGAAAACCATACTGACGGCTGTTAATAATTCCCAGCAACTCAAGATATTTGATGAGTTCATCATTTATGACTCTCTCCACCACTTTGGACATAATGGAAAGTAGCGCAACAGGTCGGTAGTTCTGGGGTAAGGACTTCTTTCCTTTATTTGGTATCGGTTGAAATCTCGCTATTTTCTAGCTGCTCTGAAATGTCTGCCTTTCATGAGAAATCTGAAACAGACGGTTAAGAATGGGTGCCAGTTCGGGAGAACACTTTATCAGGACGATTGACGGTATTTTTTCTAGACCAACTGCTTTCTTGCAGTTCAGCTGCTCGAGAGCCAGTTTCACAGTGCGGACACTAAACTTCATTTCTGCTATGGAAGAATTTATAGGTGGAATGTTCGGTGGTGTTGCATTAGATGAATCCACAGAGTACACAGCACAGAATTCTTTGAGAACAAGAGAGCTGAGAGACCGGCTTTCTCTTTCGGAGATGATGCTATACTTCCGTCATCTCTAACAAGAGGAAGAAACGCAGATTTGCAGAAAGTGGCAGTGGTTGTCTTCGCCATAGACCAAAATTCTCTAGTCCCACTTGCCTGTTCAAATTCGTACGAAGATTGTTCTTGTTTCTTCTGTTGGATTCATCTTCCATGACTTGTAAACTCTGCATTTGGTTGCAGAGTCTCTTTCGTAGTCTTTGTTGAACCATGGCTTTTAGGCCGTTGTTCTTTTCATGGAATGAGTGATGTAGAGATCCATTCCTGCATGAATGATTTCTGTAACAGATTCAGTGCACAAATTGATGTCAGGATCTGAAAGGCAAACATCACTAAGTGGGAAGCACGAAAAGAATTCACGCAGCTAATCCCAAATAGCACGGTTACAATGATCTCAGCTCCCGGATGATGTGTCTGAATCCAATCCACCTTATCAACTAGATACTGAAACAGTCTAAGGAAGTGAATATCGGTTGACGAGAGATATAGACAGCATAAAAACAGTATTTTATTCTGCAGACAAATTTTGAACAACGCAAGGTCGAAAGCGTCATCCGCCATCGTGTTCTCTCTCTGGCAAGCAGCATCCGATCTAGCGAAAACACAGAGGCCCTTTTTAAACCTAAATCTCGGATGTGACTTACACCCATTAAAACGTAAATACGTTGTGTCGGTTGTTTGACTTATTCGGGTTTCGGTTAGAGCCAGCACATGAGGTTACTCGTTTTGCAGATCCTGTTGAACTGCATCGACATTCACGTTGTTGTGCTCTAATCATTTGATATAGCAGAACTCTATCAAGAGTTATTTTCTTGAACGAGAATGAATGAGTGAATTCATCGAAGAAGTGCTCGACTTACCCGCATCATGAACCCCTCGAGATATTCCCCCACTTGGAGTAGTAGTATGTACCTCTTTTTTTCAACCGTTCATCTTCTTCCTCTCCCGACAGAATAATTGACTCAACATCTGTGATTATGTTTACTAATGGAACATATTTTTTCTCTAATGGAGTGGAAAACTTCGGAGCTAATGCTAAAGTATTTTGAATTTTTGATGGTAACTGTATTTCAGTGCAATTAAAAACCCATTCCCTATTCCCTTTTACTCTGGAATTGGCTTTTCATTATCTGAGAAAATTCAATCTTTTCTCTTGGTTAATAGAGATCTTACGCTCCAAGTGCTTGAAATAAGGGTATTGGTGGTTAGTAAAATTGTCAACTAGTTATGCATACAAAGTTGAAGAAAATAGGACTCTTCCTTTCTTGGAATAACTTAGAGAAATTAATTCATAATCATCCACTCAGTAAATATTGTTTATACTGGTATCGCTATGTAGACGATATCATTATTTGCTTCACAGGAACAGATCAGTTGAAAATTTTCGAAAATCATATGAATTCATTACCAATATTTCGATAAATTTCTTAGACGTAACAATTTCGAATGATAATGGAAAACATGTTTTCGCAATTTACCATAAGCCGTCACATACAGATATTATAATAATAACTCGTCGTGTCATCCATATCAACATAAAATGTCAGCATTCAATAGTTTTATTCATAGATTGATTAACATCCCTTTATCACCAGAAATTCCAACAAAGAACTAAAGATTAAACAAATAGCCAAAAATGGTAAAAAACAAAGTAGAATCGCATTGAATGAAGTTTAACAAAATTCAACACCTTAACCTACAGTGAGAAACTGAAATCAAGTAGCAATAATTTCAACAATAAATCAGGTGTTTATAGATTACATTGGCAGAACACATAGAATCTCTCAGCAGATAATAAATATTGGAAAGATCTTTGGGAAACTTTAGAAATCAATAAATACAAATCGCTCTATCACTTTTCAGTCAGTACACTCTCTGCATCAGAAAATCAATATGATAAAACAGGAGAAGCAACGAATATTATCTCTTAGTGCTGAGATTCACCATAAGGAAAATTTGGCAAAACTAAAGAGAAACTTTCTTGTGCATTGGTACCCTTCAAAATTAATGAACAGAGCCCTTAATAATACCAGAAGTGGTAGAGTGAATATTGAGGATAATCCTGATAATATTAAAAAAAGATTTTCAAAGCCTCATGTACCTCGTCTATCAGATAGATTGAAAAAAAAATCGCACCAGTCGAATAACCTGAACATTGCTTTTTATAATTGCAAGAGAGTGGGTAAAGTCCTTTTCACAGAGCTTGAAGATAAAATTATGAAGGAACATGTAGCGAACACTATTTACAAAATGAACTGCCTGCATTGTGATGGCTGCTTTATTGACCAAAGCAAACAATATTGAAGAAACGTATATCAAAACATAAATCTGATTGCAATCATGCTAACACTGATTAAACAGCTCTTGCATCACACCATTTTTCGACGAGGCATTTGTTCAACCCCGATATTGATGACATGGAAATTCTGATGACTGAACCAAATCATAGGAAGCGAAGAACCGCTGAACTGATTCTGATTAAAAAACATAGCATCCCCGTAAATTTCAAGCAAGACACCGAACACTTAAATAACATCTACTTCAATCTTATCAAGAACATCCCATAGTTTGAAATTTACATGAACGGCTGTTAAACAATTTTATGAAAGTAAGGGTCTCCGCTTCATTCCAAGATTGAAGAAGAAGAACCTGCCAGTGCTACTAGACTCTGTGAAATAACCTTACTTTCTTCAGTGTACAATAAGTTATTAAAGGCTTTTTGTATCAGTCTCAAATATTTTAATTCGGCGTTTTCAAACCTTTTCAATTGAATTTTAATGTATTGTATCGTTAGATTTTTCGAACCTTTTATTGACTAAGCATTTCAATAATATTTTCGATTATGCAAAACATACAACTGTTTGGTTTCTTAAATTCTTGCCGTAGGGTCCTGTCCTAATTTTGTTGTCACAAAATTGAAAAAAATGCTACCTATTTCGGATGAGTTTGTTTTAAAGCTCGAAACTAGTCAGCACGACAAACATCAGATAGTATTTCATTTATATTGCCCAAAAGCCAGAGTACCTGTACCTTAAAAAAAACAATGGCTTGAGGAATCTAATCGTGAAATCTTTCACTTACTCATTTACATCTGTAAATATAAAATGTTAACTGTTCAAAAGAAAGCATACTGAGTATGTATATTAAGAAGTAAAGGAAAGATTGTGTTTCTCTTGTTTTTTGAAAGACTTATCCAACAAACCTCGTATAACAAACTAATATCGAAATTGCCATTACTTGCGGTTTCCACATTCCATGATATAAATTGCGCGTTTTCAAGTCCTAACAAAAACAAACAACTTTTTGGCGGAAGCTGGGAAAATAGCATCGCACGCCCTAAAATTTTTTCAAACGATGTATAGTCTGGGTGATAAATGTCTTGTTTATTTTCTGAACGACTTTATCTATTTCTTATTCCTTGTAGCAAAGTTGATAAGATCTCTTTATATTCACTGTGTCCCCAAGGAACTGGGAACTACGCCGACTTCCGCTTGAATCACTTCGCACATTTATGCAATTTTCTGGTTCTTTTTCATACGACGACGACGCCGCCGATAACAGACAAGGAAAATCTGCCCGTATATTACAGAGATTTTATACTTTTAAACAAGTTTATCAGTTGCCTGTATCTACGATCTCGAGATATGAGGAGGAGGAATCCAATTTCGTTAGATTTTCAAGATTTATTTTGGCACAAACCCAATATTGATATTTCTATATTATGAAGACCTAGATTATTTTGTGAAAAAATTGCTTGATAAAATCACGAATATTGCGGTGATCGATAAGAAGTATGTGGATGAAAGTAGTTTTTGGGGTTCAATGAAGAATTTTCTTCAAATAATTAGCATAAGCTGCCGGCTTCATTCGACCACGTTCATTCTTAAACTACCAGATGGGTATCTTTCCGAATTCTTTTTCAAAATTTTCATGAATTTCCAATATACAGGGTATCCCAATTTGAGTGGCCTGTTAGACGTTTATGGAGAACTAATAATGCTATCGTTCTGAAATTTTGATAGTAGATTCAGCTGGTCCGAGACTTTATTTCTGAAATATTTTCACCGCAATGGTACTTCCGGTTATACCGGAAGTGCATACCAACTTTGTTATTCAATATAGAGCCCTCGAAATCTCGATGACTGGTTCGATAAAACTTGTTATTTCTATTACAAATCTGCCCTACAAAGCAAAAACCAAGTAACTTTAAATTTCCAACTTTTCAGCAGAGTTATTTTATGATGCAAATAAGAGAGTTTTCTAACTAGAAGCTTCAAACTTGAACATTTACTAATTCTCAATTCTAGAAACTCACTGAGCGTACTAAATTCGAAATTCTTCGCGCCAAGCTCAAAATGGACGCTCATTTTCAGTTACTAGATTTCTGATTATCACATCTTTTGCAAAACATAAGAGAAGTAAGTCGAAAAATTCAAGACAAAATTCGAGTAAGTCAATTTATTTGAATATTTTATTGCAGAAACACGTAACAAAGAATTAATTTTTCAGTTATCAAACAGAACACAAAAGTACCAAATATTGAACATCAAATGAACATTCAAATAAATACAGAAATAGGAGAAGTGATGAAAAAAAGCTTTGTAACTATATATCGCCCTCTTCAAATCTGAGTTTCTTCCCCACAGTGGGCCAAGTCGTTAATGTCAGATACTGGCAGGAGAGATTTCCAGAACAACTGTTTCTTAGCGGGCATATGGGTACTTAGTTCATTCAAAATGTTTTCTTTTTTTTTCCTTATTCAGAACTCGGCATGATAATTTATTAACTGGTAACTGAAGTTTGAATGTTGGTTTTAAAAAATTTGACTTCAGAAACTCCGGACTATCTATTTCGGATTCGAAGTACAGTGATCTCGAATTTTTTCTGAATTGACACACCTTCAGGTCACGGAGTACAGCAGTGTAACCATTGCTTACCTCTCCTTTTTTACGGGTTTGGCAACCGTTTTCGAAACGAAGAAAATCTCCCAAATGGAGAATCAGTGGTTTATTGTACCTACTGTTTCTACTGATTAAATTGACTAAATCATCGAAATCTAATATCTCCTTCGATTTATTCCACTTTTTTTCCGATCAGCCCATGTATCGATTCAGCCTTCATAAATGAATGGCCAGCTTCAAAAAACTTGAAAGTAATAGTCTCTGGTCCCCATTCTTCATTAACTAGAATACAACTTGCGGTAAAGAGTGTCCAGTTTTTATTTTGTGTGGCACAATTGTCTGCCCAAAATACAATATTTTTTACATTTTCCCCAAGAGACTTATAATTATAATATGCGCATACAACATCGGAGCAAGTTCTGCCCATAATAGTCTCATGCCATAGTACACACACATTCTATCCATGATTCCTCAAGATCGCAAATGTTTCATTGAAATATATTAGACGACTTATAAAAAAGGAATTCTTAGTCACCATTTTCGGAATTATTAATATCTTCTGCATATCAACTGCGAATATTTTTTTATCCTCTGGCCATTCTTCGGAACAATCTGCTCCATCAGTATACCTTCTCTTGTGTATTTTTACACACATTTGTTCTCATAGTTCCGACAAATTTCACATTTCGCATCATTTGCTTCATTTACGTTTTTATGGTGGACATGATTCTTGTGCAATGAACATGACGGACATTCTTCTTGTGATGGTTCAGTGAAGCCAATATTCTCCTGATGAAAAACCTTTCTGTAGGTTTCATATGAAACTTTCTTTTCAGGGGTTTTCTCATTCGAATGTTCCCACATCTTATACACCGAGATGTCGCTTGTAAGATACCGTCTGAAATTTCTTTCATCTTTTCACCACGTTTAAGTCCTTTTTTATCTGTAACACACTGAAACTCTGAATTTTTCAGAAACTCTGTTACCATCGCATCAGATGAATGTCCAATTGTGTGCAAAAACACTGTTTTCCATACGGTTTATGTTTTGTTTGTTTTTAAGTCTTTCCCTTCTACATTCATTATTTCATTCAAATCGATAGATTTTTCTGCGATTTCTCCATTTGAATTTGTGATTTCTTTAGTATTCTCTCTATTTCTGTCTATATCCACTTGATCTTCAACTTCATTATGCTTTGTGTCTTCCTGTTCCTCGGTGTCTTTCAACACAATATCATTCTGTTATGCTGTGACTTGTTTTAAAGGTAAATTATAAACTACAGAGCACGCCAACGGCGTCTCTTTTATAGATCTTGACAAGCAATTTCTTGAGGTATTTTCAATGAAGAGTCTTTTCTCTCCAAAGTTGAGTGAGTTGAAGTAACTGAAAATAATTCTTCTTTGTTCCTCAAGATATTGCGAGAGCAGTTTTTTCTACAACTGTCTGGACATGGTGGAAGAAAAATCATTGTTTTAGTACGATTTTTCTTTTGTTTAGTCCGAGGAAATTTTAACTCTGTTACAGTGTTCGGTTGTAAGTATTCTGTCTCTACTTGATCTTCTCTACCTCTGGTTTCTATTTCTGGTACAGATTGAGTTACATATTCTGCTGTTAGCTGTCTTCTTCAACTTCGATTTCCATTTTCTTCTCTGAGATATTAGGTTCAGTTTGGTCAGTACTGTTAATTCTTATTAAATTAATCATGTCGCCATCAGTATCTTCTAGCGAAAAACGGCATTCCAAACTTTCTTTCAGCTGATATAGTGTTTCATTTTTTATTCTTTTCAGAAATAAGCTGCGTTCAAATTCTGTTGGTTTCCACCAGATATCATCATCATTCAAATACAAACGGCTTTTTGTTTCAGGAGGAACTGCTAATAAATCAACAAGTTTTCTCTTCCGTCTTCGGTCTGATGGACTTTAATTTGGGTCCGCATCCGAATCATCCATTGGCGAAACAGGTGACCGACTGAATGAAATTCGACCTGTCGCCGTTTCAAGTGCCATTTTGAGAAGACGCTCGCTCCGCGAAATCATTATTGCAGCACTGAAAATAGCTTGATTATATCTCCTCCGTATCGTAGTCAAAAGACATACTGCAGAGCCACCACACTAATATGATTTGAGTACACGAAATAAGAAATCATGTGATTTTACTCTGCATTCTGATTGGTGTTGGTTATTCAATTCAGAGGGTAAGACGTTATACTTTCTTGGAGGAGGAGTTAGTTGACTTACTTAGTTTTTGTTCTGTAGTTATTGAATATCTCACTCGCGGGTATCTACCTACACTAGAGTCATTCTGTTCAAGTGAAGTAAGTAGACATACTAGGTTCTATATTTGGAAATGTCAAAATCTTCTGAGAAGTATGTAATATTGGTATATTTTAACTATGAAATATTTTATAATTTATAATCAAAAAAGCATTGCCTCCTGAAAATTAACTATTCATGAATTCTCAACGGATTGATATATTCCAAATCTGAAAGAAGCATCTTGCAGACCTTTTTGCGAGGAATCCAGTGGTGAAAATCTCGAAACCCAAGTATGTTGACTTACTTGGTTTTTATTTTGCAAGGCAGAAATCCACCTTACACATAAGTTTTGCTTGTTTTGTTCATCAAATATCCTAGTTTTACTTGGAAATTATCGATGTTTTCCTTTACGAAAAATTTGATGTATCTGCAACAGAAACAATGTTGGCGAAAGAATGGATCCCTGAGGTACTCCTGCTTGCAACTGGAAACAATCAGATGTTATACCGTCGACCACAACTTGAATCGATCTATCTGACAGAAAGCTACTATGCTGCAAGTTTATTCAACAGGGCTGCATGCCAAACCCTATCGAAGGCTTTAGAGATGTCGAGGGCTATTGCTCTAGATTCCCCATGTTTTTCCATCGTTTATGTACAAACATGAGTGTCTTGTCCATCTCATTCAATATATTTGGTAGAAACTCACACCGCCGAGTGTTGTATAGAAGTTTGAATGTTCTTAAACCTGCTAACCAACCGAAGAAAAAAAAAAATGCGTACGAAACATCAAATAAGGAGATTAAAACAACCTCTGGAGAATCCGTCAGGGTAAACTCAATTTTAGTCATTATAGATCAACAGAGGGTTGAATTAGAGAGAAAGCATTATCAAATATAATTAAACAAAGATTCCCACTAAAATATATTAATAAATGCTCGACGCATTTCGATACACAGTATCTTTGTCAAGAACGAATGAATATTACAAAATTATCTTAACAAACGTATACTTATATAGACTGAAGAGGCAATCCATTCAGAGTAATCTGTATTTGAACTAGTATTTAGGTACAAGTTCAATAAGGGTGAGATCTATCTCGAAAAGGAAATACCTAAATCTGTTAATATCAAGTACTTCCAGAAGGTTGAGTTTTATACCTCTATTCTCAGAATGTATATTTTAAATTCCGATTTCAAAGAATGACTATTTTCCTTAGATGATAAGAATAATTCGAACCGGTTTTTCCATTGATGAAACTGCGTTTATGTTCTGAGATTCTAACATTGAAATTTCTTCCTATTCTACCTATATAGAAACAATTGCAATCTGTACATTCCAATTTATATACACCTGATTTATTTTCTTTATTAACTGGAGACTTATTATTTCTAATGAATGAACCTAAATTTGTTGATGTTTTGAACGCTATATTCAAACTTGAATTTTCAAGAAGGATTTCACTTTATTGCTAATATTGCCTATATTTGTTAAACTATTGAATTTCTTGTCTTGATGTTCACCAATTGGATAAATATGTTGTAAAGCCAATTTTCGTATTTTCCTATATAATATGTTTCTTATATAATATGTTGCTATATTTGCATTATAACCATTCTCTATTGCGATCTGTTTAGTCAAATTCAATTCTTCGAGATAATTTTCACAAGACATTGGTGTGCTTAAGAGTAAATGTATATAACTATTAAATGCTGCAAATTTGTGTTGGTAAGGATGTGCCGATGTATAATAAATTGTAATATCTGTATGAGAATAGAAAGCATTATGCATATGTAAACTTCAAAGAAAGTAGAATGTATGAATTTTCAATACAAGAAATTACTGGAAGCTCAGTCTCTCGTGCAACATTATTGTAATGATTTAGCGGATGATCTGGTTCAGTAATATATAAATGTTCACAGTGAAGTTTCCTCTAATAAGACTGCATATCAATCAACATCTTCTTCAATGCTTCTACATTTTCGAAAAAACAGTCTCTGGGCAATATTCACACTTGGAATTGCACTCCGTACCGCACTCCGCAATCCGGTCACAAATTGTTCTTGAGAAGGGAGTTATCTTGTTTGAAACGAGTAAAAAACTATCAGAGTCCTTCATTTATCTCAATAAAAACAAAAGTCTTTGTGTCTTTTATATATAGAGGTCGACATAATGAATACCCTAGATTATGATGATGTAATACATGATTTTGTCAAGAAAAAATTCCGAAAAAAAGTGTGAATCTTGTTTCATTTCACACTTTTATTCAATGACTATAATTCATCATTGTATTTGACTTTTCAATACCCCCCCACTGCAGCCACATATATACTTACTTATAGTCAAGAAAAGTATAAATACTTCTTTTTTATGCATGATAACGCCACATCTCCTCAAGCTCATAGCAATAGGAGCTATCTTAAAGATCACAAAATTACTTTAGTAGAGTGGCCTGAACGAAGTTCAGACCTTAATCCCTTCGAAAATGTCTGGGAGATTCTCATTAAAAGATTAAGAAGTCAGTAAACTAGCCAGGCTACCGCGAATAAGGTTCGGAACTGACTGATCGAAATGTGGATTTAAATGGATCATAATGCCATAAGGTGATTGATCTTTAGTATGAATCGTATATGTCAAGTAGTAATTCTCGCCAAGGGTGAAAATATCTGCTATCAACAGCTTGTTGGGTACTTTGATTTTTTCAAGAATAGTTATATTTTTTATTATCGGTTTTATTACAATTTCTGCGAGTAACATTTTTTGTTTGATTGTTCTCAAACATTTCTTGGTGCCGGTGGATTATTGGAATCATAATTTGTCAACATATCCTTTGAAAAAATTTGAGTTTTAGATTTTGTGAGTTAAGTTTTTGCCGCAGTCTATAATACATTAATTTTCAGCGAGACAGAGCTCCAGCGCACATTCTTATAAGAGCCTCAAACTTTCCGAGGAATAATTTAGGGAAAAACTGATTATCCAGTCCTAGTTTCGTGAGATGGCCTGCACGATCTCCATATTGGACGCCTCTTATTTTCATTAGACTTTCCGAGAGACTTAACTCATTCGACCGAGAATCTAAGAATTGAGCAGTTTGAACACTGTACTGAAAACTGTTACGATGTAACAGTAATTTATTTATAAAATGCACTTCGAATCATAATAGGAAGATGTGATCGTCTATTACTAATAAAGGCAATCATTTTGTTTTTTTTTGATTTGCGCAAGCAATTAACATTCTTTCAATAATACATCACAAAAATCATTTTTTTATTTGAAAATATTTAGATAGGAAATAATAACTATTACTTCTTATAATTTTCAAATATAAAAACTAAACTAACGTAAATAAATCATGAAAAAGTAGTGTTCTTGTTAGAGAAAAATTAAACTTGTGACCATAACTGTCAACCGAAACCCTAATAAAATGATATTAACCTTCATTGTGTTCTAAATAAAAATAACTGTACAAAGTTTTCGTTTCAGCTCTAATAATGCCAAAGATTTCAATATAACTGACAATTATGAACAAATTTTCGAAATCTGAACAGGATGTGGTTTTCAACTGTCCCATTTTCTCCTGAAAAGAGCTCGAACACATGTCGCTAATTTTCTAGCTCCATCCGTTACCGATATGGCTTCGGTATACATGGAATTTGGGTCACATCATACTCGTTTCCCTACTTAGAACTTACCCCTAGATCACATGATTATTCACTACGTAATTTGGTTCTATGCTGTCATTTGAAGTCAAAGGTATGTGTCAATGAGTCTATTATTACCTGGGCATCATTAATCTCATGCTGAGAAAATCTGATGGATAGACCTTCGGCAGTTGACTGAAATAACACCAGGAGAATGATAGTAGGCCATGCAAGCGTCAGGTAACTAAACCTGATGTTTAAAGGATTAGGTTCGGATGACCTAGAGCCGAGAGAGAATATGTTTTCTGCTAATTTGGTGGATTTGTATACGAGCAAAGACGGAAAGGAAAATCGAGTTGATAAAAAGTTATCTAATTCGGTGAGACGCGCCAGAAATATAAACGGCCGTAAGTTGAAGGAAGGGCCACTTAATTATACGCTTCCATCATGGCCTGAGACACGTACAAACTAAAACCGGACTGAAGAGGGTCAGAGTCGTGAAACGGCTGATAATGTTTTCTCGCCAAATAATTTCTGGGCCAGATTCAAAACATTGACGGATGGAAAATATTATTTGCGCCTTCTATAAAGACCGTGTGAAAGGATGTACTGTTTTTTATTAATTAACACATAATTCAACCACTCAAAAATTTATTTCTTGATGGAATATCCCCAATACTGAATGCGCTTTGGAGGTGAAACTTGTTCCTATTCGTCTGTTACAGATTTTTTGTGAGAATCAGACGTTCCGAGTGCTCCTTACATACGTTACGCATTTGTGGGCTTCAACAAAAATAGAGTAAGACAAATCAAAAATTCTTGCTATATCGAAGGGCCTCGACAGGCTTTGGCATAAAACTTTGGTGAATTAACAAATCGTATATTTCCCAAAAATTTGCGTAGTTGGATAAATAGTTTTCTCTTCAGTAGATCAATACAGGTGGTAGTTGATGGTGTGACAAGTGAGTCTTTTCTGCTTCAGATTACTGATCTGCTCAACCCCACCAGGAACAAAAAATTTGGGTTTACGGACGACTGTATACTGATGTTCTCATTTCCTAATCAGCATCTTATTGAAGAATGACACCAACAAAGATACCAACAGAGTATGTCACTGAATTCAGACTTGGAGATGATGTCAGAGTGGAGCTGGTTGAACTTGGACAATTTCAATGCAAACAAAATGTAATCAATAATGTTGCCCAGAAGAGTCATATCTGAAAAATTCCTTCAATCATGTGAGGACATTGAATTTTTTCTGAAACGAACGTGAATTTACTCTTCATCACAGCCAACACCGGAGTCTGCTTGCATGAACATTCATTACCAAATCTGCTTCTGTTAAACTCAGTTTTCTTTTCAGTGATAAGCCGTACTGCAGATCACCTCACTTAATGCTTTAATACAGAGCACAGATGTAACCTAGTTGGGAATACTGTTCCGATGTTTGAAGCTCCGCAACCAAACATTCATTACATCTATCGGTTAGTGTCCAGAAGAGGGCAGTTCGCCTCATCCGGAGATCACCCGTGATTTTCTGCTCTTTGGTCCGACTAAGGAACTTGCTGGTCTTTCTCTTTACTTTCATTGCAAATATTGGGAGGCTTGGTTCCGGAAAGAATCCACTTCCAAAGAAAAACGGGGTTTGCAGGAAACTCCCATCAGCGGATGGTCCAATTGCCAACGGTACATACTTCGCTCTCTGAAATTCATTTGTTTACTGGGTTAGTATGATATGGAACTTGCTGCCATCGAACATCATTTCCCCCTTCAAGAAGTGAGTGAACTCATACATTAAATCATCTTGGGCGACTACAGCTGTGGCATGACAAGAATTGCTTCCTCCAAACAATTGAGAATAAAACAGTACCTTTCGATTCATTTGTAGAAAATATAAATGGCTAATCGACATTTCCTAGTTCACAAATTAATTATTCTTTTCCTATCAGAACAGGTTCCAGAAAGAAAAGCTCTCATATGGAATATAGCTGCTTTGAGTAGTTATGAAAATAGTTTCGTCTAAAAGTCGATCAAATGTAGATGAAAGAACATGAACCACATCTTGAATATTGACATATAGAAAAATCTAACATTCTCATGATCAGGGCTACTGAATAGATGTTCAGAATAAGAAGTTCTTTAAAATTGTAAGAGCCACAAAAAAATATTGACAGAATTCATATAATGAAATGCAAAGATTCACTAAACAAACCAAAGATACAATTCTGTTCAGTGTATTCTATAATTTGTTAGAAAAGACACGCCGACAAAAAGCGCGTTGGACCATTCAGAACGATAGTTTGTCGAAAGTATTTAGTAGCAGGGATTGATTAAGTATAAATGATTGAGCAATGTGGAATTAGATTCATATTTAGTAGGTCAAATGCGCCGACTTCAGAAATAAAGTATTGGTGAAATGGTGTACAGGTGGACAAATTTTGACCTTTTAGTACTGAAGCTATGTGAGTTATTGTGAATAGAGAAAAATAACTTGCTCTTCCATATTTAATATTTCTTTATCGAGTTACTACTATCGAGTGAATATAATATCGTTTGTCGTAACGAAGCTACTCTGTGGACTGAAAATGTTTGTAATGAATAAATTTTATATCCAGAAAAATTTGAATGCTGACAGGCGACAACTTCCTAAAAATATATTCGACAAAATGAGAGAAATACTCATGAACCATGGTACAATCAACTTCCCAATGAAATTAGTATATTAAGTAGTTGACGGAGAAGATTCAACAAATGATGTAATAAGTAGTTTAATTGCCAACCCATCGATAACGAGCAGGCGAATTGGAATGTAAATTAAGGTATCTGAGAGTCGACTGCTCAATATTCACAAAAAAATCTCGTTATAAACGTAAATGTAAGATCAAATAAAAACACATAATTCGATGGTAGAAAACGGTGGTTTGGTAATATGACTCCTGGCAACGCGTGCTGCAGACGATCTACGGAGAAGATGTAAACTCTATGAGGTCGGTGAAGGAATCAAGAGCGAGTCTCGTAACTACATGTAGGCTCAGAGTACGTTCTGTGCTTAGCTTGGTCGGAGGGGCCTACTGGGCGATCTTTGAATAAGAAAGCGTAGTTAACACGGTAACATGCCTGATGAGAGGGGCCTAAAGCGATCTATGTTTAGATAGCGTAGTTAACACGGTATCAATATCATTGGTATTGCAGCCAGGAGATTTCTAACCTCAACTCAATTGCTGAAATTGTTTTCTTCAGAAATTTGAAGAAAATCATCAGTTTTCCTGATAGATAATTTCTACTGATGTTGATCACATCAAAGTGTATATTGGTGGTTGGATGTAAATCCACATCGTCATATTAATATTCAACGTCAAGGTCGATATGAATTCAAAATTATCGTACGGCATGGTCGCTTTGTTATAACAAACGATATTTTATTCACACAATATTTGTAGCATGATCAAAAAACATTGAATTGTTTATCTGAATTGTCATTGCAAGAATTAATTTTTGAAATAACATAATGGGGGTACCGAACATAATTAAGCTATCTCAATCATTCCATGTAAATTGTGTGAAAGGACTAGAGCAGGGGTGCTCAAACTTGAACTGCTGGCGATCTACCTCGATATTTTTAGACTACTTACGATCGACTCTGAGAGGCTGCAAGTATGTGTGATGCAGGGTTATCGTACATACACGATATACCCTACAAACCTACCTACCTAGGTAGGGTGTAGCATATATAGATATTAGCTTTCCGCTTAAAATACATTATTTTAGTCAAGGTTTGGGTTAGATTTAGTTAGGTTCTTATCTAAAATATCGATGAAGAACTCATAGTTATTCAAAATTGTGATTTTAGTGGTTGTTACAAAACAAATGAGTTACATATGGTGTTAAACTTAACCAAGGAGTGACTTTGTATGTTGAAGCGTGGCACTGCATGTCCTCAGTATACTTTTCATATCATGGTACGTAACCACTGAATGCTAATCGTAAGCATAATGATACATGATCGTCAGTTAGTCGATTGGGATATTTTGACTCAATTATGTTCATTTCAGAAAATGTAGACTCTCACAAGTAAGTAGACCCAAACATTACCGTCAGTAGAAGGGCGATTTCCCTTAAATTGGAATATTTATCTTCATATATGAAACACCAGAAATTTGTGTCAGATGCTGTAGCTCTGAGATGTATATGTGATATAATCTGCACCAACTAATTTTGAGTTCATAATAAGCTGACTTGCTATTTCAATAGCTAAGTCCTCATTTATATATTAGTAGCTTGTAGTTTGTTACAAAATTGAAGAAAATGTCATATTTCTTCCCCTTCAGAGAAATGATTGTCAAAAACTCTTGCTTAGCCAACATGTCATTGAATATCATTCGAATAGAAAAACACAACTGGGCATTGTCTGTCATATCGGTGGATTCGTCGAATTGTCAAGAAAAGTATGTACATTTCATGATATCATGTTTCAGTTTATCTGCCATGTCCTGACTCATGATTTCAATATGCCTTGTGATAGTCAGACGAGATAACTGAAGTTCTCTAATAGCATACATGATTTTTGTCTTATTTTCAAATAAAGTTTCATCTGATTCAATAAATGCTTCCTTCACAACCGATCCATCTTCGAATTGTTTTTTTTGTTTAGCCAATATATGAGATACTTTAAACGACGCGTTCGTAGCAGCTTTTGATTATTGAAATGAAATGAAATATATATTATGACATCAATTATTTACATGTCGAGTCAAAATTAATAGAAGATTTAATAGAAGTATGTCTCGTTTACGTCGCCGATTAAGAGAGAAATTCCTTCAACTCGTATATGGTTCTATGTGTAAGTAGGTTTTTACCTCTGTCCTGAATGCAAGTTGATGTTTTTCTTTGATTTCAATGGGCAGATGGTTGTATAACTTAGAACCACAATAATCAACACCCTTTTGTAGTTTAGTTTTGCTATGAAAGTTCGTCCTCGGTTCTCCTTTTGGCTGGTCATGTGATCATAGTTTGTTCTTTCTTCGAACAATATATCAAATCACGTATTTTTCGTTTTCTTAATTCACTCTGTGGTAGAAAATCTATTTCATAGTTTTCATGAACCATTTTATGATGCCTCTCTAAGTTACCACTCTAATGTATTGCAACTGACGCACGACAAATAAGACAAATGCACTTATCCTTCACCATACAAAGGAAAATTGTTCCTCCCAATCGTTATTAAAACGACACGTTTCAGATTTCTTCGCTGCGCTCATTTGGTATTATTCAATAATGAACTTTGTATCGACGTAGCATTGCCTTCAAGTAACATTTCAGAATGACTCCAATTCCTGCAGGTGCAACATTTATATCGCCGTGAAGGAAAGCCTCGAATGTTCCCGTTAATGGCGCACCCCGATATTTCTAGTAAAGCGGCAACAATAAAAAACGCGGCTTCTCTTTGACAACTACCGCGCGTTCCTTTGATAAAGCCGCCTGTTGACACTTGCAGAGTGTCAACAACGTAACAAATTTTTGTAGTTTAGTAACCTACCTATTGAAAATCTCGAGATCTACTCGAAAAGCTCTCGCGATCGACCGTTTGAGCACCCCTTGACGAGAGTTACTAGATGAAGTTACAGAGAAGTTGTGCAAGTTTCAAATTTTCATGAAAACACGTCCTGGACGAAAACCATAAAAGCACATGCGATTTATTTCAGAAAAGGGCCAGAAAAACTTAATTTTATGAAATCGAAGTTGTCCATGGTTCACAATTATAAAAATGCAAGTTCGTATCATACCTCAGAAACTGTGGAGAAAAAAGTTCCGCATGTGAATGGATTTTACATAAACAAGTATCTTTTGAATTTCAAAATCATTTTTCATGCAAAAGGAACATACGGAAGGGCTATTACCGATAAGATTCGGATTAACCATATTTTTTCTTGGGAAGAAGGGGCATCTGGGTTATGTTATTGTTGTTGATTTGTACATAATATACTTCGATTTGTCGTTTAAGGTAATCTTCTCATTAGCTAGTACCTTTAGTCAAATGATGTAGTAAGAAATACCAAATATTTCAACGTTTTTGCGATGTATGTGAATCAATCTAGTGACCGAATTGTTTTTAGGGCCATTTTTTATGTTGACGGCATATCCAGAAAAGAAAAGGCACCACATCTTCGAACAGAAAGTAATAATTAAATTATCCGTAACATTTCAGTCAGCAAGTTTTCCTCCCGAACAAAAACAATTACACGTCCATGTCTTGTTACTTCGACGAGAGAAAACTCATACAGCAGCGTAACAAAATAAAACCAAACATGCACGTGATAGAAGCGCGCTCGAAATTTAATTTGGATTCCCAGTTTTAATTACAAAACATTTCTGTATATCCGAATTACGTCGCTGTTCCAGTCTGGCATGTGCAGAACCAATCTTGTTCCGTCGAAATGAAAGTGAATATGTTATTGACCAAAAAAAGAGGCTTTCAGTCGTGCTTGAAATAATGTTTCTGGGAGTCTTTCAAGCACATATTGTAATGTCAAGCCAACACAATAGAAACTCTAAGCTTGATGGAAACAATCTGACGTATTATAGGGACCTGAATTTTTCGTCCTAATCATATGGTGCCTCAGGGTTATAGTAATTTACGGGTGCACCACTATTTCGCTCGGAAAGATAGACTGGGTGTTCCATTTCAAACGAGACACCCTGCATATTTCTAATCCTGAGTCATTGAAAACATCTGCGGAACCACGTGAACCGCACAAATTTTGTTTTGGGACATCTTTCATCGTGTATTCAGGATTTAAACCAGCAATCTCTTAAGAGGGGGCGCTTGAACCCCTCAGAATTGCATATAGCAAAGAGTAGACCTCTTTGCTATATTTAATACCTCTGTCCCAACTGATAGATTCATTTTCACCAACAAACCAGACATAATAGTCAAGAACAGAATTATTAGAACTAGTTTACTTTTTGGTATTGGCAAATCATCTGACTATAATATATAATGTGAAGGAAAGAGGAAAAGTTCAAATACAGAGTGCTTACGGACGAATGAGTCCTACTGCAATAGGGGATAGAGGTCTTTCAGGAATGGGGAATGAAGGTCATAAACTTCCAGTTTTCAAGATACCGGATGATTTTCTTGTTTTTGGTCAAATATTTAATCATTCAAAACTAGACAACTCGTAGCCAAAAATTGATGAAGTTGTGCAACTTCATTAGGTTCGTCTTACTAAATCGACTGACGAAGGAAAAGCAAAATACAGATCCGTCTTCAGTCTTAACTTCAACCATTTGTACTATCAACGAAATCAACAATGAAAATATGATGGTATGCAGTTTTTTGGGTCATACAGAAGAACTGATATAAAATACATTTTTTCATTCTCTTTTTCATACGGTTCATTTTTTTAAGTTAACAGAAACCGGTAATCATATCACCACCGGAATTGGGCCACACTAGAAATAAACGTCGATGGCTCACACGAAATGCCTGTTGCGACAAACGTAGATGTAGAACTAAATAAAACACGAGGTTTACTGGTAAACAACGGTGGTTCGGCAATATGGTAGGCGGCGTAGTAAGTTGCAATATGGCGAATGGCGTGGGTTGTCTGTAGAGTCGACTCGTGGCAACACTGCAGACGATCTACAGGAACGATGTGACCTTAATGAAGTCTACGAAGGAAAAGAGAGCAAGTACAAGAAAGCCCGGATATTTAAACCCTCGGACCTGATAGAGACTTTTGTGTAATTACTGTTAGTTCAGGGTTCTGCTTGAACGAAGAGGCCTAGAGCGATCTATGACTAGAAGACATAGTGAACACGGTAACACAGCCTTCCTCTGAAGATCGTAGTAAGGCGCCTCCATATTTCCATACCGGGTCATAAACCATGTTTTATCTTTAATTAAGACAAAAAACATGGTTTATCACCCGTATACGTACGCACATCTTTAATTAACATGTGTATACGTGTACATCAAACCGTTGAGAATCAATCAAAGTGTCACCGTCCTATTCAAGTTTTACTCAAATCTAATACGACCCTGTGTGCAGTGCGTATGTGTCTGTCTTACTATCTCGAGTACCATTAGGCTTCAACGCGATAAGTCCAAAGGAAAACACAGAAATCCTTGTCTTACGTAAGAGAGTCGTATGGTCTAGCTACTTACAAGGGGAGAGTATTGAGAAAGGCTCTGTTCAAATCTGAGATTTGTGCAATATCAAAACCTGAAAAAAATTGGGAAAGTGAAACGTATCTGCTCTATATCTTCATTTGTCAGATACATGAATCGTTGAGATTAAAAGTGCCTGAGAAAGGAAAAAATGTTGAAAGACAAACAATTGACAATTGAAGAGTTCATCATGCGTAGAGAAGCTTGAAATACTACACTCGAACTCATCGTCACATTCAGAATGCACAGACATCATGGTGGTGTTGATTCAGGGCTGGGTTTTGGGCGCCACTTGGTGTTTTGGTACGTTCAGTGTTCTGCTAGGTCGGAGGTTAGTTTTTTTCTATATAAATCTTTATCTTAAATACTGTGTAGTGACCTATATCAAAAATATAGGTCGTAGGTGGGGGGTCGTAGATGGAGAGTCGTAGGCGGGGAGTCGTAGGTGGGGAGTCGTAGGTGGGGAGTCGTAGGTGGAGATTTGAAGGTGGAGAGTCGTAGGTGGAGAGTAGTAGGTGAAGAGTCGTAGGTGGAGAGTCGTAGGTAGAGATTTGCAGGTGGAGAGTCGTAGGTGGAGAGTCGTAGATGGAGAGTCGTAGCTGGAGAGTCGTAGGTGGAGAGTCGTAGGTGGAGAGTCGTAGGTGGAGAGTCGTAGGTGGAGAGTCGTAGGTGGAGAGTCGTATGTGGAGAGTCGCAGGAGGAGAGTCGTAGGTGGAGAGTCGTAGGTGGAGAGTCGTAGGTGAAGAGTCGTAGGTGGAGAGTTGTAGGTGGAGAGTCGTAGGTGGAGAGTCGTAGGTGAAGAGTCGTAAGTGAATAATCCTAGGTGGAGATTCTTAGGTGAAGAGTTCTATGTGAAGCCCAGAGGCCAAAATAAAATTTTTATGTGAAGCCCAGAAATCTAGATGAGTCCAAAGTTGAACTGAAGTTTTTCACTCCATAAGAATACAAGAGACTTTTGGAACTTGAACTCAAGATCAACGACTTCTGCCTCAACTGTTTCTACAGGACCAATAATCTTTGACTATCACCAAGATAAGTGTATTAAATGTACATATAAAAAGAAGCATTTATAGATATTGTTCGCTATAACTTCTAAACTTCCTTGACTTTTTTTCCAAGATTTCAGTGAAAATGAGGAATAAGAGTCTCATTGCTCATATTTTCCTCGGTTTATCGAGTAACGTTTACATTGTTACACGTAAAGTTATTATAGTTGCACTAGAACTTGTCAATTTCGACCCCACATTGATAAAACGCATTGTAACTGGTGATGAGACATGAGTTTATGCGTTTCATATGCAATCCAAGTAACAAGCTTCGGAATTGCACCTTCCACCTGAACTGAAACCGAAAAACCACGTCGATCAGAAGTCAGCGTAATGTTGACCATTACCACTTCGAGGAACCCGTTTTGAATCGATAGACATAAAAGAGAATTCGCAGCAAGAACTGAATTCAATTCCGACAAAAGCGTTTGAAAAATATTTTGATGATTGGATTATTCATTGGCGTTAATGAATTATTTCGGAAGAGGCCTACTTCGAAGGCGATACAATAAAGGCTATAGCGGGATAAGATGGTCAAAATTGCCTATGAACGAATCGTTACAGCAGGTATCACATTAGAAAAAGGATGTAAAAAGAAGCCTACAAAAAAATTTCAGCCTACTAGGGGCTCTATAGTCGATATTATAGGTTATATTCTCTTTTTTCGTAATTATTTTTTTACGGGCGCAGTTCCAATGAAAAAAGTCTGAAAAATTTCATGGAGGTTCATCTTTTGGTCATAAACAACCATGAATTCTTTCGAATTGATCCGATGAAATATGCGCCTAGGAAAAATAATTGAAATTTTCAACTGCTTTTTAGGTTATGTTCGAAATTTTCGACTAACTTTTAATTAGTGCTTTTTTGTGTATTTTTTTCTGTTCTTTCGAATACCGCCACCAGAATGGACATTTTCAGAAAACGCAAAAACCAGTTTTCCCATCGTTTTTGATATTTATTTGGTACATAACCTCAAAATTAGATGAGTTAATAATTTTAAATTGTTACATAATAAATAACTCATTTACAAGTGCAAATAAAGTTTTAAAACCAATATTTATCAACCTGAGAATCAAAAAAACGATTTTCTTTACATTTTTGACATATAACCTCAAAATCTACTACTTAAATGATCGCCGATCAGCGCTGGTACACCGAAAAATTCATTTATAGGTAAAAATAATGTTTTGAAATCAAAATTGGTGGCTTTGAGAATAAAAGAAACATTTTCCATTTCTTCCACTCCTCAATCGAGTATGGAAACACCAACTACTTCATCAAAAAGTTCTGGCGGAAGTATGCATGCAATATGCTGTCTTTGCAAAACTGAAACCATCTTGAATAGTGTACCAATGTTTACTAGTTTGCAATGCTTCAACGAATTGAAAATTTTTATACCAGAAGGTAATCCAGTTTGCTCAGAGCATTCAATTAAAAAACGCTTTTCTGAGGATGACTTAAGGATGATACAAGCATACAGTATTACAAATGTCTTAACTGCTGAAGAAATATGTTTATTTTTAACAAAATTATCAGACTCAACAAAATTAACATTCCTAGATAAAACTACGTTAGAGCTCAGTGATAGACAATTATTCTCTTTCACCAGTTTTACAAGTGCTCAGTTACAAAATTTGAAGCAGCTACGGGTTTCGATGAAATCATCAAATTCGAGAAATGTCATGCGAGCTTTGGTCGTTTGCATGTTTAAATTACGTACTAGAGCGTCAATAATTTTAATGCATCAGTTTTCGAAATTGACAATGAAATGAAAACATCAGACTTCTGCGAATCAGTTATAAAATCGTTCGAAAGAGATGTACAACCCAATTATTTTGGTAACTTTTTTGACAGAATTTATATGTCCTCATTTAACCTTCGTAGGGTGTTCGGGTCGATTTTGACCCATTTTGAGATAAAAATGTAATTTTCTCAGAAAATAAGCGTTCAAGAAGTTTGATATTTATTTATTCGCTTCAATTTACTTATTATTACAATAAGTTTAGCAAAAATGATAAAAATATTCCTAATATGACTTTTTACTCTAACGGTCTTCGGGTCAGAATTGACCTCAACTAATAACAAACACATAGCGCATCTGTTATCGTCTCAATTGTTTATGTGCCGTATAACTTTTTGAATAAGACGTTTTTTTGTTCTACCCACACAAGTCTTAGTGTTAAATTATAACATCAATCGAACATCACGTACCCTAGTTTACAGTGGTGAAAATGTTGTTGGCTTATAAAAAATGACAGACAAACAAGCGGCGTTAGTAGATGAAGTGTCGGATAGTAATAAATCTTGTTCTGAAACAGAACCACGCAAGTCTTAATGTTACATTATAACATTAATCGAATAACACGTACCTTAGTTAACAGTGGTGAAAACGTTATTTGCTTATAAAAAAAGATAGACAACCAAATAGAAGCAGCGTTATTTGACGAAATGTCGAAAGATAATGATTCTTGTTCTGAAACAGAAGATTATATCGAAGAAGCTGAACCATCTGACAGCTCGGATAGTGACAGTGATTTAGTGCTTGTGACAACAATGACGTCAAAAAATGGACAAATAAAATATTCCAGAAACCCCGTCACACAGTCTTATGGAAGAGCTACCAGAGAAAACATAATGAACTTGATACCAGGTTTGACACGGTACTCTTGCGAAAGGATTAATTTAGAAGACAAATCCAGTTTAGAATTATTTTCCCTCCACCTTTGATACACACTATTTTGAAATATACAAATTCGGATAGTAAGCGTGTTTTCACTGATGATTGGAATGACATTTACGATATTGATCTGTCCGCTTACATTGGGATACTATTATTATCTGGTGTATTTCGTTCAAACAATGAAACTACCAAAAAATTATGGGGTAGTGTTAAAGGCAAACCTATTTTTGGGGCAGTCATGTAGCTAAAAACTTTCAAAAAATTGTCTAGGTTGATTAGGTTTGGCAATAGAGAAACTTGATCCGAACGGCGACTGCTGGATAAATTTACTCAAATTCAAGATCCGTGGAATCAGTGGGTTGACCTATTGCCAAAAATTCATAATCCTTCTGAAACCTTACAGTAGATGAGAAGCTTGTAGCATTCAGAAGAAGATGTCTATTTCGATTGTACATGATATCAAACCAGCTAAATATCGCATCAAATTTTTGGTTCTAAGTGATTCTGCCAGAAGTTACGTTTGGAATATCCAACCCTACACAGGCAAAGAATTGGAGGTTTGCCTGAAAAAAACCGAGGCATGCGTGTAGTCCTTCATTTGACTCGCGGTCTGAGAGGGGATAATCTTACGGTGGATAATTTTCTTTCATCACATCAACTTTGACAGATACTCTTAGAAAAAACAGATCACGGTAATAGGGAGTATACGCAAGAATAAACCAGAATTGCCTCCAGAAATAACAACAACAAAGGGAAAACCGTTATATCCATCATGTTTTACTTTTATCAAAGATACTGTACTTGTTTCTTACATACCCAGGAAAAATAAGTTGGTGAATCTTCTCAGCTTTTTGCATCACAACTCAGAAGTGAGTAATCGCGCAGACAAAAATGCTGTGATAATATTAGACTACATCAAATGTAAGGTTGGCGTGAATACACTGGATTGAGCTGTTTCCTGTTACAGTTGAGAAAAATAGAACGTTGGCCTCATGTGGTATTTAGTAACATAGTAGGCATATCAGTCTACAATGCTTTCATATTATTCACGGCTACCAAAAGCAGCTGGAAGGAAGGCTGCCTAACAAAACGGCGACACTATTTGAAAAACTTAGGTATGCAATTGGTTACACCGTATTTAAAAAACAAGTCATTACCGAGGGCACCTTTTTGAATAGAAATTGCAAAAAATCTCCGTTTATTTAGTGACAATGTACAAATTCTATCAATTTCCACCCAGCAAGAGGAAAAAAACACTTTTACAGCTAAAACGGCTCCCAAAAGAAGTCGCTGCCTACTATGTGCTAAAACTGACAATAAAACACCTTTGATCTGTGTAGATTGTAAGTAATTCGTATGTAGAAAACATTCTAATACAGTTGTTCTATGTACCCAGTGTAATAAGATATAATTTCATTTACATTTTTTAATTACTACAGTCTCTTTTTATGAATATCTAACATAGTATATTCTTTTTATATTAGATCTATAAAATTATAATTTGTACAGAAATGAATAGCAATTCTGTGAAAAGAAATATGTATGTCAAATAAATCCATTAAACAATTTATCTTAATTTTTGTTAATTTTTCAGTATAATTTACTACTTGGATCAGATCTTACCCAAAGCACGCCAACGTTTGAAAAATTGAAGACCTTATGACGGTTAATTTTTTTTCTCTATTAAATAAGTTCAGTTCTCAAAATAAGATTTGAAAGATCACTCCATAACGATATCTTCTCACTAACTTCAATTGTTCTTGCGGAAAATACTATTCATCGAATTAACCAGAACATTCAATAACTGAACGAAAACACGTACTGAAACAGAGGACACAAGTGTCTCAATCATAAATCACATCTAACCAAGCTCGGGACTCACCCGCAATATTACCAAACTTACAACCAAATTGAAACTCAGAATATGTGTTTAATACAGTCGTCAAAATGTACATAATTGGCTCATAACGCAGTTACAGTTACACATTCCAGAAATGTGTACGGATATTATTATGTTCAGAAATCGTCGGATCCGTCACAACGAACTGAATGATTAATGGTGTAGTACGAGACGTAGAATTAGGATAACTTGCTTTTAATTCAGTTGCCGAAATATTGGAGATGATATCTTACGTTCTCTTAGTTCAACACAAATAGATTGATGGAGCTGAAATTGAGAGAAGAGTGTAATCTATGTGTGTACATAAGATTCACATAAATGATAACGGGAAATCATTTTTGAATATGTTTTTATTATGAGTGATGAGTTAAGAAAATTAAATTATTCATGAAGAGTTATAAATTGAAAAGAAACATAGGAAATGAATGAAACTGAATCTTGGTTGTACTTTATTGACAATAACATGAAATTTTACACATTAAAAATGCTGTACAACAATTCACCAAAACTTTCTTTCAAAACACCCAAGTTGACATCATCAGAAGATGATGAAACAGAGTGGATAGATTTCAACGTTTTAGTGCTGTAGCTGTGTGAAATATTGTGATTGGAAGAAAATGACCCCTTCCCCATGTTGGACTTGGTTTCGGAAAGGATACTGTACCAAAGACATACCTGGTTTACTGTTGTATCGAATAGGAGTAAATATATATACTGTTATTATGGAAAAGATATATTGAACAGGAACTGGGATATGAAAACAATTTTGTAAAAATGTAGAATTAAATAATTACAATCTGAAACAATTGTTGCTAGGATATAACGAACTATGTAACTAGACTTAAGTATCGTTTTTATATTGAGGAAACACAAGTCTTCCCCACTTGAATGATACTAACATACAGTTTGCATGATATAAATAAAACCAAATGAAACAATAACTAGTTTAATTTTGAAAACGCACTGTGGGTTGCTTCACCCGGCTGGATCGACGAAGTGGAACCGAATTTTCATCAGGCCTCACATCTTGGAATTAGAAAAGATTGGGTTAGACCAAAAGTTATATGTCTTTCATTTTTACGTACCAACGTTTTATGTAGTTGGTTGATGTGCCGTGAAACATCGTTCCGATTCTATTTTGATTATATAATGATACTGACCAATTTTCTTCTGTATATTTCCAAATTCCCAACACTGTCGACTGTTTTCCATACCTATGCTTGAACCCTCTCCCCACTTGAAAACTTATCTTCGGTTGGGTTGAATTTGAAGAACTTTCTTGAGCATGACGAAATAATGCATCAAGTTTTATTTGAATCTGCCGTCCTAAGTACATTTTAGCTGGAGACTTTCTACAAGTCAATGGAGTTGCCCGAAATCTGAACAGTATTTTCTGCAGTTTTTTATGATATGTTCTTGGTTTATTCTCAGATACATACAATTTTCGTTTAAAAGATGGTACATTTCGTTCAGCTAATCCATTGTTCGCAGGATGTCCTGGGGCAATGAATTTCTGAAAGATATTAGGACTGGAACAGTATGAACGGAATTTTGTGCTAGTAAATATAGGGGCATTATCGGAAACAATTTTGTCACCGCAATACGCTTCAACATTTCTTAAGCCTGACAATACGCGACAAAGGATTCTATTGAATTCTGATGGGGCTGTTTTTTTTCCAATGCTAAGGCGACTCATCATATATGCACCTCTATGAGCCATAATTGTTTGAATTTTAGAACTTTCTTCACTAACACATAAATGAAGATATGCTTTGAACAGATTCAACTTGCAAAAATACACTCGGAGGCAAAATTAGCGGAACACTCGAAAATTTAACCAAATTCGAAGTTCGATATTTTTCCTAATTCTCACTTGATTTAGATGATTTGTTCGGCAAGTTATAGATCAACTCTTCTGCTTTGTAGAAATTATACGAGAAAACAAAAAAAATTTGAAAAAAATTTTATACGGAGGCAAAACTAAAAGTGTTTTTTTTGTCAAAAATTCGTAACACCCTGTGGAATTTCGTGGTCCAAGTTGAAACGTACAATATCATGTTCTGTCAAGACACATCTTCCTACAGTAACGCCCTTCTTGTTTCATGCGTTTAGCTCTAATTTTGCAAAATATATTTAATTTCAAGTGGAAAATCACCATTTTGGAGAAATTCCATTGAATCAAGAAATTGTCATTAAAATTCGTCCATCAATTTGGGATTTTCTTATTATCACTCAAGCGTGTCGAAATTGTCGTTCGCGATTTTTATGTTCGAATTGCATTAGTTATTGATGACAATTTGGTTAATTTGGTGAAAATTAGGAATTCATAGGAGATAACAGTCGGTAGGTATTAAAATAC
Source organism: Cryptolaemus montrouzieri (assembly GCA_013387265.2). Taxonomy (NCBI): domain Eukaryota; kingdom Metazoa; phylum Arthropoda; class Insecta; order Coleoptera; family Coccinellidae; genus Cryptolaemus; species Cryptolaemus montrouzieri. Next base: position 35,650,422 of record JABFTP020000165.1, read on the forward strand.
ACAACCGAATCCTGGGACCATTGATGAAACTTTTCATTTACACATGTGCACACCTTTTTTTATCAAATATGAAATTCAACACACGTTTTTTTTTATATGACCACACTTGTTTAAAGAATGAGAGTTTTCCATTCTTTGATTTGATACAAATTCGATCGGTTGCGGTGTTTTGTGATTCTTTTACTGTTTACGATTCGAAACGGTATTTTTCATTCTGAATGAGAGATTTACCACCAACCTCAGTAGCAAGGGCAGTTACATTGATCGAGCAAGGGCGCACCTACCGCTCAGTCGGTACCATGTTGGGTGTCTCGACGTCGGTTGTCCATCGAATCTACCGACGTTACAGGGAAACTGGATTGTACGTGAGGAGGCGAGGACAAGGAAGAAATCGGGCAACCCGCGCTATACATGACCGTTTCATCGTCAATCGAACCATAAGAAATCCTCGTCTTACTGCTGTTCAGGCAGTTACAAGCAGTGGATAACATTAACGTCAGTGTGAGGACAGTCAGAAGACGATTAAATGAAGTTAGTCTGAGATCATACGCGCAAGCAAGAGCACCAAGACTCGAAAGAGCCCATCGGGTAGCAATATTGGTGTTTGCTAGGGAGCATGTAGCATGGACAATCAATCAGTGGAGACGAGTTTTATTTAGTGATAAGAGCCGATATTATGTGAATTTCATGGATGGTAGAGTTAGAATATGGAGGCATCGAAGGGGACGGTACAATCAAGCGAACTTCGCAGGAACTGAGCAATACGGTTGAGGGTCAGTTATGATACGGGGAGGCATATGCTTGGGAGTACGAACAGAACTGGAGATTATTGGCAATGGATCACTAAATGCCCATCGGTATATAACAGAAATCTTGAAGCCCCATGTTGTGCCTTTTGCTCCTTACATAGGGGAAATTTCCTTTTTATGCCCGATAACGCGCGCCCTCATACTGCGAGCATAGTGATAAAATATCTCAATGAAGTTGGGATCACACGAATGGACTGGCCGTCGCGGTCACCGGATTTAAACCCGATCGAACACGTTTAGGACATTCTTGGAAGAACGGTTCGACAACGGAATCCAGGCAACGTTGAAGAGCTGACATTGGCTTTGGTGGAAGAGTGGGACAACATACCTGAACAGATGATAGACAACATCATTGGGAGTATGCGAAATCGTATGCGCGCTGTAATAAGAGCTCGAGGGGGTCATACTCGCTACTAAAATCAAATGTTTTTTTTTTGTGGGTCATCATGAACATTTTTCTCAACATGCTCATTGCATTTCACGAGTGTATCGCCAGGATACACACCTGCTCTTAATTTTGGACAGGAATGATAATTATTATAGAGTATCACACAAAAATATTCAAGAATAAATGTGCAAAATCAACGATTTCAAAAATTTTAATTTCGTTAGATTTCCGCTTCTCTAAATTCGATTTTATATTTTGGCTAACCTCCGATGTTATGCACCTACTCAAGATTAAAAATTAATTCTTGAAATTTGTGAGTTTTCGCTTCAAATTGGATATCTCTTGTAAAAATAGAGATAAATGCATAAAACAAGAAAGGCGTTACTGTAGGAAGATGTGTCTTGACAGACCATGATATTGTACGTTTCAACTCGGACCACGAAATTCCACAGGGTGTTACGAATTTTTGACAAAAAAAACACTTTTAGGTTTGCCCCCGTATCAAATTTTCTTCAATTTTTTTTGTTTTCTCTTATGATTTCGACAAAGCAGAAGAGTTGATCTTTAACTTGCCGAACGAATCATCTAAATCAGTTGAGAATTAGGAAAAATATCGGACTTCGAATTCGGTTAAATTTTCGAGTGTTCCGCTAATTTTGCCTCCGAGTGTACTTTGAATTTCTAAGGCTGTTTAGTTTTTCGTTAATACGTCTAATTGGGAAATTAGCCGAAAACAACTTTTCATTTACACCATATTTATAATCGACACGTAACCTAACTGTACCATCAGATTTTGGTATAATTCCTAGTGGCGAACCCCAATCACTAACGGCTACTGGAGAAATAATTTCTTCAGCTTCTACAGTATCTTGCTCTTTTTCAACTTTTTCCGTGAGAGCATAAGGAACACTTTGCTCTCTCGTAAATGAAGGCTTAGAATCTGGCGTTAGTGTTAACTTGATTTGAAATTTTGGAACACTTCCAATTCGTTCTGTGAATATAGTAGATAATTCATGAAGAAGATTGTACATATTTTGTAAACAGTTGACTGAGCTTGTGGTTGAATTTTGAAAATTATCAAATCTTTCACAATCGACTTATTGCAGTTCAATATAGAGACGCCTTATCCAATTGCTGCCTAGTAAGACATCATGACAATTATCTTTCAACCCTTGAATGAATTGAGCTCTCAAAAATATTTCCGAGCAGGAAACTTGCTTGTTGCAGCCACAAGTAATATGAAAGTCACAATCACTAATGTCTTTTTGTAATGACGCCACAAAGTTTGAAATACTGTGATTTTTCTTCTGATGAATATTTGAGAAATAATGTTGTGAAATAAATGCACTTTTGAATGGAATGAGCATTTTATGAAAATTTTCACTAGTTCATCATAATTCAACGCTTTCACTGACTTTTCCGGATCAAGCAACACAGCTTAGTTATTATAATGTGCTGAACCAATTGACGTACATAATAACTGTGCTCTCTTCTCAGCTTTTACAATGCTCTTCTTTAGACAGTAATTTTCAAATCTCTCTGAATAAAATGTGATTTTTTTTTTCTTGATTCGAATTCTTCGAAAGGTGTAATATTCACATTATTGCCTGATTTTGAAGTGCATTTGAAATTTTCTGGAAAAACCATATAATAGTGTTTTCTGCTGCTCATTCATAGTTTTCAGAGGTAGTTGAAATTGTTTTGCGTCCATTCTTGAAGATCTGCGTACTTGAATGGCTAAAATAATTGAATTTGTATCTTGACACTAGCTTTTGTAGACACTTCACACTTTTACTGAATTTTTTGATAATTTCGATTTTAGCTTGTTATTTTGGAAAAGATATATTGAACAGGAACTGGGATTTGAATACAATTTTGTAAAAACGTAGAATTGAATAATTCCAATCAGAAACAACTGTTGCTAGGATAGGTTAGGTTAGATCTAACCTAACCTAACTTAACCAACTAGGTAGCCAGATTTAATTATCGTTTTTATATTGAAGAAATACAACATTTACTTTACATTTACATTTACATTTACACCACGTAACTCTTTCTTTAAAAATTCTTTTGTTTACTCTCCAAGAACCTAGTGAACACACACATTGAAACATCTTGGACGGCTGCCACTATGGCAAGACAGGCATCATCTCCTCACAAAAGATGAGAATGAAGAAAAATAACTTTCAACTTTCAATATTGATGATATTATCGATTTTCATTATTTTGTTGTCTAGCCTGTGTTGTGAATATATTTTTGAATGAATTCGTTGTACGTAAAAAAAAATTACAAATATTTTTCTCAAACACAGTCTAACCTAACTTCACCAAAACTTCTTCTTATACTCAGAGCACATTTCGGCACCTAAGTTGACATCATCAGAAAATGATAAAACAAGTAAATAGATTTCGACGTTTTAGTACTGCAGCTATGTGAAATATTGTGAACGGAAAAAAATTACCTCTTCCCCATGGTTTGGGTGAGAATTCATTGCCACTAAAAGATTTAAGTTACCTTTTTTTTTCCTCGAGTTATGAGCAAATTTTGAAAATTTCAGCAGCCAGTGATCTCTCTGTCAATTTTGAAGATATGAAGAAATAGTTATTAAATTTTAGAAGTACATTTTTTTGTAGAATCGAACTACATGCAGAAATTTCTTTTTTATCCAACGGTTTTGGAGATATGCAAACTTGCGTTTTCTTAAATATAAACGATACGCAACCTTGATTTTGTGAAAAGAGTTTCTTCCCAATTCCTTTCTAGAAATATATCTCATTTATATTCAATTTTTTAATCCAGGATGTGTTGTCATGAAAACCTGAATATTGTATAACTTTTCCTTAGTCTGTTTGTTTGTTTGTTTGTTTGTTATTCCTTTAACGTGCTCTATTTCCGCCTTTCGGCCAATGGCACAAGGGTATGTTCACCCACAGAATTTACATAGAGTGATTGAAATAGTTTAAGTATGTTCTGTGCTCTCATAATAACACTTCGAAAATTAATTCTTACAATGAATATTCGTATAAATAATTTAATATTTTTTCATCAAGTTACAACTATTGTGTAAATATAATATCGATTGTAATAACGGAGCTAGCATGCTGTACGAAAATAAACATCACTGGTGATGTAAACTTAGTCAGTTTGAAAAGTGCGGATTTGCTTTATATTTCTGCTAAAACCACTTGCAAAAACCTTGTTACTATTGGAAATCTCCTTGCTGCAATACCCTTGGCTATTCCATCTCATCAGGTTCATATCTAATTTTCTTGAGAATAATGTGCATTTGATTTTTAGATATCACCGTTTTCATTCCAATTTTACTTCTCGAAATTGATCTGTTAGCAGTTACACTACCTATTCCATCAATTGTTGCATCTCCTCCAACAATTATTTTATATTCTTATTTCTTTGTTCAATTCATCGAATATAATTTCATAGGGGCATCGCTTCTCAGGAAAACCATCCAAATAAGTAGCTCTTACAGCATCAGCATCATAATTTTTTCAAATAGAACATTCAATCATATAAAACTTTTCGGGATTCTCACACGGCATGGTAGCTTCGTTAATACAAACGATACTATATTCTCACAATAGTTATAGCCCAATGAGAGAACGATAGATGATTCATTTTAATTAGCATTGCAAAAATGAATTTTCAAACTATCATAATGACTGCACAGAACATACCTGAGATATCACAATCATTCCGTGTAAACTATAAGAATGCACATAAATACAAAAAATTAGGAAGAACTTATACAACTTTCAGTTCCTTATCAAAATACATCAGGGATGGAAAAATATAGTGCATATGTAATATATTTTAGGAAATCAACAACAAACAAATTCAAAATTGCCTAAGGTTCCCATTTAGATATGCAGTTTGTATTATAAATGAAAGACCGTTTGACAAAAGAATGCACACATAGTTCGTTTCCATGTTAAAAAGTACCTGTACATAAAATCGAAAGTAATCGAGATATTGACTGTTGACTGACTTCAAAAATTCTCAAAATTTCCAAATAATTCGAAAACCACCTTGATTCTGTTTGCAGCAATGAATTTCACGCAAAATGAACTCAGGTACAGGGTAGCTGGAGTAATGAAACGTCCATTCATCCTCTACAAACGACAGCTGATGATGAATTACTGAAATAATATTTTCATGAAAAGCAAAGAAAAAATAGAAAATTAATGGATTTGATCATCTTAATTTTCCTTTACTGACATATCAATGAAATTTTATACACTACAAACATTGTACGCCTCTTAACCAAAACTTCATTTAAAATCCCGACACACGTTTCACCAAGTCGGCATGATGTTGAGATCTTAAATCCTCAAAATATATTCTATGATCGAAAGCGTACAATATATGTGATTGAATGTCATTCGTTAATTCTAATAACGGAATGTTTGGTTATCTAACCAGACATTGTAGATATTTTAGTAACAAGAGAGCATTAGTAGTCCTCTATTTTGCCTATATTTCTGGTAAACCAAACATCGCTTTGCCTGGTTGGAATCTCCAATACTCAGTTTGTATTGAGAGATGAAAAAGCAAAACAAAAAAGATTTTCCAGACTTTTTGACTTAAAGGTAACTTTCGTTCAATAGTAGTAGATCCTGACAAACACTCTTCGACTTGCACATCCATTCGAAAAACAGTATGTTAACAACGTATCTAACATGAGTTTTTCTCCACAAAATTGCCGACCATTATATCTTCTCTGATAGTGGAAAGGTTGTTATTATTTTCTCACATGTGTTGGACCACTATGAATTATAGCGTTGGAGTAGAAATTAATTCGGATTTTCTATCTACAGGGTTGAATCTGTATTACACGTTTTCCGGAAATATGAAGTTTGCGCTGAGTACGGACTTGTATTTTTTTTCTCATTTTCAGTCTATCAAGTCAGAAGAGCTTAATAAATCTGTGAAATTTCATCAATTTTGATCAACGGGTTCTCGAGTTATAAATGATTAAGCATTTGACCAAACATAACAAATCGCCCTGCATGTTGAAAACCGGTAAGCTTTCATTCACCATTTATGAAAAGCCTAGAGTTACTTTATCATCCATTACCCCAAAAACACCCTGTAGATTACGTGTGAAGACATTCTTTCATAGCTTGAGACAAAATCTTTTTATTCTTTTTGTCAAACATTTTTAACTATTTATGATTCACTCGATGATTGTCAATGAAATTTTTATGTATTTCATTAAATCCTACGAAGAAGAGGTTAAACTATATTACCATCATTTCTGTTTCGGTGACAATTGGCTATCAATAGAATCTTTACTGGCACTTTGCGACCCATTAATGTTTGGAACATTCAAAATGAGTGCACCTCATAATGTGATCTCTTTGAAAAATTATTTTCGGAAATTTATATTTTAGATACATCAAACGCAAAGCGACTAAGCATCTAACCTACCTGCTCAGTCGGCTAGGTCAGAAGTAGTGCTAAGGTGAGTTCATCAACAACTAAACTGTAAGAGATCGATGGTTCTTGATGAAATATCACCAACTGTTTCGAAGAAATGTGCTCCAGAGTTAGTACCATCTGTTCTGAATCGTCTGTTTCAGATTTCGGATAAGGGCCAGATGTTACTGGAGTGTTAGATAGGTGGAAATGTAGAACTGGTTTCAAGGAAAAGAAAGAAACGCCTACCTCAAAATTACCGTCCAATCGCATTGTTGCCCATCATGTCTAAAGCTAGGGAAAGAGTGACTAACGATGAGCTGATAAATTATCTCGAGTTACAAATTATCATCAGTGATCGACAATGAAACATCCATGAACAACGATTAACTGGTAACCTCCTTGCATTTGTGAACATCAAGAATCGGAAAGCATGGCAAATCAAGAGTCATTCGACTTCCCGGAAAATAAAGTGGTTGGATTAGTATTCAGGTGATAGGTGACAGTGCAACGAGTGATTCTCTTCAGATAAATGAGAAGTACCCCAGGGTTCTATACTCTCACAAACTCTTTTTCTGTTGCAGAAAAGATACTGCAGGAGAACCTCCACTAATCAAGCAAGGACATTGATTTGCCTCGGAAATGAAGAAGCATATACTCGGCATTTACTCGGTGACGGTGTAACGAGTGAATCTCTTCAGATCAATGAGAAGTACCCCAGGGGTCCTATACTCTCGCAAACTCACTCTTTTTCTATTGCAGAAAAGTTACTGTGGAAGACCTTCACTAATCATGCAAGGAAATTGAATTGCCGCAGAAATGAACAAGCATATACTCGGCATTTACTATCACAGTCAACACCAAAAATTGATGGCATGAACATGTGTTAGCCTTTGCCAAATCAGCTCAACTCAGTCTTCGTTTCAGGGCTAAGTAGTACGCCATCAGAGCTGATGCTTTCATACAAAGCACAGGTTTGACCTGGTCTAGAATACTGTTCCATATAAGGTCCCATACCCAAAACATTCATTACTTCTATTGGATTGTATCCAGAAAAGAATAGTACGCTTCTTCCCGGAGATCACACATGATCTGCTGCCTCTCCAAAGGCGACAACACTACTCTTCCTATAAAAGTTATATTATCAAGATCCCTTTTAACATCTGAAATGATGTGGGGTCTACATTATATGAACATCTCATGAAAATTCGATATATAAAAAATATTGCTCATATATGAAATTTCTTCATTCAATCTTCTGTCTTAGATTGTTTTGGCCTCTGTCCAACTTTTGCCCTGTTGTCCCAATATTTCCGCTATTAGTCCATCCCATGTTTGTCGTGGTTTACCTCTTTTCATCTTTCCGTTAGTGTTCGTCTTCCATATACGTTTAACTTGCCGTGTCTTATCCATTCTCTGAAGATGTCCCCACTAGCTAAGCTGCCTCTTCTGTACAAATTTCAAAGTTGATTCAATTCCTTATTCCTTTCGTATGTCAATGTCTTTTAGTTTATCTTTCTTTGTTACTCCTCTTACCCTCCTAAGATATTTCATTTCGACAGCTTGAATTTTACTTTTTGGTTTGTATCTAGAACCCATGACTCACATCTAAATGTCAGTATCGTCCAATAGATAGATGTGATTACTTTTTCTGCATTTTTGTGGATCTTGACACTTCTTTCTTATTTATGAAATTGTTGCTGAAAGCATAATATGACTTCATGGTCTTTTCGGTCCTATCGATGATTTCAGCATCTTGCTTACCTGATTCTTCGAGTTCAACTCCTAAGTACTTACTTATATCTTTCCACTTATCCCCTCTATCTGTATATTTATGTCTTCCTTTTCTGTTCCAATCACCATTACCTTCGTTTTTTCTGTGTTCATTTCCATACCACTCTTCTCTAATTCTCTATTGCATATATTCAAGTTTTTGTGAAAATCTGAGTGAACATACACCTTGAAATATCTTGAACGGCTGCAGCTATAGCATGACAAGTATCACCTCCTCCGTAAAGTTGAGAATTGAAAAAATAACTTTCAAGTTTCATTATTGATGTTATCACATCGATTCTAGTAATTTTGTTTTCTATCATAACAATAATAATAGATATATTTGTGTTACTCGAATACATCGAATACTTACAAATATATCAAATATTATAAAGAAACCTTACGGTTTGTACATGGGAAATGAAAATTTCAAGGCAATAATAAATATGTGAAATCTCCGAAAATAGTAAGTATGTACGCATTGATACACAATTTGATCAAAAAACAAGTAAATAGACAAATAGACGATTAAAGTAAATAGGCAAAATTATAATTCGGTAAGAAACGATATTTATAATAATATGATGAACACATTGAATACCTTGAACTTCGTAGTATCATTTTTGTTATTGATTTATTCAACTCAGAGTACAGTAGGCATCAGCCCCAAAAGTTATGAGGGGTTGCCCTATCCGATTCCAGAATCATTTCCAAACAGGATCTTTTCGAAGCAATATTTTTTTCTTCTTAGTGCATTCTTCATTTTTATGATTTCAGATCATCTGGAAATGAATTGAATACTTTGGTCACCATGTATTCCCTCGATTTATGCTCCCATGAAGAGGTAGTCCTTGTAATAAGAAAGGGACATCCTCTGCGCGTTTTATATCCATGTTCTATCTTTTTTAGTTATTTTCCCTCGTTTTGGATCATATCGACTGCCAGGTTCAAATAATACATCTGTCTGATGTCAAGTATCCTCCCTTCCTCATACATTTTCAACCTCCAGTGTTTCGTATTCAGGCAAAGAAGAACACTGAAGTCCAAAAGGTACAAAAAGTGTTTTGTTGATGTTAACGATAAGCTTATTGATAGCAAACCAATCCAGTAACGTACCCAGTTCTGAATCTGAATTTGAGCGTCTCCCACGAAACGTTCTCAAAGATCACCGAAGTATCTTCAGCGAAGGCCATTTGCAGGCCCTCTAAGTTCAACCGAAATATGTCATTCATATATACCAAAAAAAAGGAGGGGCCCCAGTACCAAGCCTTATGGAACTCCGCGAACAATAAGTGAGAAACCACTACACCAGTCTCTGATACGAACGTACTGTTTTCGGTCCTGCCGATAAGAACTGAGCAGACACAAAACTACCTCGAAAACCCATATCTCGCAGTTTCATAATTAATTTTTGATGATCAACTGTGTCAACTGGTTATTCGCAAGTATCCCCATTTTTGCAAGAAGTTTACCGTCCTAATAAGAGATATTGACGTGTTGACGTCTTTTGTATCGACCTTTTTATGGATTGGTACTACCACAGATTGCCTGAAGTGTGAAGGTCATACAGCAGTTTGAAAAATTATATTTATTACGTGAACTAGTGGTGAGCATAGTTCACCTGCAGTTTTTCTCAGTATATCTGTTGTGATTCAATCAACGCCGAACGATTTTTTGTTTTCAGGGTTTTGATAATCTTCATCACTTCCATGGGTGTGGTAGGTTTAAGAACAAACAACTTCAGAGATCGTTCACTTTGCTGGTCATGCACTGTAAGTGGTTGTTTGATTTTTTATGCTAATTCTTTCCCAACTCCAGTGAAAAACTCAATAAATTGACTTGTTATCTCCCTCTCATAAGTAACCTCCCTTCCATGCACCACTATCCTTTCTATGTCATTTATCGAACCCTCGTTTCTTCTACTACTGAATTCATCCATAGTTTTCCTCATTTCCATAGGGTAATTCATATTTTGAGTGATCGATTTAGTTAATGATCTTGTTTTCTCATTTTAACATGACTTTATTTGTTTTGAATATTCATTGTATGTATCAACTAACTCTGTATCTTGACTTTCCTTCACTCTCTTGAACATTTCATCACTTTCATGAATTCGATTGACCAAACTTTGTGCAATCCAGCTCTGTTTTTTCATTTATTTTTTTGGAATTCGCATAATTAAAGTATGTACTCTGAAGAATTCCAACTCTCCTAACTGAGGTTTGTCTTCAGATACTTATGATTTGTTTTTTTTTCTTGTGCAAACATTTCGTGCTGACGATACAATTTTTCTCAATCCAAACACTATTTGTATCTCGACTGCACAGTGATCTGTTATCTTCGCTCGGTGTACAAAATGGATAGTACTTTCCTCTAGTGAGCCGTAAGATCTCATGAATATGTGATCCACACACGTGGCAGTTGAGGCAGTCACCCTGGTTGGGTTGTTTATAAGAGAAATGTATCCACATTGTGTCATGAGGTTGAGATATTCGTGTTTCTGTGCGTCTACATGTTCTGTAAATATATATTTGAATAAATTCCTTGTACGCTACAAAACTAAGAAAGATTTTTCTAAAACACATTAAATCACAGACCATATTTTATTCATCATTTCAGTTGTCAGTTTTCTCATCCAAATAACCCCTTCATGCAAACATGCTCCGTTTCATTAAATTGCATGGGATTTCTAGTTTCACACTCAATTTTTCACGAAAAAGGAAAATCCGACTTACTTCAGTCCCAGTTGGCAGTTGAGACCCTACTAAGAAAATCGCGTGTGCGTCATATCACCCACGAGATTTTTGTATCTCCGAGTCGAAAACGGAGAGAAGATGTCACAGATAATAACTTGACTTTTCAAGTCAAGATTAATGCCAGACATTTTCAAAACTTCGGAGTTGGAAAGTCCGTAAGTTGCGGAATTGCAACAACGTTCTTGATTCCCTATTAAAGCATATTCTCTATCTCGCCGTCTGATGTTTTTGGCTACATTCAAGTTGGATCATACAAGTTTAATTAGACATCATATGACAATATTTGTTTTATCTTTCGCTTGGATATACGCCTAAGTGCAAAACTTCCATAATCGTTCCGAATGATAATGTGAATTTCTGGTGAAGTTGTATGTATCTTACGTTTAGAAGCATGACAATTTCCACTCATCAAAGTGCCAAACCGCTCGATAAAAAGGAATAAATTAATGCCCTGAGGGGATTGTGGATTCATCATTTATGTATTTCTCATCTGAATACTTCATTAAGGCAGTGTTTAGTAAACTATGCGTATGAAATATTCTAACACTTTTTAAGTTTCAGTTTTCACATTCAATCATATCTTTCTGGAAAAATTTAACTCAATAATATATGCGAGAATCGTTCAAAAAATATCCGGTCTCATTCCATATACACTGCGTTCCAATGAAAACGTACCAATCTCAATAGCCCAGCTGATTTGTGAATTTCCTGAACCAGATCGATTCAAGATTGAAGGAGTACACCTTCTGCCTTCCTTCCCAAACTTTTGAAAAGGGAAAAGGGGTCGTTTCATACATTTTTGAAGAGGTGATTCCATTCTCCATGCGACCATGTAATTGTAAATTTCCTCTTATAATATCTGACGAATTGATATCGAGAATTGTTTGAAGAAATGTCAGGATTTATCATTTCGTGCGATCTTTTAGTGAAACATTTGATCAAAATCGATTCTATTGGTTGAGAAAATCTTCGCACTCACATTTGAACGCTCACGCTTGATTGCCTCACCCCTGTCAACAACCCCCTCCAACAGTTTCAACCCGAGAAAGTGTTTGTGTGGTACCTTTTTGAAGAATTGTTCAAGTTACTGGATTTTTTCTTAATCAATCGATGATCGAGCAATTCTTTATATTCTACTCTAGAGTAAGAAACTCAAAATATCGAAGACAGAAAGAAGAAGGTGAGAAAATAGAATGTACACATGTACAAACATAATCACAAATTTCGTGAATGATTTTCCAAGTAGAAATAAAAATTCTATTCTTACCAGAAAATTAATAAATGATACTAAAGTTACTAAGCATTTTCTGAAAGATAATGATAATCTGATTGTATTCAAAGCAGATGAAGAAAACAAGACAGTGGTTCTGTATAAAGAAGAATATCTGCAAAAGTTGAATAATTTAGCAAATGGTGAATACTCTGATGTAATTTTACCTAAAGACCCAACAGAAAAGTATCAAAAACAGAGCAATAACATAGTAAATATTTTGCTTAAAAATAAATATATTGATGGAATGATGGCGACATCCCTCATCAAAAATAACTGTGCTGCTCCTAAATTGTATGGTCTCACAAAAGTACATAAAGATAGCTTGCCACTAAGACCAATCGTGTCATATATAAATTCACCTGGATACAATTTGGCATCCTTTGTATCGAAGATTCTCAGTAATTTGACCCCACAGTTTGATTTTTTTATGCAGAAGTTTAATGAAGCGGCGACAAACGAAAATGGAGACATACTTCTCGAGATATGTGCACATAATGAACTCCGAATAAATAACACCTACTTTGACCACAAAGAACAACACAAATACACATTCACCAACACAAGAGGACAAAAATCTATGATTGACTTTGTGATCACCAATAGGGAAATTCACCCACGAGAAATACTTGACGTACGGACAATAACATCAGCGAATGTTGGAACACAGCACGGAATGGTTATCTGCAAGTACCGCCTGTCATATAGAATAGAGAAAAAAACCGCCTAACTACATCACTAAATTCAACATTGAATCTTTACAAAACGAAAGTACTAAGAATCTATACCAAACACGACTCGAGGAAAAGATCAACCTTAACCCTATAGTAGACACAAACAACATAAACGCCGCATGGAATAAAGTGAAAAACAACATAATTAACAGCGCAAAAGAAGCCATTGGGGAACGAAGAATCAATATAAACAGTCATAGAAAAGATAAACCATGGTTCACACAGGAAATCATAGATTTAGCAAAAGAAAAGAAGAACGCATATATCAGATATGTCAATCACAGAACACCAGAAGAGTACCAAAGATATAAAACAGAAAGAAATGGAACAACGAACAAAATTAAAGAATTTAAAAAAATATATTGGGAAACATTTACAAATGACATGGAACACGATTTACGAGGAGCACAGAAAAAGGTATGGAACATGTTGAGAAACAGGAAAAAACCAATCACCGAAGAACTGCAGATCAATGTATTAAAACCAGAAAAGTGGGTGAAATATTTCCAGAACTTATACCTGGGAGATAATGATAACGGTAACAATGAGAAACGAGAAATCGAACAACAAAACACACTCTACGAAGAAACAGTAAATGACATTATCAGCCTAGAAGTACAACAAGTAATCCATAAATTAAAAAATAAAAAATCACCCGGTCCGGACAACATAAATAACGAACTAATTAAATATGGGGGAGCAGAAATAACAAAAGAAATAACAAAACTATTCCAAAAAATTGAAAACAACAAGGAGATACCAGAAGAATGGAGAGAGAGCATAACAATACCCATATACAAAAAAGGCGTGAAGACTAACCCAGCAAATTATAGAGGCATCACACTTCTTAACTCTGCATCGAAACTACTCACTGAAATTCTATCGCAAAAGATATATGACAAAGTAGGTGTGTCTGAAGAATAACAGGGATTCCGACCAAATGGATCAACAACGGATGCAATTTTTATATTGCGGCAACTGGTGGAGAAGTCCATAGAGTTTGACAAACCGATGTTTATATGTTTTATAGATTTGGAAAAGGCATTCGACAGAATTCGAATGAACGATGTGATCACTATCCTGAGAAATAAAAACTTAAGCAATAAATACATAAACATAATCAAAGAACTAAAAAACATTTGAATTGTGGAGGCCGTTACTTGATGTAGATCCATGATATAAATGAGATAAAAACACAAGGTTTAACTTTGATCTACACTTTATTTGAAAAAATTCGACGACGTTTCGCTGACACAGCAGCTTTATCAAGAATGAAAAATAGAATGAAGAGTATGGTATTATAAACAAATCGTAGAACAAGTTGGATGAATAACAGGAAAATCCACACCGAGCCATTGTACAGTTAGTATGAAAGGTAATAAAAACTAATTGAACAAGTTAAGTAGGGGTGAGTAATTCAAATCTACCTGTTCATTCAAAAGCTTGTCCGAATGTTTGTATCTATTTATTTCTAATGCTTCTAGGAGATCTAATTTTGAACTTTTGATTTTATATGTAATATGTCAAAGTTTTTATTGAATGAATGGTTTTCTTTTATTAGGTGGTTTGAATAATTTGAATCAGATTTATTTTTGTCGAAGCTACGTTTATGTTCAGATGTTCTTATGCCAAAACTCCTATAGGTCCTACCGATATAAATTTTATCACAAGAACCGCAATTGAGTTTATAGATTCCTGATTTACTTAATGTTTCAACACGAGATTTATTATTTTTAATATGTTTACCTAAGTTATTAGAAGTTTTGAAAGCTATATTAAGATTTTGTTTGACGAGAAAGGATTTAATATTTGTACTTGCAGAACCGCAGAATGTTAAACTGTTGAATATTTTATAGTCTTTATGAATAGGATATACTTCATTTATTGCTTTTTGATAGAGTTTTTTACGAATGATTAGGTCTATCATATCCGGATTATATGAATTATTAATGGCTATCTGTTTGATGATGTTTAACTCTTTATTATAATCTTCTACTGATAAAGGTAAATTGAGTAACCGATGTACCATGCTGTTCAAAGCTGCAACTTTGTGTTGAATGGGATGTAATGAGTAGTTATGTATAATTGTATCAGTATGTGTTGGTTTACGAAAGACCGAAAAAACATGATTATTATTTTGTTTTGTGATTTTAAGTCAAAAAATTTATGGAATCGTTCTGTTCAATTTCTATCGTGAATTTAATGTTCAAATGGATGGAATTAATGAAATTAACAAATAAGTCTAATTGACGAGTAGTTCAATGAAACATACTAAGATGTCGTCAACATATCTATACCAATAAAGAAATTTGGAAATGAGTGGATGTGTATAAATTTTCTGTTCAATATTATTCATAAAATCTCTGCTCTTTTTATGAATAATATTGAACAGCGAAACGTCGTCGAATTTTTTTCAAATAAAGTGTAGATCAAAGTTAAACCTTGTGTTTTATCTCATTTATGAACTAAAAACTCTAATAAGACGAAAGTAAAACTACACAGGGACTTACAAGCGAGATCAAAATTAACGCAGGCATTAGACAAGGTGACAGCCTCCGCCCATGTCTATTTAATTTAATCATGGATGAGATAATAGCAGGTGTTAACCAAATGAATCAAGGCTATAGGACGGGTAATAAAACTATGAAAATACTGTGCTACGCAGATGATGCTTTACTAATAGCCGAGAATGAGGACGACCTACAACGCCTACTACAAAAGTTCAAAGTAACAGCAGAAAAATATAACATGGTAATATCAACACAGAAAACCCTATCGATGGTAATAGATCCAATTAGATACAAACTAGTAGTGAACGACCATATAATAGAGCAAGTTTCACACTTTAAATACCTAGGAGAAGAAGTATCGAGCGATAGGCAACTATTACAAGAAGCGAAACAGCAGACAATGAAAGCATCGAGAATATCTGGCTTCCTGAGAGATGTAATCTGGCGGAATAAGTACATAAGCACAGAAAGCAAAGTCCAAATCTATAAAACCTGTGTGAGACCCGTGATGACATATACGGTTGAGACAAGAGCTGAGACAACAAAAACAAAACAAGTAATGAGGACAACAGAGATGAGAACACTAAGAGCTATAAGAGGTATTACACGCAGAGATAGAATTAGGAATGGGGATACGCTAAGGGAGCTAGGTGTCCAGGATGTGGTGAGGTGGACAAGAGCACGTCGACGCCTATGGAGAGATCACGTAGACAGAATGGGCCCCGAACGTATGGCGAAGTGGGCAAAAACACAAAAACCCAACACTAGAAGACCCATAGGAAGGCCGAAAAAGTGATGGCATGAGTGCTGGAGCTCCGGTTCGCAGCAGGGGCTGTAACAGAAAAACAGGACATCGTCCTATATAAAGAAGATGAAGAAGAAGATTGATTTTGTCATCAAGAATTCATATGAGTTTTTGAGGAAACTAAATGATGTTGCAGTCCCACCAGGGGATATAATGGTGTCGTTTGATGTTTGCTCGTTATTCAATAATATCCCACAAGAACTCCTGACATCACTTATTGAAGGATTGTGTCCAAAAATCGAAGAATTCTGTCAATTAAATAAAGATACGTTCCTCTCCATGATCGATTTATGCTTTGAGGGTAGCTATTCTACATCACGAGGACAATTCTTTAAACAAATAGAGGGTTGTCCAATGGGCAGCCCATCATCCCCCATTTTTGCGAATATAGTCATGAATCACTTGCTTAAATCAGTTCAGGCACGTACATGTTTTACTTTCATTATGTTGGATATTTACGTGGATGACATATGGGCAATTATTACTGAAAATATGGTAGAATACACTCTGGGGTTGTTCAATAGGGTACATCCAAAATTGAAGTTCACATATGAATTTGAGGATGAGAAAAAAGCCTACCCTTTCTAGATGTTTTGGTCAGGAGAATGGATGATGGAAAACCTACTACAGAAGAAACCAAGCAACACTAACCGTACCATAAACTTTCAATCTGTGCATCCAATCCATCAGAAAATTAATCTCATAAAGCAAGAAAAACGAAGGATTTTATCTCTCAGCAGTGGAATTCACCACAAAGATATTTTTAGAAATTTAAAAAAGAAGCTCTGGGATAATGGATATCCTTTACGGCTAATTAATAGAGTCCTACATTCAGATGCGGCAAGACGAGAGATACGTAGAGAAGATGGTGGAGTTGTTGACAGAAGATTTTCTATACCATACATGGGCTTTTTGAGAAATTGAGAAAAAGTTTACAATCGTTGAACACAGATGTTGCGTTTTATAATGTAAAAACGGTAGAGAGACAACCTTTTTCAAGACTAAAAGATGAAATCGAAAAGGGAGATGTAGCTAACACTGTATATAAAATTAACTGTCTCCATTGCGATGGCTGTTATGTAGGTCAAATTAAACAGTACCTTAAGAGACGAATATCACAGCACAAATCAGACTGCAAACATATTCATCAGGAGAAAACAGCCTTGGGAACACATCATATCTCAGCTGGACACTCCTTCAACTTTAAATTGAAGTTGTAGAGATTTTAAAGACAAAACCGAATCACAGGAAGATACGAGTAGCGGAGATGATATTAATCAAAAAACAGAATAGTGCCAAAACTTTCAAAACTGATACCGACCAGTGGAGTAACATTTATTTCAATTTAATTAGGAAAATACCATAGTGTTGAGTGTATACTGAATAATGATGTTCTGTGATATTTGTGCTGTCATTGAGTTCTTGAAAACAGTGACTCAATAGGAGTCTGCTGTACTGGTTGCAGGATTATGATGCCCGTGACCAGAACAAGAATAATCTGTGCCTGATAATCTCTGTGGTTTTAACGTCTTAACCTAAAAACTTTTTAATACAAAATTCTGACAAGTATTGAACCAAGTCGACTGTTTTAACAATTTTAATATCTCAAATCCATATATTTTATAATTTCAATGAACAAAAATGATATTAATATTCTATTTCATTGTTGTCTAAGCGTTTTCATAAAAATGTGTTGTTTATAATGATGTATATGTCCTCTTTTAATTTGGTGTATCGCTAGGTAGGTGCACTCGTTACCTTGCATAATCTCGCATCTTTGTAATATAGCCTAATCTATTTTAGTCCTGAAGAAGGTCTCACAATAAAAAACCGAGAATTGTATGCAGAGTAAGTCGAAAATGCCGGAGTAAGAAACTCAAAATATCATTCTACTCTAAGATTTTCAGACCGATTTTGTTTTGAAGAGTAAAAAATTCTGTGATGTGAAATGGGAAACAGGTAGCGTGCGATATAATTCTCTCAAGAATGAGCTAGAATTCTTTCGTTTGAATCAATAAATAAGAACGTTTTTTTATTTTGATGGCATGTGTCGGGTACAAATTCTAGTTCAAGTAACTCTTGGTTAATTTTTCAAGCAGGTGACTTGCGTTGGTAATATTTTCCCTAGTTTTGATAACCTGAAATAACGGTGATTGAATTGAAGAAGGTGTACACAGGAACGCATTGAATTTTTGAGTTTATTTTTCAAAAATAATAACTGTGAGCATTTACAATTAAAATAACCCTGAAAGAAATTAGGGGCACAAATATTTTGTTGAATTAAAGAGCAAATTCATGGAAATTGTATGTGTTATTTATAAAAGTCACAAGTGTTGTAACGATGCACGAAGGAATTGGCGTAGCTATATTGATGTTGTCTTAATAGTGAATACACATTTACGAGGAACTTGTCCCAAATATCCGGAGTATGCCAAACAAGTATTTTCAAGATTCTTCTAAAGTTCAAAATTAGGCTCGTACACGTGTTAAAAGAACATAACTTTGTTTGTTTGTTTAGAGTTCTGCGAACATTTCAGGGGTCGAATCAATAACGATCGAAAGGCTATAGCGGAATAAGATGGTCAAATTTGCCTAAGAACAATCGTTACAGCAGGTATCTCATTCTGTGAAGGATGTTAAAAGATGCCAACAAAATAAATTTCATCCCTCTAGGGACTCTACAGTTGATATTATAGGTTATGTTCTCTTTTTTCGTGATTATTTTCAACGGGCACAGTTTCAATGAAAAAAAATCTGAAGAAATTCATGGAGGTTCATCTTTTGGTCGTAAGGAACCATGATTTTTCCAATCAAATAGGCGCCCAGGAAAAATAATTCTTTGGTGGTCATTGATATGTCTGTTTTAATAATTGTGATGGTAATACGTGTGCTATAGTAGTAGACTGTGTCCTTAGATATTAGTATAAGAGATTGTCTGAACGCTATTTTACAGTACGTACTTAAAAAATGCGCAACTGTATCCAAGAAATGGTTTGAAATGAAAGAATAACGCAAACATACTGAGGAACTTTTTTTAAATTTCTATCTAAGCAGAAGCGGTGTACTTCAACCGTGAACATGAATAAAACCACTATGCATATGGCTGAAATTATTTGATGAGGACTCTTTTTTCACTGAATAAACACTATGTGATGCTACTGAGGTTAATATTTCTAGTTTTACCTCTAATCCTTCTAATCGGTACAATATCTAAGCTCAGGAGATATATCCTAATCGAATGAAAAATACTGTCATAAATAAAAAGTTTAACCTACATAACTTACCACTATTATGTCAAGTTTCCTCTTATTCATTTCAAATGAATCAATTTCAGCCATCATCGAACTGTTTACCTGAAACAAAATTATATTAAATGAAAACACAATCTAATAAATTACTCGTTCTGTTATTTGATATTTTCCGAGAAATATGTCACCGGATTCGTATTTTCATTGCTTTCATCGATTCAATTTCAAATTTAGCTGAAGTCTTATGAATTACCTTCGAGCAAACAGCGCCTGGAGACGCATAACTCAGAAAGCAACTGCCAGGATCGTACTATAGTTGAAAAATATTTCAGATGTGGCCGCAAATGTACGGCCACAGACGCGAAGGCGATTGTAAATGTGACGAGCTCATTCGGAATTGTTAAATGGTCTAGGACTAAGTTAAAGGTAATTGATTTGCATATTCTCATAATATTAGCCAGGTTTGGTTAGATATATGTTATGATGCGTCTTCACTCTTCAATAGTTCCATGATGCAAATGGATATTCTTAGCAGAAAGGCGGTAAAAGTATCATCAATACAGAGCGGACACACGAAAGCAGCATAGATAACTTGAAGAAATTCAACCAAGCTTTCATGATTACACGAGATCCTATGTCATATATATGACTTTTAGGTTGTATTGTGACAACTGAGCAGCATTTCTCTCAATCTTCTCTGATGATAAGCTAAAAGAAATCAAAAGATTTCCACAGAAATTATCCTATCTCAGAGTATATCTGCCGGCAAGCAGCATATTTGAGATTATAATAACTTTACTCACAAACAGAAAATATAATCGGCCATGAACCACTATGTGATTCTAACAAAGTCCTTTTTCAACTACAGATGAGTGCCATCAATGTTATAGTGCTATAAACCAAATGGTATGTGACTTGTGCGTATACTACTATGGCATCTAGGGAGTACTCTGCCAGCCATGATGAATGAGGAGGATTTCTCTTCAGGTTCTCACCTTCAAGTATAATACTTTGGCGAGGGTTCTCAGCAAATACCAGTACGTACAGAAAATAGATCCATGTTAGGACGCAAGTTGCTGAACTTAAGCAAAACAAAAGAGGTCTATACCACATGCTCAGAATACTATTCATTATCGTTTCTCCATACATTTAAACTTAATTCGGCTCTGATTGTACCACCAAGTATGAACGAAACGATATAAGATATCTGTATTGTAAAATCAAGATGAAGGAAATTATAAATTACAACTGCTAAAACCCAATAACGTTGAAACCTTTCAGCGGTTTTCCAATTCGAAAATTGATTGAATTTTTTCCAAGAAGACTTATTGTTCCAACGTGTGCAATTTACGCGAACAATTGCTAGACGATGAGAAAAATATGAAGCACGTAAACATATTTACTGCGCCATTCATTTCAGCTTAAAGAAACATCACAGCGAACACATAACTTTTCTATTAAATGAAATATTAAGGCGGTTTCATCAACAAAAACAGATTCTGAGGAAAAATGAGTAGAGAGTGTATTGTATTACGTCATTGCTCCTTACACCAATACTGGTGTATATTAATCTTGAGTAACTGGTTGATGGATATACTCATCAAGAAAACTGTTAACAGTGGAATGATTGCAGTATACATATATTAATACTGTTCAGTATCGCATATCGACATGAAAAAGGGTATCACTCTCCCAAATTTTAGTGATTCTAGTCAAAGACCAATTTGTTTATATATATATATATATATATATATATATATATATATATATATATATATATATATATTTTTTTTTTTCACCGACAGTTGCGGGTAACTCCAATAACTACCGGGCTTTGTGGCCAAGGTAGTCATCTTAACATCTCGTGGCTCATTCATTGTTGAGAAAGCCGCGTACAATTCTGGTGGTGCTGAGAACAACTTCTCGCTGCGATCTAGTGACAACTGCTCTATCGAGACCCAATCTTTGGGTATTTTGCAATAGGTGCCCCTCCACGAGGCCGTTGACGGATATAATCATAGGCGTAATTACAGTGGTGCTCAGCTCGTGAATTTGCTTCATTTCAATGGCCAGATCTCTGTACTTATCGATCTTCTCCGAATACGACCTCGGTATATTATCATCAGCCGGTATCGTCACATCCAAAAGTACAGCTTTTTTCTTTTGCTTATAGAATGCAACGATATCCGGCCTATTTTGCGATATGGCCCGATCACAGATTATAGTATTATCCCAGTATACTTTGTGCTCCTCATCTTCAAGGACAGTTTCAGGCGTATATTTGTAATTCGGTACTATGTCCTTCAGAAGTCCGAGCTTCAACGCTATCTCCTGGTGGTATATTTTGGCCATGTTGTTGTGCCTGTTGAGATAATCCTTGGGGGCCAAGATCGGGCATGAGGACGTGACATGCTGGATTGATTCCAGGCCCCTGCAGCAGCGGCGACATTGGTCTGAAGGGGTAATAATTTTAGCGATATGCTTGTTATAGGCCCTTGTTGGCACAACCTGCTCTTGTATGGCTAGCAGCTTGCCTTCAGTTTCCGGGTGTAAATATCCTGCCATAAGGAAGTTCACCGACTCACGCTTGTCAACGTTATCACTCTCAAGGACCCAGGGATAGCGGCCATGTAATTTCATCGCCTTCCACTCATTTAGCCTTTCTTCAGGAGTGCGGCTTCCTTGTGCTATTTCGGCCCTCATCAGTTTCAGAGGAGTCACATCATCGAATGCACGGATGGATCTGTGAAACGACGTGTTACTCGCCGAGAAGTGCTTCCTTAGGCTAAGGATAATTTTATCGTGGGCGCTTTCTATGTTTGATATTCCTCTGCCTCCCTGGTCTCTTCTAAGGTAGAGTCGGTTCACCGACGCATGAGGGTTGTGCGTGCCATATTTTGTCAGCATCCCTCTAACTTTATTATCTAAATTCCGCAGCTCAGTCGTTGACCAGTTAACAACTCCGAACGAGTAGGTTATGCTCGGGAATGCCCAGGTGTTAACGGCTGTCACCATTGCCTTGGAATTCAGTTTCGACTGGAGTACAAGTTTGATTCGTCCGAACAACTTCCTTTTGAATGCCTCTCTGACTTCTGAAGTTTTGAAGTCCAAGGCTTGCTGTATACCCAGGTATTTGTAGGTTTACTGGGGTCCAAGTGCGGGGAACATTTCCTCATTGAAGAGCTGAATTCCAGGCCCAATATTAACCATCTTGCCTCTCCTGACACAAACCGCCGCACATTTTTCTACGCCGAGTTGCATGCGAACACCCTCGCTAAAGGCTGCCACAGTTTCCAGTTGCCTCTTCATTTGATCTACTGTACCTGTA
The DNA here is from genome assembly GCA_013387265.2 of Cryptolaemus montrouzieri. Taxonomy (NCBI): domain Eukaryota; kingdom Metazoa; phylum Arthropoda; class Insecta; order Coleoptera; family Coccinellidae; genus Cryptolaemus; species Cryptolaemus montrouzieri. The sequence goes on from JABFTP020000165.1 coordinate 35,673,477, forward strand.
TATAGTTTAAGGTCATCTGGTTGCCTAAAAAATAATCAGAATTTCTTCAAAGAACTCTTTTGTTATTATACCCTTCGAAAACCTGGCCGCGGTCCAAATTCTCTTTACGCTGCAGTCGTATCGTGACTTATGAATCGGCACAAGCAGAGTAACGCGGCCGACCGCATATGATAGCTATGAAAGTACAGCGGCCATCAGTACCAGGCTTTTCTCGATGTCTATGATGGATGTTTACTCGAATAGTAAGCGCACGTAGATTTTGAACTTGAAAATCATAATACCCAAAGCTAGACATTCCTTATGGGCATGACAAACGACTTGTGGAAAGAAATAAGATTTTGTCCTAGAGCAACTTCCGTGGCTTATCATCATATGTGATGGAGGTGAGACCACGTATCAAATATGGCTACATTTCTTACTGGCAGTGGCATTTAAAAACAATCCCAAGCTGTCTAAATTGCAGGGAACGGCCTTCAAGATTATAACTGGAGCATTTTGCACTACTTCTACAGCAGCTATGAAACCGATACTTAGTCATACACCCCTTCACTTGGTGATAAGGGGAGCCTCTAGAATGACTACATACAGATTCCATCACCTGAACTGAAACGGGACAAATAAGTTCAGCTTCGTGCCTGTCGTCTTACACTCTGAAATTGAGAACAACAAGATACTGAGTATGAATGTCTTATATATGTATCTAACATAATAGTACCAAAACCCAAAAAGGAACTGCCATTCCAGATCATCGTTCCTAGCAGCCCAAGGTATTGGAATTAGTGTATATGATAGAGGTGCTATCAAGGAATAGTCTATCTGTCTTGGCAAGCTTGCCACTGTTGTTCAAGCAGAAATATTCGCTATAGGCCACTAGCTAAAACGACCTTTTTGCGAGTGCAATAATAAGTAGGTCACCTACAACCAAGCTGCACTAAAGACTATTCCATCGGACAACTTCTCGATGACTTATTGTGCAGCATTGTCGTTCAACATTCGCCAGATTTAAAGAAATAGACTCCGTCTGATGTAAGCCTTGAGCACCTAGGGTGTTGGGAGCATTGAAAAAGCTGATTCATTGGCCGCCCCGGGATTCATAGGTACAGAATCTAGGCTCGAACTTCCCCTTGAGACCTCGGCGATGGAAAATAAGAGGTAATTAGACCTGAAGTACGGGAAAACATACTAAGAAACTCTCGTCTTTCTTTCATTGGATCTTCCATTGCAAAAGCCATCGCGTAGCATAAACTAATCAGGCTAGACCTGAGAGATCTAATTCCCATAAGAACAGAATACTGTGAGCTTACAAAACACTTTAATTAGTTAGGATCGATCGAGGACCCTTCATGAAAAAAACTATATGTGTTTGAGGAACTTGGATCTAACAAACTGGAGCTGACTGAGCTCATTAAGCTTTCATCCACAAAGCTTTTAGCTTTTAGAGAAAGGATGGAGCTTGTAGGTGAAACATAGGCTATAACGAAGCACTGGGTTTTACTGGCAGGGCTGCCAATCCGTCCCCACTCAATTTCATATCTGGGATCGCACTTCTGGTTATGGATTTTACTCAAGATTATTCAACAACTCAATATTAGGTATTGGATTACTCTGACAAGTTTTCTCACCTCAAAAAAATCAAACCGACAACGTCTATCTTTTTATCCCCTAAGATTATTCCTAGGTTTATTGATAGTAACAATGCTGTATGGATCGACGGATATATCTGTGCTCGTGAGATTCTTTCATGACGAGTAAGAATGGAAGGACAACGCTTTCCAATAAGATGAGATGAATGATATGCTCCATAATTATTGTAGGTACTTCTCAAGACCAGCGTAAGATGACCTTGACAACTGAGTAATCTGACAGTTTTGGCATTTTATTCAAGCCCATCCATAATAATATTCCCAAGAACTTTTCCATTTCCATTTCCAAGGAGTCAACATCTTTCCATTTTTTCACACGGAATTTCATTGAAATTTTCATTTTTGATCACTTCAGAAACGTAAGAATTAGTTTCCTCTGCCATCATTTTATTTCATTATCTGTTATCAATTATTTGAATAAATCGTAAGGCGACTTTACGCTTAAGTCATCAATAGCTTGGGATGTTACTCCTCTATTCGCACAACTGAAGGGAAACATTCTGCTTCCATCGACACTATACCAGGTGAGGACATCATCGTCAATAGTGTGGATGTTCTCATCATCAGAACTAGAACTATCTTAACTACGTTGAACTGTTTCATTTTTTCTATTAGGTCAGATAGTATTCTTGGAAGTGGATGCTACCCCTATATTCTGGTTTTTTTCAGCTTTATGGCAGGTTCTCCGTTATCAGATTCTTCTGAATCACTTTTGCTTTCAATATATTCATCATCTGAATCATCTTCATATGGATTATCCAAGCCGATTTACCCGATAGCGAAGTAGCGAGAAACGCAAGTTAAGACACGTTTATGCCTTGATACATATATGATGCACGTGGCGGTGAACCACACATCATTAGTAACCCACGCGCCGCGTGGGTTACTAATGATGCACGGGGGTTGATCAAAAATAAGAGTAGTTTTTTAAATTTTAGGGTGGTACACTTACAAAAAAAAACCTGTGGCCCTAACGAATAATTTTTATCAATACACTATGGTAGTCAACGTGTTAAACAATGAATGAATCACTTCCAAATGCTTGGATGTGACATGATCCAGTTACACTTTCTTCACAATCACCAAGACTATTTTCCTGCTAATCTTCGGGATCATAGAGAAGAACAAGACGAGTGATTCCACCGGGACCTTCGGACCATGGTGCAAGGCTATCAAGGCTGCATGATGTCTGACTATTTTGGGAGGATTCAGAATGGCTCACTGACTACAACATCTCACAAAAAAGTTTCCTTTAATTTGAGAATTTAATAAGATCAATTTTAAAGAAATTGTATGTCATTGTAAAATGGGCTATGTTACATGTTTTCCATATTAGAGATGATATAAAAAGTTTTAATAGCGTATTTCAAATTGTCATTAAAAATCAGGCTAATGCCATGTACCATGAATTAATCATCGGAATTGCTGTTGGACGGTGTTATCATTTCAAGCAAACAAGAACAAAATCACCATCACAATTTCAAAGAACGAGATTAAAGTTTTAGGACAATGATGAGAAAACATGGAAAATTTCCCTTAATACTCAAATACGAAAAGAAAGAATATGCATCAAGTAACGAAAATCAAATTAACAAAAATTTGCTTCCCTCGAATCTATTATATACACAGGGGTCCTCTCAAATCTCGCGCTAATGCAGGAATACTTTTATAACTCTCCTTCCTCTTGAAAGCCGGTAACATTCTGCAAAATCCCCTTCGTCCCATAAACTGCGGCCACCTCACTCCGAAAGTAAGTGAGCCTTGGAATAAAAAGTTTGAATTATTCGACCAACTTCTCTGCATTATACGAGCATCTCCAACTATTAATTATTAAGTCAGAATAAACTCTGACAATTACTCAGCGGGCCAACAACGTTGGAACAGAGCGATCTTGAAAAATGGATAAGTGCTCCCTTGTGTACACTAGTTCTCTTCAGAAATTCGCAATAGTGCAGGAGTCATGTGTTAAGCCGGGCGTTTTATGGTATTGCTGGTTAGAAGGGATTGTCTTGTCACGGTCGTTTGGGATCATTAGCCTGAAGGATGCCCCCGCACCGACATTCGTTAGGGTTGCGGCTTGAAGAACCTGGGAATTTGGCGGCTGATGAACGAGATCGAAAGAGTGACCTGATTCTGAAACCGCAGTGTTTAATTTTTGGAACGATTTTTTTTGGTGTAACCTTGGTATATTCGAACAAGAAACGAGTAGTTTGAAAGCGACTTTGAGCATAACAACATCAGAAATTATTACTTTATCAATGGAATCAATTTTTCAATAATTTTTTTTTCATTTTCGCATAATAATTAGTCTATCCTAATAACACCAAGAAAAAGATACCGGTGGAAAAAATACTTAAGTTTAGGAAGTAGTCTTAAATATTGCCAGTAGTCCCTTAGGTTGCAAAAAAGGTGATTCCTCAGTTGATTTGATAGAAAAATTAGTGAAAACAGTATGACTTTTTATCTTGAAGGACATCTTAGCTATGAACTGAGAAAATTATAATTTTTACTAATAACATGTTTTTCCTAAGGAACTTCAGTGTACAATAAAGAAAAACTCCTCTCATTATTAAAAATTTTCAAAAGCTATTGTCATATCAGTTACCTTAAGCATAGATGAGTAATTGTGGACGTTAAATTTTAGAAAACAATTATAAATTTTGTCTGGACAAAAAAAAACATACTTTGAACGTTTTATAGCTGAGGTAGATTCACAGATGGAAAATATACTTCTGTATCGCACGATATCGTATACAGACTGTCCCTAATATGTGACCAACTATGAAAGGTGGTTTCTGAAGAAATTTGAGAAAAATTATTGAGAATATTATTGTCCGGATTCTTCTAAATTCAAAGATATTCAGCTGCAAAAGTTTGATTCCATGGGATCCTGAAATTATAGTTTTCAACATACAAGAGCGATTGAGTAGTCTTACTGCAGATGGAATGAAATACATATCTTGCTGTACAGATGACATTCGCAACCATAGTGAGATTATTATCAAAACTCGTAGAGTCACTTTTGATAGATAAATGTCAGAATATCGTTTTTGATAGATAAAATTGTTTTGAAACCTTAAATTTTTCGCATTGAAAATGCATTCCTTCGTTAATGAAGAATATGCAGATTTCATCTGTTTATGGTTTCTGCAATGGAAATGCACGACAATCTTTAAGAGCAGAGGTGCTTAAACGGTCGATCGCGATGGACCAGTCAATCGCCAGTGCTTTTTGAGTAGATCTCGAGAAGAAATAAATTAATAAGTAAGTAACTAACCAACAAAAATCTACTATGCAATAAAATAACACTCTGCTAGCGACAAAAGGCGGCCTTATCGAAGGAACACGCGATACTTGTCAAAGAAAAGCCGCGATTTTTATTCTTGCCGCTTTTCTAGAGATTTCGGGCGGTACGTTTGATGGGAACATACGGGACTTTCATTCACGCTGATAATAATGTTGCGCCTGCAGAAATTGGAGTCATTCTGAACTGTAACTTGAAGGCAAAACCACGTCAATACAAAGTTCATTATTAAGTAGTACAAAATGAGTGCAGCGAAGAATTCTGAAAGTATCATTTTAAAAACGATTGGGATGAAGAATTTTTTTTTGGATGGTGAAGGATAAGTGCGTCAGTGCAATACCTAAGCGTGGTAACTTCAATCATAAAACGGCTCAACTATGAAAAGGATTTTCCGCCACAGAAAGAATAAAGAAAAAGAAAAGTATGTGATTTGATATCTTGTTTGAGAAAAAAATAAACCATGTTCACAAGACCAGCCAAACAATCAAAAGCCGCTACGATTGCGTCAATTAAAATATCTCATATATTGGCGAAACACAAGAAACAATTCGAAGATGGATCGGTTGTGAAGGAAGCATTTATTGGAGCGGGTGAGACTTTTTTGGAGATTTTAAAAATAAAACAAAAATCTTCCGTGCTATTAGAGAACTTCAGTTATCTCATCCGACTGTCACAAGGCGTGTTAAAGTCATGAGTCAGGATATGACAGATAAACTAAAAGCTGATATCATGAAATGTACATACTTCTCTTTACAGTTCGACGAATCCACCGATATGACAGACACTGCACAGCTGTGTATTTTCATTCGGATGGTATTTAATGACATATTGGCTAAGAAAGAATTTTCGACAATCATTCCTCTGAAGGGGAAGACCCGTGGCGAAGATATACATGACGTTTTCTTCAATTTTGTAAAGAACTACAAGCTACGAATATATAAATTAGTTTGCATTACAACCGATGAAGCACCAGCAATGACTGGAAACAAAAGCGGTTTTGTGGTATTGTGTCGAGGTAATGAAGATTTCCCTTATTTTATTTTTCATTCCATTGTATTATAAATCAACAAGTTTTGTGTTCAGAAGTTCCAAACATGGCGGAAATTATGGGCATTGCAATTAAAATTGTGAATTCCATCCTTGCACGTTGCTTGCAACGGCGGGTCTTCAAGTTGGAAATGGAAGATAGGGAGTCAGCTGAACACACACATTTAGCTCTTCATACAGACGTCAGATGGTTGATTCGCGGAAAATTCCTAGAAGGGTTTCAAGAATTTTTTACCGAAATAACAGCTGTTCTAGATGAAAGAGGTGATGACACTTAGATGTTGAAAAACGAAAAATGGCTGACTGATTTGGCATTTTAGGCTGACATCACAATGTACTTAAACACCATTACCTTGGGTGTCAAGTAAAGAAAAAAATATTACTGAGGTGATTAGCACAGTGAACGCATTCAAAAGTGAATTGCAACTTATGATAGATCAACTGAAATGAAAGAATCTGAAACAATTTCCTTCTTTGAAAGCAAGGATTCCTCAGTTGAATTATGATACGTATGAGGCTGAATTATCAAATATTTTGAGACAAAATGCATTTTCATGAATGCAGTAAATTGTCAAATATAAAATCATTTATGAGTCATTCTTTTTCATGTAAAAACTTCGAGGAATTAGATACTGAAACAGTAAGTCGGTTCAATATGAACTCGTGTTCTGTTGAAAATGAGTTCGTGCAGGTTATATTACATACAATCTCAAAGCTTCTTCATCTGATACAAATTGCTGGTATTTTAAATCTGAAGATGAATACCTCAATCTGAAGCAAATCGACCTTCAACTAACGGCAATGTTTGGGTCAACTTACTTGAGCAAGTCTGCATTGTCTGAAATGAAGATTATCAAGTCAAAATATCACAATCGACTAACTGACGACCATATGTCATCATGCTTGCGATTAGCGCTCAGTGGTTACGTACAAACTTATCAAATGAATGCTGTGGACATGCAGTGCCACACTTCAACCTCCAAAGTCACTCCTCGGTTGAGTTTAACACCATATGTAACTCTTTTGTTTAGTAACAACTAATAAACTCGCAATTTTGAATAATTATGAGTTTTTCATTGATATTATAGAGAAAAGCCTAACTTAACCTAACCCAAACCTTGACTAAAATAATGTATATTATGCGGAAAGCTAGTATCTATATATGCTACGGTATATCCCTCCTAGATAGGTAGGTAGGTAGGGTGTATCGTGTATGTACGAGAACCCTGCATCACGCATACTTGCAGTCTCTCCGAGTCGTTCGTAAGTAGTCTAAAAATATTGAGGTAGATCGCCAGCAGTTTGAGTTTGAGCACCCCTGGCCTAGAATATGAACTTGCATAAATTTCGAGATTTCGTGAAAATCTATCTATTCCACAGTGCAGTACATATTGTACTTCCACTTATGCAACTAAGTGGGAAGATATTCCTTCTTGTGACGTCTAGCATTTGTCGCATTTAGTTTTTTATCAATTGGGAGACATTTTTGCTACAGAACTAATTCAAAATTCCCCCAATAACAATAGGCATCAGTTTATGCAGCCGATCATGATCTGGATGGTCCACTGGTGACATGATTTAGTTTTTGTTGACATGAAAACTACCAATAACTTTTGAACATTTTGCATTTTTAAAAACTAACTTATCTGGCATTGACGAACCATCTTTGAAAGACGAAACATCTTCATTCATCTTATGTTTGTGCACAAAAGCTACCCATAGTCTACAGCTGCTGGACATGGCTTATTTCAAAAGTTGATGACCTATAAAGAAACACAGAATGGCAGAAAACTTTAAATTCTCTTTGTTCTAGATTCTCTATTGTTAGTGGATGGGCTTTCATTGGTGTTCCTGTGTTACTCAGTTCTGGCATTATACTTGTATACCATACCAATGTATTCATCTCTTTTCTTAACTTTCAGGTATAATTGAAGTCCTTCAATCACTAGGGAAAAGTTGTTTTCTATATTCTATAATCCTCTCCTCTTTAATTTCTATTAGTTGCATACGGACAGTATATGTATATATGTATTCACCTTTATGGTGAAATGCACTATGTATGTTTCCTAATTTCTGCATATGTTCACTTGATGATGCTCAAACTTTACTGAATGATAGTAACAACTAGAGATGTAATAGCAGACATTCTGTGTTAGTATATAATATTTCCTACCTGTTCGTACTGTAGACAAGACACTCGAAGAGTGTATGTTTTGTTATTTCTTCATCATCTCGATAATCACGATATCATGAAATTGGCGGAGGATAGTGCCTGATGTGTATATGTTTATTTTATGAGTATGTCAATTGCAATCCCTAAAGACTACTCTTCGAGGGAAACTAAACAATCTACTCTCTTCTTTGATTGTTGATTGGGGCTTTTTATGAGCTTTTTTGATACTCTCAATCCCTATACGTCCGTTGGTGTTGCAGTCTTGGAAAACGGTTAGCATATGGAGCATGAGCTTGTCGATCCATGGGATAGTCAAAATATGCTCTGGTCCCTTTGGCCTGACAGCTGTTGCATTTTTGATGAGACTGTCCACTCTCTCATTTCCTCCGATGCATCGGTTAGTTAGGCATCAGAGTACTGTAAATCTGTTATTATACTGAGCTGCTGTAGTGCGTTTTAGCTTTAGTCAAATCCGTTTTTTTGTAATTTTTGTTGATCTATACAAGATATACTTTTATTTATCGTTCACAGTATTTCTTTTTTCACTCACTGTGTGTATACAGGGTGCTTCAACGAAAACTGAACAGAGGCTATATATACCAAGATATTCATTTCTGATCAAAACGCAAAAACAAGTCAATTTTTGTCTCAAGGAGGACATCTTTTTGGGTACAATATTTACCTGAAATATCAACCCCCTAAGCGGGGGTTGCAATCCTTGAACATTTTGAATAGGTAAGATGGGTTGAGTGTTGACTCAAAAGAAAGGTGGTATATTTGCCTATATTGGCTTGAACTAATTTCCATTTTTAATTGAAAACTGTAAAAGATACAGGGTGAGCAACTGAAAGATAGGGAAGACTATTTCCTTGAGACTTTTCAAGTTTCAGTGAGGTAAAATGGAACGGATCCATGCTGATCAATGGCAGTCATCATCAAGTACCATCCTCATCTCGAATTTCAACCTCGGAACCCTTGGAAATTTCAGTGGCTCACTTTTTATCTTCTACAGTTTTCAATCAGAAATGAAAATTCGTTCATGGGGATGCAGAAAAAGATAATACCATTCTTTCGAGGTATCATTCGACCCATCTACCATCTTCCAAATTTTCAAGGGTAGTAACTCCTGCTCTAGGGGTTGAAATTCGAGATGAGGATGGTACTTGATGATGACTGCCATTGATCAGCATGGATCTGTTCCATTCAACTTCACTGAAACTCGAATATTTTCAGTTAAATAGTATTCCCTATATTTCAGTTGTTCACCCTGTATCTTTTACAGTTTTCAAGTTAAAATGGAAATTCGTTCGAGGCAATGTAGACAAAGATACCACCTTTCTTTTGAGTCATCACTCGACCCATATTCCCTATTCAAAATGTTCAAGGATTGCAACCATCGCTTTGGGGTTTGATATTTCAGGCAAGTTTTGTACTCCAAAAGATGTCCCCCTTGAAATAAAAATTGACCTGTTTTTGCGTTTTGATCAGAAATGAATATCTTGTTAGATATAGCCTGTGTTTAGTTTTCGTTGAAGCACCCTGTATAATGAAAATCAGGTGGAATTGAAAGTAGTTCAACATAGACTGGTTTCTCATCTATCCTGACTATCACAACGATAGTAGGGGGACTCAAAATGTAGGAGACCTTCTCACAAATATAAATCCAAATTATACTCTCATAAAGCGTTCTGATCCTGTTGAATTATTCTAAATAATAAAAAAATCAAAAATTCAGTTTGATATGATGAAATTCAGTCAGGTTGCTTAAACGCATTATACAACTACATAACCACACTTTGTCTCACTCAGGGTATTTTTTCAGACGGCTAAAAGTTGCCACGATTGAAGCTTTGTACGAAAAAAGTGATTGTAGTGATTTTGATTATTAGCGGCTTATAGACATATTGTCAGACGTAAGCAGAAGTTTTGAATGCATCATTCTTAATAGAATCGGAAAGTTCTCAGAGAATTCTTCAATATTATATTATATTATTGATTTGGTTTTAGAAATAAAAGATCCATATGTATAGCTATGCATTCAGCAATAAGTGAGATAAAACTCTGAATTACGGCTACGTAAAATTATCCGGAACTCACAAATGTTTTAGACGGTGTAGCACACGACATGTTACTTCTTGAACATAATATATGTGGTTTGAGAGGAACTTGTCTGGAATTAATCAAATTATATCTTCAGAGTCGACAACAATATTTAGAGGTTGTTGAAAATAGCAATGAAGTAAGATCATGCAAATGTAATGTTGTGCGTATTATGCTTGAACATATGTTAATAATGTTCCTAATAAACTGAATGATATAACTGTGTAATATGCAGATGATTTGCGTGATCTGAGACAACTCATTTTTCAACTCATTTTAGGATTGTCAGCTAAGAATAGTAATACAAAATAAGAAGTATAAACACAAAAGTACTGAAACAATTCCTGTAGGCTATAAAAACAGTTCCTGCTGAGAAATTCTTCAACATCACGTTTGAATACTTTGTAGCTCACATTAACAAAATAAAAGTATAAACACAAAAAGTACTGGAAATTTTCTTTAAACATTTTATCCCTGGAAATCTAGGAATTTTGTTTCACACTGAGTCTTTGGAAAGGCTTATAATACAGATCATTGTTTCTGTGTTATATTGATGTACCTCATTATGTTTTCTGTATATTAGGTGCGCAACAAAGTTCTCGCTGTTTGTCAATAGATACCTTCAGCAGGAGGCCAAGTTATCAGACATTTTCTACATCAGCTGATTGAAATGCTTTGTTGTCATAGTTTGGTCCTCGGAAAATTCATTTGTGGAGGTTGATGAAGAATAACTCCTCAACTTGATACAAGAGACACATTCGGAGCAGACGAATGCTTCTTTTTCATCACGCAAGTAGTCGATGTCAGACACTATATAGTTGACACATGCAGCGTGAAAACTTTTATTGCAAGTTTTGCAGGTTATAGCTAGCTCTTGGCTTTTGATTGATTTTTGATCAAGAGGGGCAGTTATTCGGCATTATCGATATTTCTTTCAAACAAAAGCAAAAGAAAAATTAGATCGCCAGACCACTTTAGATCTGAACAATCAAAAAATAAAACAGTATAGAGTAAAGGAATTGGTGAGGTTTGAGACACTCTTCGCTTTCATGGACTGATATGAAAGACTTTCACATTCGGATAGGTAGGCCACGGAAAGATAGAAAACAGATTGAATGGTTATTAAAATGAAAGGAATTGATTTTACGATAAGAAAGAAATAATATCGAGAGGTGTCTGAATGGCTGATTTTAATTATTTGATGGAACAGTTTCATGATTTTTCTGCTGTCTTTAATTCACTTCATGAGGACCCATGTTTTGGATCTTTCCCATGGCTCTCAAACGTATGGAGACGGTTTTCAGTGTCACATTTAATTGATCCGCAAGTTGTTTTTGAGTTTGAGCATCATTCTCACCCAACAATGCCTGCAATTCGTCTTTTTTGGTTGTTTTCCTCGTTTTTTGTTTCTCACGTCAAAATCGCCAGTTTTGTCGTAAGCTTCGACAAGCATTCGATGCGTTTCTATAGCAGTTTTCTGCAAATGGTTACATAAACAACAAAATTAGTTTAATGCTATTGAACACTATGCTGTTGTATGAAACGTGTATTGTTATGAAATGAAAATCTTTGACTGATGTCAAAACAATAAAATGGCGCACAGAGCGCGGTCTGTGGTAACCACATCGGCAGCTAGGGGCATCTATCGGCGAGCTAAGTTTCATATTTACACATGGTGTGGTATCATCCGATCCATTTTCTCAGCTTTTTTAGCCAAAAGCAGTACATATAGAGAAATATAAGGTAGCAAATTTTCGTTGGAACACACTGTTTATGATACCAGACATTGAGTACAGCTATTGTTTCAAATACAATTTTACTGATCTCCAAAGAATTGTGCACTATTCAGGTCTTAGTTACTGAGAAACAAAAATTGCGATTAAATAAACACATTGAAAGAATTTTTGTTGAAGATTGCTTGATGGAGGATTTTCTATATGATGATGTTGTAATTTAGGAATTCATCGATGTGTAATTAACATGGCCGTCGCCTTTGAAAAGATATTCCATTGAACTAATAAATTCCTACCTATCTATCTATCTATCAAGCGATATTTGTCTCATATTAACTGAAAAATGAGGCGCAAAAGAATGTCACTGAGATTTCCAAAATCCACACCATTTGTTTTTATTATTGATAATGGAATTCTACCAAGTAAAAGCCTCCTAAATTCAAATGATATTTTCCGTTTTAATAATCTACTAAAACTCAGTACCTCATTTAAGAACATATTCTAAATAAAAATCAATACATGCACGAACACATACGTGCAGAAGGATGGTGAAATCATCAACATTTACATGAGAAAATCGAGAAGGAAAAGCTAAGCGCCCGCATTCTGAAGCGAATATGCAGCTTGAAGCTTTTTACGATCTCAACTTCCTCAGATTTCAGTAGTAAATATACTTCTTTCCTCAACTGAATACAACGTTGATTTCATGTTTAGCTCGAAGACGTTTACTTATAAAATGCAGAAATCCTTTGAAATGCTGCTGAATAATAACTGGGTATTGTTGTTAACAAGAATGAACATTTTCATTTGAGACAACTACGTTCAATTTGCTAATCTAGAGCACAGGAAATATTTGTTTCGATGTATGTAAAAAACTAGATCAAATATTCTTGTGAAAAATATCTTATGCTTTTTTCGTGTTAAACCTAAATAAAATAAATAGAGATAGATGATTGAACTGAATTAATTCTCATTTTAAATAAAATGAGACAGTTTCGTTAGCTCTTTGCACTTGATGCTTAGGTCATTTTCTTTTTGGATTAATTGCAATGATAAAATTCTTCATCTAAAGAAAGGTAGCATTCAAATGAAATGTACCAACTTTAGCTACTGTCAAAATAAATGAATAAATGAAAAGCATCGAAGCCTACTAGTCATTTTCTAAATTAGAATTGCTTTCAATTCAGCGAATGCATACAATCGTTTAATAATTTTTTGCTCGAGAACGGTCGGAGACGAAAAAATAACAGGTGTCAAAAAAGTTTCAAAATTGAACGAAGATGACGAAAATTGATTGTACGCTGATCACTGGCGTACTGCAAAAAAGTTTGAAAGGGCAAAAGAAGACATGGCTCTGGAAAAGAAAACAGCTTGAAGATTCTAGTTGAAATTCAGGACGTGTAATGATGCAGGCTGTTAAAAATAGCTTGCATTCCAATTTGGGCTGAATATATCAAAAACTGTAGGAGTTTTGAAGAAAAAACCAATTATTTTCGAAAATTGCAACACCCTGTAGCTCAGTAACGAAGCCTTTGCGGACCTATGCTTATATGAACTTTTTTCTTAAAACTGCAAGTGGTTTAACCCCCTCAAGTTGTGACATACTATCATTTAACACCCTGTATAAAGAAAGATATTGAGACTTGTAACCTCTGATAAAAATGCCAGCAAATTCATGTTTCTCATTGTTGATATTGATAATTGGATTTCAACATCGAGTATGAACTGTATAAGGTTTTTCTTTTCATTTTCTGAAATTCATGATATATGTCAACAAAACTTTTTCGTTGAAATGCGATATTTTTCGGTTCACAGTTAGGTTAGATTTTCTCGCCACCACGGTTATGAATTTTTATGCAATGATCGAAGCAGCAACCGTCCAACCGTCCGATTTCGAAGTTGCCAGTGTGAATGCTTCCTATATAACTTGACAATCACCTAACCGCCTATTGCGATGGAGTCTGGTGCATTTTTTACTTCGTAGAAGTAGTTGCATATAGAGTATATTAAATAGTTTTCCCAAAACTCCTTAGTACGTCGTTCTCTGAAATGGATAAAATTAATTATTCTTTCATTTCATAAATATTGAGTGGCTCATGAAGGAAAATGATGAACAATAAATGTTATTTACAATGATTATTATAATATTAAGTATGCGAAATTTCCCGCCAAACAATGTTTACTTCTAAAGAAATGACCTTGAATAAAAAAGTAATTATATAAAGAATTGTGGAAAATGTGGAAAATATCTTGGTTTAGATATACTATTTTTGAATTCATTTGAAACCCGCCTATTATTAAAAAAGTGCTTTCCTAATAACTTGCAAGAATACAATGTTCATACTTAAATTTCGTGACAAAATAACTACTACTCGCATACTTCATTATACGCCAGAAATAAAGATATAGTCCAAACAGTGGACAGCCAGGAGGAACCGGTTCCAACAAGAGCGAAAACTGTTTTTTCGTCTGGGAAAGTGATGACGACTGTTTTTGGGATAGTCATGGAGTTATTATAATCGATTTACTTCAAAAACCTACACAGGAGCGTACTACGCATCATTAATTGACAACCTTGAAGCGAAGTTTGCAGAAAATTGCCACATTTATGAAAAGAGTGTATCCCAAGCTCGATGACATTGTGGGACAGATGGAAAAAAACCTCTTTCTTCGATTTTCCTCTCGATTTTATTTTTGGCTAACCTCCGATGTTATGCACCTACGCAAGATTAAAATAAATTCTTGAAATTTGTGACTTCTCGCTTTAAATTGGATATCTTTTGTAAAAATAGAGATAAATGCATAAAACAAGAAGGGCGTTACTGTAGGAAGATGTGTCTTGACAGACCATGATATTGTACGGTTCAACTCGGACCACGAAATTCCACAGGGTGTTACGAATTTTTGACAAAAAAAAAACACTTTTAGTTTTGCCCCCGTTTAAAATGTTTCTCAAATTATTTTTGTTTTCTCTTATGATTTCTACAAATCAGAAGAGTTGATCTATAACTTGCCGAAAAAATCATCTAAATCGGTCGAGAATTAGGAAAAATATCGGACTTCTAATTTGGTTAAATTCTCGAGTGTTTCGCTAATTTTGCCTCCGAGTGTACTTTACCAACCGCCTTACTCACCAGGTCTAGCACCAAGCTACTTTTTTTTGTTTTCTTATCTCAAATTTGCTCACGGGGGACACAGATTTTCTTTAATGAAAAGGCTATCAGTTTCATGAACCACTATTGCAGAAAAAAAAGCTGAGTACGACTTGGAAGGGTTACAGAGATAGCAACATCGCTGGGGGAAGTGTAAAGAGCTACAAGGAGACTATGATGAAAAAAATGTCTTGTATCTTGTATCGGAACCTTTCAAACCACCAACGTTTGTCTCTTTGTAGTGTTTGCCCAATTTGGGTAATTTTGTTTGGAAATTCTTTTTATATGGATAAAGTTTTCTCATAAAGTCTCTAAGATATTTGGATGTCCGTTGAACCAACAAAGGGTTGATGCATTGTGAAGTGTCTGCTCGTTGTAGTACGGTGATTACAGCCTTAAATCTAACAAATGAAGCATCAATATACATACATCGCTCAAGGAAATTCGTAATCAGCATCACACACTTACGAAGGTAGCATTTTTATAATGAGAAATGTTAAGTCCACTGTTTGGACTTCTATGGTTCCCATAAAATGAATTATGAAATTAAATATAGGATTGATTTTTCAGTTTTAATCATTTAGTCTTGTCGCAAATGTTCTATTCACTTCCATGCGTTAGTAAAATCGAAATTTGAATGATTGTATAAAATTTTGTGATATTATGGACTAACATGGACTTCAAACTTGAGGTAAACACACTAGAAAAAAATCGAAAGGTGTTGAACAGGGCAATCTAGCTGGCTATGGTGTGACTAGAACTTGTAGGAGATTTAAGGAATTATATCCTAATATGCCGTTTATTGACAGCTGAAAAATTTAGGAGTTACGTTACAAATTTTCTTTCGACTCGAACTGTCCAGAATAAAACATCATTGCCATCGCCTCTAGTCAACAATTAAGGCAATGAAATTGCTGTTCTATCTCACTTTGATGTTAATTCATATGCACCATTGGTAATAGCAGAGCATAATTTGAATTTACCTAATAGTACTATTCCCAGAATTCTAAAAAATATAAACTGCACCCTTATAAATTTTCTGACGAGTTCTTTCTTTTCCGCTTTGAAAGTGAAGGAGTGATTATCAATTTATAACTCTTCACAATTATGCAGTTATTTTCTCATGTGAGAAATTTTGTGCGTTCAAGATTTGGAGTCTTCGAGACGTAGTTATATATGTCTACATAGTAGACACTTTTGAGAGTGAACTCTGTCTTCGAACAGGTATGTTTTCACTATACTTCAATTTTGAAATTCCTTTAAAAAAAATCAGTTTTTCAGATATTCAAAGGAAATATTTTTAGGTTATCGTTTCTATTAAGTGCATTTCCATGTTGGGGCATATCAATTTTCACAATTTCAATTAGTCCTATGCATATCATTTATTAGAACTGAAATTCACAGGGTTCTTAGGAGATTCTTAAAAGAGTTCTGAGGAAGAAATCGAAGCGAAGTTTTTCGGACACTCTTCAAGAACAACTTCTCGGTTGTAGTTCTTATTACCTACGAGCCTTTTCGTCAATACTTTGACGATTTATACCTACCTAATTTCGACAACTGCAATTTTGGTATTCCTCATCTGGAAAAGTCAGTCGTTTGACCTAAATTTGATGAAGTCAACTTATTTGATTCGACGCAAGCAGCAGCTTCTGTCATCCTGAGATCTCCTCGAAGGATTACAAAACATACCAGATATGTATTAACCTCCATTATATTGATATTTCACTGTGGAAATACAACAGAGCATCTCATTTGTATATATGAGCATATATTTTCTTCTATTTCCTCTTAATAACTTCAACGTTTTCATTCAAAATAAGGCAGAACGTGTAAATACAAAATTTTCTAGGATAGTCTTGAATCACAGATTCTTTTATTATTAAGGTTTACATTATAACTCATTGTGAACCAAAGGTGATCACCCAAGGTAACAATTATTTTTGATGAATACCTCATGTATCTTCGTACACATTCAAAATTGATAGACTTGTTTCAGAAGAAATGTGGAAAGAGTTCTCTTGGAGAAGTTGGAAGTGATTCGAAAGAGATTCATGAAAATAATATATTATAGAAATTCTACTTACTCGTCAGATAAAATATATAGTGTTACAACTGTATTGCATCAGAATGTTAACTGATCATTTCATCCATAAGAGTTCAGATAACCTTATCACGATCATGAGACAAGATATCAAGTTTGAGCTTTTTAGTACCACGTGCTTTCAAATCTATCGGCCAGAGATATTTCACCTTTCTGGCCCCACGCATATTTAATATCTTACCAACTGAACTGAGACATATAAATTCGTTGTGCATCTTCAAAAGGAAATTGAAATTTTTGATATTTGATCAGCCCAGATCGTGTATTTCGGATATAAGAGAGTTAAAAGTTACTCGTTGAATTTTTGTTGATAGGAGTGTGAATTCATTTCATGTTTTGTAGTTTGTTTTCTATTTTAACCTACAATTAATTGTTGTTCTGTTAATTTATTCATTTTTTATCATATCTAGCGTATAAAATTGTTATAAAATGTTATCATGAACAATGAATTGTTCCTTCAATGGTTTTAGGAACGATAGCTCTCCAATAGTATTCATTTTGATTATTTCTTCAGTAAGGTTCACTACTTTATTTTCGAAGTGTTTTGGAATTAGTGTTTAAGACAACCTTACCATTTATGTTCAACTGCTGAAAAATGTTTGATAGAAATAAAGTGATTGTTATTATTATCGTAGACTTATGCACTATCTGAGCTGTTAGCTGGATATAATTTACCTTACCCAGATTCTACAATCAGAGGAAATAGGCTCGATTACAATATACTTGACATAAATTTCCTAACTATCCTACATGTATTAAGAATTACAGCTTTTTGCATTTCTATATAGGTATTCTTCTGCAATTATAATTTCTTAAGGCTATCATGCCAGGTTTAGGGTATTAACCCAGTCGAGGATACGATGGCAGGAACAATATCTATTTTATCGAGGTGCTACATCTGCTTGATCTCAATAGTAAGGTCTTTGTATTTGGACTTTTTTTCCTGGAACTTGTTCAGCCCGTTGTTCTTATTCGGTATGGCGACATCCACTAGCATTGCTCTTCTGGCTCTCTTATCATACACCACTATGTCCGGCCTATTACTCGTCACCATTCTGTCAGTGATAACAGGTCTATCGTAGTATAATCTCATAGAGTCATTCTCCATAAGTCCGTAGTTGTGTGCAAGTTTCTGGTGGATAATGTTACATACTTGATCATGACTGTGAAGATATTCTGTATGGCCAGTTGTTTGCATTCAGACGAAATATGCTGTATAGTCTCCGATCTTATATGGCATTTTCTCAATTTATCTGTATGTAATGTTCCGTTCTTAATTATGAATATTTTTTAGTTGTTTCTAGCGATGACTTGGTCTTGAATGGCCATAAGGAATCCTTCTGTTTCCGCGAATAGTTCTCCTTTCATCAATCATTTGTTGGCAGCTTCTCTGCCAATGTGTGGTTGATTAACCGCATGGTGATGTCGTCCATGCAATTCCTTTATTGACCATTGATCTTGTTTTTCAGTATCTGTATCAGGAACGGTAGATTCAGCAGGTTATCACTGGTAGCATGATCTAGAGGTGTTTATCCCTTATCAGCTAACGATACTTCTCTATGGAGGTCAGAAGTGCGAGCTTTTGCAGATTTCTCGTATGCTTTGCAGCGTTTCTGAAGAAAGAAGCCTGTCTAAAGCGATTGTTCTTCGTTGATCCGCAATTCTCTGCTCGGATATATGCTGTAATTCTGGATATTTTTATACGAACGCAAGATTTAACGCGTATCTGTATGCTGTCATTTCCGATTCCAAGTTTGTAATTTTGTAATAAAGAAGCATAATGAAGGAATACATTTCTATGGTCCACTTCATGCGTTTCCTAGAGAGTCCGGCTCTCGTGCATAATAGCTGTGACTCACTTTCAGAACAAGACCCTCTTCCTAAATCTTGAACGCGACAAGAGGTTATGGTGGTACAATGTCGATTCCCCTGTTTATTCCTTAGATTGTACATCATTGGATAAGTTGCATTTTATACCTACTGCCTGGTTCAGCTTGGGTACCTCGGGTTCGCTAAGCCCGTACTCAGAAACAATGTTCTTGAACCCCCGAGGGCTGATTATTATTATTATTATGGTAAGTCCACCTCGGAATCCCAGATACCTACCAGTAAGTCTGTAAATACTTGTATATTGACACCACAAAAATTGCCTCAAAACCTACGTATGGTAGGGTGTACGCAACTATTAAATTTCAAGGTCAAAGGTCACACAACTCGTTTTTTACGCTTCTTTTGTAAATAACACACTTCTTATGGGTTGTTTGCTATTTGTTGTCATTATCAATAATGTAGAGTACAAAATTATCTACAAGTTTTGTTTGAAAAAATTTTCATAAGGTGAACCGTTTTGAAGATAGAAGGCGGAGAGCGCGTGGTCACAGCATCACTTCAGGTCAACCGGTGCCTCCGGTCAAAAACGCGCCATATATAATTGTAATTAAATAATTGAAAAATTACAAGCTGCAAAAATTACTACTAAACAAGCCAGAGATGATGCGAAGAATCAAAGTCTGAAAAACGTGTAGTTATAATAGGACAAGATATTGATTTACTTGTCATTTTAATTGGGCGTACAATGTCTTAGAAACAAGAAATTTTCTTTAAAAACGTTGGGAAAGGAAATGAAAAAACCTACATAAACTCGATTAAATGTTTTGATAATTATCCTCATTCTAAAACACATATTTTATTTCTGCACGTATTGAGTGGCTGTGACACAACTTCTGCGCTTTTTGAAAAGGAAATAAATCCTTTTTGAAAGTTTTTGAGAAACTGACAAATGTTAACGAACTAGCTGCAGCATTTGAGGATGAAAACTGTTTGGCTTAGAGAGTATTAGAAAGTGGAACTCAAAGCTTATTGGCAGTCTATAATGCTCCGAAATCTGTGAAAAGTCTCGATCATCTTCGTTATATGCATTACATCAAGTCTACAAAACTTAATAAACTTGTGCAGCTCTCAAATATTCAACCAACAAGTGCAGCTGCTCATCAACATTTCAATCGTGTATATTATTAAGTTTAAACTTGGTTAGGGCCTGATTTGGAACCCCAGGTATGGGGTTGGGCAATGGGAAACGATTTTCTGGAACCTATCATGACAATTCTACCACCTGCTTCAGAAGATTTGATAAATACAATTTTCTGCAACTGCAAGAGTGATTGAGGTTCGGGATGCGAATGCAGGAAAGCGGGCTTCTTGATGTTTTACCATATCAGAGCCACATTAACGAAGATGGAACCTTTGACCCCGAGCTCAGGGAAGAACTTGAGAGAAATGCCGTTGAAGATGATAATGAAAACCAGTTTGAAATAAACCAGCAGCCGGAAGACGACAATGAAGAGGAAGAAGACGATTGAAATTATAAATTGTAATTTTTCTACCCTTTATTCCATGTTTTAATTTTAATAAAAAGAAATGTATTGAATGATATTTTTGAGAAAAAGATTAATGCATAATTTGTTTGTTTTTTTCTCATTTGTGAGAAGTTATTTATATTAATTTGGTTCAAATTTAAATATAATTCCTATATTTTCATTAACAATTCTGCAATAACATTAGGCAGGTAAGTGTTGTTAAATGAATTAATACTGAATAAAAAGTGGATAGGTTAGGAAAAAATGATAATATAATATATATGTTAATGGAAATTGACAAATATTTAGAATCATTGATTTATCGATAGTTCATCAACTATATATGAAGCGTTTTTGACCGGAGGCACTGGTTGACCTGAAGTGATGCTGTAACCGCGCGCTCTCCGCCCTCTATCTGGAAAACGGTTCACCGTATGGAAAATTTTTCAAACAAACTTTGTAGAGAATTTTGTACTCTACAATATTGATAATAAATACAAATGGCAAAAACCCATAGGAAATGAGATATTTACGAAAAAAGCGCAAAAAACGATTTTTGACATTTGACTTTGAAATTCAATAGTTGCGTACACCCTACCATATGTAGGTTTTGAGACAACTTTTGGGGTGTCACTGTGCAAGTATTTACAGACTTATAGCTGGGTAAGTCGAATTCCGAGATTCTTCCTAATTTAAGCTTAAATGACTGGACGAGTATTTCCCAACTGAGCGTCTCAATCGTTTCCTTGTTCGGTTTTTCAGTGTGTGATGATGCACTATTATGAAACAGCTCGATACGAATCGATCAATTTTTGTTGGTAGCGTTAGGTATTTACTGTTTCGCCAGATTTTAGCAGCTCGTAATAGATCACACCCTTCTGATCCCACCAAAAACAGAGCATTGTCTTTCGTCCATAGCAATTTGGTCCTGCAGTCGATGTTGCTGGTTCGCCTCGAGTTACCCATGATCTTATACGTTTGGGATTATCGAAATATAAGTACTTTCCATCGCCAGTCACAACTCGATGGAAAAATGACGTTCTTTTGTAACTGGCTAACAGAATTTTGCAGATGGTTTTCGATTTTCCTGCTGTCTTTTATTCAGTTCATGCGGAACCCATTTTTTCATCTTCTCGATCTTTCTCATGGCTTTCAAACGTATGGAGTTGGCTTATCGTGTCACATTTAATTGATCCGCAAGTTGTTTTTGAGTTTGAGCTTCATCCTCATCAAACAGTGCTTGCAATTCATTGTTCTAAATTTTTTTCGTTGGTTTCATCGTTCTTCGTTTCTCACGTTAAAATGACCATTTTTTAATGTCATAAACCACTTAAAGCACTCTGATTTACCAAGAGTATCGTAAGCTTCGACACGCATTCGGAGCGATTTTGCAGCAGTTTTCTTCAAATGACAACAGAAAACCAATGCTGTCCGCAAGCCGTAGTTTTCAGGCACAAAATTCGACATTTTTAACGCTTTCACACACTATGTATTGTTATTAGTTGAAAATCTTTATCTAACGTCAAATCAATAAATTTGCGCACATAACGCGGTCTGTGGTAATCACAACGACATCTCTAGGCAAATTCCGGTTTCATATTTACGTTTGTAAAAACCGAAAATTCTCTACTCTCAACAATTAACAAGAAATTAATGACTCTCTACTACTCATCATTTAAAATAGGTAACGTTGGCCAATTCTGTCTCATTATCGTTATTTTCTTGATTCTTTAACGTGCTCTATTTCTGTCTTTGGGAAATGACACGCCGGGGACTTCTGTCACCTCACTCACACATCTCCTCTGAATAATTGGCTCTCAATCGATTTTCAGAATCCGAAAAAATCGTACCGACTTTATGAGAATTCAACCAAGATAACTCTGTGCAGAGGTCGAGCAACCTAACCTTCGTACCACAGAGCTGGTTCTCATAACTGTTATTTCTAGACAGTTGAAAATGACGTAACTGTCAAAACCGGCCGTGCATATCAAAGTAAACATAGTGGAAATCACACAAAATTGTTTCATTTTATTTATATCGAAAAGAATTTCCATAAAATGAACCCATCAACGATATCATTAATCACAGTTATTATATTTGAAAAAAGTACAATTTCAAAGCGTTCCTACTAAATCTACTACTACTAATCTTCAACTAAACCACCGTTATTCAGGTTATCAACACTATGGAAAATTTACTCCCCACAAAAATTGTCGCATCACCCTACTTTTACGACAATACTATATAAACTTTTAGGTTGGTCATTCAAGAGCCGCTTGGTAACTTTCAGAAGTGTAAAATAAGAAGATATCATTCAAAAGAGATGAGTTTATGATGAAAATTTCAACAATTTTCGAGTTAATGAAAACTTAAAAATTTTCCCATCTTCGAACATTCGCGAAGATACCAATCAACCAGCATCGGATGGTTACTAATCATTTTCAAAATCGAGAGTTTCCTCCCCGGGCCTTAATTATTGCCAGTATACGCCTCGGAAGCCCCTCAAACAAATTTTGATGTACTCTTGAGTCACTGATATCCAAATTTCTGGAAGCAGATTTTCTAGTTGTTGCAGTGTTCTACAAGGCATCCTACGTTGATGAATTTGCCATCGCATGTTGTCCCAAACATGTTCTATGGGATTCAAATCGGGACTTCTGGCTGGCCATCTGAAAATATCAATTTCGGCGTTCTGCAGAAATTCTGTAATTACTTTAGCTGCATGAGGCCGAGCATTATCATGAATATTATAAATGAAGTTTTCGCCAATCAATGGGCCAACGGGTACAACATGGGGTTCAAGGATATCTGCGATATATCTGGCCGCTGCCATTCATCCATTAATTAGTAGGACTAACTCAGTTCGACCATGGAAAGAAATGCCCCCCCACACCATTACTAAGCCCCCTACGAAGTTTTCAGATTGTCAGATATTGCATTGCTGATACCGTTCCCCAAGTCGTCTGTATACAGGCATGCGTCTATCATTTGATACTAGACAGAACCTTGACTCCTCGGAAAAGAGAACATTTAACCATTCTGGAAAACACAATTTGCACGTTCCTCGCAAACAGGAGTCTTGCAATTCGATGCTCTCTGGGGGACGGGGGCCGGTAGAAGCCACCCTGGGTCTGATATAGTCTTCTCTGAGCATATTCCTAACAGTCTGCAATGAAATATGCACATTTTTGGAAATTGCAAGTTCATTTTGTAGCTTTCTAGCCGTACAGTGCCGAACTCTTAGTGCAGTTAAACGAAACCAACTGGTGTTTTTATCAAATTTCTTCCATGTCCGTTTCTTCTTCCATATTCCCCTGTGTCGTGGTACCGATTAATTGCTCTTGAAATAGTGGTTTGGTAAACATTCAAGTTAGTCACGTAACGTTGGCTTCGCCCCCTCCTCTAGTAGTGTTACAATTCTATTCACTTCATGATCACTCAAATACCGTCCAGGACGCTCACCAGCCATTACAATAAATTCAAAGATTCGAAAATCAACAAAAAACACAGAAAACTTGCATTAATCGATAGTGGAAACTGAAGAAAAATTGAAAGGATACAGATAGACAAATCAACTCATTCTTGTTTCAGACGTGTTTGAGATCATATGAAAACAAATGTTACTACATAGTTGAGATTTTTTTCCCTCATATGTCCAAAAACATATGTTGACAAAAGAACTGTGATCGAGCTGCTTAATCGATTGTGGAATTCAGAAATATCATGCGACGATTTTTCTACTACCAACGCAAGTCACTTGTGTTTTAACGAATGACCTGACGAAACGGAATCCAGCATTTCCAAAGATACACAGGTAAATCAAACCTGTCGAGTTATTCAGTGTAGTTTGTCTATATTGGGTAGCACTGTATGTACTTATTTAGCAGAATACGCTCAATGAACCACAGACCAATCTACTCGACTGAAAACGATTTTTACTAATTTTTCGAAATCGTTTTAACTTCTACATATTACATAATCAGATATCATGTCGCAAAACTTTTGACACTATTTTAGCGTACAATCTGTGACGTTGGAATTTGATCGTAGTCGACTGTTTCCGAAGTTTTCGGCAACTTATCGTAATTATAAAAGTTCCGACAATGTTTCGCGAATCATAAAAGGAATTCAAGAATTCTCTGTAATGCGAATTTTCACGGTTTCGTTCCCTTGCCTTGTGAAAAATTAATTTCATTTCATTTGTAGGGAACTTCGTCGTAACAAATTTCGAGCTGAGCTGAAGCAATACGAATCGCGTCTTTACGTCGTTCGAATTGAATAGAAAGAAATACAATTTGTTATGCAGAGATGAAATTGTGTCACTAGAGGCAGTTTCCATGGGCAACATCTTCATTCTTCAGTAATAATCTCATTGGCTAAATTACATTGGAAACATCGTTACTCTTCAGTAATAATCTCATTCACCGATTGTGAAATTACTGTCGGAAAATTATTGGGGCACCTGAAACCAATATGAAGGTCATTCTTATTTAAGAGGTTATTCGTTGTATGAAGTGGCAGCATGGATTTTTTCATAATTTCACTTAATTATACATTTTTTTATAAAAATTGCTGAATTGAAAACGTTTACAAAGTCTCTCTCTTGTTGCCTTCTCAGATTCTGAGGTTGGCTAATAACATGGCATATCTCCATCTATTTCTGGCAGTATGTATTTGTTCTTCACTATTAAGTCCAGTCCAATTACGCAGGTAGCTCATCCATGAAGTTCTTCTACGTCCTCTAGCCCGTTTCCTCTCTATTTTTCCCTCTATTACAAATTGCAAGATATTGTATTTGTCATGTTTTTCGATGTGTCCAAAGTATGTCAATTTCCGCCTTTTAATCATATTTTCTATTTCTGGTGTCCTATTCAATTTCCTTAAAACCTCTTCGTTGGTTACTCTGTCGGTCCATGGTATTTTTAGTAGGCGACGATATGACCACATTTCAAATGCTCTAAGTCGTTTCGTGGTATTTGTTTTGAGTGACCATGACTCACATCCATAGAGCAGTGTAGACCATACGTAACACTTAACAAGACGAACACGCAATGGCAAATTCAAGGAGTTGTTGCAGATCGCTCCCTTCATTTTTATTAAAGCTTGGCGGGCCTGTTCTATTCGAGACTTAACTTCTATGTCAGTATCCACGTGATCATTTATTATTCTTCCTAGATATTTTGTTTGATTCACTTGTTCGATTCTAGTGTTGTTATAGTTTATGTGTATGTTTCTTTTGTCTCTGCTGATCACCATGACTTTAGTCTTTTGAGCGTTCAAGTCAAGTCCCATTTGACGAGAGCTCTGCCCCACAGCGTTTAAGAGAGCTTGTAATTCTTCTTCACTTCGGGCCAAAATTACAGTATCTTCTGCATATCTTAAGTTGTTTAATATCATACCGTTGATTTTCAGACCTTCGGTTCTATTCCATAAAGCTTTTTGCATTATTTTTTCTGAATACAGATTGAACAACAGAGGCGATAATATGCAACCTTG
Source organism: Cryptolaemus montrouzieri (assembly GCA_013387265.2). Lineage (NCBI taxonomy): Eukaryota > Metazoa > Arthropoda > Insecta > Coleoptera > Coccinellidae > Cryptolaemus > Cryptolaemus montrouzieri. The sequence goes on from JABFTP020000165.1 coordinate 35,699,582, forward strand.
GCGTACTCCCTTTCTTATTTCAAAATCTTCTGTATAGTCGTTGCCGATTCTAACACATGCTGTTTGTTGCCAATAAAGGGTCTTTATTATATTTATGTCCTTTTTATCAAGACCTATCTGATGCAGTATGTCCATTAAATATGTGTGCTCCACTCGGTCGAAAGCTTTTTGAAAGTCAATAAAACAGACATACAGATCTGGTCTCATATCTAAACATTTTTCGGCCAGAACAGTCAAACCAACAAAAGGCTCTCTAGTCCCCAAACCCGCTCGGAAACCAAATTGAGTCTCGCCTACGTAATTCTCGCACTTCGATTTGATGCGCTCATATAGTATTCTCAAAAATATTTTCAAGACGTGGCTCATTAAACTGATTGTTCTATGTTGACAGCATTTGTTTGCATTGGCTTTTTTGGGTATGGGTACAAAAACTGATTTTTCCCAATCTTTGAGTATCTTGCCAGAGTTGTGAATGATGTTGAACAGGCTGGTAAGCATTTTAATAGCTTCATCATTTATCAGTTTTAAAAATTCGGCTTTAATGTTATCTGGACCTGGAGATTTTCCTTCCGCGCATAGTCTCACGGCTTTTTCTACTTCTGCTCTCAAAATTTCGGGACCTTCTTCTACATAATTATCATTTTCATAGTTTTCTGTTCTCGTACTTCAAAACAGTTCTTCTATGTATAATTTCCAAGCGTCCTGTTTTTCTTCTCGAGTTGTTAGAATCTTTCCATTGTCGTCTACGAGCAAGTTGGTAGGGCTCCTTCTAATGTTGCCAGTGATCTCTTTAATCTTCTTATGGAGTTGAAAGTCGTCATGACGTTCTTGCAGTTGTTCTATTTCTTGGCATTTCTCAGAAAACCATTTCTCTTTGGCTTGTTTAATTCTTCTTTTAATCTCTCTATCTATATTTTTGTATTTATTTACAAAGTGACCAGCCATTTCGTTATTTTTTATTATTAACCCTTGACCCACGTTTTGAATTCCCTGGGATACCCTGTAAGAAACAAAGATGAATATTCTTGTTTTATTGACGGTTTTACGTCGTTTAATAAGTGACCAGGAGAAATACACTGTACAGGCGAAAGACAAGCTGCACACAGGAAAGGATACTTTATGAACAGGGAAAAAAAAGATATGAAAAAAAAAATTGTTTGAATAATATATCATTTAAATTAGGAATTATTTATGATCAGACTTTTCTTTTCTTAGCAATCTTTGTTCAAAATATTAATTGTTTCCTAAGCGATAGGTGCAAAACATACATTTTCTTACTTTTTTGTCCAACAAAATAATATACTGGGTGATTCACCAGTGGCGCTGTTCTCTGTAGCTCGTACATTCTTGAAGATTTCATTTCTGTTCGAATGGTATTGTATTTAGGAAGTAAAAATCTATTTCAGCAATTTATTTTGAAGTAAATAGGGTGTCCCTATTTTCTGTAAAAAAAATCTGGGGAGGTTTCTTCAGCTTGGAAGACCACTTTTTTGTTGAAGATTCAGGAGCGTCCTAAACGCTGCTATAATGTCTTTAAGTAATAAATTTTTTTGGTGAGTAGTTTCCTCACAATATTTTTTTTCCCGTAAGAATTCATGAAAATAGGATCTCACATTATCGCATGCTCCTTCAGCCAAAGAGGATGAATACTTTTTTCCTTTCGTTTTTCTGTTGCCCAAGAATAGCTTCATTGATGAATTGAAATAGATTATCCTCATTTTATCTTCTTCTAACGGTGCCTTATCCTTAAGGACGTTGGCGATTACATTTGCCATCTTATTTTATTTGTTACAGCTCTGAAAAATTCTATAGAGCTCATATTAGTCCATTGGCGTAAGTTCTTAAGCCAGGAGTTGCGTCTTCTTCCCGGTCCCCTTTTGCCATTGATTTTTCCTGTGATGATAAGTTGAAGCAGTTCGTACTTTTGGTTTCTCATAATGTGACCGAAATATTGCGTCTTTCTCTCTTTCATTATCTGCACAAGTTCTCGATCCTTTCCCATCCCCTGCATAACTTCTACGTTTGTCGTATGACTCATGTAAGATATTCTGAGCATTCTACGGTAGCACCAAAGTTCGAACGATTCTATTCTTTTTTGTGTTGTTTCCGTCATTGTCCATGAGATATTTAGTTGGCAGTTGCATAGTATTTTTTGCATTTTATAAAGTATATCTCGTGCTTTTTCCAGGCGTGTTTTTATCTCTAGTGAGTGATCCCAAGTTTCATCAAGGCTACTTCCTAGGTATGTTATTTTTGTTACTTGTTCTAATTCTGTTCCGTTGACCCTAATTCCGACCTTTCTTTTTTGGTGTTTGCTGATAGCCATCGTTTCTGTTTTCTTTGTATTTAGTTTCATTCCAAATTCTTTACATGTTATCATCACTCGGTTCATTAGGCGTTGTAGTGCTTCAGCGCTATCTGCTAGAATAACTGTGTCATCTGCGTATCGCAAGTTGTTAATGCATTGTCCATTTATTATTATGCCATCCAAGGTATCCTGTAGTGCCTTTCTAAATAACTCTTCCGAAAAAACGTTAAACAACAACGAGGAAAGAACACATCCTTGCCTTACTCCTTTCTCGATGTTAATGTCTTCTGATGTCTCTCCATTGATTCTAATTTTAGCCTTTTGGTCTTGGTAAAGGTTTGATATGATTCTCAAGTCTTTGTCGTCTATGTTACAAGACTTGAGAATTTCTATTAGTTTATCGTGTTTCACCAGGTCGAAAGCCTTTTGAAAGTCTATGATACACAGATATACATCAGAGTCTACATCCCTACATCTTTCAACAAGCACACGTATTAAAAAAGTGCCTCTCTTGTTCCAAAGCCATTCTTGAAGCCAAATTGTGTTCGTCCCGTGTGTTCGTCCAATTTGTTATAAATTTTATTGTGTATTATTCGGAGGAACAATTTCAGTATATGATTCATTAGACTAATAATCCTATATTCTTCACATTTCCTGGAGTTCTTCTTCTTTGGTAGTGGTATAAACACCGATGTCAGCCAGTCTTTCGGTATTATTCCAGTTTCGTATATTTTATTAAATAAGTTCTCCATATTATCGATGTGTTCGTCTGAAATTATCCTTATAATTTCAATTGGGATATTATCTTCTCCAACAGCTTTTTTGTTTTTTAGTTGTTTTGTTGCTTTAATAATTTCCTCCTTTGTGATGTAGGGTCGAGACGCTAATTTCTGTACATCTATGCTTTGTCTCTCCTGGTCTTGAAACATGTCTTCTATGTATTCTTTCCACCTGTTTATTTGATCTTTTATATTCAGTAGGGGTTTCCCATGTTTATCTCCGACGAAAGATGAAGAGGATTGCTTCCACATTCCAGCTCCTTCTTTTATTTTTTTGTGTAAGATGAAAGTATCATGTTTTTGTTCTAGTTTCTCAATTTCTTCACATCTTTCGTTTAGCCAGGTAACCTTAGATTCTTTGATTTTTATTTTGATATTTTTATGTATTTGTTTATATCTTGTTTCGTTTTTATTTCTGAATTTTCTTCTCTCTTCCATCATGTCCAAGATTTCTTCTGTCATCCAAGATTGATTCTTTTTCCTGGTCTCCTGCTTAAGGTACTTCTCTGTAACATTTTTTAGTGTTGTTTTAATCTTTTGCCAGTCTTCTTCAGAAGTTTGCGTCGGCTTTAATGGTTTTTCGTTTATATATCTATGTATTTCTTCCTTTATTTTTTGTACATTTTATACAGGAGTGAATCAAAAAATTGAATATTGTAATTTTAAAATATCATATCTTGATTTTTTCAAATGGAACACCCTGTATTTTATTATTCATGTCAACGCATAAAATATTGTGCCATATTTTTGCAGAATTAACCTAATCTTTATCTTCGACCATTTTTGAAATAAATGAATAAACTAAAATAATAGAATCAGAGGTTGTGAAAGAAGAGTCTATTAGTACATATCATTATACTTGATCAGAGAAATGGAGATATTTTAAGGTAGTCGTAATGATGAAAGTTGTGCCAGTTAACAAGCCCATTCTTGTGGAAAGTTGCCTCGTCCGAGAAGACGTTCTGCTACTTTGTCACTTACCCAATTGCAAAAATTGATTCGATTTTCATAGTATTGAGTGTTCAGTTCCTGGTGCAGCTGTACATAATATGCATGAAATTTATTCACTTGCAAGATTCTCTGGACGGAAGTTTGACTTATATCTGTCAACTGAGAAATCTCTCTTTGGCTTTTATATGGGTCCTCTGTCACTGTCAACAAAACTGATAACTGGTTGTCAACAAATGTAGCAGTTTTTGGTTTTTCCTGTTTTTTGTAAGCGATATTACCCGTTCCGATAAATCTAATTAGAAGTTTATCAAAGCATCTGACATCGGGATGCCTCTTATCAGGAAACCTTTGTGCATAAACTCTACTTGCCAACAAGTAATTTCTATCACACCTACCCAGAACAAAAATCATATCAACCATTTCTTCTTTGGAGAACTTCATGGTAGTCAATTGAGAAAATTGGGTTCAAGCCTCACTTTAACAATGTTTAATAACGAAACACTGATAAGTTCACCATGTAAAATGCAGAATATGATATGTCCGGACACCTGACAGAAGGCACAAATAAAAAAAATCTCAACACATACCTCGATTTACGTTTTAATCATCTTGATTTCATCATTCGTTAAAAGAATTATCTTATTGAGGTTTCATTTCTTACTACTCGAATCATTACAGAGAAAAAAACCTTCTTTGCGAATAATGATGTATGTTGATGATTTTGATACGGTTTGTAGAATTTTCATCAAAAATTTTTACAAATAATCTAATATTTCGCAAATACATACATATATATATATATATATATATATTTTGAAAAAGAGAGGATTTACAAAAATTGGAATAATTGGATTTACAATGAATGCTTATATCTATGATTTTGGTGTGTGTCAGAAAAACACAAGTGTGAGCTCAGGAAAATGAAACAGGGGAACCGTACTATCTGGCGTATGATAAACGAGTGAAAAAACCTGAGGAAAAAACCCGTTAGCCGTCGCTATTGCACAAGCAATAGCTTGTCTGTTTATGTTGTGTTAGTGTCGTGTGTATATGAAGAGTACCAAAGATCTTTCTGCTTAGCAGCATCAATTCTCATCTTGCACTCCATGATTTCCAGATGAAGACAAGGGTGAAAGGAAGGAGGTTTGGGACAGGAATCTGTAACAATGGAAAAAGAATACCAGCAGAAAAATATTTCAACAATCATGCCTGACTCTTATATGACTAAACACACTTGAATTCAAGAAAAGATTTTACATAGCAAGCAAAGCCATAAAAAGGACTAAGGAGATAATCGAAAAGTTCTTAACCTGCGATATTTCCTCTTTCGCGGAGATGTTCTTTCGTCACTGTGTGAGTCTCCTGAAACATAATCACTTCCTTGTTCTTGCTTGCCAATTTTAAAGTTTGATCGCCAAATCCCTTCAATATTCAAACTATAGATGTTCTAGAATCATTAAGAACCCAATAATTCGGGTTGACATCTCCCATATATTATTTCTTCGTGGTACTTGTTTAACCTATAGAAAAATTTGCGGAAAAAATTTTGACACTCGTTTTAAAAATATGACATATGATATATATATATATATATATATATATATATATATATATATATATATATATATATATATATATATATATATATATATATATATATATATATATATATATATATATATATATATATATATATGAATAATAAAATAATAGAATACAGAGTGTTCCATTTGAAAAATCAAGATATAATATTTTTAAAATTACAATATTCAATAATTTTTCGAGTCAGTCCTGTATAAAATGAGGATAATCTATTTCAATTCATCAATGAAGCTATCCTTGGACAATAAGAAAACGAAAGAAAAAAGTATTCATCCTCTCTGGTGTAACGTTACGCTTCAAGAAATTGAACAATCCTCTTTAAATCTTATCAAACTTATACAATCATCGTCATATAAGATTGAAATTGATTAATTCTCCGAAATTATGAAATATTGAAATATTGGGACAACAGGGCAAAAATTGGACAGAGGCTAATACAGTCGCATGATAGAAGATTGAATGGAGACATTAATTAATATTAACAATATTGTTGATATATCGAATTTTCATGAAATGTTAATTTATTGTAGACCCTACACCATTCCAAATGGAAAAAGGGATTTTGATAATATATATGAATATGCTGTTGAAACAAGTGTTCTGTCAATTATTTTCTCCATTAGAATGAAAATTGTGTCAGATTTCATCAGCTGATCTCTCAGATGCATTGTGCCCGAACATTTTAGGATTTATATTGTGCCTGACGGAGGTTTAATTGTCCTCATATCTCAGAAAAAATCATCGCAACAATCAAAACAATTAATTTAATCAGTTTTATATTATCCTTTCTATACTTTAAATATCATGATTCCAAATATAGAAATCCATTAACTTTCATTCCTGTTAAAATGAATAACGTTGTATAAATCACTGCAAAGATATGCGTGTGAATTTGCCATTTCAACAACAATCCATTTACATATGGAATAATTGTTATGAGAAATTGTTTCTATGTCGTATATCCAATAAACAGATCAATGATAGTTGCCGATGAATGAAATAGGATCTCATGGAGGCGATTTCCGTTCCGTTCCTATTTAATAGTGCAAAGAATTCTCATAACTATCTGGGAATAGAGAATTCTTCAGTCATAGGTATGAGCTTACGTATTTCAGTAGCGTCAATTCACGGAAGGAAGCTGCTTGAATGGTTTTGATCGATGTATAGGACATTATTCATTTAACAATAGATCCAGGTGTTTGGAAAATCGATTCATAATTGCATAGTTGGGGTGAAATTTTTGAAAAATTGGGAAAGTGAGACGTCTTTTGATTGCGAAGGACCACGAAATAATTGCATATAAAAGATTTCAATCAAAGAACTCAACTTTATGACTCAATCTAACCTCTAAATATTGGTGTCACCAGGTGAAATGTTATTTCACAAATCAATCGAAAACTTTGAATTTTTTTGTTGATTTGGGAAATATTGAATCATTTCAGTTCATTATTTCTTAACATTGAAGCACAGAATAAAATCTATATTATACTGGATGATTCTCTAGTGGTGCGGTGCTCTGTAGCTCGTACACTCTTGATGATTTCATTTTTGTTCGTACGGTTTTGTATTTAGAAAGTAAGAATCTACTTCAGCAATTTATTCTGCAGTGAACAGGGTGTCCTAATTTTCTATAAATAAATCTTGGAAGGTTTTTTCAGATTGGAAGACTACTTTTTTATTGAAGATTCAGGAGCGTCCTAAACGCTGCTATAATGTCTTTAAGTAATAAGTTTTTTTGGTGAGTAGTTTCGTCGCAATATTTTTTTCCGTGAAAATTCATGAAAATAGGCTCTCACATCATCGCATGCTCCTTCGGCCAGAGAATATTATCCATTCAAAATTTTGGGAAAATCGATTTTCAGGTTTTAATATATTTGTGTTCCTTTATTCCTGTTGAATATCCCTTTCAAATTTCAGGTCAAAATTCAAACCGCTCTTCGAGTAATATATATATATATATATATATATATATATATATATATATATATATATATATATATATATATATATATATATATATATATATATATATTTCTTTTAGATTTTGATATATTTGATGATAATTCTAAAAGAGAATGTTCGATGCAGAAGGAATTACACGGAAAGCACCCTAAAGAATTGAAAATGATTATATTGATGAAATTGCATCGAATAAATGGTTAGTATCTGGAGAATTGTTTGCTGAAACGGAAGGCTTGGCAATTGCGATCCAGGATCAGGTTGTTTTCACGAGGAATTATAGAAAACACATCATCAAACAAAATATAGATGATTCTTGCCGTAGATGTTTCTGTTCTTCAGAAACAGTTTTTCATATAATATCATCTTGCTCAGATCTTGCTTCAACAGATTATTTAGAAAGACATAATGCCGTCGCTAATATTATTCACTTTAATCTAGGAATTAAACATGACCTAATTCCCAAAAGAAAAAACTTTCACGAATATGAACCTGAGATTATTTGTGAAAATGACAAATATAAACTTTATTTTGATAAAACAATTCTTTGCAACAGAGCTGTGAAACACAATAGACCAGATATCGTTCTTAATGATAAACAGAATCAAATAACATATATAATTGATATTGCTATACCCGACACACATAATATACAAAATAAATACAATGAAAAAATTTCTAAATATATGATGCTTGGCGACGAGATTAAAAAATGTGGAAAATGAAGAAAATATTTATTTTACCGATTATTATTTCTACAACAGGCGTTATTCCTAGAAATCTTCACAAAAGTATTGAGATTTTGGGTCTGAAGAAAATTTGTTAGAACAGTTACAAAAGATAACTGTCATCAATCCTTGTGATATTCTTCGTAGGTTTCTTTCCGAAAATAATAATGAGGTGAAGTCATAGTTTTTCTCTTTAGTTTATACTGCTCAGAATCTCATTTCATATTTCATTTATTTGTTTATATAAATGTAATATAATTAACTGACAATTTTGTCATATTTATATTCAGAGCAGTATTCTATTCGATCATTCACCACTTCACACAAAGGAAACTATTAATGAGTAACATTCAGTGTTACTTGACTAAGGTCCGTACACTGGATTTTTCCGGGGAGAAAGCCTCTGACGCTACTCGTTGGTACATTGATATCATTGTCTGATGATGCTATAGTATGTATATATTCTGGTAGATTGATATATTCTCATAACATTTAACGTTATCCTAATATATAATTACTCCAGGATATGTTTTGATTATAATCATTGCCTGGCAATGGTATTAATTACCGGGTGGTGGATTTATATTTTTCATGAAATCAGTTTGATTGCATGAACAGATATATGGGCAACTCGTCGGGTAAAACCCCTATATATATATATATATATATATATATATATATATATATATATATATATATATATATATATATATATATATATATATATATTGATATATCTTCGCGTCGCCGGCGCTTTATAATACGCAGCGACGGCAGATGATTTTTATCCTTCTATTCTTCCGTTTTCATGTTGGGACTTGAATTTCGACGTAAATATATTCATTAGCACGGTTTTAAGTTTTATACATGTCAGATGTATAAAATTTTTCGAAGATGCCACCGAAACCGGACAAAATTTATCATCCAAATAAAAAGAATATAGAACGGTACTCGTAGGTAAAAGTTATCTGTCAAATCGAAAACAATTAGTAAAAATTGAGAATACGTTTAGTGATGAACTACAGTTAAAATGTGGAGTACCACAGGAACCGTTTTGGAGCCGATATTGTTTTTGTTTGTATATAAATGGTCTCTTTTCCTTGAGTATCAGGGGTAGGCTCATCAGGTTTGCTGATGATACGACCATTGTTTATTTGGGAAGGAGCTGGGCAGAAATGAGGCGACAGGCGGAATCGGACTTTCTCATTATTAAATCGTGGATGGATGAGCATTTGCTCACTGTTAACTTGAGCGTCTGAGAATACGGGAAGATGGTTCTACCTTTGAAATTCCTAATATTCAAGACTGATTGAATAGAATCTGAACTGATGACTCCATAGATCATAGAAACAATAAAGCTCATTCCAATGGACGTATTTTTGAGTCAAGTTGCACGATGCTCTTCAGAAAGATTAGTACATAAGGCAGGTCTTTTAAGATTAAGTTTACGTAACGCGAGATATTTTCAAACCTTTTCAGTACTAACTAGAATATTACACGCGATGGAGCTGAGTTTGTGAACTTCTACTGATGGTGAAACGTACTCGTAATACAAACAGGTGAACACCATCTTCGACAGCCGAAGTACAGCATTATCTGTCAGGTCCAGGTCGTATGATTATTCGTTTCTTGAAATTGTTGACCTCGAAGAACATCATAGTAATTGCAACGCCAAGTATCCGGACCGATTACATGTCTGGAGTTGTATTTTATAATTCACAAACGAACGCAGAATCAATGACATCGCAACTTTACAACAACACAAAAGATTTATTCAGCAAAAAGTGTTTAAATTGATGGTCTAAAGGACGGAAAGGAAGAAATCATCTTCTACGAGGATATCTTTCATGTTTTGCATGCTCGGACATGGAGGACGCCAACTGTCAATACTGAAAATGATTAGGTTAGGTAAGGCTAGATTTCCATTAATACTAAATGTGATTAGGTGAAGTAAATCTAGAATTTCAGTTCTATACACGCTGTGTTTCAACTACAACTTTCGAAATTTGACAAGTTAATGAATTAAATTAAACCGTTAGTATTTCAGGATATTATTTTCTACAACTTCCAAAGTAATTATTGCAACAAGTTGAATTGTTTGCCATTGAAACAACATGCCAGTCAACAGTTTTCGGTTGGTATGTAAATATCTTGAGTATCAGAGGTAGGCTCATCGAGTTTGCTGATGATACGACCATTGTTTATTCGGGAAGGAGCTGGGCAGAAATCATTATTAAATCGTGGATGGATGAGCATTTGCTCACTGTTGACTTGAGCCTCTGAGAATACGGGAAGATGGTTCTACCTTTGAAATTCCTAATATTCAAGAATGTAAATAGCTCGGCATGGTGTTAGATTTGCACTTGAAGTGGGAAAGCCACATGAACGGGTTGATTTTTAACCTGCGAGGACTGGTGTCACTTCAAGCACTTATATCAAATATACTAGAAATGTATCACTTAAGAATCGTGCATCATGCACTTGTGGAGTCGCAACTACGTTACGGGTTGATAGCCTGGGGAAGTACATATCGTAAAGTACTAAACAAAATCGTTATTCAACAGAAATGATTACAAAAAATTATGTTCAAGAAAGATATTAAATTTCCTACTCTGCTCCTTTTAAGGAAAAATACACCATTCCAATCTCTTCTAGATCATGGTGCGAATACAAGGTATTGTCATTTGTCTTTTCGCGTTCCAAAAGTTCAAACAACAGTTGCTCAAAGAAGCTTTCATTATCTTGCCTCCATAATTTTCAACACTCTCTCTTTGGATTTGAAAAGTACACAGAATTTGAAAATGTTTAAAAGAAAACTCAGAAGTTGGCTCATGAGTTTAGACAGAGAAAATGTTAGGAAAATGATAGATGCTTAGTATTTATGTTGGATTTGTTTCACAGAATCATAGGGTTGAAACCCTTCATATTTTAAAATTTCAAAAGAAAAGAACACATACTTCAAAATTGAAATATATTTATTCTCAACCATACCTCAAACTCGAAATCTATATTTTAGAAAAAAATTTTTTTGACACTTCTGAACCTTTCATATCGAAATACAATATTATACTTGTCTATATTTTGAATGAATATTATCTACTACTCGTTTTCGTTTTGTTCTAGTTATTGCGAACAATAATTTTTGAAGAAATTTTCTTCAATTCACTTTAACTGGTTAATTAAGTTTTTAGAATGATCTGGAAGCTCGATGGATTTGTTATCTTTTATTCTAGGTTTAAAATAATATTTAATGATAGATAAAAACTAGTTTGCTCACCACAAGTTTCACCCTTTGTGAGTTGTAATTCTTTATTTTGTACCCAATATAATATAATATAATATTATTATTATTATTCACAGCAATGTCAGTGGTAATGGATTTTAGGTTTATTCATACTTCTGTTTGATTGTCCTAAGGGGAAAAACATAGGTCATGTAGCAACAATTCTCTACAAGATCAACTAACAGCTGCTGCCGATTGGTACACAACATTTGTTCTCCGCAAGTCGTTAGTAAGCTTCGAGAAACCAACCGAAAATGACGAATCAGCCTTTACCAAGACAATGCAAGTTCGCGCACAACACGGAAAGCAATTGAATATTTAAAGCAAGAAAACATCATATTGCGTACAGTCAGAATCCAAGTCCCTCTTAGATTTTCTTACTTTTCCAGAATGAAGACTAGACTGCATGGTCAAAGTTAACAGTCTTCAGAAGAAGCTATTTATGCCTTTCAAAAGGCCATTTTCAATGCAGCAGCAAACAATTAGAATAACTGTTTATAGAATTACTTCGAAGTAATGCAGCAGTATATTAATCTCCGCCGAGAATTTTTCGGAAAAGAATAAAGTCTTTCAAGCTCTTAATTGTTTTATTCTAGCTCTAAATGCTAAACTTCCCTGTATGCTTAACTCTAATGTTATTGCAGAAGCATAACATACTAGATGCAACAAAAAATATTTAATATATCAGCTGCCTTGATTAAACTACTGGAATTTATTCGATCATTTCTTGGAATAGTGTAGAATACATATTCAAACAACTTCCATGAAATTAAATCTCTTTGATCCTAAATCTCCCTTGTCTACATCCACAATCAAATTACGAACTTTAACTCTGTCACGAAAATAAATTCCGTTTGAAGTCCTCTCAGGTAAAAACCGTGAAACGTTTTATTAAATCTGTAAACTCAATTTATCAGAAATAATGTTATAAACACATTAATTCCGAAGTTTCCGAACAGCACACCGCTCATAACGAAATCGAAAACTTTTTCTTTTTGTGAAGCATGTATGATTGGAAAAGTCCCTCACGTTTGCTGCTCTATTGAGGGATTTTCGCCAAAGCGTGGGTCGAAAACACGATTTTTACAGTCGCAAACCATCAATGGCCCACATCTTCTTGTTGTGTTATGCTCTTAACGAAGTTTTTTGTGCGATATGCCTGAAAAGTTCTGTTTGGAGTTTTCAGAAACGTATGAATGTCTTTGAAGTATATTTCAGAATATTGAGGATTTTCTTCATTCGTTTTCGATATACTATACAACGTTTGTCATTTGCATTTACAGAAAGTAAATTAATTTATAACAGTTCAAGGCGAGGCGACTAATAAAATTTCATCAAAGGAATGTATTCATTAATTGCCGAGGCAAATTGATTGAATGATTGACAAAAACAGTTTCAGTTTCATAGAATACTAGCGGCCCGGTACGTTCTTCGTTACCTATAAAGTGAAATAACAAAAAATTTAATTGAAACATCAAATTCATTTATTCAAACAAAAAAAATATTTTATTAATTGCTAGCTATTTCAAAACTCAATCCAAAACATTTGGACGAACAGTATTTTTTGTTCTCCCATTTTGAGCTTGAATAAACAAACGTCTGGGGATACCGACTCTGGAAAAAGCAACATAAAGTTCGCCATGTAATAATAACTTAATTTCTCAGAAATTGAATCAATGTTAGATTTTTATACAATGTCTATACTTGACTCCCGAAATAAAGTTGAGTGCACGAGCTTAAAATAATCCCTGGTTATATCCACGAAAGGAAAACCTTGTGTGTGGAATATTCAACTAGGTGATTCTGCAAACCAAGCTGTTACTCATACTTAAATCTATTCTTAACTTCAGTAATGAAGGAAAAAGTGAAACCAAACTCAAGAATATATCGAATTTGTGAATTTACGAATCAAAGCAACCAATTCAATTTTCTCAATACTTAGTCAATACAATAATACAATTCAGTTACACAAGACTTGAATTTTTTAAGTCTATGTATTCTGCAGCTTGTGAGTGGGGGACACTGAATATCCAACTATTAGTTTCTCTCGTTTATCTAATTTTTTCAGATTGAAAGGTAAAAGATTGAACGTCCACGGTGCCAAATAAAAAATGACCTCTGTCCAACCATTTTTACCGTTCTTGGCCGTTCATAACTGTGCTCTGTGTAACGCATTTCATAGTGGTGTAAAAATCTGCTGTTACTATTATTCTGGAACTGATGGAGAACAACCTTTAAACAATATAACTGCCTCCAGTCTAGGATTTTTGATTCTATATATAATTGATGCCATGAAAAAGCAGCAGTCTTACCCAGCATGTTCTTCAAGAAGAGCCTATTTAAAACCTCTAGTTTGCGGAGGTACACATTTTCTACATCACCCCATACCAGAATTCCATAGCACAACACAGATTGGACACGGGCGTTATAAATTGTCTCGAGTTGTTTCATTGTACAGAAAACTTTACACAGAACGAACAAAGATAAAAGACACCTTATATTTCGCACCAATACTTCAACACCGTCCCATCTTAGGTGACTATCGTCACTCCGTGATATTTAACTCTTTCCGCTTGATTTATTTTGACTACGTCGTGTTCCATATTTACTGAAAGCTTGCTGAATGGAGGCAAATTGGATGCATCACTTATGAAAAGCAGGTGTGTCGTTTTTCGTGAACTGAAGGTAGGCAAATTACACCGGGAAAAGTCGAGGATCTTTCTGAAGTCATTCTCTGCTTTCAGTTCCAATGATTGCCATGAATTAGCCTTATGAAACACCGTCGTGTCGTCCGCGAAAGAGACTATCTCAAAATATGTGGGTAAGTAAAACAAGTCATTTATATAAATGCAAAATAAAATTGGGCCCAACAATGTGCCCTGTGGTACACCATACTCATCAGGTTGCTTTGAACTTTCCATATCGTCGATCACGACGATCTACTCTCTTTTTTCCAAATAACTTCTCATTAATTTGAGTGTATTTCCTCTGAACCCAATGTTCTCTAGTGGTTGGAGCAGACCGACGTGAGAGATGGTGTCGAAAGACTTACTTAGTTCCATAGATATAGAATGTGGGAAACATGATTCCTCCAAATTCACATCACTAACGTGAAGTGTTTGCTCTTGGACCATATTGATGCACATCGCAAATGATAAACACACAGAATATTGTATAGTTTTAATTCAAATGGCATATCAGTAGGAATCATAGGGATACGTGGTATCAAACAAACTTCTCTTTTTGATTAAGCAGTTAAGATCGTAGCTTCAATCAAATTTGGCAATAAATTTCATTGCTAATCTTGTGCCATTACACAGTTTTGGTGGCTTAATATTTCGCAATTATTAATGGCCTTGCTTGCTCTCCAAGAGGTGTTCTATCAGCTCTTATTAGGATTTTGTGATTATCAGATACGATCGAGGGCAATTTTGAACGATTGAACTGATGCGTTATGCTGGGGAAGAACCTTTGTAGCTCACGAATAATTTATTGTCTCGTATTCGAAACAATTGCACAACGTTGATCCAATTCACAATTTTTATCACCAATAAAATAAAATTAACTATCGAATACTTTATGATTCATATTGATATAAACATGGGACAAGCCTGTTGAAGCGTTTACCTCAGACGTCAGCATAAAATTATCTCTAATAATTTCAATAGCACACAAAAGAAGTGTATTGTTGAATCTGACTCAAATAATGACTAATGCTGACAATCTCTCTTTGCCATTAGCACAACACATGCAAGGGTTTTACCTGGAAAGTTAGCCGCATCACAATGTGGACATATTGCATCCATCATCCCAATGTATTCGTACATACTATAATCAATCTGACTGTTATGATTAGAAGCAGCACGCATCATTTCCGCCAGAACAACACGACGTACGTGATCGCCGTGCAAGATTCATTACAGATACAGGGTAAACAGATCTATTTCGTGCATTACGTTCACGCTGCGATGCATTAGCTTATGCGAGTTCATCTGCATTCTGTGATCGTCTTAGTAATGAGACATCATTCGCATTACGCGTTCGCCGACCTATATTTGTTCGTCCGGCTCGTGGCATTTTTCCTTCATATAAAAAGAATGAATCGAATTAAAAACAAATTGCTACATTAATAGAGGTGAACCAGTATTTATACATGTGCCTACATGTGTTTATGGAAACATATGACTGCATACGTCAATGTTTATAAAAATACCATTGAATAATTCATTTTTAAATCGACGTGCTTTCATCTATCACAAAACGATAAAACACCCGTATGCATACAATATGTTTACATACATGTAATTTAATCCAACAGTTTAAAACTTACCGTTTGTGTACATGCTATGTGAATTCCATTCAAATAATGCCTATGAACTATGTGAAACACCGACGGCTCGCTAAAAAACTGAGAAAAGTACACGAACACATATACATAGTACATTTGAACAATTCAAGATTCACCGTTTGTATGAATGCACTCAACAATGTGTTCAAAAATATGAACACAATTCAATAATTATCGCCGACAATTTGCTTTAATCGAAGAACGTCCAAAATGAAATGACTGCATGAATGACATCAAAATCCCCATCAACAAAATACTGCTCCATCTATCATTTTATTACTTCGTCAAAAAATAAGTGAAATTAAAATATAACAATGTCATTTATACCTAAGAAAAAAATTGAGATAAGTGGGGACAAATGCAAATCAAGTGGGGTTAGCTATTTGTAGGTTATGTAAGCTTCTTTGAGCGAAATATTCATGAACAATCTTGAAAATGAACTTCCCTTTCATATCCTATTTTATTCAAGAACGTTCCTTACTCGAAAATATATGTTGATGATACAATTTGCATTTGGAGCTACTGACAGGCCATTGAATCACTTCTTAAATCTCAAATTCATTTTACGATATGCTCCAATTCATTATGGTAATCGCAAATCTGCATGAAATACTTAATTTATTAGATACTCAAAAAAATAATTATATGGAAATTAGCAGTACCGGAAACCAATGTTCACTGATACCTCAATACAGATATTTTAGTTCCTATCCGCATCAAAACTGAATGTCCGGATTCTGTACATTTGTGCATAGATTACTCACGGTTCTCCTTTGACGAAAAAACATTGATAAAGAAACAGCGTTAAATTGCGGGTGCGACGATAACATCATAGACAAATATATACTCGATACACGCCACCCTTCATCTTCATGAAATAATAAAGCATCAGAATACTAATTATGTTCCATAAATACTATGCCATATATCAAAATTGAATTATCTTCACTAATAAGAATAGTCTATGTCAGTTTTGGTCAATAACAATGCCCGACTTGATACTCGTTGAAAAAAGCGGTGTATTTATATTATATGAAAAGAAGTTGTCAAGGAATGGGTATTCCGATAGAAAATGAACATCTTTTCACTTTAAGTTTCGCGGATGACCAGGTAGTTCTTGCGCAGGATTCATATGATGAGACTCTACAATTCTTACAAGCAATAGGGACTTCAGGTAAGTTTCAAGAAAACGGAGTATTTGGCAGTAAATACCGATGCAAATTTTGAAGTCCTGATGAACGATGAGGTGGCAATCAAGCAAGTTAAATGCTTCAAATACCTAGGTGCCTTGATAGATAGCGAGGGGCTAGGATAGCAAGAAAACATGGAAGAATAAGAAGTAGTAAAAAGATCAATAGCCTGTGGTGGGAAGAACATATTTCCAAAGATACGAAAAAGAGACTCGGAAATGCATTGGTTGAGTTAGTCCTATGTTATGGTTCAGAGCTCTGGACTTTGAATGCCGATTTGAGATTTGGGGGTATCGACGGTTGAGATTGACTCTCTGCAAAGAAGTGCGGGAAATAGATTATGAGCGCAGAAGAGACAGTGGTGGAAAGAATTGAGAAAGGTAGTCTTAAGTGGTTTGGACACGTTTTGAGCATGCCGAGAACAGATGGCCGAAAAGAGTGTTTCATTGGACTCCCCAGGACACATATAGAAGATATATATATATATATATATATATATATATATATATATATATATATATATATATATATATATATATATATATATATATATATATATATATATATATATATATATATATATATATCCTATGTCCTGGGGAGTCCAACGAAACAACTTTTCGGCTGTTCATCAATCAAACTGATTTCATGAAAAATATATCCACCACCCGGTAATTGATACCATTTGATACCATTGCCAGGCAATGATTATTATTAAAACATATCCTGGAATCATTATATATTGGAATAACGTTAAATGTTATGAGAATATATCAATCTACCAGAATATATACAAACTATAGCATCATCAGACAATGACACAAAGACATCAATGTACCAACGAACGTCAGAGGCTTTCTCCCCGGAAAAATCCGGTGTACGAACCTATGTCAAGTAACACTGAATGTTACTCATTCATACTTTTCTTTGTGTGAAGTGATGAACGATCGAATAGAATACTGCTCTGAATATAAATATGATAAATATGTCAGCTAATTATATAACATTTATATATACAAATAAATTAAATATAAAATGAGATTCTGAGCAGTATAAATCATAGAGAAGACCTATGACGCTACCTCATTATTTTTTCGGAAAGAATATAACAAGATTTGCTGACTGTTATCTTCTGTAACTGTTCAAACAAATTTTTCTTCTGACCCAAAATCTCAATATTTTCGTGAAGATTCCTAGGAGTAACACCTGTTGTAGAAATAATAATCGGTAGAATAAATATTTTTTCATTTTCCACATATTTTTAATCTATCGCCAAGCATCATATATTTAGCAATTTTTGTATTTGTATTTATTTTTTATATTATGTGTGTCAGGTATAGCAATATCAATTATATATGTTATTCGATTCTGTTTATCAGTAAGAATGATATCTGGTCTATTGTGTTTTACAGCTCTGTTGCATAGAATTGTTTTATCAAAATAAAGTTTATATTTCTCAGGTTTCTCATATTTGTAATATTTTTCTCTTTTGGGAATGAGGCCATGGTTAAGTCCTTGGTCAAAATGGATAATATTAGCATTATGTCTTTCTAAATAATCTGTTGAAGCAAGGACTGAGCAAGATGATAATATATGAAAAACTGTTTCTGAAGAACAAAAACATCTACGGCAAGAATCATCTATATTTTGGTTGAGGATGTGTTTTCTATAATTCCTCCTGAAAACAACCTGATCGCAATTGTCAAGCCTTCTGTTTCAGCAAACAATTCTCCATAAACTAACCATCTATTTGATGCGATTTCATCAATATAATCAAACTTCAATTCTTTTGAGTGCTTTCCGTGTAATTCCTTCTGCATCCAACTTTCTCTTTTAGAATTATTATCAAATATATCAAAATCTACCTTTTGCATTGTCAAGTTCAGAGGTGTAAGATTATCATCTGAAGCAACAACAATATCATGTAATTTAGACGTTCTCTGTTTATCATGAAAATGGGAACGTAGATGAAAAATCTGTTTTTTATATAAGATATGCAATACCATTCTAATATATATATATATATATATATATATATATATATATATATATATATATATATTAGAATGGTATTGCTTATCCTGGGTTTTAATATAGCTCACATCGGAGGTTCTAATAATATTAGAATAGATGAGCATAAAAAATCAATAATTGATGATAACTTAACAACTGGTTCCCCAAAATATTGTATAAACGATAATCATTCCTTATGTTTCACAAAAACTTTCAGCAATCAGCTAACAATAACGAAAAATAAAAACAATTAGAATTCGTAGAAATTTCGTCTTCTCACAAAGATAATCAACCAATAACTAATAAACAGCTTAATTTCCGTTAGTCCTCACTTCTCCAATCTGTTTCTTAGGTGTAACTGACATTGTAATATTTCAGTTTTCTCATGTTTTTGAAAATGGGATAAAATCCGAAGTATAAGTCAAATAAATTTTATTCATTATATTTTGTGAAACTTAAGCCTAGTGATTGTTCTTCAATTGTTTAAGTATTAAATGTAAAGGTTCCACCAAGTGAAGGAAAGTATTCAATTACGTTATCTATTTGTGTTAAAGATACAACTTACATTGTCAATATTGCACGAGTTTTATAATGAATGCAGAGTTCGAAATTCTGTTTCGTCATTTACATTCTGTCGACAAAGAACCATAATTGGTAAATGAAACACAAAATATTCATTCTTCATCCATATTTATTATAAAGTCTTCAAACTAGGCCAATTCCGAAACAATACATTTACGCCAACAAATAATCCAATCATCAAAACATTTTTCAGAGGCTCTTTCCGGAATCGACTTAAGTTCTTGCCGCGAATTCTCTTTTACGGATACTATCGATTCAAAACGGTAATTTGAGTTTTGGAAAAAGAAACCAGTCGGCCGGGCCTTATCAGGTGAATACGATGGTTGTTCGATGGTATTTGTTGAATTTTTGGTAAGAAATTCATTCACAATGATATTCTTCTGAGATGAATAATTATTGTGGAGCAAAATCCATGAGGTTTCTTTCCACAAATCTGGCTTTTTTCGACGAATTTGCTTTCTCGAACGCCGCATAACGCGCAGGTAATATTTTTCATTTACCGTCTGACCTTCTGGCAAGAAATCCGAATGCACAACATCACAATAATCAAAGGGCGTCATTTCTAAGCTTGTTGACTGGTTTGCAGGCCCAATTCATAAATCCATGTCTCATCACCAGTTACAATGCTTTTTATGAATAAGGAGTCGGAATTGACTCGTTCTAGCTGTCAATTTTCAACTACCATTTCCTTCCCACTTCATCGATGTTCACTTAACAGCTGAAGATTTGATGTTTGACTAGAGCGAAACAAATCATCCACCACATCTCAGGCGCTGTTGAATACACTGTACAACACATATGCAAGTGTTTTGATAGATTCAATTCACAGTGAGCCTTCTGTAATATTTTCAGCGACTTGGTACACGAAATTCCATTTGCAATATAAAATTTGAAACAGAGTCTTTGTTCGACAATTTTATTCCTAATAAATTCGTGAATCACTCTTGTGACAACTGACACAATTGTGCTCTGTAAACAAACAACGCGTTAGTATAAAAACAGTTGTTTCAACTTAGCAGCAAATTTTGACAATCGTTCTAAGCAGACTTCGTAAATAATCAATTCTCGGTACTTTTCTACTGAATGTACATTATTGATGGAGTATTTCATTTCGATTTTGATATTTCATGAAGCAATATTAGGATCAATAGCTGGTTCAATTCCATCCAGAAACAAATGATAGACAACAGACATTTTTATCTTCGGGTCATGATAACTTCGAAACCATTGAATTGAATTTGACAGTCCATCAGAAAATTCTGAACAAGATTCTGAAACTGAGGTATATTGTATGAAAGACGGCCAATCTATAGCTCCTACAATTGATGATCGATTTTTCCAAAGGAAAGAAAACAGAATTGCACAATTAATAATATTCAAACAGCCTGAAACTTTTTCATTGATCTGTCGCTTTCGGAAATTGATATTCAGTTGAATTTTTGAATGGTAACTAAATATAGTTCTCTTTTTCTAAACATCAATCAATTTTATGTGCTAACTGATAAAAAAGTATCACTTTCATTTTAAGAATAAAGAAATTGAATCTTGGAAGAAAATTCACATTTCCAATTAATCCATTCAATTCGTAGAAAGGGTGACAGGTTGACTGTAGAGTGAAAGGATCGTATGATGTATTACACGTCGTATTTTTTAATTGATACATGAGAAAGTTGATTTCGTATACGAAAATTAACGAATTTGGTAATCTTTTCTTAAAGAAAATGAATATGACTCCTATGTAATAGTTATTGGTTGAAAAAATAATCGTCAAGACACAAATAAGGAATTACAATATCAAGAGGAAATAAAAATGAAGAGTCAAGATTATTGAATCTACCAAACAAATCTGGTTAGGAAATAAGATAGTATCAAGAATTTCTACACCGTACTTTAGATAAACCATTGAGTCTTTCATTGTAATCTGCAAATGAAAACTTCTATACATGACTGCAGAATTCGAGCTTACAGAGAATGTAAATTTACATTGAACATTCATCCTTCATTAATTTCGCATCCCGGAATTTGTATAAAATATCTCGAAAATTCAATGCTCACCTTTTTCTTTATCGAAAGGTATCATAAAATATATAACATACACCTTGCATTTGCATTCTTGACCATCCAAAGCTATAAATACAAACACTCCTTCACCCATAAAGTAATTTTATAATGGCTCTTTCAACATTCACCATTATGTAAGATAAGCAACCATATATCAATATAAGTAGACTTCATCAGGAGAACACGTAGGTTTCTGATTGTTTTCTATCTTGTAAAATTGTTGAAACATATGTTCGTAGATTATATCAGCTAAGAAGAAAGTGTTTGAAGCAAGATTTTATAATTTTTATGGTAGTTAGTGAGAATACAGGGCCGGTTGATGCTCTCTGAAATTGGAGTAATTTAGTTTTAGGTACAAAACATATTCTATAACAGAAAGAGAGCTGAGTTCTACTCAGGTAGATTCACTGAAATGTCTTATTTGACTGTTTTCCAGTTCTAATTATAGCATGAAATTAAAAATCATGATATCGATCTAGGGATTCACAGCTAGACTTGAAAAGTGAAGCTTTCGTTCTCAGGATTGAAGTCAAGTCAAGCTTCTTTTTTCACAAAACTTAGAAGCTTTAATCGCAAAACTTGAGGCCTTGAAACAAAACTCAATATCAAGAAAAAGTTGAGCTTCCTTATATATTCAATGAGACCGAGAATGAAGTTTCAAATAATACCGAATATTTGATCGGGAAATATTCGAACGAAATTCAAAGAAGAATCTGGCATTACCGTGTACTATACGGTATTTCGTTTGGTTCTGTGCTCCGCGCCTCTCCTGCGCATGCTATAGATTATTTGATTTCGGAACTACTCGACAGCGAATCAGCGATTCATGTCTGGTTCCGGCTTTGCAACAGCAACTTGCTCTTCTGCGAAGATTTTGAGTTTAGTATCTTTGGAGATTTTTGGACTTTTGTGAAACTAAGGCTCGTATTCGCTCAATATATACGAGAAAGTGTATTATCACCTGATTTAGTTTCGATAACTTTCCGTTACGTCAATATCTGTTCCCGGCATTTCAGACAACGAGAATCATCTTGTCATATTTTTGGTACTTAACTAATCTGTTTCAGGCTCAGATACCAGGCCTAGATTTATTCAGTCATAATTTCGTATTTATTATTTTTATTTCTGAATTTCATTTTTTTTCTCATTGAATTATTTCTTTCTCTTCAAAATACATATTAAATCCCTCAAAGCTTCTTTTATGACCGTTGACAATGACAGATGTAAGAAAATTTCGTTTACAGAAAACCATCGCTTTTGGCTGTATTGTAGCATAAACTCTTTTCGGAATGATCTGTATTCCAAGCAAAGACTCTTCTTGGAAAAAGCAGTATTTTGACGAGCATATACTTTTTGGAAGAAGTTGTATGGTAGAGTTCCATAACACTATTAGAAGCATCTCCAGTCTAGATAAGTGATTCTAATAATTTACATGTTTTTTCATTGATTTTCAACTTTAAAACTTTGTTGTGAAATGATTTTCGTCCTTGTAACCTAAAAAATCAATTTGTACATATATTACATTACAAGTTAATTTTAAATTAGTTTTAGAGAGTCGACTAGTCAGTTGCTTCAAATTGTAACAAATATTTGTTTAGCTTTTGTGTGAAGGAAACAGACTTAAAATTTTTATTCAATTTTAGTGTGTGTTCTCTTGTGAACTTGTTTTCAGCTCTTGAGTACCAATAATAGTTCTTTTACCGGGAAAATTGACCAATTATTCACCTACGACCACCTCTCACGCTGAGCTGTTGTAACCTGATCGTTTGATCACCGCTGTTATCGAACGAAGATATTTTTTTCATATATTGATATATATTTTTTATATACAAGTTTAGGGGAAGTCCCCGGTCTTCTCAGTTCTCGGAGAATCAATATTCAATCTCGATTCTCGGAAATTCATTAATTATCTGAAAGGCTTGCTGAATACGGGCAAATGTAGTCAACCTTAATCGATACACTTATTGAAGCTAAGTAACGACACTACATAAATTTCCTTCAGCTTTTTATATATTTTCACAAAAAATATTGAGTTTTCAAGGAATAATACGAAAGAACTCTGAAAGAACCATTTCATTTATTTCAATCTATTCTCCAGAGTATTACATAAGAGTATGTCGCAACTTGTGAGGGGAAATCTACGTGCAATTTTAAGAAAAAAGTTCACATAAACATAGGTCTGCATAAGCTTCGTAATTGAGCTACAAGGTGTTGAAATTTCCGGAAAAATTTAGTATTTTCTCCAAAACTCTTGCAGTTTTTGAGGAATGGAGCCGAAATTTAGAATGCTAGCTATTTTTTACAGCCTCTATCATTACACGTCCTAAATTTTAACTGAAATTCACAAGGTGTTTTACTTTTCCGAGGCCATGTCTTCTTTTGCCCTATCAAACTATTTTACAATACGCTGCTGATCAGCGTATAATTAATTTTCTTCATCTCCGTTTAATTTAGAAACTTCTTTGACACCTGTATTTTTGAATTTGAATTATTTCAATTGTATGTTATTCGCTAAATAAAAAGAAATAATAGAAATACTCTGTAATTATGCCCAAACTTTGCTTTTATTTTGTTAGCTCGTCTTCTTAGACTCAATTTATACTTATTCAATATCAAACTAAAAAAGAGAACAATTAAAAACTAAATAAATTGCTGGTCCTCCACCTGTAAGAACACAGGCCTCTGTCCTGTATTTCTCATCGTGTCACAAGATGTTATTATTCGATTTCTCAATTCTCCTACAGTGTTCACTACACTTTTGAGATATCCCCATAAAAAAGTCTATTTGCGTCTGGGGACCTAGAAGGACATGGTTCTGGCCCACCCCGACCTATCCATCGGTTGTTGAATGTATTATTCGAAAATATCCTAGATTCTCTACTGAAATGTGCTGGTGCCCCGTCATGCATGAACCACATTATGTTTCTCAGCAAAAGTGGTACATCCTCGAGCAATAGAGGTAACTCCTCCTCAAAAAATTGCCGATGAGCGGGACCGTTTTGTCTGTAAGGCAAAAAAAAATGGCCCAATCAAATAATTCACAATTATTCCGATCCAGACTTTTAGTGAGAATTGTTCTTGATGATGAGATTCTTCAATCAAATTGGGGTTTTCCTCAGCCCAATAATGAATATTGTGAAAATTTGTGATAGCAGTTCTCGAAAAAGTAGCTTCGTCTGTGAACATTATTTCATAAAAATCAAAATAAGCGTTTTCTCTAATTTTATCTAAGAACCATCGGCAGAAATTCAGTCTTGAAGGAAAATCTCGAGGAAGTAAAGTTTGGACGTGTTGAATATGAAACCTGTCCAATAAAAATCGTGGAGAATCCTCCAAACAAGAACATGTGAAATAATCAACTGATCTCCAATTTTTCTTGTCCTCACAAGATTCAAATCAATACGATTCAATACTGCTTTCTCAATATCTGGAGTTCTCATAGTTTAAGTTGCACCATTTAAATGATTTTTTGAAGTGAAAGTACCAGTTTCCCTCAACCTTGTGTGGATATTTGAAAATGTTCGCCTGTCTAGTGTTACTCGATTTGGAAAGCGCACCAGATATAATCGCCTAGCTTCTGTTGTGTTTCCGTCAGCCAGGCTGGATATCAGCCAATTCGGCGTTAGTGAAATTAGCCATTTTTTATTACAGCAATAACTTCAAAAGTCTTAAAACTGATCATTAATTTAATGAACAATACGAGCAGACACTGGTTCAATTTTAGCAACCGTCAAAATGAATAAATAAATGAAAAGAATCAAAGCCTACTAGTCATTTTTTTAATTAGAAGTGCTTTCAATTCAGCGAATGCATACAATCTTTTAATACTTTTTGCTCGAGAACGCTCGGAGAAAAATTACAGGAGTCAAAAAAGTTTCTAAATTGAACGGAGATGACGAAAATCGATTGTACGCTGATTAATGGCGTACTGCAAAAGAGTTTGAAAGGGCAAAATGAGACGTGGCTCTAGAGAAGAAAACACCTTGTAGATTTTAGTTAGAATTTATGACGTGTAATGATGAAGGCTGTAAAAAATAGCTTTTATTGCAAATTTCGGCTGAATATCTCAAAAACTACAGAAGTTTTGAAGAAAATACCATTTTTTTCTCGAAATTTCAATACCTTGTAGCTCCATAACGAAGCTTTATATGAACCTTTTTTCTTGAAATTGCACGTAGATTTACCCCCTCAAGTTGTGACATACTATTATGTAACAACCTGTATATTATAGAGAAAGCTATTGTAATTCAGAAAACCCGAGGTTAGGCTTAATATGCTTTACTACCAACAAATTATAAAATAAACTTTATTACTGCAGTTTCAAATGTTTAGCATTCATCTTCGAAGTACGATTACCAACTATATCTGTGATTTAAAGGGTAGATGGGAAGATCCCCACAGGTAGTAGGGGGTGGTACTATTTGAAAATATCTTAGATTTGGGATTAACATAGATCAAGCTGGTTGTTTATCATGAAGTATTCTGAAGATTTCAACTTATTTCATGAAGTTCTATTTTTTGCTTTTAGGAGCAACGTGTAAAATTTCTAAACTGTCTATACTATAAATGAGTGTCTTTTTTGGCTAAAATGCCTGGCGATTGTTGAATCTTGTTTATTCTATGTGTAAGATCATTAAGTCTACGGAATAACACGAGAGTAGAACTGACCAGCCTTCACAATGCTTTTCAAAATTATCTATGTAATCACTAGTAGTATTTGACGAACAATTGGATATTTCTCAGAATAAAATGCTCTGTACTTCAAGCAATTAATTTGAAGTGTTGGCTCATTTTGTATTTCCCTCAAATCCCGATATCTTTCCTACAATTGTTTCAAAACAACGGAAACCCTTTTGTTCCATTGTTTTCTACGGCTAAATGAACGAAATTGGTAACGTTAATCATGTTCGACGAAATCTTGTACTCCTATAACACCTTTCATTTAAATTTCTATTGGCTACACCATATGTATACATTTAGAAGAATTTGCAGCAACGTTCTTCCAATTGCTGCAGAAGATATTTCATGAACATTTGATTGACTGCTTAGAAAGTTTTTAAGTCTTACAGATGTTCTATTGTATCCAGTCTAATTGAGAGTAATCCTAGTGAAGTTGCCAAAGTCGAAATTGGAATCGTCGATGCGGACAAATGCATTTTGAAGGCTCTCATCCTCATACAATTGCAACGATTCAGTTGACTAAGTCGGATTACTGCACAAGTTAATAACAACAAGCCCCTCGTTTCGTATAATACATCTAAGACGCCCTGACGAATAGGTGAATTATTTGATAATTTAGCTGAAAAGCTACGCTGATTATGGAATTGCCAAGTTCAAGAAATTCCCGAAGTTCTCATCTTATATCTGATAGCTATTGGTGGATTCTTCACGCTCCTGAATCATTTTGAAGGTGAAGCACCGGAAACTACTCAAGTTCAGATCAACATCTTTTTCATTAGCAATTACGTACGGGTTGATCTTTCTAAATAATCTCCAGTACCGCCGTACCCTTTCTTTCCTTATCGAACTTGGTTTAGTTTACAACATTACGAAATAAAATAACGCTCTACTGGCGCCAAAAGGCGGCTTTATCAAAAGAACTTGCGGTACTTGTCAAAGAAAAGCCGCTTTTTTTATTTTTGTCGCTTTTCTAGAAATTTCGGGCAGTTCGTTTGACGGCAACATTCGAGACTTTCGTTAACGCCGATATAAATGTTGGACCTGCAGGAATTGGCGGCATTCTGAATTTCAACTTGAAGGCAATATTACGTCGATACAAAATTCATCATTAAATAGTGCAAAATGAGTATAACGTATTATATCAAAAACGATTGGGAGGAAGAATTTTTGTTTTGTATGGTGAAGATAAGTGCATTTGTCTTATTTGTCGTGCGTCAGTTGCAATACCTAAGCGTCACTTAGTTCATAAAAACTATGTGAAGAATATTCCGCCACAGAGTGAATTACGAAAATGAAGAGTACGTGATTTGATATCTTGTTTGAAAGATGAACAAACCATGATTACAAGACAAGCCAAACAATCGAAAGCTGTTACGATCACGTCATTTGAAATATTTTATATATTGGCGAAACACAAGAAACCAAACGATGATGGATCGGTTGTTTATAAAGCATTTACTGAAGCGGGTGAGACATTTGGAGATTTTGAAAATGGAACAAAATCATGTCTGCTGTTAGAGAACTTCAGTTATCTCGTCCGACTGTCACAAGGTGTATTGAAGTTATAATTGAGATACAGGATGTACCTGAAAAGAAAGATGAGATTCTCTCTGGTATAGTTCAAACTATTAGAGCCCAGTTAAATTTCCCTATCGACCCTATCACTATCGATTATGTGACCCGCGTTCCTACGAAGGCAGAAAATAAAGCAAGAAACATTGTTGTACGTTTTACTTCCAGGATAGCCAGAGATAATTTTCTTCAGGCTGCGAGAGCTAAGCGTCTTCTCAACAGGGGGGGCATCCGGGCCTTAGTATAGATGGTGTTTCGGACAGGATGTATATTAATGAGCACAATACTTCTGCTGTAAAGCTTTTGTTCAAGGAAGTTCGCACGGCTGCAAAGGCCAAAGGTTACAAATTTGTTTGGATACAGGGTGGGAATGTTTTAGAGAGGAAATATGACACAAGTAAGATACGTCGTATTGCATCTGAATCTGAAATAGCCAATTTATGAAAATCACTTCTCATTCTCTTCGCTATTTGTTCAAAGACCGCCGTGTTTTTCATTCACCTGATATGTCCTTACATATTTACTACCAGAACGTACGAGGACTTCGTACCAAACTAAATAACTTCAGGTTGAGCTCATTGGCAGGTTTTTCTGATGTAATGTGTGTTATCGAATCATTTCTGAACGATACCGTTTTCTACAATGAATTGGTCGATACTTGTGAATATTCTGTGTTTCGTCGCGACCGAGATTCATCGGTTTCTTCTAAGAAGGATGGGGGTGGAGTTTTCATTGCCGTTCGCAACAAATTCGGCCCACGGCTCTTGGATGACTTCAGAAGTGACGCGGAGGATATCTGGGTATCTCTGAACGTGAATAGTTCGAAGTTATATATTTGCTGTGTGTATTTTCCCCCTGGGCAATATAGTGAACATAAAATGTCCATTTCTTGTGTTTGGTGACTTTAATTGTCCCTCGGTTGATTGGGTGAGCTCTGATAAGAGTTACTTGATACCTACTAATATTGAAAATAAATATTCAAATATATTAGATACACTTGCATTTGTCGAACTGAATCAATACAATCATGTGAAGAATAGTAACGATAAAATTCTTGACTTAGTCTTGTGTAATAAAGAAATTTTCTCGTATATACATAAAAGTGCTCATCCGTTTGTAAACGAGGACACTCATCATCCCACACTGGAGTTTATAGTTGCCTTGTCTAAAGAGAAGATGACGAAAAATTCGAAAATTCAAAATTTTTATTAAGATTCTAGAAATGCGAATTATGAAGCTGTTGATGCTTCATTATCGCTGGTGAATTGGGAGTTTCTGCTCAACAGCAGCTCTAAATGAAAATGAAAATCTGGATATTTTTTATGAGAGAATCAAAGACATAATCGGTTTTGTTGTTCCTAAGAAAAGAGTCACTAAGTGTTTTCCTTCATTCTTTTCGAAAGTTACTATTGCTACAATAAGAAAAAAGCAAAAATTTCATAAAAAATGGAAAATTAGTAAAAATGTCAATGATCTCAATATATTCAAACAGCTTCGTGCTCATTCGAAGGAACGTATTGAACTTGATTTGAATGAATTCACCTCTAACGTTGAGCGGGAACTGCCAACGAACAGCAAATCATTCTGGAAATATGTTTCTCTGGGACGGGGCGGCTCTAAACTATCTAATGAAATGAGGTATGGGGATATTTCTTCATCAGATGGAAAAGAGATATGCAATCTTTTTGCCCGTTATTTCGAGAGTGTATATGTTCCTGTAAGTCAGCAGCGTAGTCGTAGTGTAACTGTTAAAAACTGCAATAATGATGTACTATCAAATATTCACATAGAAGAGGAAGAGGTTCGAGAGGTTCTCTTATCCCTTGACATGTCAAAGGGTTCAGGTCCAGACAGCATTCCACCAATTTTTCTCAAAAATTGCGCTCACCTATTAAGTAAACCACTGCATATTTTGTTCAATCAGTCTCTGATTAATGGTGTATTTCCAAAAAAGTGGAAGGAGTCCGCCGTTGTCCCAATTTTCAGAAGTGGAGATAAAAATGATATTTCTAATTATAGACCTATTAACAAGCTTTCGATCATTGCTAAAGTATTTGAACGTATAATTTATAAGTATCTTTTCTCTTATGTGAAAAATTTTATTATCCCACAACAGCACGGTTTTTTAAGAGTAGGACTCTGGAAACTAATTTGATCGTTTATAGTGAGTACCTGCAGAGTGCAATGGACTCTCAAATTCAGACTGATGCTACTTACATAGATTTTTCCAAAGCCTTCGACAAAATAAGTTTCGATATTCTCATTTTTAGACTAGCCGAAGCAGGTGTAAGTGGTTGGTTGCTTGAGTGGATCCAATCGTATCTACTGAATAGGTCACATTTCGTTAGTTTAAATGGTTTCAAATCTGAATCTTTCATTAGTAATTCTGGGGTACCACTGGGAACTAATCTCGGTCCTCTTCTTTTCTTAATTTATATAAATGACATAGATAAATGTTTCCGGCATTCCAGATTCTTGCTCTATGCAGACGATCTGAAAGTTCTTAGATCTATCACATGCTTAAGGGACTGCCTTGATCTTCAACTAGATTTGAATAACTTGGTTGAGTACTGTAGAGAAAACCAATTATTTTTGAATTTAAATAAATGTTTCACTATAACTTTTACTAGAAACCATCAGTTTTCAGTACTCAATTGGAAATTCATTGCTGCGACGTGTGTCCACGGCTTTTGATCTGGGTGTCACTTTCGATTCGAAGTTGCTCTTCGATGCACACATAGATCGCATAGCAAATAGTTCAAGTCGAATGATGGGTTATATTTTCAGGAAAAGTAAGGAATTTAAATATGTAAAATCACTTATCACTTTATATTATGCTTACATCTACAGTAAATTAAATTTTGCCTCATGTATTTGGAACCCTCGTTATGATTGTTATTCCAACCGACTTGAACGCATTCAGAATAGATTCATACGGTTCATATGCTTCAAAACTAACTTTGTAATCCTGAACCACGACTACGCTCCTGCCCGTAAATATTTCAATTTATTGTCACTTGAAAATCGTAGAACTATATCTGATATTTTGGTTTTGTTTAAAATATTGAACTGCGTATTTCAGGTACCTGAGATCTTGCACATGGTTACTTTTAATGTTCCTATGAAATCATTGAGGCACCACGACCTCTTCTCTATATTTTTAGAAAAACTAATAGTGCATAGAACTCCCCTATCGATAGGATGCTACGTGTCTGCAACACGCATAGGAGTATCAATCTGTTTGGGGTCACATTGGCCTCTTTGAAGAGAACATTACGCTTGCTCTTTACTGACTGATATAAAATTCATTCAATCGTTCGTTTTTGTAATATTCATTTTGTATTTCTTTTTTCATTCTTTCTGTGAATACAACTCATTATTAATGTCTTATATAATACTTTTTTTTAGAATACTAGATTCTATGTAACTAATATTCATCTAGTGAATGTCATTTTGGCTTCGGCTGTGGACATTCCTTATATTGTACTTAAATAAATAAATAAATAAATAAATAAATAAGTCAGGACATGGCAGATATAATGAAACATGATATCATGAAATGTACATACTTTCCTTTACAGTTCGACGAATCCACCGATATGACAGACACTGCCCAGGTGTGTATTTTTGTTCGGATTGTATTCAATAACTTGTTGGCCAAGGAGAATTTTGGACAATCATTCCCCTTTTTCTTCAATTTTGTAAAAAATAACAATCTACCAATTTCTAAATTAGTGTGCATTACAACTTTCACCGGAAGTGAGATTTCAATACAATTTCTGGAAAACCTAGTCATTTGGCTTTCCAACGAAGCAAGAACGAATGATCTAGCTCTAAAATTGCAAAAGTTATAACGGAAAAAATATGTCCGATTTTCTCTGGCGCACTCTATATATGAACTTCTTCTGAATGAATTTGAATTTTCAATTTTGTGGGTTAATTTCTCGACGCAATGTGCCTTTGTCGATTAGAGTAGAGCTCAAATAAAATTATTCGTGGGACTAACTAAAATATGGATATATCTGAAGCAACTTATTACTTCAGAAAACCATAGTAGCATCAATCGGACTAGAAATTTGAGTTATTATATAAACTGTAATCATAACCTTTGTACTTTTCACAACTAGCTATTTAACTGAATTTGAAACCAACCTACCTGAGCTAGAATGTTTGGTAAGGTTCGCATTTTGTCCTTTTGTGTTAGTATTTCTTGAACATAAGTTATACAAATTTTGTGGCGCCTTAAATTAGTTTCATAATTGGCCCAACATACTCTCCGAGTGACGGGGTCTGAGTTTCTGCCAAAAATTCAGATCTTCGAACTCAAAGATAAATATTCTCTATAATTTCAATGGCAAACATTTGATATGTTCTGGCGTTACTCTAATCATGATAAAAAAACCAAATCAATCTAGCTTTAAAACGACCGAAAAATGTGAAATCGTTTATCTCAAGGAGCAGTATTACCAATTTAAGTTCTTCGATCCTAAAACGACTTATCAAGAATATGTGAAGGGGTTAAATTTAATACTGGTTTCATTTTCACCAATTATCAGTAAAAGATACCAAGAAATATTTATGCAAATAATGCTCATGATTAAGATAAAGTTACATAGTATTTTCTCAGTCCTACCCTGCTAAAATTCAATAAATTCGTCGTGTGGGTCTTGCAGTCTAGCCACTTCAACACTTTATTCAGAAAGCATAAATTGAATACCCACGCTATCGGCGCCTTTCAGGTAAACGATTCCTCATCGGCAGACTCTTGTCAACCTACTTCTGAAGTTCCGTTCGTTTCGATTAGTTTTTTTATGATTATGCTATTAGCTTACTTATCTGAAGCATTTTTAAACGTTTTCAGTGAAAAACGAGAAAACCATTAAGGTAAAATATAATTCTAAATGTGAAATGAAATAAAAGCCGTTGTAATCGTTGAGAACATGAGTTTTATCGCGAAGGGAATATCTGGAATGGATTATGAAGATTTTCAACATCTTCGATGAAGACTTCATCCGATGACGAAGAAAACCACCAAGTTCATTTCAGAAACTAACAATTTTACGCTTCTATCTACTTTGATCTATGCGGAAAAACGCTTCGCGTCTGATTTCACGCTTAAGTAAACATTGCATTATGTCTTTGCTGAATGACAGAAGTCATTACAAGATAGTGTATTTCGTGTGCTAATAATGAATTCCAAAGTTTTCAAGTTCCTGTGTGCAAGAATATATCAGTGGCAACATCTAAGAAATTGTTTGTTCATTTTCCAAGCTAAATTTGAAAGGTATTCGCTGTACATTGAAAGATGCGTAGCTCAAAATCTTTTTTTGGGATGAATGACGTAATTGTTTGATAAATTTTTTGGGTTATATTTCTTTTGGTTATCGCTAAAATTCGTGTTTCACTGGTCAACAATTATAATGTTTCGGGATGAAAATTAACCACACTGCTTACCACTGTTTTTGTCACACGAACTTTGTGATGATTTTTATTTATTTCAAAAATATTTTTTTTTGTTTTAGTCACATCGCTTTCGTGTTAAAAGCTGTGTTCATTTCTGACCTCACTATTTTTGTTTGCATAACTTGATTAAGGGAACGATAGCATTCAATTGATTCACGTTCGTAATATTGTAAAAATGCGCGAAAGTTTTCTAATATCTCGGACAGATTTTGATATGTGTGAAGGAAGAACTTTTATATCTGTGCCCAAAATTTATGCCATCAATTCAAAAATGATGCTTAGACTATTTTGGTGTTTCTATGCGCCATCAAGATAGATACTGAACTCACATATACACTCCACATTGTGTAACGTGTGTGAGACTTCTATTAGAGTCCGTGAGCTCTAAAATGATCCATCAAGGTCATCCGAGGTGCAAATTTGAAATTCGGAACTGCCTAGTAGGCGGTGCTTACGGTCAGCTAAAAGTTGTAAGTAGCGTAGCATCTCATTCTCATTGTGAACTTAGAACTCGTAAAATTATTTAGTTGTGAAAGTTTTATTGTGAAAATGGCATATGGTAGTAGATGTAAGATAATCAATTTTGATTTGAACACATTTATGGCAAATGAAACGTGTAGAGGTTAACGAAGTTATAAATCGTGTGTGTGAATGAATATATCTGCAAGTACGGTAAAAAAATAAAAAAGGAAGGACTTGATGTATTTAGTGGTAAATCATTGAATTTTTCGAACCCCCTAAAAAGACGTTGAAGTTTTCCTTAAACTGAAATTGAAGTGGAAAAGGATGACTTCATTGAAATTCATATTTGACATTACCACAAAATTGCAAGCAATTTATT
The DNA here is from genome assembly GCA_013387265.2 of Cryptolaemus montrouzieri. Classification (NCBI taxonomy): domain Eukaryota; kingdom Metazoa; phylum Arthropoda; class Insecta; order Coleoptera; family Coccinellidae; genus Cryptolaemus; species Cryptolaemus montrouzieri. The sequence continues at coordinate 35,733,942 of JABFTP020000165.1, forward strand.
GATTATAGATGAAGCAAAAGTCAGGATAACAGAACAAAGATCAATATATATAAAAGAGAAAATCGGACAATTATTTATATTAATGAAACATATATCAATACTAGCCACACTACTTCTAATCAGTGGTTAGACAATTCTGTTCATGGAATACATAAAAAAATTGAAAATTGGAAATGGTCCTGGGTTGGTTATAATTCACGCTGTCAGTGAGCAGGGATTGGTTCCAGATTCACTATTAATATTCAAATCTGAAGCAAAATCAGGGAACTATCATGATGATATGGAACATGAAAATTTAAAAAAGTGGATAGAAGATAAATAACTAATTTCTTCACCTCAATAGAGGTGAAGGCTTAAATCGACTTGTTCATTAATGAGTCTACCTGAGTGTTTGTGTTTGTTGATTTCTAAAGTTTCCCAAAGATCTACTTTCCAATATTTATGATCTGAATGCAAAATTTCAAACTGTGGGTCGAAAGAGTGATTATTTTCTAGGAGATGATTCGCGTAATTTGAATCTGATTTTTTATTTGAAAAACTGCGTCTATGTTCCGATATTCCAATATTGAAATTGATATGTAATCAACCAATGCAGAAATTATCACAGTCATTGCAACTCATTCCATAAACACCTGATTTATTACCTTCATCTGATTTTGTTTTATTGTTTTCTTATATATTTACCTAAGCTATTATTAGTTTCGTAAGCTATGTTGGAACTATTTCAGCTCAAGAATGATTTCAGTTTTTCACTTCTAATACCAACGTAGGTTAAGGTGTTGAATTTTCGTTTGAATTTATCGACAGGGTAAATTTTATTCAATGCGATTCTACTTTGTTTTTATTCAAAATAATATTTATTGTTTTGGCATTAAAACCATACTTTTTAGCTGTTTGATTAATATAATTAAACTATTTGATGACATTTTCTGGAGATAATGTTAATCAATCTATGAATAAAACTGTTGAATGGTGACATTTTGTGTTGATACGGATGACACGACGAATTATGTATTATAATATGTGTGACGGTTTATGGTAGATTGCAAAAACATGTTTCCATTTTCATTCCAAATTGTTACGTCTAAGAAATTATTTGAATTATTGCTCTCTATTTCGGTTGTGAATTCAAGTTTTGCATACCACTGCCTGTGGCCTGGTGGAGGAACACATGCTTCCACCTTGGCACACATGCAGCTGCCGGTTCGAGTCCGGCGAAGGTATGGGTGTTGTGAATGTGCATGTGTTTAAAGGTTATTATGATATTATGATTAATTGATGGACATTGTCTAAGTAACAAGTCCAGACCTGAAAGGTCCAGGAAGAACGGACGTGGGCCAAATTGTCCGCGTCCCTCCTTCCTTCAAAAAAATTTTTTTGGTAGTAATGAATTTATTTAATTTTCGAAAATTTTCAACTGTGTATCTGTTCCTGTGAAGCAAATAATGATATCGTCTACATAGCGATACTAGTATGGACAATATCTTCTAGGTGGATGATTATAAAATCTGAATCACTCATGAATATTTCTGCTAACAAAGTTCTTATAACGGATTGCCCATAATCAAGCCGTCTTCTCTAGTAAAATATTGAATTATTAAAAAAGTATCATGTCGATCGATCATCGAATCAGATAGTCTTTCATTTTTACAAATTTGCTTAGATCCAAATCATTTCCACTTCAACAATAAATACACTCCTCACAAAAATTTTCGCATCACCCTACTCTTACGACAATACTATATAAACTTCAAGGTTGGTCCTTCAAGACTCACTTGGTAACTTTCAGAAGTGTAAAATAAGAAGATATCATTCAAAGGAGATGAGTTTATGATGAAAATATCAACAATTTTCGAGTAAATGAAAAATTAAAAAATTCTATCATCTTCAAACATTCGCGAAGAGACCAATCAACTAGCATAGAATGGTTACTAATCATTATCAAAATCGAGTGTTCCTCCCCTGGCCTTAATTACTGCCATTATACGTCTCGGAAGCCCCTTCAACAAATTTTGAGTCACGAGTCAGTGAGTTCCAAATTTCAGGAAGCAGATTTTCTAGTTGTTGGAGTGTTCTATAAGGCACCCTACGTTGCTTATTTTGCCACCTCATGTTGTGCCAAACATGTTCTATGGGATTCAAGTCGGGACTTCTGGCTGGCCCTCTTACGATATCAATTTCGGCATTTTGCAGAAATTTTTTAACTACACTAGCTGCATGAGGCCGAGCATTATCATGCATATAAATGAAATTTTGCCAATCAATGGGCCAAAGGGTACAATTTGGGGTTCAAAGATATCTGCGATGTATCTGGCCGCTGTCATTCCTCCATTATTCACTAGAACTAACTCAGTTCGACCATGGAAAGAAATGCCTCCCCACACCATTACTGAGTCCCCTTCGAAGTTTTCGGTTTGCCGGATATTGCATTGCTGATACCGTTCCCCAGGTATATAAGCATGCGTCTATCATTTGATACTAGACAGAACCTGGAATCGTCGTCAAAGAGAACATTCGACCATTCTAGAATACCTCAATTTGCATGTTCCCTCGCAAACTGAAGTCTTGCAACTCGATGCTCTCTGGTGAGACGCGGGCCTGTAGAAGCCAGCTTTGGTCTGATATCGTCTTCTCTGAGCCTGTTCCTAACAGTTTTCAATGGAATATGTACATTTTCGGAAAGTGCATGTTCATTTCGTAGTATTCTAGCCGTACCGTGCCGAACTCTTATTTCAGTTAAACGAAGCCGACGATCATCAACTGGTATTGTTATCCGATTTCTTCCCTGTCCGGACCTTCTTCCATATTCCCCTGTTTCGTGGTACCGATTAATTGCTCTTGAAATAGTGCTTTGGTTAACATTCAACAAGTTAGCCACGTAACGTTGGCTTCGCCCCTCCTCTAGAAGTGTTACAATTCTTACCTCTTTATAATCACTCATACAGAGTCCAGAACGTTCAGCAGCCATTACAATAAATATAAAGATTCAAGAATCAACAAGAAACACAGAAAACTTGCATTAATTTAGCGTGAAAACTGAAGAGAAATTGCATGAATACTGATAGTCAAATAAACTCTTTCTTGTTTCAGACGTGTTTGATATCACATGGAAACAAATGTTACTACATAGATGAGATTTTTTTCCCTCATATGTCCAAAAACATATGTTGACAAAGAAACTGCGAACGAGCTGCGTAATCGATTGTGGAATTGACATTACCAGGTGATACGAAAATTTTGTGCTGTGTGTATTATACTAGTGGAGACGGCTTGGTTATGGGCAATCCGTTAGGTAAAAATCGTAAGAACCCTTATTGAAGTGAGCATATCTACAGAATTGCAATCTTATTGCTTTTTTCGTTCGCGAAGAAGAAATTGTAAACCACATCTTGTGTATCAACTCTGAGTAGCTCATCCTACATCCAAAAAAGTTATTTGACAAAATTTTCCTCATTTAATACTGAAGTATCATCATCTGAAATGGATCCACATCCTTAGGAAACACTCTTTAAATCTAGAAAATAAATCTTTTGGAGTAAATGATAAATCTGATTGTGGTAAGATACCTTTACCAACTTGAAACCTCCGAAATCTGTTGACGGTCTTCGACAACCGACAACAATAATAATTTAATTGCCACTCGAATGGAAGCCTCACAAATTCAAAGAGACGACCAGTGGGAATTCGGTCCTCTGATATTTCTATCCTTTTTTCATCTCTTCCGATTCATTTTTACTCCAACACAAAGCGAGAAGTTTTTCAATGAAACTAACTCATTGTTTCCTCCCTCTCTGTTAGATTTCATTCCGCAGCAGTTGTTAAATTGGATTTATCAAATAAGCCGCTGAGTTGTGTTATTGTTATCAGAAATTATTGGCCCGACTAGTTTTCAATCGATAGAGTTCTTTAAAAGGCTCAAAACTATCAAAATAAAATTGAAAAGTTTTTCTACTGAAAAATTGTTTGAGTTGAATGAACTGAACTTTCCAGTGATATTAAGTGAATGGAATACCTGAATCTTCATAGGATAATAATTCAGATTTTTTCAGTAGGTGGCTTTCCTCAGTACTTGACTGTGGTTAGGCCAATCATCGTCATGCGACCAAGGCGTCAAGCTTACATAGCGTTGCTAATACACCTTTGTTCGGTGACACCTAAAATGCGGTAACGCAGACGAATCAGAACAGCTGTTAAAATCCATGATCCAGTAGAAATTTTCAGCGCTGAATATTGCGATACCATGTAGTAACGAAGGAAAGCAGAAGAGATGGAAATGACATCGACAACAATTTGCGTTTTTAATGCTGGACATATCAATCAGTACTAGATATACAGTGCGTCCGCGCTAAACGGTCCATTTGTAGTATATGGGTAACGAATTTATCGATCAATTTAAAATGTTATGATTATACTGAATGGTAAGTGATCAATTCGCAATTACTTAGGGAATGGTAACAATTTCGGTTATATCGGACAACGACTATAACATTGACATGAAACAACTCGCCATGTATTACCCCATAATTTCATTGTAAAAACTGATAAATACGTCAACCACTTTCACTGGGAAATTAAAGCAAAACTATCATTTCATTTGAAAGTTTAAAGATAACATTGAAATTCAAACAATCATTTAATAACTATAGAACTTCAGCTATTTTCCTTCCTCAAAACCGATAGAAATACATTATAAGGTGTTTTATGAATTATGCATGAAGATCATGAAGCTTAAGTCTATTTTAATTTATGATGCAAGTGAGGGGAAACTCAAAGTTCATCAAACAATCACTTTTTCAAGTGCTTCGGTCACTACATCAAAGATCACAGGTCTCAACCACTTTTGACAAGACGCTGCTCGGTCATCTGTGAAACGATTACGCTCAGTTGCTATACGAGCTGTTGTAAAATATATTGGAGGTTACGGCGATTCAATGTGTTCACATTTTATCTTTCGAAAGTGCTTCAAATATTGATAAGACATGTAAAAATCCAATATAGTTTATATCCGCACTTATGAGGAACGTCCCACAAGTATCCGACTCACCTTCATATCTCCAAGTCAGAACGTCTGAGCGACCTCTGCGGGATACAAGTCCCAGTCGAAGCAATATCTAGTCAATGACTAACTGCTTTTTCATCATTATGGTGGTGTGAACCATGAGAATTTTCTGGAGGTGAGATAATCAATAAGAAATATTGATGAAAAAATTACATGCAACAACAAGGAGAAGACGGCCACAGCTCTGGGCGAGCAGTGATTGTCTGCTTTATCACGATAAAGCACCTGTTAAATCATCAAAACTCATGGAGCAAAGTTTCACAATGCGCAAGATCTTAAACCTACATCAATCAGCCGTCGAATGAGCTACTGCGACATATGGCTGTTCTCATGAATGAAATAAATGAGGCTAACACTTCGAACGTCATAGCAAAAAGTCAGTACCAAAACTACCACCAGAGCTGCAAACTGAGATGGAAGCGTGTTGTTGAATTCAATATTGACTACTTCGAAAACTACCAGGTGCCAGACGAAGTCTAGTGACAGTCGGATAAAATCTCAATATTTGGATAATTTGGACATCCATGAAAAAAGAAATTAGATGCACTATATGTACATAAAAAGAGATATTGCATACAAAACAGATCGTTAAAAAACTGAAAAAAGGCAATTAATAACGCATACACATTCTAAAGAATTCATCATGAAATTCTTTCGGAAGCATCATCAAACAACGCGGTTTGGTGAATAAGAACAGTACTCCGCAAGCAACCATACGTCCGCCTTCATGAACATGGTACGCAGAGCAAAAATGTCCTTGCCAAATTTATGACTTACATTCACAAATTAATTTTTTCAACGAACGGTGGGTTGAAAATACACTTACAGACCCATAAGGGGATTTCTAGAACACGGGAGGAAGGAGCTGATAAGAACCTACCAGTGAGCAGACTTAATATCATGACTGATCACAGTTACCTTGGGAATCAACAACTGAAATGTATGAGAGTAAGGACAAACAACTCTTGAAGAAGCTGCAAACAAGAAGAAGGTAGACTTGGATATATTCAATCACCTTTGGCATCGACATTGCCTTCGATAAGTACTGGCCAATAGTGGCAAACAGAAAATAAATATCATGAATCAAATAGAAAATAATTGATGCGGGTTAGTTGAAGTGGTGATATGATGAAAAATGGGCATCATGAGACACCATGAGGCCTGAGTATAGAAAAATTTGCATGAAGCAGAAAGGAGAAAACGACCACAGTTCTGAACGAACGGTGATTGACTGCCTCATCACGATAACGCGCTATTTAAATCCCCGAAACTCATACAGTAATATTTGTTAAAGCACAAAGTCTTACAGCTATATCAACCTCTGAATAAGCTCCTCTGATAATTGGCTGCTTTCAAGAAAGAAAGTACTGTTTGAAAAAGCGATTTGAGGGCAAACGAATGAATAAAATAAATGAACCTAACACTTTGAAGGCGATACCAAAAATCTAGTACTGACTGCTTTTAGAGTTGAAACCGCAAAATTTCAAAAAATGATTAAAACATAATTTCGACAGCAAAATCATTAATTACAGACCACGAAAAATATAAATTCATTAACTACAATCCACAATCCCCCGAATTATATTCGTTGATAAAACCTTATAAACCTAATTACCCTATTAGACCTGTTGTTTCTTATGTACAGCACCTTCTTTCAAACTTTTAAAATTCCTTAACGACTTGCTAATAAAACATTGCAATTATATATCTAAATTTTCGGTCAAAATTTATACGAACTAATTGCCAATACCAAAGATACCATTATACCACCTAATTCCAAACTCATTTCTTTCGATGTTAAGAATCTATTTCCCAACATTCCTCCGAAAGATACTTAGTTGAAGAATTATTAGAAAAGAATCATGTCAATACTATCATTAAATCAGATATTGTTTCATTATTACAAATTTGTTTAGATCAAAATTATTTCCATTCCAATAACAAATATTATACCATTGAGGATGGCTTGATTATGGCAATCCGTTAAGTCCTTTGTTAGGTTAGGTTAGATATCAGAAATATTCATGAATAATTCAGAGAAATCAATTCATAATCATCCACTCATTAAATATTGTTTATACTGGTATCGCTATGTAGACGATATCATTATTTGCTTCACAGGCACAGATAGACAGTTAAAAATTTTCGAAAATCATATAAACTCATTACATCCAAAAATTGGATTCACAACCGAAATAGAAAGCAATAATTCGATAAATTTCTTAGACGTAACAATTCCCAATGAAAATGGAAAACATGTTTTCGCAATTTATCATAAGCCGTCACATATAGATTTTATAATACATATTTCGTCGTGTCATCCGTATCAACATAAAATGTCAGCATTCAATAGTTTTATTAATAGATTGATTAACATCCCGTTATCACCAGAAAATTTCAACAAAGAATTAAATTTGATTAAACAAATAGCCAAATATAATGGTTACAATCCCAAACTAATAAATAATATTCTAAGTAAAAACAAAGTAGAATCGCATTGAATGAAGTTCACCCTGTCGATAAATTGAAACAAAAATTCAACACCTTAACCTACGTTGGCATTACAAGTGGAAAAGTGAAATCATTCTTGAGTAGCAATAATTTCAACATAGCTTTCCAAACTAATAATAATTTAGGCAAATATATGAAAAATACTAAAACCAAATCAGGTAAAAACAATAAATCAAGTGTTTATAGATTGGATTGCAATGACTGTGATAATTTCTACATTAAGAGAATACATATAAATTTTAATATTAGAATATCGGAACATAAACGCAGTTTTCAAATAAAAATCAGATTGAAATTACGCGAATCATCTCTTAGAAAATAATCACTCTTTCGACCCACAGATAATAAATATTGGAAGGTAGATCTTTGGGAAACTTTAGAAATCAACAAATACAAACACTCAGGTAGACTCATCAATGAATAAGTCGATTTAAGCCCTTCACCTCTATTGAATCTCTTCGGGGAGCAATCTATTCCTTAGTTTTATTGGATCTACCTGTCATAAATAACCACTTGAGAAGAATCAACCCAATAAGATTTTAATTACTTAAGAACATTCATATTTATATTCTCATTCTTAGTTTCTGTTCATTCATTCGTCTGAAGAAGCTACAGTGTAGTGAAACGCTTTACGAATCATAATTATTAAGTAAAATTCCGAAAACACATTACTTGTTTTTATTAGGCATCTTTTGTTAAGATTTGTCACAACTGAAATTTACCACTATTGAGCTATGATTGTTCATATAAAATATTCGGAATTTCAGTGTCATTTTCTCAACCAGACAAAATTGACTCAGATTTGAGTAAAATTATAATTTCTTTTAGATCAACGAGAAAATTATTATTTCGCAACTCACTCTCCGATGCTATCTTATATACAAGAAAAATAGCTCTTGAATCATCTTGGGATAAGTATCAGTCATATCCAGAAGTTTTTCCGATAATACACGATCTTCGAAATCCACCTAACCTGAAATTGAAATTTAGGAAACCTATTTGGTCGATTGACTTTTTGCGTACACAGGTGAAGGCTGTTGATCTCCGGAAAACTGAATGGCAGGAAGTTGATGTTTTCAATAAAGTTCTCATAGAAGATTCTTCTAAATGGTTTGCAGGTTTCGATATAAGTAGAAAAAATTGGTTACATTAAATCGTCTCAGGACAGTACATGGTCGTAGTAATAGTATGCTATTCAAATGCTGAAGAAAAATAAGGCATTTAGTCCTCCATTGTCCTATTTACCATTTTACGGGTGGTTTTCAAGAAATTCATTCCGTTCCAGGTAATTTAATTAACTGGGTAGAGCACTTCAAGTCTATTAAGAAGATTAGTTTTTGAATTTCGAGATTATTATGGGCTACACCCCTGAATGGTGTATGAGATGTTGCCTGTTGAAAAACAGCGGAGCAGTAGTTTAAGTTCTTAGATAAGGCTAGGACTGCTCCTACTTAGGGCTTTATTCCCATGGTGCATGAGATGTTCCCTGTTGAAAAACAGTTTAGAGTGAGTATAGACATATAAGAGATAGGTATGTTTGATGAAATATTTTTCTGTGCTACCACTTTGGGGGCAACCGTAGGAGGCATGATGCGAATTTAGATGCCTGATTAAGGAACGGGCATGGTCGGTTTTTTCCGCTGGTATTCTATTTATTCGCTTGGTTTTCACGAATGTGTTTTTTCCGACACACACCAAAATTATAGATATAAGCATTTATTGTAAATACAATTATTCGCATTTTATGAATCCTCTCTTTACGAAAGAATATATATATATATATATATATATATATATATACACACACACACACACATATATATATATATATATATATATATATATATATATATATATATATATATATATATATATATATATATATATCAAGATACACTGTTTCAGGAAATATTGAACTTTGTATCTGCTGGAAAGTCTTTCGCCACACAGATTTTTCTGTACGAATAATAACAGATACTGAAGTCACATTTTAGTTTTCTATATTCTTGAGTTATATATCATTACCTACAAGAATCTGTCGAGAAGAAAATGTTAATTCAGAATACTCAGAAGAATGATCTGCTCATTAGGTCTAATTTGGTATCGAATCTCGAAATAAATAGCTTGATTTGAAGTAACCCTTAATTCTGATGATAGATTTCTAGCCTGCAATTAAGCGGTGAAAAAATCGAAACTAATATTTTTGAAATTATTTTTCACCCCTTGGGTTAATATGTTTTAAAATTTTATTCATTGAATTTGATCTCCTCTAAAGGCAACCAACAATATATTAACGAAAATGTTGCTTCTATGTCGAGAAAAATATCATTGATTTCTGCTTAACAAATATGATTTCGACATAAAGTATATACTGAAAATACAGTTGATCTTAGGTAGTGCACATAATACTAAAGTTTGTTTGAAATTGAATCTAAAGTCAAAATATTTCATATTTTCTTTTAATATAGGCAACGTAATAGGATTTCACTGAAAGCGTCGAAAATATTTTAGCTAACATTCCCATCTACTTGATATATCTCCAAAGATTCATATATTTCTTATGCATAGTTTTTATCCATTGAAGTAGATTCCAGTTATTCTTGAATATGAATTTCGACTACGAAAGGCATTAGAGATGCGCTGGTTAAAAACACTGTCTGCTAAATCTAACCTAACCTAATCTATTCAATCATATCTCACACCTTATATGTGGACAATATTCACGAAAATGTATTTGGAATTAACATTTTATTCTCAACAGATTCTTGTAGGTAATGCTATATAACTTAAGAATACAAAAAACTAAAATCTGACTTCAGTATCTGTTATTATTCGTACAGAAAATCTGTGTGGCGAAAGACTTTCCAGCAGATACAAAGTTCAATATTTCCTGAAACAGTGTACCTTGAACGTTTAAAATAATATTGGATTATGCAAATCTTAAAGGAATATAGGTTGCCTTTAGGGAAGGTTTCAGCGAATATTCCCGCGGGGAATAAATACAGATCATCTTACTTTATCAGAAAAGTGAAACTTTTGTCAGAAGTGTGTCATACACTCCGTTAAGTTTTCTTCGGGATAGATTTTCCCCTTTATTCAGCGTTTAATTCTATAGAATAGAATGCATTCCTTTGAACCTGCTTATTCCTAATATAAGTAAGTCAAAGTTGAATTCAAAGTTATTGTCAATGAAAGAATGACCAATTTTTTTTTAAAGATGCAGGAATGGATTTCCATTTTTCACTCTTAATTCGACAATAGTGAAATGCAGCATTGTTCAATGATGGATAGACGTGAAAATGTTCAAGTAAGTATTGTGACCCTGGGTTTATATATTTGAAAAACATTTCTTAAGCTAGGTTCGAGGGTAAACGAACGTCTACCAATAGCTTCGTTGGCTCTGATCTGTTTAGTTTGTACCGGGGCCAAGCACCTTCAACGACTTAGTTGGCGTTAGTCTGCGATCACACACACATTCCGGTATGAACGGATGATTTTGCGGTGACGCTAACGGATGAACTCCACATAACTGCGGTAACGGAAGATGTAATCCGCCGAGTAGTCGACGCAGGAGTGAGCTATTGTTTCTCAGCACAGAAAGACAGATTTTAATGAAGTTTGTGTTTTGGATTCATGGGAATCTCTAGAAGCTTTGTGAATATATCCTATCATGGAGAAATCCCAAATTGCATTTGTGTATAGGAAATATGCATTTCAGGATTACATTTTGGAGTAGAAAATCGGTAAATAATCAAGAAAATGAATCCAACTCTGCCATTCGAGGGTTCAAGAAGTCGTTGAACACGAATACGAAGTGAGAGCCTGTGGTGGCTCAGGGCACCGTACTTGGCCCAATACTATTAATATTATATGTTAATGCATTATTTCCTCTCGAAGTCGAGGGCATAATAATAAGCAATGCTGACGATACCGCCGTATTTTTACAGGATGTTTCGTGGAAAGAGCTGAAAACAAAAGCACGAAATGGTTTCAAAGAGGTGATGGAGTTTTTCATCTCAAGAAGACTCACTGTAAACGTTGATGAAATCAAATTTGTTCCTTCCCGAGCTATAATAAGAGTTTGCCATCCTTCAATAATCGAGAAATAGATCTAAAACTCACTGCGAATCATGTGGAAAGCAGCGATAAAATAAAGTACTTGGAAGTCCCTAAGATGGACATCTTTGGTTATCTATGCAGGCTAAATTCGTTGTGAAAAGGATTAGTGCCTTATTGCCGAAAATAGAACTTTTGAGAGATATGTGAAGGAACGGATTTGAAAAAAAATTATTTTGGCTTAATTCAGCTACACTTACAATTTGTATTTATCGCTTGGGGATCAATTGCAGAATGTTTCGTTAGGTGTTTAAAAGTAATGCAGAAGTGGATACTTAAAGTTATTTTCAGAAAGAATTATACAACTCCACGCCATTGTACTGCCACGTCATCAGTTCGCCGAAAAAAATTGACCCGGTAACTCATGCATTCGACATGCGAGTAACTACAGCTTGAGAAGATCAGATAATGATGTGATTGTCTCTAGAGTTAACAAGTCTGTGGTTTCGAAGTTGTTTACTTAACTTGCGCCGGTACGGTATAATTCACTTCCCGCAGCATAAATATACTTAAATATTACCAGGTTTGGGTAGAGAACATATTAAACGGATAATGCCCAGGTTTGGGTAAAACTTTAGGCCAAAGCAGAAAATTCGTCTGTTAGATTTTTAAACAGAAATAATTATAGCGCCCGCAGCGGGTTCTTTGTCTTTCTCTGAAGTAGTATGACAATTTATTGAAGAATTGGCCCACACTCGGTACTGAGGGGTTTTCTAGGTCACTGAACACGAATACGAAGTAGACAAGAGCCTGCGGAATACCTAGTGCCCGCAGCTGGTATCTTGAATATCTTTCTTTGGAGTATTATGACAATTTGTCATAGATTTGACCCACCCTCGTTACTCGGTGGTTCACTCATGAGGATATTCGTATTCTGCGACCTCAAAAAGCCCCAAGTAACAAGTTTGGGCCAATTCTATGACAAATTGTCATAATATTCAAGAGAAAGGCGTTTAAAATACCAACTGCGGGCACTAGGTACTCCGCAGGCTCTTATCCAATTCGTATTCGTATTCAGCGACCCCTTAAATCCCCGAACAACAGAGCTAAATTCATTTTTATGATTATAAACCGATTTTCTACGTCAAAATGAAATTCTCAAAAACAATTTTTTAATGCAAGAATGTTATTTGAGATTTTTTCATGATTAGATTAGTTCACAAGTTTCTAGAGATTTTCACGTATCTAACGTACCAAACTGTGTTGAAATCCGTCGAACCGCTCAAAATATCGATAGTAAGGCCTATTTTGGTGCTCTAATTCTTCAATTAGAGAATCAGCTGGTTATATTCAGTGTGAGTGTAAACACTATTAGAAATATACGAAGAATCATACGCCAATATCACTCCACCCAGATAAAATCGACAAAGTCATGAAATCATGCTATGTACAATATAATTTTGTTAGATAAGGATGTTATCAATTTTGTAGAAAGAGAAACTCACCCTTTTATGGCTGTGAATGACTTCGGTCGTCTATGCGGCCAACAGGAATCACAGGTAAGATAATATTTCGTTGATTTCTGACAAGGATTCAACACTTATATGAGTTTTAAAACAATTTTGTGTTTCAAAAAATATTCTTTTTCACAAAAATGTTGTACATCCGAAAATTTATTTTTATATTCTAAATGCTTCATATTTGATACTTTCAAATTCGATATATTCTTTTATAATCAAAACTGAAAATTGTATGACTTTTTCAGATTTGGTGGTTACTTTTCTAACCACAGATACTTAGTTTTCTATATTTTATTTCCACGACATTTTTCGAGGATGTGCTGAACTATTACATTATTTATGTCATATTTTAAGTGTTACAAAATTTTGTTGTAAAATTGAAACGGTTATTTTTATTCAAATATTTGTGAAAGTAATACAATGCTGTTTTTACAACGCAGCATTTTAAAATTCAATAGTGAAGGAAATAATGTTTATTACATTACGATTTCAGTATTCATCTGGTATTTAGTATTAGATTAGTTGACTTATGATATAAAATAATTATATTTTCAATGGAATAAAGCCGAAGTATTTAGATTTTCACTATATTAACAAAACTATGACGGTTTCACCACACTGTGGCTTCATCAGATAGATACAAACTAATGAACAGAGTTGCTTACTTTAGGAAATGAAAAGATTGAGTAAAGGAGAAGGATTTAGATCTAATTGACTATTAAGTAACCTACCTGAATTCTTTTCTTTGTTGATCTCTAAAATTTCCAATAGATTGAGTTTTTGTCTGTTATTTTCATTGTGTGAATTTTTGAAATTCTCATTAAAGTTATGGTTTTCTCCGAGTAAGTGATTATAATAATGGGAATCTGATTTATGATAATTCAAACTACGTTTGTGCTCGGATAATCTAACTTTGAAATTTCTGAAAGTTCTACCAATATAAATTTACTACAATCTCCACAAGACAGTTTATAAACACCGGATTCATTACTTTTATCAACTTTGGATTTGCAGTTTTGATATGTGGGCCTAAAGAATCATCTGTTCGGAATGCTATATTGAAATTATAATGCGAGAGGAATAATTTTAATTTTAGACTAGGATTACCAATAAAAGTTAAGCTGTTGTATCTCTAAATTTTTGGGTGAAATCATGTTCTCAATCATAGTTGGACTGTAACCGTTATTGTGACATTGGAATATTAATGAGTCTATGTACCATACTATTGTAAGCTGCTGATTTATGTGGATAAGGATGTGTAAATGAGCTGTGAATAGTAACATCTTTATGCGATGGCTTTTGAAGAATAGAAAAATCATGTTTGCTGCTAATTTTATTAATAGTCAAATCCAGAAAGTTAATGGAGTTTTGAATGATTCTAATTGTCTGTTTGTGCCAGTGAAACAACAAATGATATCGTCGACATATCTTAACCAATAAAGTTCGAATAACGGATGTTCTTGGATAGTTTTTCAATATTATCCATGAAAATTTCAGCGAGCAGAGGGCTCAGAGGATTACCCATGATTAAACCTTTTTAACTATTATATAATACTCCATTGAAATTAACTTCAATAGCCCTCTGCTCGCTGAAATTTTCATGGATAATATTGAAAAATTATCCAAGAACATCCGTTATTCAAACATTTCATTTATTAGTTCAGATATGTTGACGATATCATTTGTTGTTTCATTGGCACAAACAGATAATTAGAGTCAATCAAAACATTCATTTAGAAAATTCACGATAAATTAGCAGCTTACAATAGTATGGTACATAGACTCATTAATATCCCAATGTCACAAAATAATTTCATAAAAGAGCTAAATATAATTAAACAAATAGCAGTCAATAACGGTTACAGTCCAACTATGATTGAGAACATGATTTCACGCAAAAATGTCAAAAGCAATCCAGGAGGTATTTCCAAGTATAAAAAGTTCTAACACAAAATACAACCGCTTAACTTATATTGGTATTCTTTGTCTAAAATTAAATACATTCCTCTCACATTATAATTTCAATATAGCATTCCGAACAGATAATTCTTTAGGCCGACATATCAAAAACTGCAAATCTAAAATTGATAGAAATAATAAATCGGGTTTGTATAAACTGTCCTGCGGGGATTGTAATAAAATTTCTACTGCTAGAACTCTCAGAAGTTTCAAAGGTAGATTATCCGAGCACAAACGTAGTGTTAATTATCATAAATCACATTCCCATTATAAAGATCACTTACTCGAAGAAAACCATATAATGATAATTTCAAAATTTTACACAAAGAAAATAACGAACTCAAACTATTGGAAATTTTAGAGATCAACAAAGAAAAGAATTCAGGTAGGTTACGTAATAGTCAATAAGATCTAAATCCTTCTCCTTTATTCAATCTTTTCAATTCATAAAGTAAGCAACTCCGATGGGTTTTTCAACATACCTCTTGTACCTATTGTAATATTAAGTAGGAAATAAGACTATTATATAAGGAATAACTCTGTTCATTAGTTTGTATCCATCTGATGAAGCCACAGTGTGGTGAAAATGGTCATAGTTTTGTTAATATAGTGAAAATCTAAATACTATAGTTTTATTTCATTGAAAATATGTATATCGATTTTCATCAAGTAACGACCTCCTCAATCAAATTATAAATAAATTTCCGCATATATATCTTCATAAATAACGTCAATAATAATGTGGTTAATTTACTTACCACTGTGACTGTAGTAGGTTTTGTTTTGTGTATGTAGATGTACGTTACTATTTTAGAATGCCCAGTGCACTGAACTTGAAATTCAGGACGCTCGTCTAGAATACATTCCTTCAGTTGGTGTGGAATTTAGTGTGAAATCAGATAAAGAATACAGTGATGGACCGCAAACTGTGATGGCGCTTGGCGACTCACCTCCACAGCAGCCATAGCTCGAAGACAAATTTGGCTGGGAGGACGAAGACGTACTTTTGTCTGTCTTCACTCCAGATAGTCAAGTACCTACTTCGAGCTCTTCAACAACATCAAATCGAACTGTTGTGGTTGAGCCAAAGTGGAAAAAAAACTTCAGAATGGAAGAGCCGAGTGATTATACACATGATATAGAAGATTTATTGAATGTCACAGCTATACATCTATTTCGCTTATTTTGGTCAGAGAATCTTGTAGAATTAATCTGTTTTCAAACGAATCTATACACCATACGAAAAGGAAAAACCTCGTACACCTACTACGCCTGAGGAAATAGAAGTATTTCTGGCTCTGAACTTGGTAATGGGCATAAAGAAAATGCCTCGTTATAAAGACTACTGGACTTCTGTCCCTGATATACATTACATATCATCGTTTATGCCAGTAAACTGCTTTGGCTTGGTCCACAGAAACTTGCATTTGAATTCCTAACAAAGCCTGATGCTAACTTTGATAAGCTTAATGAAGTCAAACCATTGTGAAATATACTAAATTAAAACTTGAAAAAAACTATTACACGTCGCAAAATAAAGCTATATACGAAAGTATGATAAAATAGACTATAAAACGGGGATACAAAGTTTGGATGATGTGTTTTGAGTCCGTATATACATGAGAGGTATAATTATCCGGGTGGAGGAAAAGAATCTTTACGCTTATTTTAAAGAACCTGGTAGTAGTTTGGTAGTGGAGGATTTCAAGCATCGGAAAGTTCGTTCAATAATTATAAGGCGCGACAATCATTCCATACCATCAAAATCGTTTGAGAAGCTTCATCTTCAAACACTGCTGCAGTCGAAAGATATCCAGAAGAATTTGCAAGTCTAGTAGCTGATGGAGGATTCAAACCTGAGCATGTATTTAATGCAGATGAAAATGCACTGTTTTAGTAGAGAATGCTGTACCAACCATCTATTTCATAAATGTGCCTCAGGATTTAAGACAGCAAAGGATAGAGTTACACTTTTGCAATGTTCTAATGCATCTGCAGATTGTGTCATTTAACCACTGATGCTTTACAGATCGCTGAATCTTTGTACTCTAGAAACTCAAAACAATAACGACCTGCTAGTATTTTGGTGTGCTAATATGAAAGCGTGAGTTAGAAGTGCAATTTTCAGTAACTGGTTTGAAAATTATTTCGTTTCAGAAGTTGAAACTGATTTGAAAAACGGAACCTATGGACCAAGAAAAAATCCAGGCCTTCAAG
Organism: Cryptolaemus montrouzieri; assembly: GCA_013387265.2. Taxonomy (NCBI): domain Eukaryota; kingdom Metazoa; phylum Arthropoda; class Insecta; order Coleoptera; family Coccinellidae; genus Cryptolaemus; species Cryptolaemus montrouzieri. Next base: position 35,751,264 of record JABFTP020000165.1, read on the forward strand.
CTCTATTACATTGAACGAAGTTTCGCATATTGATAATATGGAATGTGATCCTAATATAAACGTTGTGGAATGATAGAAGAAACAGCAAATTATATTTTTTAATTTCAAAAGAATCAGAAGAAGAACTGAATCCATACACATTGAAATCAACATGCTCCTCTGAATTAACACCTATTCTCTGTAGACTTATCACTATCTCTTATAATGAAGGCATTTGTCCTTCCAACTAGAAAATTTCCAGAATCCAACCTATCCCTAAAAAAAGGAAAATAACCATTCCATCCAATTATAGGCCAATATCCCTTTTACCTATGATCTCTAAAGTGATGGAAAAAGCCATCAATTTTGAGCTCATTGAATATTTATAATCTGTTGGTATTATAAATGAACGACAATGAGGTATCAAGCACCAGTGATCAACAGGAGATGAACTTGCGTATGTCACTCACATGTAGAAAAGTTCTATTGAGAAATTTGGAGAGTCTTTGGCTGTGGCTCTCGATATTTCGAAAGCTTTCGTTTGGCATAAAAGTCTGCTTAGTAAATTGTCTGCATATGGTTTGTCCCAACGACCATGCCTATGGATTTCGAGTTTACCCTCCAATCGATCTCTCAGTAGATGAGGTTACTTCTGACACACTTGGCATTAATGCTGGTGTGCCTCAGGGCTCCATCTTGACACCTACTCTGTTTTTGCTTCATATAAATGACCTCTTTACTGTTGCAGGTTGGAAACTCCACAGCTTTGCGGATGACAGTACACTTCATACATCTTCTTGCTCGGTAAAATCCCTGTCATCACAAGACATGAACGAAATACGAATCCAGCAGTGCAACAAAGTCAATAGCGACTTGAAATCAGTTCTTGATCTGCTAACCTTGTAGAGTTCAATGCTAGTAAAACTCAAGCCTGTTCATTTTTAGGAAGATGAATAGCATTGTCCCGGATATCACGATGGAGAATGAGATCATCTCACCCACTTCCTCTATAACGATGCTTGGAGTAACTATCGGCGACAATCTATAATGGCAGGACCATGTTGTGAATATTGCTAAGTCAGCGTCAAAAAAACTGGGATTTCTCTATCGCGCAAAGGAATATTTCACTGCGAACCAATTGCTTACTCTCTATATATCTCAAATTTGTGAGTATGGCTACCATGTACGAGGTTCTGCTCCTGAACACAGGTTGAAACTCCTGGACTCCATCCGAAATAGAGCAATTCGGTTAATAGGAGACAATGCACTCACAGATTCCTATTCACTATTGGAACATCGAGGAAAAGTTGGTGAGCTTTCTCGTTTTAATAGTTACTTTTATGGAAGATGCTCTGAGGAGATTTCTACGCATGTTCCACCGCTTGTTTCTATTTTGAGGTAAAGAAGGCAAACTCTTGCCAATCACACTTTCGTGGTTGAAATAGAGACACCAAGAACGCCTCTATATAAGAATTCCTTTTTTCATAGAACGGCAAAACTTTAAAACTCCCTTCCATGTCACGCATTTCCTCATGACTTCAACCTGTTAGCGTTCAAACGATATATTAACCGTCTATCCTTTTCAGGTACTAGCGGTAATGTCGAGACATAATAGGATTTGCTTCTTCACGCTAGTAAATTTCAGATAACAAAAACAAAAAAAATTAATTTCGTCACCTAGAAGCGTATCCTCTTTAATTCCATATAAATTACCGCTCCATGTTTTGGGTTTTTCTAATCGCATTATATATACGGAACATATCTTCTGCGAATAAAAAGCCTAAACTGTAATAGATGTCCATTTTTCTGTTATTAGGGTAACGTATTCTGCTGTTATCGATAAAAATTCATCTTTTCAATGATATCGTTGAATTCCTAACTCAAAAAAGATATCTCATAAATCTCTTCTTGAAGATAGGTCAGAAGCAGGGTTTAATTCTTATGAAAACCCTCATCTTCTCCTATACAAAATAGTTGCATATCTTAAATGATCATAGCCAACACCTTTTCATAGAGATTCTTCGTTCGAGAGGCAGAGGTAGGTGATGTAGTGAAATTGTTAAGTTTTGTCTGTTTGGGAACGGAGGGGTTAAGGCACTTTCTTGGATTCTCTAGTTTGAGTTCAGATCTAGCTATTGGATGGTTCGTTAGCCTGATTGGATAAAGAGTTTTCATTTTCGGAAGTTTCGAAACCTGCATTTGAATAAAAAATATTTCTTAGAAGAGTACTACTTCGTACTAGTACTATAGGTTGTTTATACTTCAAATACTCTTCAAATTTTATGTTGCACCACTTTTATGGAAAAATACACCTCCAAGCATATCACACTTTACTTTTTCAGAGTATAGAATATCAAATGCTGCCAAACATCACTCCGCTTCTCATCGGATTGTAGGTACCGACTCCCTTCGATTTAAAAACTCGAAGAAGGAAATTTTTATTTTCTATCCCCTTTTAGTCATCGTCCTATACTTCTAGACTTAACATATTAACAATAACAAATGAATGAGAAATAGCACTACCAATAAGATGATTTCTATTCAATCACTTGAAGAGCAAGATACATTAGCTGGCTAAACGATGTTTTCCGTTCCTGGTACGAATAATATTTTTTCGATACCCCTATTTGATTCATACAAACACCGAAAGGACAGAAAATCAGTATCAGATACTTTCAGAAATCTGTATCTGTACTTCTTTAAGACTATTTGATATTTTGGTATCAGATAGATACTTTTGGTCGATCATAAGTTTATACGTAACCATTATATACCTTCAATGTCCTGTAGAACCCTCGGTGGGCGAGTCTTACTCGTATTTGACAGACTCTCCTCTAGGTGTTTATAAATTTTATTCGATCATCCTCAAAAATATCTCACGGTTGAAAGACGACGTCAAAATTTCTCCCTTTTGCATTTATATGAGCTATATCACTTCTTTTACGTTCCGAATTTCAATATAATTCGCATCTCATCTGTATTCCTGATAAAACCCAGGTCTTTCTCTACCTGAGTTACAGATTTCCCAAAAAACTCACTAAGCATTCCGACATTTTACTGTTATGGCATATTTTCGCATTTATTTCAGTATCTTCCCGTCCTTTCTGCACACAAAGAAAAATATGTTTCCGTTTTTCGACAGTTAAATCATGCCCTAAATTTCTGCAGACATAAAGAATGTTCTCTTAATATAGGCCTGCTTAGCATTCCGCCTGTGGCTATGTATCCCAATATTTTCAATAACGGTCGTAAATTTCCAGTTAAAAACAACCGGTGTGTAGCGAAACTTCGACATTTTCCTTATTATCCCTTCTTTATTAGAATTTATACCGCTCTTTGAAGCTGAGTTAGAAGCCGCCTTTCGAACTTTTCAACGTATACATGAGTGCTTCCATTCCTGCTTTTATGTCGGACGGCAACGCCCAAGTACATCTCTCACGGTCTCCATTCGTTCTCGTCTAGGAAGAAGTCACAAAATTTTCGTATAAATGTAAGAGAAGTTTTCTGGTATATACTATAAATTATATCCTCGTCCCAGATCAAGCATTTATCAGCATCTAGGGAACACCTCCAAAAATTATTAAATTCGAAGTACAATATTTCGGTTTGAAATAAATCATTTGCGTTTCACTGATAACAATGTATTCAAAGAACGATAAATTTTATTGAATGTCCACCTATCAAAAATGAATGAAAATTCATAATTGGCAAAATCTTGTACAAAAATTCTCAAAAAATTACTGAAACAGTTTGGTTAGATAGTTTAAGAGCATCCACTGTTACGGTTATTAGCTCTCGTGACATATTTCAATAGCTCCTCAAATCTTCAAAAGTCTTCTGATAAAAATCGATGCAATTGAGAAATTTAACTGTGTTTCTTCAGTTGATAAGTTCTACAAGCATTACCAAACAAACGTTGTCGGTTCTCCTAAAAAGTCCAAGGCATTTGAATCAAAGAATGACTCTTCTAATAATCTTCAGAAAATATTGCAGAAATATTTTGTGAGAAAGAAAATGTCTCCACTAAGAGAAAAAAGAACCACAACTAAGCCTGAAGAGAAACAAATTATTCCACTAAGAGTGAACAAAAATGTTGTAATTACGATAGGTGAAAGCAACAAGACTATCGACAAGGATAACATATTTCAATGCGCAAAGAGACGAGCAATTATTCACTTGGATCGAGTTTCCCTCCAATACAACTATTGGAAGTATTCGAAGTCATTTAAAGAAACTTTTTTTTTTCATATAAATCGCACACTCTTTCTGATTTTTGGCGAACTGCATCAGTTACTCTTATATTCAAAAAGGGTGACAAACTTTCCTCTGGTAACTATCGAATTATCAGCCTTACGTCTATAGTCTCCAAGGTTTGTGAACGAATTATTGCTGACAGTATGTACGATTTTCTAGCTAACAACAACCAAATTCCTTCAAATCAGCATTGCTTTATTCCTGGTCGGTCTGTCATAATAATCTCGTTCTTTGTCTCAATGACTGGACTAAAGCGATGGATCGTGGAACATCTATTGATGTAATTTCTTTGGATTTCTTTCGACTGGGTTCCATTGTGGCGTTTGCTTTTTAAACTGGAACATTTGGGTATCAGTGGCGATCTGTTGTCCTGATAAGGGTTTCTTGACTGATAGGAGCTAATACGTCCGAGTGGGATCTTCGAAATCTTCGACCAGACCTGTCACTAGTGGTGTGCCTCAGGGCTCGTTTTTGGGTACCTTGTTGTTTCTGCTATACATTGCCTATCTTCCTTCTCTCTTGTCGTCATCATGTTCACAGTTTGCTGCTGATACCAAAATATATAGCTGTCCTCTGAACAGCGACATTCAAGGTGATCTGGATACGATTTCGGAATGGTGTTCTAATTGGCTGATACCTTCAATCTCGAAAAATGCTGAATCTTACACTCAGGCAAAAAACAATCCTCGCTTGCAATACTTCTTGGATGTGAGAGTTATTGGCACTTGCCGTACGCACGTTGACCTGAGAGTGACGATTTCTGATGATTTAACTTGGTCTAACCACATTGACAGTATTCGAACTCGGGCTTCAAGAATGTCTTCCTTTCTTCTGAAATCTTTCCAGGGCTGCGACGTCAATACGTGTAATATCCTCTACAAATCCTTTGTACGCCCCATTATGGAGTTCGCAGGTCCTGTCTGATTCCCAATCCTTCGTAAGGATATGAAGTCGCTGGAAGCTATACAGAGAAGATTTACTATGATCCTTTCTGGCTGATCTTGGCCATGCTACTCTGACGGACTCAACATTTTCAAGCTATCTTCGTACGAATCCAGAAGTCCTAGATGGATCTTATAATAACTTATCGAGCACTCCATGGGTTATTCAACATCGATCTGTCTCCTTCATTCCCGCTGAGTTGTCACCGACAATTGGACATGGTTTCAGCGTCAACCTTCCTGCCTAATCGGATATTTTCGACTTGGAATTATCTCTCATGCGAGGTGGTTAATGCTAACTCTGTGAACACCTTCAAGAATAAATATGACCAGCATGTGATGTTGCCTGCAGATGAGACACGTTCCTGATCGACTTGAAAAGGTGCTTGATGGTATGAAGCTACTTCGCTGCGTTGCCTCCACTCTTATCCATTGATTGCTAGACCAAGAACAATCAAAGGAGAAGATTCGTTCAGAATACAGTCAGCGTCTGAAGACTGTGCTGAAATCAATGTTGAATTCGGGGAATCTAGTCAAGGCAATTAACACCTACGCCATTCCAGTGTTCCTTTACTCATTTGGAATAATTAGATGGACTAAGACAGAACTGGATGATACTCAAAAGCAGACCCGAACCATGCTGACAAAGTACAACAATCATCATCCAAAATCGTCTACGATACGAACAACTTTGAAGCTGAAAGAAGGAGGACGCGGATTAATAGATGTTGTCAATTTACACATCGAACAGATAAAGAATCTCAGAATTCTTCTCTGCAAAAACTCTCACTTCTGACCTCCATAGAGTGGTATCGTTGGCTGATAAGGGATATACATTTCTAAATCTTGCTACCAGAGATGACCTGCTGAATCTACCGTTCCTACCAGGTACTGAAAAACAAGAGCAATTGTCAAGAAAAAATTGCATGGACGACATCACCATGAGACTAATCAACAAAACATCGACAAAGAAGCCTCCAACAAATGGTTGATGAAAGGAGAATTATTCGCGGAAACAGAGGGAATCCTTATGGTCATTCAAGACCAAGTGATCTATACAAACAACTACAAAAAATTTATTATGAAGGACGGAACATTACAATCAGATGGGAGACTATACAGCATATTACGTCTGGATGCGAACAACTACTCAATACGGACTATCTTCACAGGCATATTCAAATGTGCAATTATCCATCAGAAACTTGCACACAAGAACGGACTTCTGAATACCTTCCATATCACAAGTATCAACCGCCGTATTGGAAAATGACTATCAGATTATACTACGATAGGCCTGTTATCACTGACAGAACGGTGACGAATAATAGGCCGGACATAGTGGTTTATGATAAGAGAGCTAGAACAGCAATGCTGGTGGATGTCGCCATACCGAATAATAACAACGTGCTGAGCAAGTTCCAGGAAACAAAGTCCAAATACACAGACCTTGCTATAGAGATCAAGTAGATGTGGCACCTCGATAAAATAGATATTGTTTCTGTCATCGTATCCTCGACTGGGTTAATACCCAAAACTTTGCATGAGAGCCATAAGAAATTAGAATTGCATAAGAATACCTACACAGAAAAGCAAAAAGCTGTAATTCTTAATACATGTAGGATAGTTAGGAAATTTATGTCAAGTATATTGTAATCGAGCCTATTCCCTTTGATTTCTGAATCTGGGAAAGGTGAATTATATCCAGCTAACAGCTGAGATAAAGCATAAGTCCACGATAATAATAATAATATACAGTGCCTGGTGAATGAAGTTAAAACTTTGAGTTATGTTGTGAATAATGATAGCTTCTTAATTGATTTTGTGATTGAACGTTGTATATTAAAAGATTCGAACGAAAATATTGTCGTACAGAGATACTAAATATCAAACTGCTGTACGAGTATTGCTTTCCATAGATGTGCACTAATCTCAGTAGAAAATGAAACCTAATTTGATACCCTGGGCATAATAAATACATTTTCTGTTGAAAGACATGTGAAAATTGTTGTTGCTACAATACCGTATTTGAGTTTCACCCTTCTTTGTATATATCGACCTCCAAAGATGAAATAGATTTGTGTAATTAGCATTGGAAACACTCTTACGAAATTAAAATGATAATATTCTGTTTGCAGGAAACTTCAACGTAGATTTCTCGAAAAGGTCATTAAATAAAATTTACATTATGAGATTGTTCTTTTTTTTTTGGATTTGAGAAAGTTTCTGAGGATCCCGATTAACATTTACTTCCGAAATCTGCGTAAACAAAGTTCGTTTGTTTGTTTTTCCTTTAACGTGCTCTATTTCTGCTTCTATTTTGGCTAATGACACGCCGGGGAATTCTGTCACCTCAATATACTGGGAATTTTGCCAAACCCCTCTCGTGTCGAGGGAAGGGATCTTTAATGTCCAACACATTTCTGTTAGACAGGACCGACAGCTTTACATCTCCTCCGAAAGATGATCACTCAAGCGATACAGGCTATTTAATTTTACTGTCAGAATTTCATGGGTCAAATCCTCCAAAATATTGATCCGAATCGAATCCGAATACTATTTAATTTAATATTGTTAGTTTATTAATCTAACCTCTATCCATTTATATAGCAAAAAAAGGAAACGAGGATGTATTGGAGAAAGATTCAGATGTCTCTTCTATTACTAGAACAGTTGCATACAACCAAATTTGGCAATTAAAGACAACTATCCATAGAATAATAGTAATCCTAAGGTCAGTTATGTTTTTAAAATGACCACTCTCTACCTTTACGCACTTGCTTGATCGAAGAATGAAATTACTAGTAAATCGCTGGATTTGCTCTCATGAGATCAGACTCTTGAACTATTCTTTCCATTAGTTGATCTTCAGTAATGATTTCCTCAAAAACGATACCTAACGAAACTCTATGAAAGAAAATTGACTATTTTTAAATCCAGTTTGCTCGACAGCTAGTTGACTGGTCCAACTCCGCCTATCTAGCGATTGCTTTACTCGATTTTACGTCACTTAGTACATATCTCGGAACGTGATTCGCCATTGTATGAAATTACTAGAAAAACCATAAATATCATTAGGAAACTATAGATTATGACAGCATTAAGTTGAGTAACATTTTTTACGTACTTATGGTTCGATCTGTTCACCGATGAACTCATAACGTCACATTTCTTCGTTAGTTCAACTAGAAAAGTATATCTACAGTTTTCAAACAATAGCTTTCTAATTTTTGAATTGTTTCCGATACCGATACATACCGTTTGTATAGACCACATGATTGTGCAACATCACAGTTTTCTTAATTTAATTCAAATATTGAGTATCTCAGTCGTTTGATACACTGCGTTGGACCAGTCAAATGTCCTGTCAGATCATCAAATTTGAATTCAGTAGACTTCATCGACGCACTTGACGAGATCAAACGACCGAAGCAGCAGTCTCTTGCCATCTCTTGACATCCGACCGAACTGTAACACTACGGTGGTGAAGGTGGATCGGAAAATAAGCTCCTTCGGGTAGGAAGATTTAACATTCTACGGGAGGTTGAATATTGTTCCCTAAATAAGAATTTTCAATGTGTTAGCGCATAGGGTGATAAATTCCGCATGATTTCATTATTTATTTCTTGATAGGAAAATGAAAAACAAAAGAAAAACAGATGAGGTTGACAAGTTCACGGATATCGAATTTAACCTTCGATTATTGTAAAAATAACTCCATTCCAATAAATTGTCAAAAATGTACAATCTCTAAATACGTCAATCATCCAGATTTACCAACAGAACATTTGGCGCGACCCTTTCATCTTTCAGCACTTCTCATAATTTCCACACCGATATCAAAGCAAACGCAGAGTTCTGATCAACCAGTTTTCCATTTCAACAGCTCGAAACTCATCCTTTGTGCGGATTAATCCAGTTTCTATATACAGTCGTAATCGATGCGAATATAATCTTATTCCATGTTCCACTGATTTACATCAATCGCCATTTCGATGAATATGTATTCGTCCTCAGACTCGGCCGAAATGTGTGCGTGACAATACCATAAAGGCCATTTGGATTCTGGAATTGAACCAGGTGATCCATCCCGACTTTAGACATGTAAATCTGAAATCGAGATCGAATCATAGCCGGCTTGAATTTTCAATGCGAATTTAGTGGGACCGTATAATGTGGATATGTACAGGTTGAACAGATTTTCATGACTACGATGAAAATTAGGTTATTTGGTTCGGGAAATCATATGGAGCGAAGTAGCAAATAATGTTTCACATATCCCTTCAAGTAACTATATTTTAGTATTAAGAAGAGAAAAATGGAAAATTAGACAAAAATTGAAGGAATATTCTGATATTTCTAGGATATTTTGGTGTCCTTGATTGTGAGATTTCAGACAAACAGAGTATCAATTTTTGATTCTCTATAAATACAATTTTCGTAATTCATAACGCAAATACATCTAACTGGAATAACTATGGAGAAATAACTACTGATATTTCAATTTAAAGTGAAGAACACGGATAATTCGTTATTGGAATTCAAGCTTCTTGGGGACTCTATAGGCTGAGCTCTCCTTGAACCTTAATCGAGAAAACGAAAAGGGGTATCTTCTATTAGCGATATTACGGAATAAATATTATAACCCACAATAGCTACATGGTTCACAGCTTTACCGTAAGATACTGGTAAAATCCATCCATCCTGATAATATCTGTTGGTTGAATCTCAAGAAGGACCTTCGTTTCGCATTTCAATGCATTACTGCAAAAATCTTATGTCAAAATTAAACTTCTTTATGACTCGAGAAATTTTGTCGCAAAGGATAAAACAGAAATTGTGTGAGACTCTTATTCTGCCATCATTTTATTATTTTTACGTCATGTACTACCCGTTTTTAGATTCGGTAAGTAAAAATCGTATTCAGAAGGTGCAAAATACTTGTTGTCGATTTGTGCTTGGTCTCTGAAAATTTGACCACGTGCGTGGGCCTAACCATCAACTCGGATGGAATAGGATGAGTCATGCATGAAAAATTCAGCTTTTGCTTTTCGTGCATAAAATTCTTCATACTGGCACAACGGATTATTTACGAGATAAGTTGGTCAGTCGCGGAGCTCTGCATGACGTGAACGTGAGGCGTGGAGACACGCTGCACGTCCCGTGTTTTAAGTCTGAGTTCTTCCAGAGGAGTTTCACTTATGTTGCATCTCAAACTTATAACTCCCCCATTAAGTGGACTAAAACATTTTCACTTTCGATGTTTCGTGAATACACTCCCCACAAAAATGATCGCATCACCCCACTTTTACTTTTAAACTTTAAGGTTGGTCATTCAAGAGTCGCTTGGTAACTTTCAGAAATGTAAACTAAGAAGATATCATTCAAAAGAGATGAGTTTATGACGGAAAATATCAAAAATTTTACAGTTAATGAAAAATTAAGAAATTCTACCATCTTCAAACATTCGCGAAGAGACCAATCAACTAGCATCGAATGGTTACTAATCATTTTCAAATTCGAGTGTTTCCTCCCCGGGCCCTAATTACTGCCAGTATATGTCTCGGAAACAAATTTTCGATGTACTCTTGAATCACTAAGTTCCAAATTTCAGGAAACAGATTTTCTAGTTGTTGGAGTGTTCTACAAGGCATCCTACGTTGCTGAATTTTCCACCCCATGTTGTCCCAAACATGTTCTATGGGATTCAAGTCAGGACTTCTGGCTGGCCATCTTAAAGTTCCAATTTAGGCATTCTGCAGAAAATCTGTAACTACTCTAGCTGCATGAGGCCGAGCATTATCATGCATATATATGAAGTTTTCGACAATTAATGGGCAAAAGCGTACAACATGGGGTTCAAGAATATCTGCAATCTATCTATCCACTGTTATTCTTCCATTATTCACTAGGACTACTTCATTTCGACCATGGAAAGAAATGTCTCCCCACATCATTACTGAGCCCCCTCCGAAGTTTCCGGTTTGTCGATATTGCATTGTTGATACCGTTCCTCAGGTCGTCTGTATACAGGCATGCGTCTATCATTTGATACTAGACAGAACCTAGACTCGTCGGAAAAGAGAACATTCGACAATTCTGTAATACCCCAATTTGCATGTTCCCTCGCAAACTGAAGTCTTGCAACTCGATGCTCTCTGGTGAGACCCGGTCCAGTAAAAGCCACTTTTTGTTCATTTTGTAGTATTCTAGCCGTACAGTGCCGAAGTCTCAGTGCAGTTGAACGAAGCAAACGATCATCAACTGGTGTTATTATCCGATTTCCTCCCTGTCGGCCCTTTTTACATATTCCCTTGTTTCGTGGTACCGATCAATTGCTCTTGAAATAGTGCTTTGGTTAACATTCAACAAGTTAGCCAAGTAACGTTGGCTTCGCCCCTCCTCTAGAGGTGTTACAATTCTTATCACTTCATGACACTCAAATAGCGTCCAGGGCGTTCAGCAGCCCTTTAAAATAAATTTGAAGATTCGAAAATCAACAAGAAGCACAGAAAATTTGCATTAATTTAGCGTGAAAACTGAAGAGGAATTCAATGAATACTGATAGTCAAATGAACTCATTCTTGTTTCAGACGTGTTTGATATCATAGGGAAACAAATGTTACCACGTAGATAAAATTTTTCCCCCTTATATGTCCAAAAATATATGTTAAACAAGAAACTGCGATCGAGCTGCTCAATCGATTGTGGAATTCAGAATACCAGGTGATGCGACAATTTTTGTGGTGTGTGTATTTGAAAAACCACTTTCTTTCCTTGTCGGCTCCTAGTTGAATAAATTCGTTCGTGTTAGGTTAAATATACATATATATATATATATATATATATATATATATATATATATATATATATATATATATATATATATATATATATATATATATATATATAATAATATATATATATATATATATATAATAAACAAATTTCTACTGGAAAATGGTTAAGAGAACGGAAAGTGTTTGAGGTTAAAACTTATAATTTGCAGAGGGTTTTTACGCGTTTCGGCACAGGACCAACACCAGAAAACATTCATATCTGCACAATTATTATCTCACTCATTGTCTCTTTACATCATTATCGTCAATTCCGTTCTCTTAACTTCGATTTCCCAGTAAAAATTTGTTTATTTTTTTTTAATGTTATTATTTCATCTTGTAAACTTAGTATATTGCAGAAATCTCCAGGTCTGATATTTTTCACTGGTTATTTCACTTATTTTCATTCCGATTTATATTAATTTTCTCCTTAATATTATTCTTTTGTTCCACTTTAAATCAATCGCTAAAAACATGCTTTTCTGTATGTGAATGAGGTTGAATTTCATATTCTTTTTTCTTTGTCAATATTTTCTAGTGCTCTCACTGATTGAGTGGAAGTGTAGCCACGGCTAAACTTCGCCAGTGTAGAGCACTATTTGTACACTTTGTAGAAACACTGAATAAAGACGATTTATTATTATCGTGGACTTATGCACTATCTCAGCTGTTAGCTGGATATAATTTACCTTTCCCAGATTTAGTAATCAAACGGAATAGGCTCGATTACAATATACTTGACATAAATTTCCTAACTATCCTACATGTATTAAGAATTACAGCTTTTTGCATTTCTATATAGGTATTCTCATGCAATTCTAATTTCTTAAGGCTATCATGCAAAGTTTCGGGTATTAAACTAGTCGAGGATACGATGACAGGAACAATATCTATTTTATCGAGGTGCCACATCTGCTTGATCTCAAAAGCAAGGTCTGTATATTTGGACTTTTTCTCCTGGAACTTGTTCAGCACGTTATTATTATTCGGTATGACGACATCCACCAGCATTGCTGTTCTGGCTCTCTTATCATACACCACTATGTCCGGCCTATTATTCGTCAGCGTTCTGTCAGTGATAACAGGCCTATCGTAGTATAATCTGATAGAAACATTTTCCAATACGGGCGCCGGCTGATATTTGTAATATAGCTGGAAGGTGTTCAGAAGTCCGTACTTGTGTGCAAGTTTCTGGTAGATAATGTTGCACACTTGATTATGCCTGTGAAGATACTCCGTATTGGCCAGTTGTTCGCATCCGGACGTAGTATGCTGTACAGTCTCCAATCTTATATGGCATTTTCTGCACTTATCTGTTTGTAATGTTCCGTCTTTCATTATAAATTTTTTGTAATTGTTTGTAGCGATCACTTGGTCTTGGATGGCCATAAGGAATCTCTCTATTTCTGCGAATAATTCCCATTACATAAACCATTTGTTGGAAGCTTCTTTGTCGATGTGTGGTTGATTAATCTCATAGTGATGTCGTCCATGCAATTCCTTTCTGACCATTGCTCTTGTTTTTCACTATCTGATAGGAACGGTAGATTCAGCAGGTTATCTCTGGTAGCAAGATTTAGTGGTTTATATCCCCTATCAGCCAACGATACCACTCTATGAAGGTCAGAAGTGAAAGCTTTTGCAGAGAAGAATTCTCTGACATTTTTATCTGTTCGGTGTGTGAATTGACAACATCTTTTAATCCGCGTCCTCCTTCTTTCCGCTTCAAAGTTGTTCGTATCACGAACGATTTTGGATGATGATTGTTGTACTTTGTCAGCATCGTTCGGGTCTGCCTTTGAATATCATCCAGTTCTGTCTTAGTCCATCTGATTATTCCAAATGAATGAAACAACACTGGAATGGCGTAGGTGTTAATTGCCTTGACTAGATTCCCCGAGTTCAACATCGATTTCAGCACAGACTTCAGACGCTGACTGTATTATGAACGAATCTTCTCCTTTGATTGTTTTTGGTCTAGCAATCTGGCTTGTTGGTCTCCCAGATATTTGTATGTTTCGCCATCATTGACGATTTATTATTATTTATTATCGTGGACTTATGCACTATCTCAGCTAGTAGCTGGATATAATTTACCTTTCCCAGATTTAGCAATCAAATTATTATGCACTATCTCAGCTAGTAGCTGGATATAATTTACCTTTCCCAGATTTAGCAATCAAAGGGAATAGGCTCGATTACAATATACTTGACATAAATTTCCTAACTATCCTACATGTACAAAGAATTACAGCTTTTTGCATTTCTATATAGGTATTCTTATGCAATTCTAATTTCTTAAGGCTATCATGCAAAGTTTTGGGTATTAAACCAGTCGAGGATACGATGACAGGAACGATATCTATTTTGTCGAGGTGCCACATCTGCTTGATCTCAATAGCAAGGTCTGTGTATTTGGACTTTTCTCCTGGAACTTATTCAGCACGTTGTTATTATTTGGTATGGCGACATCCACCAGCATTGCTGTCTTGGCTCTCTTATCATACACCACTATGTCCGGCCTATTATTCGTCACCATTCTGTCAGTGATAATAGGCCTATCGTAGTATAATCTGATAGAGTCATTTTCCAATACGGGCGCCGGTTGATACTTGTAATATGGCTGGAATGTATTCAGAAGTCCGTACTTGTGTGCAAGTTTCTGATGGATAATGTTGCACACTTGATTATGCCTGTGAAGATAGTCTGTATTGGCCAGTTGTTATTATTATTATTATTATTATATATAATGGTAGAAAAAGTTGTACCTTATCAAAGACTATACCCAATCAACCAACGGAAGGAATGATAGGAGAAGATATCCAAAGTGAATAGAAATTTTTGACAATATCTATGCATGAAGGCGCCTCCTATTGTTGGGTAATCAAGTTCGAAGAATCATCTATTTTTGACATTCGGGTGGAAATTTCATCACAATTGAATGAATAAAAGACGAGATATTGAGCCTTAAGCTTCAGTGTTTACACTGCCAGTAAAAGAAATAATTTGGAGCACAGAGCCAATCTCAATTTCAGATTTCAATTCGGTTAAACTTTTTCGAGTAGGAAAGCAAGTTTATGATGATGATTGTCTATCCTGTCACTCTATAAATGAGTGATATAATTGTTTCAAAAATGGTCGTGAAGACCTCTCGAGCTCTAGGTACCTCGCTTTAGACTTTTCTTTTTTATTCCAAGATTCCAGGTCTAATTCAAAGTTAGGTTATGCTGTACAGAATCTTGCTTCATTTGTTTTGACCTTGATATCGAAATAGTACTGCAACCAAGAGAACTAGATTGTCACACTTCACGTTGTTTCTTCATTTCCTGTTCAATAGAGCAGAAGCTGTATAAGCGGAAAATTCGAATCTTTAATCATCGTTACGACGAAAATCGAGGAAAAATCGTTCGAGGCCAATTTGCTGCTCATGCAAATGTACGAACGCCCATTCTTCAACGAGGCAGACGAATGGATAACCAATGAACATTTGACATCAGGAAATCCGAAATAAGTTATCGAAAGAATGAATATTTCATCATCAATTAGGGCAAACGGGATCAAGAGGTAAATGTAGAGAATGCACTTGGAATAATAAATGCACTCTGTATTCCGAGGGATAGCAGGGCTTCTACTTCCGGCTCGCTCCAATATGGCATTGTGCCATCGACAGAGAGAACATACAGCGTTCGGTATTAGCTCTAGATAAACTCCATCTCCTCCGATATTGATCTTTAATGGATATGTGGCGAACTTTTGATGCGATTCGATTCCGTTATCATCGGATTCGGATTTCTGATTTACATGCTGGAGGTACGGATTATCTAGACGGATAACCTTGGCTGATCGAACCTATCTTATGTTATTTTATTCTTAAGCGAATGGGGAAAGATCAATGTTATTCTGAAAGTTTTAAGGATACGATGAATATATTCAAATATTCTGAGGTGAACTTATTACCGAGGTATTTTGATACTTTGGAGGAACGATAACTTATAGAAAGAAAGTTGATAAAATCGAATAAAAATATTTCATTAGATCGGAAGACGATCTCATGCTCTGAGAGGAGAAATAAAATATTCGAACTTATATTCTAGTTCTATTCAAACAGAGTAGCCTAGGGGTGCTTAAACGGTCTATCTCGCGATCGGCTGGTCGATCCCGAGTGTTTTTTGAGTAGATTTCGAGAGGAAAAAAAAATTTTAATGAGTAGGTAACTAAATTACAAAAATTCATCACGTAATAAAATAACATTGTGCTAGCGGCAAAATGGTTCTGTAGCAATATGTCGAGCTAATGAAGATTTCCCTTCATTTTTACTTTCCATTGGAAGATAGGGAGTCAGCTGAACAAACTGAGTTAGTTCTTCACACGGACGTTAGAGGGTTGAATCGCGGAAAATTTCTAGGAAGGTTTCAAGAATTATTGCCCGAAGTAACAGATTTTCTAGACGAAAGAGGTGATGACACTCAGATGTTAAAAAACGAAAATTGGCTGACTGATTTGGCATTTTTGACTGACCTCACAATGCACTCAAACACCATTAACTTGGAGCTTCTAGGTAAAGGAAAAACTATTATTGAGATGATTAGCGCATCAAATGCATTCAAAAGTAAATTGCAACTTATGATAGATCAACAGAAAAGAAAGGATCTGAAACATTTTCCGTCTTTGAATGGATTCCTCAGTTGAATTATGATACGTATGAGGCTGAATTATCAAATATTTTGGGACAATTCGAAATGCTTCTTATGGTTGCAGTAAATTGACAAATGAAGCTTCATTTATGAGTTATCCTTCTTCATGTTAATTAGCTACTGAAATAGCAATTCAGTTTAATATGAACTCATTTCCTGTTGAGAATTAGTTGGTGCCGATTATATCAGATATACATCTCAAAGCTACAGCATCTGATACAAATTTCTGTGCAAGTCTGCATTTTCTGAAATGAAGAAAATCAAGTCAAAATATCGCAATCGACTTACTGTCGATCATATGTCATCATGCTTGCGATTAACACTCAGTGGTTACGTACCATCTTATGAAGATTATGCTGAGGACATGCAGTGCCACGCTTCAACATCCTAAGTTACTCCCTAGTTAAGTTTCACACCATATATAACTATTTTGTTTTGTAGTAAACAATAAACTCGCAATTTCGAATAACATGGATTTTTTTATTGATATTATAGAGGAGGACCCAACCAAATCCAACCCAAACCTAGACTAAAACAAATAAGAAGTCTAAAAATATTGAGGTAGATCGCTAGCAGTTCAAGTTTGAGCACCCCTGGTCTAACCTTTATTTTACTCTTATATCAATATGCTGATACAATATAACGGACATGGGAATGGAAGATTGTCCGCTCCTGAAAGATTTATGAAAAGAAGTGGATGAATATTAAGACTCATAAACATATAATATTAACTTATCTTATTAGGTGAAAAATATGGAATACACATGACAACATTTACATCTTTTCAAGCACATGTATTTTCATTATCGGTTACAAACTCAATGTAAGCGAGAAACCTTAATGAAACTATAGGGAAATATCATTTGAGTAATGATAAAACTAATTGATTAGTTGAGGGTGGGGTAATGTTGACAGAAGTTGAACAAATGAACGGCAAGTCGCAACCAATGGAACATAAAGTTTGGGAATACCATATCATATTTTCATATTCCATGATGAGAATTTAAAGTGAAGAATTTTGACAAACGTTCCCCATGACGGTGCTTATCCGTGTAATTTTCTTTAATAGGACAACAAGTGATTCTTCCCACCTTTGATTTGCAAAGGAGGTTCTTTGCCATCATCGCCTAAGGCAAAGGCGGATTTTTTTGCAATCAACGCCAGATTTTAATCGTCTATTTCACATTTCGTATGAGAGCCACATTATTGAGGACAGTTGGAAAGTTGCAAGAATACAAACCATCCCAAAGAAAGACAAGAAATGTCTACTTTAAAATTACGTCCAATCAAATTGTTGCCGATGATGTCGAAAGTCCTGGAAAGAGTGATAAACGATGAGCTTATAAAATATCCCGAGTTACAGTTACAATATGTGATCAACAATACGGTTTGAATAGACTACGATCAACAGGTGACCTCTTTACATACGTTAAGAATTTGTGGACATCAACAATCGAAAATCAATAGGAATCAAGAGCCATTGCTCTTAATATCCCAAAGCCATTCAACAGGGTATGACTCGCAGCCTGACGAATAAACTAATCGTATATGTTCCTCCCGAAAAATTGCGTGGTTGTATTAAATGGTCTTCAGTAGATGGATTCAGGTGGTAGTGCAGAGCAGAAATCTGCAAGGGTTCAAAAAACTCGGATCATTTCAAATTTGAGAAGTTTGAAAGCATTAACACCATTGTTTGGGGTGACAGATCTCGGATTCTTTCATACGAGCCAGAAAATAAGCGCCACTATTTTGTTTGGGTGATATAAGGTGAAGAAAAACCAGCAAGTCTTTCGTGGAGGACATGTCTCAATAACTACGTGTGTTTCAAAAATAGATCCTGAGGAATCTATCCCTTCACATGAATAGTTACTTGTTATTCAGCTTCCGGATACCAACCCCGTAAAAACAATCAATCTTCACCAAGACAAAGCAAGGTCACACAGAGTCCAGAAACAATCGAATATTCAACAACGAATAAACCAATGGTATATGTACCTCACGGAAATTGCGTGCGAACAGGCTGGATCTAAGTGCCACCGATTTTTTTACTTTTTCCAAAATCAAAAACAGACTTCGTGGTGGAAGGTTTCAGTCTTCAGAAGAAGCTGTAGATGCCTTTCAATTCGTCATTATGAATGTAGCAGGAAGAAAATTGTTATAACTGCCTCCAGAATTGGTTCGAACAAATGCAGAAGTGTATTCTTAGTGAATAATGCTTCGGAAACAATGTAAGGTTCTCTGGCAAATCCTTCTCGATGTTGTGTACTGTGAAATAAAGACTGCGTGTTCATTCCCGTCCAGTCACGGATGTTATTCAACCACGAATGTTGTCTTCGTCCAACTTAACGTTTTCCTTCAATCTTCCCTTCAAGTATTAACTTCAGTATATCGTACCTAGAATTTCGATATATATATATATATATATATATATATATATATATATATATATATATATATATATATATATAACACGTAGTTATTGACAGTTCTCCCCATTCATGGCTTCAAGAAATTTTGGAAATTTATAAAATTGATAAGACACTTCGTCATTTTCTTGAATTCGTAATGAAAAATTGGAGAACCAATCTTCATTTAAATATTTCAAAACAATCGTTAAAATCCGAAGTAATTCCAATCAAAAGAGGCATTTTCAAGGTGATTCTTTAAGTGCTCTTTGGTTTTGTCTTTGCCTCAATCCATTATCTCATGAATTAAATGCTACTAGTTTCGGCTTCAAAATAAAGAGTTTATTAACTGAATTCAAATTAAGTCACTTAATTTATTTAGATGATATTAAATTATATGCCGGAACCAGATCTCATTTAAAAAGTCTACTTGAGATTACTTTCAACTATTCCAATGATATTCATATGAAATTTGGGCTTCCAAAATGTAAAAATCTTTCTATTGAAAAGGAAAGATCACCTCTGATTATATAAAGATTTCCAATATCGAAATCGAGCCAATGCATCAAGGAGATACATATAAATATCTTGGATTTTGTCAAGAGAAGACAATTAACCATAGCAGCACTAAAGAAATTATTAGAAGTTCATATTACAAAAGACTAAGAATTATCATCAAGAGTTATTTAACTAGTAAAAACCTTTTCAGAGCTATCAACTCCTATGCTGTTCCTATTCTTACATCTTCTTTTGGAATTATTAAATGGTCTAAAACTGATCTAAATGAATTACAATGTCAAACGAGGAAAATGCTCTGTAAATATCATAAGCACCACCCAAAGTCAGCTATTCAGAGAGTTACACTACCTAGACATCTTGGAGGTCGTGGATTAATTGATTTGAATAATCTTCATAGTAAACAGATTTTTCATCTACGTTCCCATTTTCATGATAAACAGAGAACGTCTAAATTACATGATATTGTTGTTGCTTCAGATTATAATCTTACACCTCTGAACTTGACAATGCAAAAGGTAGATTTCGATATATTTGATGATAATTCTAAAATAGAAAGTTGGATGCAGAAGGAATTACACGGAAAGCACCCTAAAGAATTGAAAAATGATTATATTGATGAAATTGCATCGAATAAATGGTTAGTATCTGGAGAATTGTTTGCTGAAACAGAAGGCTTGGCAATTGCGATCCAGGACCAGGTTGTTTTCACAAGGAATTATAGAAAACATATCATCAAACAAAATATAGATGATTCTTGCCGTAGATGTTTCTGTTCTTCAGAAACAGTTTTTCATATATTATCATCTTGCTCAGTCCTTGCTTCAACAGATTATTTAGAAAGACATAATGCCGTCGCTAATATTATTCACTTCAATCTAGGAATTAAACATGACCTAATTCCCAAAAGAAAAAATTTCAAAAATATGAACCTGAGATTATTTGTGAAAATGACAAATATAAACTTTATTTTGATAAAACAATTCTGTGCAACAGAGCTGTAAAACACAATAGACCAGATATCGTTCTTATTGATAAACAGAATCAAATAACATATATAATTGATATTGCTATACCCGACACACATAATATACAAAATAAATACAATGAAAAAATTTCTAAATATATGATGCTTGGCGACGAGATTAAAAAATGTGGAAAATGAAGAAAATATTTATTCTACCGATTATTATTTCTACAACAGGCGTTATTCCTAGAAATCTTCACAAAAGTATTGAGATTTTGGGTCTGAAGAAAATTTGTTTGAACAGTTACAAAAGATAACAGTCATCAAATCTTGTAATATTCTTCGTAGGTTTCTTTCCGAAAATAATAATGAGGTAGAGTCATAGGTTTTCTCTTTAGTTTATACTGCTCAGAATCTCATTTCATATTTTATTTATTTGTTTATATAAATGTAATATAATTAACTGACAATTTTGTCATATTTATATTCAGAGCAGTATTCTATTCGATCGTTCACCACTTCACACAAAGGAAACTATTAATGAGTAACATTCAGTGTTACTTGACTAAGGTCCGTACACTGGATTTTCCGGGAGAAAGCCTCTGACACTACTCGTTGGTACATTGATATCATTGTCTGATGATGCTATAGTATGTATATATTCTGGTAAATTGATATATTCTCATAACATTTAACGTTATCCTAATATATAATTATTCCATGATATGTTTTGATTATAATCATTGCCTGGCAATGGTATAAATTACCGAGTGGTGGATCTATATTTTTCATGAAATCAGTTTGATTGCATGAACAGATATATGGGCAACTCGTCGGGGTAAAACCCTTTTTATATGTATATATATACCTGGTTAGTCAATAAGGTGAGGAACTTCTATATCTCAGAAACTATTTGAGATAGAGGTAAAATTTTTTCTGATTATTGTTTTATAAGTATGTGTATATTCCTTAAAATTATTTTTGTACATACAAGGTGTTCCATTTTCCTCCAGGGACAAACATAGATTTTTTAAACGGCACGCCCTGAATTTTTATTATATTCTGATTAAAATTTGGATGCTTTCTTCAACGATATCTGTTTTGTACCCAAACAACCATCAGTAGATTTTAAATTAATTGAAATATCGATAATCTCGGGAATTTGGAGGTTTTTCAGAAGTTCAAATGCCTCATTTCGCATAATTTACGCATGATATTTTTTTTCTTGCGGAAAAGTGTTGTACCTTATTATCAAATGAAGAAAAGAAATTTTTTCATACCGAGTGTTCCTAGTAGCCCGGCGAAAATGAAATTTTTCAACCATTAAAAATATTTTTATCAAATATAACACCCTGTATCTTTTCCACGTGTTTTTTCCACCCAAATGAGCTTTACAACGATACCTATTTTCAAAAATCTGATGAAGATTTCCCAGAAAATTTTGAAATCAGTGTGAGGTTTAGGTATTTCTTGCAATAAACATGCTGTTAATAAAATTAGACATTGCAATATGCTAGGTTGAACACAAAATTAGATTCTTTGCTGTTGAATGAAACTTAAACATCAAAACTCTCAAGGTGTATCGAAATTTTTTCACAAGAAAAGATTCATCTGATATATTATCATTTGTGCTCAGAGCTAAGTCTTCACTTAATTGAAATTACTCAGTTCGAAATTATCTCAATAAATGTTCAAAAAGTCAAAATATCAAGAGGATCGAGAATTTGGAAGGTTTTCCAGAACTTCTCACAATCTTCAGTCCGTATCATTTGAGTATGACAATAATTATTCTCTGAAGAAAATATGTTCCTCATTATCGAAATAAGAGATCAACTGTTTTTCATACCTAGTGTTCTTGGTGATCCAACGAAAATAGAATTTCTCGAGATGAAAGAACTTTTTTCTAAATGTAACACCCTGTTCTTTTCACTGAACTTGTAATACTTCAACAATTGCCCAAAATATTCCGGAATTATCACCAAGAAACGAAATTGAACTGCTTGTCGTGAATGAAACATCCACTGAAATAAAATGCAAATCAAAATCATAAACACCAATTTAATTCTATTTCAATAAGTTTTCAAATCTAATAAGATGTTCGAAATGTCTCCCATTTTGACGAATACATTCTCCAACACGATTGTTAAATGATTTGGTCACTCCCTGGAGAACATTCGGCGTTATACTCCTAAATGCTTCTGTAATTCTCTCCATCATATTTTCCCTGGTTGTTGGAGGGTCTCGATATACCCTCTCCTTAACATACCCCCACAAAAAAAAATCCAATTTATTCAAGTCCGGAGACCTAGGAGGCCATCCTACAGGACCTCCACGGCCTATTCAATTGCCCTCAAACCTATCATTTAAAAAATCGCGGACATTACCTCTGTAGTGTGCTGGTGCCCCATCGTGTTGGCACCACATATTGTTTTTTATGTTTCGGGGAACATTAATAAGCAAATGCTACAGATCATGCTGCAAAAATTTTAAATAGCGTTCGCCGTTCAAATGTTCTTGGAAAAAAGGGTCCGATCACATAATAATCATTAATTTGACCACCCCAGACATTTAGAGACCAACGATGTTGGTGATCAACAGTTCTCAGGAAATGGGGATTTTGAGTATCTTAATAATGAAAATTATGCCAGCTTATCAATCCATTCTTATGAAAAGTGGCATCATCAGAGAAAAGTACCCCCCTGAAAAAATTTGGTTGGTCTGCTATTTTATTTAATGAGCATCTACAAAAATCCAATCTCCGCCCGAAGTCCAGGGGCTCCAACTGTTGGTGGAGTTGAACATGAAAAGGATGGAACTTTTCCTTCCTCAGAACTCTTGATACAGATGTCTGACTAATGCCCAACTCTCGATTAATATCTCTTGTACTAACATGAGGATTCTCTACTGCGCTCAAAACAACCTGCATGCTATTCTCTTCATTGAGTACACGCTTAGCTCTCTCATTCTTCTCAAAATTTCGATCAAGTGAAGACTTAGCTCTGAGCACAACTGATAAAATCACAAATAAATCCTTTCTTGTGAAGAAATTTCGATACACCTTGAGAGTTTTAATGTGAGTTTTATTGAACAGCAAATAATCTAATTTTGTGTTGAAATTTGCATATTTCAATGTCAACAGCATGTTTATTGCAAGAAATACCTAAAGCTTACACTAATTTCGAAATTTTCTGAGAAATCTCCATCGGATTTTGAAAAAAGTATCGTTCTAAAGCTTATTCGAGTGGAAACAAAATACGTGAAAAAATACAGGGTGCTACAATTGAAAAAAAAGTTTTTCATGTTTGAAAAATTTCATTTTCCCGGGTTACTAGGAACACTCGGCTCAACAAGCTTATGAGTCTGAAATCCTGACATTTGTTGGAATTAGGTTCTTTGGAAAGGGAATAAATACCGATTCTAGACAGTCCTCTGGTATAATTTCGTTCCTATATATTATCTGGAATAGGTTTTGCAACACATCCAAATTATTTTCTTCCAGTAGTTTTGGTGATTCTACGTGTACTTCGTCAGATCCTGCAGCTTTTTCATTTTTACTTTGCTTGAGGGCTTTGCTAATCGCTGATTTTAAAATTGTTGGGGCGCTCTCTAATGATCCCATTCTATCATATTCTCGGGGAGAGTCATTGGCAAAAAGGGTCTCTATTTAAGTTTCCTATTGTTCTACAATATCATTTTCATCTGTTATAATTATGATTTCTTCATTTATTAGGTTCATCGAGGTGTACGATTTCTTAGTATTGGTAACCTCTTTGATTTTTTGTGGACTGCAAAGGGATCGTGTTTCTTTTTCAGTTCTTCTATCATCACATTTTGTTCGCATCCATTCCTCCTTGGCCTTTCTAATTTTTCTCCTTATTCCTCGATTCACCTCATTATATTTGTCTTTGTTTATTCCCTTGTATGATCGTCTTGTATCCATCATCAACAGTATTTCGTGTGTTATCCAAGGGTTTTTATATCCTATGTCAGTATAACCTACTTCTTCTTGCTGATAGGTTAGAAGCTATTAAATTCGTTCATTCTATCTCTAACGCAAAACCTCAAAAACATCCCTTGTGATATTCTAGCCCAAGTCTAGATGTTGTAGGCAATACATGAACATGACCAGCATAGTCACAATTGCTGGGTCAATTTAAATAAAGAGAAGATGAAGAAGATGTCAACCTTAGTTTGAGTGTTTAATCTGAGTAGAAATTCTTCTCAATTTTCAAAGAACTTTCATCCAATTTCGCTAACCTCTTTCAAAATTGAAGATGTAGTAAATCGTTAAATTTGTATAATAAATATGCTATACGAAAATCACTTGAAATGCAGTAGTAATTATAATTTGGAATAAAATTAAAGCATTTAACATTGAAATAGGAGATCTGGGGGCAACTTTGAATAAAACATCGTTCAAACTCTTCTAGGTTAATTTTTATGAGGCTTATTCTATCATTTCCTGCGATATTTAAGTTTTTTCACTAGATGGCTGCACATTCTATATATAATAACCACAGCGTGATTCAGACTTCCATGATAATTCACTATCGAGAGCATTTGACCATGGCGCCTAACGCAATATTCGCCTGAAATAAAAAGTAAGTCTTGTGAAAAATCGGAAAATTCATTGAAATTCAGACGGGAAAACGTTTATCGGTTCAGCTACTATGAAATAAACATCGATTTATTGCATGAGATTTGTTTAATGCTGCATGAATATCATAATGGATTTCAGCGATTTCCCTATCGGTTATCGACAAAGTAGCTCATTATATTTTATTTATTCATACCTCACCGAAATGAATTTATGAACTCGTGAAGTGGCCATCAGTAGAATGGTTCTCGAATTTAATATCATATTCTGAAGTGTCTGTTTCATGCGGAAGAAGAGAATGAACTTTTGTGTTTTATACTCTCATCATTCCCTTATATTCATTTCGTTACGATTGTTTGTAAAAATAAGTTTTATATCACACACACCATTTAAGTGAGAATTAACAACTATAATATTTTTGGAGATATATTAAGTCCATGCAATATCTCGGTAATTTTTATTATTGAATGGTAGAGGCTTTTACCTCCATTCCATATCATATCAAATAAAAATAAATTGAACGATTTAGAATTCTACTAGAATAATGTATTAGCACAACCTTTCGACACTCTGTGTCTTTCTCAAGTGCAAAGTTACATACTACTAATATTCTATACTACAGATACACTACAAATAGCAATAAAAACCAGCTTAGGGAAATTCATTCAAGGGCTATCAAGTATTTCTGGGAATAGGTTGAGTAGGGGTGACTGGTTTAATTCTAGTTGGTCTTTAGGTATATTCTTGGAAATTTTATATCTGTTAATTTCGAAGGCTTCAAGGTAATTCAATTTCTGGCCTCTAATCTCTGTATGTCCGGATTAAATAAGTGGTTGCAATCTGAAAGGTGATTTGAGTATTTGGAATCTGGCTTTTTTATTATTGAAACTACGATATACTCCGGATTTATTTTCTTCTTTAGTTTTTGTTTTGTAATTTTGATATGTCCTCCGAAGTTGTTTCTTGTTCTGAAAGCTATATTTAAGTTGAAATTTCTAGGAATGTTTTTAAGGTTTCGTTACTTTCATCAAAATATTTTATTAATTATGAGATTCATTTTGTTTTTCTGACCGTGGATATACTTGTTCAATGGCTAATCTGAGTTGTTTCTTCCTCAAAATGTGATTCATTATATTTGGGTTATATCTGTTGTTAAAAGCAATTTGTTGGATTAAATTCAATTCCTTCACGAAATTTTCTGGTGATAGAGTTACGTTGAGGAGTATTTATGTATACAGGGATATCCACCGGGACCGTCCGATGAAAACTTTTTGAGTTCCGATTACAATATCAAGCTGAAATTTTATACGCGGCCATAACTAGCGATTTTCAATTGAAGTGAAATATTTTCGAAGTGATACCATTTCCGGTTATACCGGAAATGGTATCACAATTGGCAATCTACCTTTTTCATTATACATTTAGAACCGACATTTGAGCAAGGCATAAAATACCCAAGTTGTTGGCACTTATCTGTCAAAACTTTTGACAGATTTAATTATTTTTGTTATAAACTCGATTTTTGAGGAACATTTAAGAAAATTGTAGCTCGTAGATCTTTTGCACTACAAACACAATTTTTGCTTGGGTGGATAGAAGAAGGATCAAGGAACAGTCTACACGTGTTATATGTTTATTGCGTTGTTTTGTACGATTTTTTCAATTTGGCCTTTTTCAAACAGCAATACCCATCTCTAATAGCTCCGAAATAATTTGGAAATATATTGAATTTTGATGATTTCGCAAGAACTAACAGAGAATGCTTTGAAATATTTAAACCAAGTAGCTGAACTGGCTACGCTCACCTGACAGGTGCCTAAAATTAATGTACTTGTGACTTCGTTCATTTGAATTTGATATTTTAACAAGAATTGTTGGTAAGTTGAAGTGAAAAATTTTTGAAAAACACCAGATTGATAATGAAATGGCTGATTATTCAAACGAGGCTTTGTTTAATCTCTTTTTAATTTATGGCGAATGTCAAAAAGTGGTGTATAGAACTTGCAGGCAATTCAATAACCAATTTCCAAATTTGGCGCCTATGGGTAAAACAAAATTTCGAAGGATTAGAAGCAATTTTATGTAATTTGGAGGAACAAAATACATAGAAACTAAAAGAAACCCAATTCTTGAGGACGACGACAATCAAATTAATACGCTAGCGTATTTTCGTGCCAATCCACATGCGTCCATTAAGTCAGCATCAATGGTTATTGGATTGAGTTATACTTTCATTCAAATGATCTTTAAGAAACATAACATGCACCCGTATTCTATTATCAGACTACAAAATTGAAACCAACTGACCTTCCCAAGCGGGTAAATTTCAGTGAAGATTCTGCAAAAAATTATATGATCTGATGAAGCCAAGTTCAGTGAAAGTGGAATAACCAACAGGAGAAATCGACATTTTTCGGCCACAGAAAATCCACATTTCATTGAGGTTATTGATTTCCAAAATAAATTCAACGTGAAGGTTTTTCAATTTTAATGAATGATTTGTTGGCTTATCACTTTTATGTGGAAAATCTTAATGGACAAAGATACCTGGAAATTTTGAGAGGAACATTAGCAAATTTTTAGATGGATTACCCTTAACGTTCTGAGGATTGCTATTACCAAATTGATGATGAACCAGCACATAAAACACGAGCTGTAGATCGGCAGCTAACAGAAATGTTCGAGGATAGATGGTTGGGTAATCAAGGACCAAATTTATGACCTCCACGTTCTCCGGACCTGACGCCCTTAATTTTTATTCATGGGGAAACATCAAGAGTAAAGTATCTTATTCCTGTACGAAGTAAAAAGAGTTACTAGAGCGCATTCATAATGCTTTTCGTAATATTGATCCTGAGGAAACTAGGAGGGCAACTCATCATGTTCGTATACGAGCTGTCAAATGTATCGAACAAAAGGGCCCCATTGAACATTTATTCAGATCGTAAATTAGTTTTCTCCTAAGACGTTTGCTATCATTTATTCATATTTATGTAATTATCCTGACTTCGATGATTGGTTTTCGCTTAGTTCCTACAATTTTTAATCATCCGAATTGTAGAAAATTGCTTTCAATGCTTCGAAATTTTATTTTACTCATAGACGGTGAATGTGGAAATTGGTTATTGAATTGCCTGCAACTCCTACCCACTACATTTGGACATCCTAAAATGAGGTAAAAAAAGATTAAATATATTTTCGTTTGAATAACTTTGGTTTTATTTCAAATGTGTTGTATTTTTTGGATATTTTCAATCTGAAATAACGACAATTCTTGTTGAAATATCAAATTCGAATGAACGAAGTGACAAGTACATTAATTTTAGGCACCAGTCAGGTAAGCGTAGCCAGTTCAGCGACTTGATTCAAATATTTCGAAGCATTCTCTGTCAATCAAAATTCAATATATTCCCAAATTATTTCGGAACTATAAGAGACGGGTATAGTACATGCTTATACAATTCCATCTGAAATTTGACGCTTCATCTAATGCCGATATAAAAATTGGCACGTGCAATTTTAAAAAATTGAGTTATTGCTGTTGGAAAAAGGCCAAATTGAAAAAATCATACAAAACAACGCAATAAACAACGCAACAAAAACTTTTGCTGAGTGTTCCATAAACTTTCGCAGCACTCTGAATCCTTTCTCCGTTTTCCAAATCCTGTTTACCCTTTTCTTTCAGTAAATATTTTAAACTTTCTACTCTTTCTATGATTTTGTTGTTGAGTGTCACCTTTGGATTATTTCTGTTTTTCGAAATAACTATAATTTTCGTTTATCCTTCGTTGATTTTTAGGGATCTTCTCGTAAGGCAGTTATTCTAAATATCCATGTTATACTAGAGATCATTTTCATTCTTGGCAAAAATCGCAAAATCATCAGCAAAGTTGCATTTAGTGATTTTAAGTGAATAACCCAAGTGGAGTTTTCTGACTTTAGTTCTCGCCTCTTTGATAATTTCAGCCATGACCACAGAAACAGAAGGGGACTTAATACGCTACCCTGTCTCAAGCCTTCTTCGGTGACAAACTCTTCAGATTCTATCCTTCATAATCTTACCACGTTCCTGCATACAGCATATGAGTTTTTTAGTGCCCTTAGAAGATTGTCTCTTATTTGTCTTTGAGCCAAAATTTCCCAAACTCGATGTCTCAATATCCTATCGAAGGCTTTCTCTAGATCAATAAATGCTATCCACACCTCGAGATCCTGAATGACTTGTTTCTCGTTGATCTGTTTAAGGCTGAAAATATGATCCTGGATACTGTACCCCTTCCGAAATCTGCTCTGTGAGTCAGCCAGTTGTTCCACTTTCTGTAACAGTTTCCCTTCTAGCACTCTCTTAAACTTTCGCAACAACACTGATTAAAGTAACCCCGCGAAAGTTTTGGCATTCTTTCTTGTTTCCCTTCTTGAAAACTGGAATTATTATACCATTATACAAAATAAGAAATTTGAAATACAGAGCAACAAACTTCATTCTTTATCAACTAAAAAACCATCTCCTGAACCAAAAGTCACCAATTTTTCTAGTCATAAATTCCAAAAGAAATTAATGAATTTTACAGATTGTTTTCTCACTAATGATGAAACCACACTCATAGAAAAATGTTTCAAACATAATATTTTACTGAAACATACTTCCATCTTTGAAAAACTAGCGGTAGAAACAGAAATGTTTAATTTAACATGTTTTTTTAAAATTCATCTTGTTTTCACAGGTATGAGAATTTTATTGAATCTTCAGGACAAAGGGGATTGAGTCCAGATCAAAAGCTGAATTAATTATGGTTGTGCCAACTTCCACGTTTTCATTGCCTTCATTATACATTTCTGGTTCTTCTTCAACTAACTCATTTTCATCGTCACCATTATATTCATCATTCTGCAAGATGCAAATTTTATGAACAGGCAATTATAATGTGAAGTATTGTATTAAATTTCATGTGTAGCCCTTTAGACAAATAAGGAAATCGGCTGTTGCATTCCTCGTATTTTTATGTGCTACGTTGTATGCTCTTTATGAAGCTTTTGTTGCTATTAAAACTGGTGTGCGCAATAATAGCTGTTGTCTTTTATGAATAATCAGTGCCGTAGTTGCCAGAGGCACAATAAGCACATATTGACGAATTACTGAAAATAGTACTTTCCTAGACACATTCTGGCTAACGGGCAATTATATAAGTTTTAGGTCAGTATCGCAGATCATTTGCACGTTAGAAGAAAAATATGGGAACATATTTTAATATGGGTACAATCGACAGCAACACTTTAGGAAAACTATGAATAACACGAAGTAGGGCTTAAATTTGATATTTTCATGCTCGTTCCTTGGCATGAATAAAACCGTCGATTGGTAACATAAATACCTCAAAAAGTCTAGGAACACTTACCAATATCCTTAAAATATGAATTTGATGATTCGAATTTAAAGAAATCCTTCGGTTTTTGTTAGGATGGATTGTATATAATGTATTCTCAGAAAAACAAAATAAAATTTGACTTCTCCAAAGCACCTTTTATAAAAAAAATTGAAATTTGAAAATTACGAAATTTGGTAAAACACAAAAAAAATCCTGATCTAATATTTTCGAAACGTTATAGAAGCACTTATATTTTTCAGTACCCAGAAGGTCCTCCTCTGTAATTAATGACACTTTGGCATCGTCGCGGCATGCTCAATATTAAATTGTCTATTTCATTTTGGCCTAAGTCATTCCAAGCCCCCTGAACTGCTAATCAAGCTCCTGTTCATGATGGAAAACGTTTTGACGCAGGAGATTTCTTTTTAGAGTATCTCACACATGCTCGATGGGATTCAGATCTTGGGAGTAGGATGGCCACGGTAGAAGATCGATATCATTCTCTTCAAGACAACTGTTGCACGATGGGGAGAGGCATTATCTTGTTGGAAGAGTGGATTTTGACCAATTGTTTGGAGATACGGTACCACTACAGGTAAAACTATCTAATTTGAATAAAAATTTCCCGTGAGGTTGTTCTGTATGAAAACGAGGTCAGTACTTCCACCAAGGCGTATACCTCCCCAAAACATCACTGATCCGCCTCCCTGTCTAACAACTTCTTGAGCATGCTGGAGACGGTTTTGCTTTCCAGGTTCCCTCCATATTCCAATTCTTTCTGAACGGGTATAATAACTAAATCTAGATTCATCACTGAAAAGAACTGTGGCCCACCTCTCTTGATTCCAGTTTACGTGTTCTTGGCACCAAGCTGAACGAGCAGCGCGATTCCGATGGGTCAGTTGTGGAACTCTTAAAGGACGTCTGGAGTGGAGTTGAACTTCGTGCAGTCGATTTCTCACAGTTTGTTCGGAAATTTGTACATTATGAACTCGTAATAACTCTTAAGCTAATTGAAATGCTGTGGTAGTACGATCTCTTCTGGCTTGTAAAACCAAAAATCAGTCTTGGGCGACTGTAGTAATCCTGAAACGACCTGTATGGCGTTCTTCTTCGCTAGTTTCATTGAAAAGCGACCATAAACGGTTTATGACATTTGGGCTGCCTCCTAGAACCCTAGATACTTCCCGTTGTAAGCTCCCAGCTTGGAGCATGCTAACGGCTCGTAACATCTCTTCTCTAGTCAAATGTCGTCATTCCATGGTCGAATCACAAAACTTGAATCTCTTATTTTTGCTTACAACAGAAACAAAGTGCCAACTAACTGATTTCAAACACTGAATACATGAAATGATTATAAAGCAGCGTCGCATCTGCTGCATTTTTAGTTTTTTATAAAAAAGAACTGAAATCTGTTGCAGCACTCTATATAATTTGGTGAGAAATTGATGCAGGTGTTTATTTCTTAAAAAAATCATGTACATTGATCGTTCTGGATACGATATATCGATATTCAGAAGTGTTCCCTAGACTTTTTTGAGGTGTTTACTTTGGCGATGATGAGGTTTATGAATACCTATTTCATCACCAAGTTTCACCTCAACTGATCTTGTTGCAGAAAACCTCAGCGTTATGAGAAGTTGAAGCTTATCAGTCATGGAGTGATTTCGTTACATTTTTGGTTACCAGTGATGGAAATTCAGTGCAAAATTTCATTAAAAGTATTTTTGCTCGCTCGATATCTTAATTTTCAATTATGTTCATCACATTTTGAAGGTCTAACTATTCTGTCAGTGAAGAGCATAGCGAAGAGAGGATTAAACTATGTATTATACCAACACAATTCCTTTGTGATAATATAATACATAGCTTAATTTATTATTATCATAATTGACTTGTGCTTCCAAATAATTATCATCACTCAAAGATGACAAATTGGACATATGTCCCGAAACTCAAAGATAATACGGCACTACGAAGGTGTGTTTATTTCTGTGAAGAAAACAGGAAAAAGTTCTGCTAAAAGTAATTAATTTTTTTCAAAGATTACAATTGTAATTGTAATGTTCTTCGTGCAATCTCAAATTACTATATCGTCAATTTCACTCCAAAATGAAATATGAAACTAGTTGAACTTACACATAACTTCTCAAGCATGTGCTTAATTTAGCCCTTCATATTCTGTGAGAAATCCACTACGTGAATGGCATATTCCTTGACGATTCCTTAGAGGTACAACACTTTACTACTTATCCTCTAAAAAATAGAAATATGAGTGTGTTTTTGCAAAAAGACTTATGAAAGAATATAAACTTAAAGATAGTTTAAGAATATCTATGCTCAGTGGCTCGTTCATAATTTTCCACTGTCAGAATGAATGAAAGAATTGATTTAACATACACTGAGATTGCCTCACGTTCGTAAAAGTGGTGGTAGACCTCAAGCAGACTACGAAGACATGGTTTTGGACGAAGTCGAAAATGACGCTGGCAGTTCAGTAGGTGCGATTTAACTGAATACAGGTGTACCAAAATCTATTACTCAGCGTATTTCAAAACGACACACAAAATCAAGAAAATCCGCAATAAAATACTCTGGACGGACGAAACAGCAGGCAAGAAAAATGGCTACTCTAACCTCCATAACTGACATGGAAGGTATACTGAAAACCCACATTTAAAGCGGAAGGACCGATCCCAAAACCAATTTGAAATTAACTTGTGGACTGGAATTTTTAACGGTCAGGCTGTTGGTCTATTTGAACTAACTTGAAATTTAAATGGAGAGAACTATCTGAATTTCCTTCAAAATGAGTTACCAATACTGTTAGAAGATGTACCGCTGAATATTCGTAGAGATATGTGGTATCAGCAGGATGGTTGCCCTGCGCATTACGCTCGTCCTGTCGGGATCACTTGGATAATGAATATCGAGGACGATGGATAGGGCGTCTCGGACCAATTTTATGGCCGCCCCGTTCGTCGGACCTAAACCCCTTCGATTTTTTTATTGGGGTTGTATGAAAGAAAAAGTCTTTTCACAACCTGCAAAATTTGGAAGATCTGCGCTAAAAAATTTCTGATGGCGCAAAACAAATTAATTTGAGGAACCATGCACGATTAGTGAAGCGGTCGTTCTTGAGACGCTGTAGGGCCTGCATTCGTGCCGAAGGAAGGCAATTTGAATATTTGCTTTAATCGCTCTGAGTCCCAATGTAAATAATTAAATTTTTTGTAATTGAAAATTTGTTGAAAATACACTGATAGTTGAAGAAGGGGAGGTATCATCTATAAGTTGTAGAATTATTTTTATAAAGAGAAAAGTGTTTACAGGAAAACATTCGGCATTCAAGTATCTCTCCCTGTAAAGTATGGCTGCTGCGCTAGAATTGCATCAACAATCTCTATAAGTGAGATAAATATCTGCATATACTTGTGCTGAATATAAATATAATATAATATAATATAATACTATTAAGTTTAGTATTCATTTTGATATTCAAGTCTTTTCGCAAAACGACAATCATATTTCTATTTTCTAGAGGAAAAGTAGTAAAGTATTGTACCTCTTGAGAATCGTCGATAAATATGCCATCTTTGGAAAAACTGGCCAGGATACCGTAATGAATTTTTCATATAATTTGAAGGGCTAAATTAGGCACATGCTTGAAAACTCATGTAGAAGTTCAACTGAAACTAATAATTTTCGACTATAAAATCCGAATTTTACATTTTATTTTGAGGTGAAATTTATGATAAAGTAACCAGAGAGTGCTCAAAGAACAATACAATTAAAGTTTGCGCAAATTTTTTAGAGCAGTATACAAAAGTTTGGAGGAGAAATGCGATATTTTTAATTTTCACTAAAATGAGTATAACTCGAAAACCATTGAACTTTTAGCAGAACTTTTTTTCGTTTTCTTGATAGACATAAACACAACTTCGTTGTGCCGGTTAAACATTGAGTTTCGGGATACCCTGTATATTCTCTGAAAATTGAATTATAAATGTAGTAAGCACAACAAATACAAACATACGATATTACACATACAACCAAATTTATATGGAATCACCCGATATTTTGAATATTACGCCAGGGATTTTGTAAATTTCGAAGGATTATTTGAATTGATCCTTTTGAGGTATTTCAGTTGAGAAGAGAAATAAATTAAGGTTTATTTTAAGAGAGAAACAATTAAAAGAAAATAAGGGACTCCTTTCGCATGTATTAAAAAAATTGAAACTTGTTCTCTCACGGAGTAGGTATTCTTTTTCTCGCTTTCAGTAGCTTGTTTTACTCCTCTTGCCCTGATACAAGCCTGAATATGTCTAAGCATGCTTTCGATCAAGTTTTCGACGTCCTCTGGGGTGATATTCTGCCACTCTTCTGTGGCTGCTGGCTGTTTTGGGGTTCCTGAATTATCCTGGCGCGATCTAATTTTCCTTTTTAGATCAGCCCATGAATGTTTAATAGGATTTAGGTCTTGGGAGTAAGCTGGCCAGTCCAAATAGCGATTCCCTCTGTTTCAAGATAATGTCGCGCGCGGTTGCTGATATACGGAGGAGCATTATCTTGCATAAAGTGAAATTATCACCGTGGTCACCTCGCCAGAGCCTCACCTTAGGCTCCATAACTACACTCGCAGGAAACGAAATCAAATCTGTTCGCCTCCTAGCATTATGCCACCCCGAAACATCACACTGCCCCCTTGGTATTCCGGAATTTGTCTTGCTGCTTAGAGTCTAGCATATCTCAAAACGAATTCTGCGGTCATCTGATCGAACACCAATTCTGGTCTCATCCGAAAAAAGAATATTTCACCAATTCTCAATATTCCAATTTTGGTGCTCGATACACCAATTAAGTCCGTTAATTTTTTGTTGTCTGCTTAGCTCTGATAGTCTTGAGGGACCTTCTGCTGTATAAACCCCTCGAACAAAGACTTTGATGTATCGTTTTGTTTGATACACTGATGCCTGTTGCTTCCATAAATTGCCTTTGGGGTGTGGGTTGCGACGCACTATGGTCTCTCTTTGCAATTTGGCACGAAAAGCGTTCTTATTCTTCAGAAATGATCTTCCTACGACTTCTTCTAGGCCTATTTTGCAAAGATTATAGCTCCACGTATCGGGCGTAGGTTTTTCGAAATCACCCCCTGTGATACCTCCATTGTGGCAGCTATGTCTTCCCTTCTTCAACGAGAGCAATTATTCAACCCCTCTGCACATCATTTTCGATTATGATTATATGCTTTTTTAAATTTTGAAATTCACAGTCTCAAATCGCAGTAACGACTGAGTACAATATCCCGAATATGTGGTCATAATTAAACATATCTTATCCTACTATCCAGTTTTTTCACAACATAAAACTTCACAACTAGTCAAAGAGCCAAGGTTTAAAACAATCAATAATGTGAAATACCGAGTGATTTCATATAAATTTGGTTGTGCGTATACCCTCTATATTGGACTTCAATCTAATTTTAGAATAATCAATTGAATCATTTGTAATTGATTGATTATTTGAATAGATATCAATAATTTGTAATTTTCAAAGATATTTCATGGTGATTTGGCTTATTTAACAAGAAATTCATGGGAGAGTATTGACCAATTAGTAGACGAACAATCGAAATTGGCTTGATAAAAAGTTAAAAATTCTTTTGTTAAGTTTAATACAACCCAAAATACTTATGGTTAACCATTGCTGGCTGATTTATTTGGAACTTCTTGTTAAGTGTTTTATACAGCCTAAATTTGCATTTTATGCCTGGTGACACCATCTTTTATATTTAATGTCCATTCATCAATTTCTTC
Source organism: Cryptolaemus montrouzieri (assembly GCA_013387265.2). Classification (NCBI taxonomy): domain Eukaryota; kingdom Metazoa; phylum Arthropoda; class Insecta; order Coleoptera; family Coccinellidae; genus Cryptolaemus; species Cryptolaemus montrouzieri. The sequence goes on from JABFTP020000165.1 coordinate 35,787,641, forward strand.
AACGAATGGTTTATATTGTTTGTGTGGTATATAATTTCAATTTAAGTTAGGCGAAGAGAACCTGATCTGTCAAATGAATCAACCGTATTCATTTTCAAAGTTGGCGTTTGAATACGGGATAAGTTTCATTGAGAGATTGCGGGTTTTGTATTAGGATTGCGTGATTAAAAAGTTACAGGAATTAATTTAAATTGGGATCGATCAGTCCATCTAACTTCGTTTGGAAAAGAAATAGAAAACCCGAACAGGGTGGATAGATTTCGACATTTCAGTACTGTGACTATGTGAAATGTTGTGAAAAGAGCAAGATGAACCTCGCTTCTCTGTATTTTTTGCGTGAAGAAACAAACAAAAAGATTCAATATACCATTTTTTCTGTTCGCGTAATTCACAAATTTTGAAACAGTTCTAGTGATAATATCTCGTTTGTTTTCTGAGTAATAATAACGAACCAAGAATCGAAGTATGTGCAGAAATTTCAATTGTCTCTAACAGGTTTTGAGTTATAATGCAAAATTGCATTTTTCTAATATGAACTCAAGGTGACTTTGATTTCGTTTGATAGAGTTTTCCTTTCCTTTCTGAAAATATATCATATGTGCACTCAATTTTTCGTCCAAGACGTGTTTTCATGAAAATCGGAAAATTGTATTGCTTTTTTCTGATTTTATTTAGTAACTCTATGACCATTGATTGAGTTTACGTGATTAAAATAGGTTAAGTGAGTTCTATACTCTCAATATGACAGTTCGAAAATTAAGTTTTGTAATGACAATCCAGATAACTCTATTAATGTTTTTTCATCAACTTACAACTACTGTGTGAATATTATATCTCTTTTAATAACTCATGCCTTACGAAAATTTTGAAGCCATATGGGCCTTCAAGTTGATAGGTATTATATCAAGTGGTTTCACATCTAACTACCAATGTTCGTTTTGACTATTGAAAATCGAGCAAAAATCGAGTCGAAGTTCAAAACATACAGGCCACAAGTACTTGGATAATCTCAGTTTAAAAGGTTTATATCATATATGAGAGTCGCCCTCTATGTACCGACTCGGCGAACCCGCTACCGGACTTCGAGAAATATACCAAGAACAACAAACAGAAAGATGTCTCCCAAATGTTTGGAATTTTTAACGTTTTCACATGTGTTTGTTATTCTTCGTATCTTACTCGAAGTCCGGTAGCAGGTTTGCCGTGTCGGTCCATAGAGGGCGACTCTCATACGTATGTACGAGGTGCGTCCTTTCTGAAATCGATAGGGTACCCCGATGTAGCTTGATAGGATACTGAGAAGCGACATGCGACACTGATGAGCTCCTAATAAGGGCGAAACAGTAGTCTGCCGCTTTGTTTCTCGGCATCCTGCTTAGTTGCACTATTGTGGCTCTAATGGGCTGCGTGCATGGCAAGCAGATTTTGGAACTAGCTCTTGTCAGGAAGGATTATTCATTGATCTATGTATTTTTGAATAATTCTTCTTGTCTCAAGTTTACATATGCAGACTCCTCGCGAAGTTTATCGCGGAAGATATTCGTCCCTCACCTCAAAAAAGTCTAGGGAACAATCACCAATATCTTTAAAATATGAATTTGATGATTCGAATTTATAGAAATCTTTCGGTTTTTGTTAGGAAGTATTGCATATAATGTATTCTCAAGAAAACAAAATAATTTTTGACTTCTCCAAAGCAACTATTATAAAAAAAAATTTGAAATTTGAAAATGACGAAATTTGGTAAAACACAAAAAAAGAACTTATATTTTCGAAACGATACGGAAGCACTCATATTGTTCAGTAACCAGAAGGTCCACCTCTGTTATTAATGACACTTTGGCATCGTCGCGGCATGCTCAATATTAAATTGTCTATTACATTTTGGCCTAAGTCATTCCAAGCCCCCTGAACTGCTAATCGAAGCTCCTGTTCATGATAGAAGACGTTTTGACGCAGAAAATTTCTTTTTAGGGTGTCCCACACAAGCTCGATGGGATTCAGATCTGAGGAGCAGGATGGCCACGGTAGAAGATGAATAGCATTCTCTTCAAGAAAGTTCAAGGCAACTCATGCACGATGAGGAGGGGCATTATCTTGTTGAAACAGTGGATTTTGACCCATTGTTTGGAGATACGGTACCACTACAGGTAAAACTATCTCATTTGCGTAATAATTTCCCGTGAGGTTGTTCTCTATGAAAACGAGGTCAGTTCTTCCACCAAGGCGTATACCTTCCCAAAACATCACTGATCCGCCTCCCTGTCTTACAACTTCTCGAGCATGCTGGAGACGGTTTTGCTTTCCAGGTTCCCTCCATATTCGAATTCTTCCCGAATCGGGATAATAACTTAATCTAGATTCATCACTGAAGAGAACTGTGGCCCACCTCTCTTGATCCCAGTTTACGTGTTCTTGGTACCAAGCTAAACGAGCAGCGCGATTAGCATTGGTCAGTTGTGGAACTCTTAAAGGACGTCTGGAGTGGAGTTGACCTTCGTGAAGTCGGTTTCTCACAGTTTGGTCGGAAATTTGTACATTATGAGCTCGTAATAGCTCTTGAGCTAATTGAGATGCTGTGGTAATACGATCTCTTTTGGCTTGTAAAACCAAAAATCGGTCTTGGGCGACTGTGGTAATCCTGAAACGACCTGTATGGCGTTCTTCTACGCTACCTGTTTCATTGAAACGCGACCATAAACGGTTTATCACACTTGGGCTACTTTCCAGAACCCTGGATACTTCCCGTTGTGAGCTCCCAGCTTGGAGCATGCCAACGGCTCGTAACATCTCTTCTCTAGTCAAATGTCTTCTTTCCATGGTCGAATCACAAAACTGATAAATATATATATATATATATATATATATATATATATATATATATATATATATATATATATATATATATATATATATATATATATATATATATATATATATATATATATATATATATATATATATATATATATATATATATATATATATATATATATATATATATATATATATATATATATATATATATATATATATATATATATACCAACCTCTCAACAGTAATGGATCCCTATCAATTGTAATGAATGCTGTTTTCTCCTCCTTTTTAGTTGAGGCATGACCTGGATTCGTTACAGAGCAGAACTTTTCCCCAACCTTCATTCCACAATACTGGTGTTCTCTGATAAATTGAAGACGCGCCGTGTCGTTTATTCTATTCAATTATGGAAGCGTTGCAGATCTTCTGGAACGCAGGCCAATTTCTGCGAAAGGCCTCCTTACTCTTGACTCACTCACTGATTCATTCCTAATTCCTCTCAAAATGTTCCTTCTCTGTACAGGGAACTAGGTCTGTCTCTCGAAAGACCATGCCTTAAAAAAGTCAACATCGCGAGCAATCTTTTCACTCCTTCTTCTCGATCTTCTTGCCTTGTTAAGTCACCAGTCTCTTGGAAAAGCTTCCAAGCCCTTTATATGCTGCTTATTAAGGCACCAATTTGTCTGGCGGTATAATTTTGTGATCTTTCATCTATCATTAAGTTTACTGATCAAGCTATATCAACTGCTGAAAGTAGCATAGTTGAATCAATAATGGCTTTTAACATTTACTAATAGGTTTAATGTTTCAGTGTTAGTGAAAATATAAAACAGTTGTTTTTGCTGGCTCGGTGGCGTAGAGGATATGATGCTCGTCTCCTGCGCAGAGTTACCTGGGTTCAAACCCCAAGAAGTCGGTGTGGTTTTCGGATTCTGGGAATCGCTTGAGTATCCATCTTTCGGAGGAGATGTAAAGCCGTCGGTCCTGTCTAATAGAGATGTGTTTGACATTAAAGATCCCTTCCCTCGATACGAGAGGGGTTCGGAAAAATTCCCGGGTTAGTGAGGTGAGTGTGTGTCAGTGGCCGAAAGGCGGAAATAGAGCACGTTAAAGGAAAAACAAACAACAGACAGTTGTTTTTACATCCTAAAATGAGAAATGAGAATATTTTGGCTGCGTTGGAAATTTAAAGTTCACAGTAATTTTTTGCTCACTCAATACCAGTATATAAATAACGAACCAAAAAATTCTAATACACCTGCTTACCATGTGTTTATATGAAGCACCCCATGTGTGTATATGCAGCGCTATAAATCTAGGGAATATATCCAATTTTCTTTGACTACTTCTGAAGAAAACGGTATCAACCTCCATAAAAACAAGTTAATATATCTGTATCCATATTTCGACAAAATTTCATTACCCTCAAATCACCGCTTTTATTTTTCTGTCATTCACAGCACCACGCAGTTATAATTCCGTGAAACGCGACGCGAAACAATAAAAAAGTAATCTTTTACGAGACTACGAATTGAGACGGGGAAATTCGGAAAAATATTGTGAAAAAATTTAGGAGGATTCTTCTCAGAGGCAACTTACAAGGGCACTTAAGAACTAAGACGATTTAGGAGCCAGTCCCCAGACATCAATTTCTACTTTAGGTTCAGTGCAATAAAATGCAAATGCAGTTTTGAAAGAAGTCGCTAACGCAGACGAGACAATACTTCAAACAATATAAATGTTCTTCGTTTCGGAATTCAAGCCGAGCGGAAACGGTAAATAATGTCTTCTAGCTTAGACCTCAGGACCGGTTTGAGTTTTCCACGGAGTTTTTTCTGAGGAAATGGAATGTTGCTTATGTAAAAATTCAGGAAATGATAGAGAGTTCACTATGTTCTAACGAGTTTGTTATATAATCGTCATCTGAATATACGAACGCAAATTTCCGTTCTCTATTTCAACATCACAAATGAACCTCACAGGGACAGACTTGAACGTGCTTAGTTGATCCAATTTATATACATTGAAATTGATTAACCAAGGTCTATAGAATACTAATGAATCCTTCAGAAGTTTGTTTAGAGCTGAAAAATTTTAACTTGATGAAATTTACATGAGCAGTAATGGCTTAATAGTGGGTAATCCTGTCAGTTCTCTACTACCAGAAATTTTCATGGATAACATTGAGAAAATAATTCATAATCATCTGCTATCTGACCACCGCATTCATTGGCTTAGATATGTGGATGACATAATCTATGGTTTTACAGATACAAATCAACGATTTGATTCCTCTAGCACCTTCATAAATTCAATTTATCTTAATAAATATGTCATTTTGAAAATGAAATAGAAAATTCTTCAACTCTTCAAATTTAACTGTAATAGAGCGATTATCTGAAAGACCTATCAATTTAACTGCTATCCTACTTCTTCGGCAGACGAAAATCAACGATTTTCGTCAGCGTTGATTGTACTCCATCGATGTTTCATTATGGAAATGTCTGTATTTTAGATATATTTTTGTTCCATCTACCATTGTGATAATAGATAAATTTCAATCAGTTAATGAAGACTTTATTGGTGAATTGAATTTCATACACCCATGGATATGTGAAAACAGAAGCAATTCGATTATCCGAATAAAATTGTCCCCCAATTAGTTCGTTTGATTGACGCCCTGCATAGCTTGAATTGACCACAAACATGCATTTCCATAAATTCATATTTACCATCGCACACAAATATTATTATTTCCAATTCTTCCGAATACTCACATCAGCATAGAATAGCTGCTTATTACGGTATAATTAATATATTGACTCACAAGGATACCAATGTTGAAAATTATTTCGTGAAAGAGCTCGATATCATAAAACGAAGGGCGTTCAAGAAGGGTATCAATTCTAGAATGATTGATAATATGCTTTTCCAACTACAATTTTTACATGCAACCAATGATTTCTCGTAGTGTTGAAAAGACTAATCAAAGATAGAGAATATTAACTTATATTAGTAAACCCTGCCTGATTTCAAAATTATTCTTTTCATTTTCTGTACAGATAACTATCTGGACGGCTATAATAAAACTGCAGTTCTTAAGTTCATAAAGGAAACAAACTCTTTTGTGGAAGTTGTGATAAAATTTTGTACGTAAAACTTTCAGGAATTTGTATATTTAAATTATCAGAGCACAAACGCAGTTTTGACTAACATATATCAGATTATCATAAAATCATCTAGTAGCAGCAAACCATACTTTTTATTTTACTTTTGATATTTTACATAATGAAAATTACTGATTGAAACTGAAGCTATGGGATGCATTGGAAATTGATAAGCATTCCCGACATCCCTTAATAGATAATGAGACCTTTATTCGTCTCCAATACTTAATTTCTCAGGATAACTTCTAGAAGAAAATCATAGTTTCGAATCAATTTTGATATTTTACATAACGAAAATAATAGAATGAAACTGAACCTATGAAACGCATTGGAAATGTACTTAATGATCAATTCAACGTAAATTCGTTAAAAGGGTTTGATCTTTTTAGTTCTTAACAGAAGCAACCCTACCTCAGTTTGACTAGCGCATGATAAGACTGTCGATATAATGATAATCTTAATGAAATGTTTTATTCAATTAAAAAATATCCAAAATGAAGGCGAAACTACAGTATATCGTTCTTTGAAGTGTAATCCATTTGAATAAATAATGCCATCGCTACTGTAGTTCTTGTCGTTGATGATCACCTCGAAACCATTTCTTGCTTCTATAACTTAAAACCTGTTTGAAAAAATTTAACATTTCCCAACCCAGATATGCCTGACGTCCTATTTGTAGAACGGCATTCAAATTTGCTGCTCTCGAATGCGTGTGCATAAGAGAAAGTGGGAAGAACTTTCTAACCTCTTCATCAGTGTTTATCTAGGCTCATGTCTGAGTTGATTTAGATTGCTGTGAAAATGAGAAAAATGCCGAGGATGAATGTGGATGAAAATTATAGGGATTTTGTGATTTCCTTGGAGCGGTAAATTTTCAACTATTCGGTACTCAAAATGTGTAGTAAAATAATAAATGTAAATATATATATATATATATATATATATATATATATATATATATATATATATATATATATATATATATATATATATATATACTACATTTTTGAGTATCGAATTGAATTATAGTTGAAAATTTACCGCTCAAAGGAAATACTAAAATCCTATAATATATATATATATATATATATATATATATATATATATATATATATATATATATATATATATATATATATATATATATATATATAAGTCATCTGTTTATGTTTTGTTAGTGTCGTGTACATAAAGAGTACCAAAGATTTTTCTGCTTAGCAGCTTCAATTCTCATAGTGTACTCCATGATTTCCAGACGAAGACAAGTTCTGCTTAGCAGCTTCATTCAAAAGGAAAAGCAGCAGAAAAATATTTCATCGAACATACCTAACTCTTATATGTCTAAACTCACTCGAATCTAAGAACTTAACTAATGCTCCTCAGTTTTTCAACAGGGAACATCTCATACACCTTTCGAGAATGAAGCCCTACGTGGGTGTAGCCTTTGCCTTATAAACCAACACCATGGGAATAAATCCCTAAGTGGGAGCATTCCTAGCCTTATCTAAGAACTTAACTAATGCTCCGCTGTTTTTCAATAGGGAACATCTCATACACCATTCGGGGATGTAGCCCATAATCACCTCAATATTCGAAAACGAATCTCCTAAATAGACTCTACTCAGTTAATGAAATTATCTGAAACGATTAAAATTTCTTGAAATCTAACCGTGAAAAGGTAAATGTCTTATTGTTTCTTCAGCTGCGCCACATTCACATGCCGGACTTTCTACAGCGTTCCATTTGAACAACATACTGCTATTTCGACCATGTCTGATCTAATGATCACCAATTTTTCCTACTTATATCGAAACCTGTAACCCTTTTGGAAGAATCCTCTATGAGAACTTTATTGAAAACATCAACTTCCTGCCACTCAGTTTTCCAAAAATCAACAACCTTCACCCGTGTACGCAAAAAGTCAATCGACCAAATAGGTTTCCTAGATTTCAATCTCAGGTTAGGTGGATTTTGAAGATCGTGTATTATCGGAAAAACCTCTGGAAATGAGTGATACGTATCCCAAGATGATTTAAGAACTAATTTCCTGCGAATATGGGAATGAACCATATTACAAATAACCAGAAGCCATGGGGTACCAGTTGGACTGATACATCCACTTATAACTCTCATAGAACAGTTCAACTGAGAATCAATCTTTTTGACATGAGAACTATTCAACCACACCTGGCAGCCATATACTGCTGCTGAATATACTCAAGCTGAAACAGTAGGTCGTAAAGTAGAGACTCCGGCGCCCCAATTAGATCCTGCTAGTTAATGTAGTATATTCTTTCTTGTTTTCAACTTCTCACATAATTTATCAATATGAAGTTGAAATTCAAAAAACGATCAAGCTTTACACCAAGATATCTTGGAGTGAAATTATGAGTCAATAGTGATTGATTGAAGAATAGTCTTAGTTGCCTATCATTCTCATGATTATTCAGATGAAAACAAGAAACTTCAGTTTTCGAAGAATTTGGTTATAAACGCCTTCCTGAAACGTAAGTTTCAGGAATGTCAGTCATATATAAATTGAAGAGAAGAGGTGCAAGAACAGATCCCTGAGGTAGATCATCATTAGAGTGTAAAATCCACATTTTTTTCTTCAGCAATAAAAACTCGGAGTCTTTTATCATATAATATATATATATATATATATATATATATATATATATATATATATATATATATATATATATATATATATATATATATATATATATATATATATATATATATATATATATATATATATATATATATATATATATATATATATATATATATATATATATATATATTTCAATCAACTTCATAATTTTTATAATTTTTCCACATTGAACTACTTCAAAGAGTTTATAAACTAAACCCCCCTTCCAAACTGAGTCATATGCCGAAGGAGATCTACAAATACAGCGCCTATTTTAGGTTTACCCTTAAGTTTCCAATGAAAATGGATAAACCTGATACCTGATCAGAACAATTCCAGTTAATTCGAAAACCTCCCTGAGAAGTGGATAGAGCTATGTCAATGATTGGTTCTAACCTCTGATAAAGAAGTCTTCATAAAATTCTGAAAGAAACAGATAGTAAGCTGATAGGTCGACTACTACTAGGAAGTTCTAGATTTTTCCTACGTTTGAGAATGGCAATAACTTCAGCCTAAATTCAACGGGAATACTACCTGAGCTGAATATGTCATTGTGAAAGGATAGTAACCACTTTTCAGAGTTAATTCCTAGATGTTAAAAAAATTCAGGAAAATGCCAGCAAATCCTGGAGCTTTTACGAACTTTAGTAGATTTTATAGCAGATTTGAACTCTTCTTCCTCAAAAGGATTCGATAAATCCTCTACCATGATAGCATCCCTTCTCCTTTTATGTAAGATTCGTTTCATTCTATTTCTGTCATATCTACTCATCTTCACATATATATATATATATATATATATATATATATATATATATATATATATATATATATATATATATATATATATAAGGTTTATCAGCAGAATCCTGCCACTTATGAATCGAAAATTTTGAAAGATAACCACATTATAGCTGTGCAATAGAACGGCAATAACATAGTGACTATATTTTTCGAATTATATTGTAGTTGTCCCATTAGGAACTGCCAAACGCTACTCGTATAAAGACAGAAAGAATGTGCAAATCCATCAACCCTGTATAATAAAACCTATAATAATAACATGGGTGGTGTCGACAAGTGCGACAAAAACATAAGTTTATGAAGAACCCCTATACGAGGTAAAAGATGGTATTCTCCTCTAGTTGCTTACTGCATCGACTTGAGCATTCACAATGCTTGACAAATTCATAAAATCAATCAAGGTCAACTGGATCATTTAGGATTCAAACCTTAGACTGCATTGCATCTGCTTCAGAATAACAAGAAAGTAAGCAGTTTCGCAACAGGAAGAACGAGAAAAGATGAAAACCTAAGTATTCGTTATGATAACATTGGTCATTTGGTAGGTCCCCAAGTAAAGCAGACCAAATGTCGACACTGTCATTCAAAAACTATCACCAGATGTTTTAAGTGTGACGTTGGATTAGATGTTAAATGTTTTTTTATGTTTCGCACGAAACTATGATTGTAGAAGCACGTTTTCTTAACGACCTATATATGGGACGGTATGTTTCATTAGAATTTTGTTATTATACTGCCTTTGAGCCAAAATGAATGACTTTTTCTGAAAAGTCCACCGTTATCAAGGAAAACTAGTTCAGGCATAAGTGGGTTAATATAAAAATGAAATACAGAAAATACTTATAAAGTATCATTTTCTGTGTTTAATAATCGGTTTCTTTTCACACGAAATTCCCCCTATTTATTCAACTGTTTGTTAAAGTGCTTTCAATTCCCATACGTATGTAGATATGTTCGTCCGTTTTACGAATATAATTTAAACGAAGGTACAAAAAGGAGGAAAGCTCCACCCGGCAGCTATTTCCTTTAATATCGGATTTTCTGCGTTCCACTTTTCTCGGTATAGTATGAGTTTACCGAAATAATATCCTTTTTATGGGAAATTTTATTTTATAAATAAGGATGAAGCACTGGAAAATAAATACGGAGTTATAAAGTATAATATGGGGAAACACAGTGAACATATTTTTCGTTGTTAGATGGGATAAGGTGATTTTCCTTTATCAGGAACGGCTCAGTTTAGGGTTCTGCTGAGAGGAAACCTTTCGTCAGTATAAATATTCTATTACCTACTTGAGATTGAAAATGAGTAAAGTGACCAAATTTTTTATATAACCATTATGTTCATTGGGGAAATAGGAAATAAAACAAACCCATCGAGAACGGACTTTAAATGGAGTATATTCAGTAAAACGGCAGCCTAGAACCTCTAGGACATGAATGCTCAAACTTGAACTGCTGTCGATCTACCTCGATATTTTTAGAATACCTATGATCGACTTTGAGAGGCTGCAAGTATGTGTGATGCATGGTTGTCGTACATACACGATACAACCTGCCTACTTACCTACCTAGGTAGGGTATACCGTAGCATATATAGATATTAATTTTCTATTTTATTTTAGTCAGGGTTTGGGTTTGGTTTAGCTAAGTTCTTCTCTATAATATTTATGGAAAAACTCATAGTTATTCAAAAATGCAACAAAAGAGTTGCATATGGTGTTGAACTTAACTAAGGAATGACTTTCGGTATTGAAGCGTGGCAATGCATGTCCTCAGCATACTTTTCAGGAGATGGTTCGTAACCACTGAGTGCTAATCGCAAGCATGATGACATATTATCGTCCGTTAGTGGATTACGATATTTTGACTTAATTATCTTCATTTCAGAAAATATAGACACGCACAAGTAAGTTGACCCAAACATTGCCGTCAGTTCATGGGCGATTTGCCTCTTCAAATATGAAACACCAGAAATTTGTATTAGATGATGTAGCTTTGAGATGAACGAGTCTGTTTATTAAATAACGAGAAGTGTTACGAAAAAGGGAGCATTTTCTCTGATTTCATCTAAGAACCATCGGCAGAAATTCAGTCATGAAGAAAAATCTCGAAGAAGTAGAGTTTGAACACGTTGAATATGAAACGGGTACAAGAAAAAATCGTGGAGAGTCATCCAAACTAGGACATGTGAGAGATTCAACTGATTTTCAATTTTTCTTGTACTCACTTGAGGATTCAAATCAATACAATTCAAAACTTCTTCCTCAATATCTGGAGTTCTCATAGTTTGAGTTGCACCTTGTAAATGATTATTTGCAGTAAAAGTACCAGTTTCCCTCAACCTTTTGTGGATATTTGATCACCCGTCAGTGATTAGATTGTCCCCTTATAAAATGACATCTTAGAACAAAATAACATAAAATAGAAAAGAAGATGGATAGTCAAGGGACAGAATGAAATTCGAAAAAACTACATAAATAAAAACCCAGTAAAGAGAAAATTTGATGTACCTGATGATGAACCTATAGACGCAGAAGATGGCGACGAATTCCAGCTCGATATTGACAGTGAAGCTGATGAATAATAAGTATAAAAGATTTCGAAAATATATATTATATTTCATATTTAGGTTAAGTGATCGCTACAAATAACTACAAGAAACTCACTATTAAGGACGGAACAATACAAACAGATAAGAGTAGAAAATGCCATATAAGATCGGAGACTATACAGCATATTACGTCAGGCTGCGAACAGCTGACCAATACGGACTAACTTTACAGGCATAATCAAGTGCCCATCAGAAACTTGCAACTAAGTACGGACTTCTGAATACCTTCCAGCCATATTACAAGTAACAACCGGCGCCCGTATAGGAAAATGACTCTATCAGATTATACTACGATAGGCCTGTTATCACTGACAGAATGGTGACGAATAATAGGCCGGACATAGTGGTGTATGATAAGAGAGCCAGAACAGCAATGTTGGTGGATGTCGCCATACCGAATAATAATAACGTGCTGAACAAGTTCCAGGAGAAAAAGTCCAAATACACAGACCTTGCTATTGAGATCAAGCAGATGTGGCACCTCGATCAAATAGATATTGTTCCTGTCAGCGTATCCTCCACTGGGTTAATACCCAAAACATTGCATGATAGCGTTAAGAAATTAGAATTGCATAAGAATACCTACATAGAAATAAAAAGCTGTAATTCTTATTACATGTATTTTATTTAGGAAATTTATGTCAAGTATATTGTAATCGAGCCTATTCCTTCAATTGCTGAATCTGGGAAAGGTAAATAATTATATCCAGCTAACGCTGATATAGTGCATAAGTCCACGATAATAATAATAATATTCTTTATTAGTTCATTATTGACCCAAGTAGAGTATTGAATATGTTAATATAATTCTGATTTCAATGAAATCAGTGATACTTCCATATAATGTAAGTCGTAGTATTATAAGTATAGTAAAAGTAATAGTAGTAACAAGTGAAGAGAAAAACCTCTGAGAAGGTAGAAACTCGAAGGAGGAAGCAGTGATTATATTGTCCCCTTATAAAATGACATCTCAGACCAAAATAAGAAGAAAATATAAATAGTCAAGGAACAGAATGAAACTCGAACCGACTACATGAACAAAAACCAAGTAAAGAGAAAATTTGATGTACCTGATGATGAATTTTTAGACGCAGAATATGGCGACGAATTCCAGCTCGATACAGACAGTGAAGCGAATGAATAAAAGGATACAAGATTTCGAAGATAAATACCTCAAAAAAGTCTAGGGAACACTTACCTATATCTTTAAAATATGAATTTGATGATTCGACTCTATAGAAATCTTTCGGTTTTTGTTAGAATATATTGTATATAATGTTTTCTCAAGAAAACAAAATAATATTTGACTTCTCCAAAGCACCTATTATAAAAAAGAATTGAAATTTGAAATTGACGAAATTTGGTAAACACAAAAAAAAATCCTAAACTAATATTTTCGAAACGATATGGAGGATTTGGCATCGTCGCGGCATGCTCAATATTATTGTCTATTACATTTTGGCTAAGTCATTCCAAGCCCCCTGAACTGCTAATCGAAGCTCCTGTTCATGATGGAAGACGTTTTGACGCAGGAGATTTCTTTTTAGGGTGTCCCACACATGCTCGATGGGATTCAGATCTGGGGAGCTGGACGGCCACGGAAGAAGATCGATATCGTTCCCTTCAAGAACGTTCAAGACAACTCTTGCACGATGAGGAGGGGCATTATCTTGTTGGAAGAGTGGATTTTGACTCATTGTTTGGAAATACGGTACCACTATAGTTAAAACTATCTCATTTGTGTAAGGATTTCCCGTGAGGTTGTTCTGTATGAAAACGAGGTCAGTTCTTCCACCAAGGCGTATACCTCCCCAAAGCATCACTGATTCGCCTCCCTGTCTAACAACTTCTCGAGAATGCTGGAGACGGTTTTGCTTTCCAGGTTCCCCCTATATTCGAATTCTTCCCGAATCGGGATAATAACTAAATCTAGATTCATCACTGAAAAGAACTTTGGCCCACCTCTCTTGATCTCATTTTACGTGTTCTTGGCACCAAGCTAAACGAGCAGCGCGATTTCCATGGGTCAGTTGTGGAACCAGGACGTCTGGAGTGGAGTTTACCTTCTTGCAGTCGATTTCTCACAGTTTGATCGGAAATTTTCAAATTATGAACTCGTGATAGCTCATGATCTAATTGAGATGCTGTGGTTGTACGATCTCATCTGGCTTGTAAAACCAAAAGTTGGTCTTTGGCGACTGTAGTAATCCTGAAACGACCTGTATGGCGTTCTTCTACGCTACCTGTTTCATTGAAACGAGACCATAAACGGTTTATGACACTTGGGCTACTTCCCAGAACCCTGGATACTTCCCGTTGTGAGCTCCCAGCTTGGAGCATGCCAACGGCTCGTAACATTTCTTCTCTAGTCAAATGTCGTCTTTCCATGGTTGAATCACAAAACTTGAATCTTTTATTTGTGTGCCAACTAACTGATTTCAAACACTGAATACACGAAATGATTATAAAGCAGCGTCGCATCTGCTGCATTTTCAGTTTCTTATAAAAAAAACTGAAATCTGTTGCGGCACTCTACATAATTTGGTGAGAAATTGATGCAGGTGTTCATTTTAAAAAAACATTCATATTGATCGTTGTGGATACGATATATCGATATTCAGAAGTGTTCCCAGACTCTTTTCAGGTGTTTATACACTATATTACATATTTAGGGTAGGTTTGGTCAGATTCATTCCGTGAATCGTAACTTTATGTTATTTTAATTTTTGTTTAATTTTGCATGTTATACTGAATTTTAAAACTTTAAGAGTATAACCTAATGGTAACTTAGTTATATAACTGATGGAAACTACAATAAAATATATTGAAATTTTGAAATAATATTTCCTGTCTCAAGAAAACAAGAAGCATAAGAAAATAGTATTTCATATATTGTTAGTTTTCTTTAACTGTCTGCAGCATTTCTGAATGTTAATTGAAGATAAGAAAACAATTTCTTCCAGTAGAAAAACAACACAGAGTAAATGTCAATCTGTGAACAAATATAGTGCTACCAGTCTCTAAACTGCTTGAACAGAAACCTTCAAGTATCCGCATAATATATTTAGCGATAAAAATGGAACTAATTGAATTTATCTTGATACAATTCAAGTGATAGAATCCAATATTGGAACCCTCCTGAAGAGTCGGCACTGAAAATAATAAAATAAACTCCAATGTTCACCAGTTGAAAACGAAATCTATTTTCTGTACAAAACGAGTTCTGTTGAGCGGCATTCTATTTGTCATCTCCCACTGGAAATTACATCAATTTCCTGAATCATAAACACTTCAAATAATAAAGCTTCAAGCACATCCTCCTGAAGATGTATCGATTAGACTGTAGCTCATCTGAAAAACCCCATTAAAGCATTCTGACCCGATGAACGTGGCTATTAATGAACTGATTTATTACGGGTAAAAAATCAATATCGTTGTGTGTAATTGAATCGCTTTACTATACAATTCAAGGGTCTCAGATAATTCCTTTCATCAGAAAAACAGTTCGAGCGTAATTGCCCGGAGAATGTCCACTAGAAAACGACAGAATGTATTACATAATTTCCTCGACGTCCGTCATCAGTCACCGACATTTGCAAGGCTGCAATTATACGTAAAGCAGATTTTTAGAGCTACTTATATCTAGACGAAAAACGCAAATTTATTATACTTTATGACTAATGTGTTTTGAATTATGCTTTATATTTAACCATATTGGATTTTGATGACTCTTAGAAGGGCAAAGAGATGAAATTCAAATTGTTTTCATATGGGGATTTCTAGACATATGTATTACATCATGGAGATGTTTAACTAATGGACCACCCAAGAATATGACATACACACATAACAAATATGTTATTACATACGGTCTTTATTGGTTCGTTATTTAACTACTGTATTGAAAAATTATTGAATCATAAATCAAATTATAATATGTAAATTAGCAACAAGAACAGATGCCCTTGTTCCAAAAAGAATTAATTGAAAATCTAAACTTCTTCTTGAGGTGATTTTGAAACAGACAGATCTGACAGAATTAATTGTAAGGTGACCCTAGTAAAGAATGTTATTACCTTGGGAACTGAATCAAACCCTACAGGTTTTAGGTATGCTATTTGCTCCAAATCAACACATGTAGAGGTTCTTGGGAAATATGGTGCGAAGTTAATTGAGGAACATCTCAAAATTCTTTCGAATTTGAAAATCATATCGACTTTGCAAAACACTTCTTTGTGAAGTATTTTTTTAGGTGGCAGGCGGCCTCACCCAAGTATCCCGCTGTGATACCAACACATACAGCTATAGGTCCCGTGAATTGGTCACCTGGGTGACTAAGTTTCGGGATCTGGCGAATGGTCCGGTTTCCAGGGTGGAAAGGATTGGCAACGAAGGATGATGAGCTCATCTGGGACGAAATCATCTGGAGTTAAAATAGTCTCCCATTTGGATCTCAGCTGGGGACTGCCCCGAGAGGTTCATGATGCGGAAAAGTCGATCACTCCTCCAGCGAATTCAATAATTCATTCACGTTCTACATAAGAAAGGAAACTCTTGATAGAGTTCTCCAATATCAGAGGACTGGAGCACAACAACGTGAATGTCGATGCAGTCCACAAGCATCTGCAAAACGCACAACCCCATGCGCTGGCTCTAACTGAAACCCAAATAATTCAAAACAACCGACACAACGGATTTACGTTGTAATCGGTATGAGTTACATACGAGATTTAGGTTTAAAGGGGGCCTCTGTGTTTTCGCCAGATCGAATGTTTTATGCCAGAGAGAGGATACGATGGAGAACGACGCTTTCTACCTTGCGTGGTTTGAAATCTATTTGCAGAATAACTGTTCTTATGCTGTCTATATCGCTCGACAAACAATAATCACTTCCCTAGACTGTTTCAGTATCTAGGTGATAAGGTGGATTGGGTTCAGACACATCATCTGGCAACTGAGGTCATTGTACTAGGTGACTTCAGCGTTAACAACACCAACTGGCTCCGCCGCTCCAATAGAATACATGAAGCGGGAAGATAGGCTGAAACTTTTGCAATCAGCCAAAATCTAACGCAGCTAGTCGACGTACCGACAAGAATACCTGATCACCCAACCGACTTCCTGAACACCTTGGATCTCTTTTTGATTTCAGATCCAGACGATTTTCGAGTGGAGGTCACATCACCATTAGGCAACTCTGATCACAACCTTATATCTGCTGTTGGATACATTGTACTTCCAGTAAACCAAGAACCCAAACCACCCAGACGCATTTGGCACTATAACCGTGCTAATTGGGATGAGCTGCGTGAATTCTTTTCGTGCTTTCCATTCAACAATGTTTGCATTTCAGATCCTGACATTAATGTGTGCACTGAAACTGTTACAAAATTCATTCATCCAGGATTGGATGTCAACATCCATCATTCCATGAAAAGAACAACAACACAAAAGCCATGGTTCAACAAAGACTGCAAGGGAACATCTGCAGCCAAGAACAGAACTTACAGGTCATGAAAGATAAATCCAACAGGGAAAACAAGAACACAGAACGTATGAAATCTGACATTTGCAAGAGCAAAGGCCAATTCAAACAAAGGGGTAACTAATAAACCCCTTTAACAGGCAAACGGGACTAGACAATTCTGGTCTATGACGTAGACTGTCAGTGCCAATTACTGCAAAGCTGCGTTTCCGCCTGTTGTTAGGGAAGAAGAAGCATCATCTCCGAAAGAGAGAGCCTATCTCTTTGCTCTCTCGTTCTCAAAGAATTCAGTGCTAGATTCATCTAACGAAATACCACCGAACATTCCACCTACAAATTCTTCAATGACAGAAATCAAGTTCAGAGTCCGCAATGTGAGACGGGCTCTCGAGCAGCTGAACTGCAAGAAGGCAGTTGGTCTGGACGAAATACCGCCAATCGTCCTGAGGAAGTAAGCTCCCAAACTGGCACCCATTCCAAACCATCTGTTTCAGATTTCTTATAAAAGCCAGACTTTTCCGAGCAGCTGGAAAATAGCGAGAATTCAACCGATCCCAAAGAAAGGAAAGAAGTCCTCCCCAAAATTACCGCCCTGTTGCACTTCTTCCATTATGTTTAAAGTGATGGAGGGAGTCATAAATGATGAACTCATCAAATATCTTGAAAATCAAGGAATTATTAACGATCGTCAGTATGGTTTTCGCAGGCAAAGATCGACAGGAGATCTGCTCGCCTACGTCACACATGTTTGTACGTCAACGATGGAAAAGCATGGGGGATCTAGAGAAATAGCCCTCGACATCTCTAAAGCCCTCAATATGGTTTGGCATGCATAAGGGCTTCCCGAAAAATTGCAAGGTTGGATAAAGTAGCTGTCTTTCAAATAGATCAATACAAGTTGTGATCGTCGGTATAACATCTCATTGTTTCCAGTTGCAAGCAAGATTACCTCAGGAATCCATTCTTTCGCCAACCTTGTTTTTGTTGCAGATAAACGATCTCCTGTCATCTACAGAGAATAAGATCTTCGGTTTTGCAGACGATTGTTTACTGGTTTCGTCTTGCAGTAGTCTGCGGCTGATTACAGCTGCAGAATCTCAGAGTCAAAGATGTCATAAAATTAACAACCTAATTTCTGACTCACAGAGGATATCTGAGTGGGGTCAGTTGAACCTGGTGAGCTTCAACGTGAGCAGAACGCAAGCAATTACGTTAACTAGAAAGGTCTCTGCTGGAGAACCTCCTCTAATGGTTCAAGGTCAACAAATTGCATCCAGAGATTCGATGCACCTTCTCGGAATAACGGTCAACTCCGGGTTTTGCTGGCATGAACATGTATCAGCAAAAGCTAAGTCAGCATCAGCTTAACTTAGTTTTCTTTTCAGAGTCAGGCGATACTTCACGTCATCTCAGCTGTTGCTTCTATATAAGGTGCAGATTCGACCTGCTTTGGAATATTATGTCCATGTATGGGAATCTGCGCTCAAACATTTGTTGCGGATGTTGGATAGTGTGCAAAAACGGGCTGTGCGCCTCATCGACCATCCGGAGATAATCCGCGATCTCCAACCGCGAATCTCAGAAGACAAGTTGCCGACCTTTCTCTGTTTCACAGATACTTTCACGGAAGATGCTCCAAGGAGCTGAAAGACCTCGATTTGGAGGTCGCAATACTAGGCTGGCAAGGAGTTCTCATCATATGGTGGTACATTTAACGACCCCTCGAATCTCTCTCTATAAAAATTCCTTCGTTCACAGGGCGGGGGAGCTGTGGAACTCGCTTCCGTCCAATATCTTCCCAACATCGTACAATTTGGTGTAACAGGTTCGCCTATTCCTGGGAAGCATGCATTGAAAAAAAAAGGAAAAAACAAATTCATGTAAGTTCGATCAGATTCAGGTCAGGCAATTGAGCAGACGAAGGTGTAAAACATTGATCCCATGCAGACTTGAGAAATCTGTCATTGCACAACCCTCCTGGACTACACAAAAACACTGTACACCACTTTGCTAAATCTCCATTAGAAAGCTCGACGGACATTACGCTAACTAAAATGACATCATCAGAAGTGATATTGTACTATCATGATGCCTCAGTAAAATTTCCTGAATTATCCTGAAATTTATCTACATGAGAAAGTGTAAATTGAAACTCATATAAGGTTCTAGAATCTTAATGTTAGGCAGCATGTTTTACACAATGTCTCCAAAATCTAGTGCTTTATGGTTACCGAGGAAAATTTCGATTTGAACAGAAAACCTACTCAAGCTTTTATTTGCCGGAAAACCTCGATGAAATTTTTATTTTCATATACTACACCTTTAAATTTCTTCAAACTCAGCTTAGGAAATTTCTACGAATTTAACTTAACCAATCTCTTTCCTTGTCGAATGCACTGATAAATTGATTGATAAAATATATATGTCAAAGATGTGTTAGGTTTGATGAAACAAAACTCGATACGTAATAATGAAGGTATGATTTGGTCTCTGCTTACCAAGGACTTTCCAATTACCTGGCATTTTGGTCCCAATTTAGTTGCTTCATACAAAAGAAGGAAAGGTATTTCGTATATCCAATTTGTTGACCAAGTAAAAAACAATCCATTTTAAAAATCAAACAGATCGACCATTGATGCTCCGAGTAAATAATTATTCTCTAAAATTAATTTAACATTTTCATATTTTCTTTTAATTTCTCCAAATGGATAATTAGAATTGATGCAAATTGATTTCTTCTATGCAGAAACACTTCTAGCATAACTGTCAATGAAAAAAGCCACTCAGTAGGATTGTATCCATTTAAATCCAAGTTAAGAAGCAGCTTCGCCATATCATAACATTCGTTTTCACTAAAAATTGGAGATAACCCACTTGTTCGCATTCTGTAAAATGTAATTGTTGCCGTTGGAGCTTATGATTTTGAGGCTAACAGATCTAATCCTTGTTTGGACAAATTGACTACATCTCAGGAGATAAATTTGGCGTAGATATTTCTCCCTGATATTTACTTTCACTTGAACATTGTACCGATTTCTGTGAATTCGGCAACATCATTGTTTGTAATGGACAACATTACAAATTACTATTATTCTCGATTTACCCACCCTTCAGTTTCACGAAACAATGAAATATCTTACCGTTAATTATATCCATCAAATAAGTTCTAAATTAGCCTTATACTGAAACTGAATAAATTTAACACAATAAGTACGAATAAGAAAAATTTAATTTCACTCTTGGTTAAGATCAAAGATCGACTTGTTACAGGTGAAAAAAGCGGAGTGTATAAGTTATATTGTAATGATTGTCGTGCATGGAATATAGTGCAAACTGGTCGTTCAATCAGTAAAGGAGTCGAGAAGCATAAAATCAATAATTCATAATGAGTAAGCAATTGGATTTTCAGAACAATATATAAACGAAAATTAGATTTCACAAAAACGAAAAATTTACTTTCAAGTAACAAAAGCAAGATACTAGATTCATTAGAATTTGTAGCTGAAAAACAGGGTTGAGCAATAAATAACAACCAGCTTGATTTCCGTTTTTGCCCACTTTTCTCATTTGTTTCTCTGGTATAAACAATTTTGAAATATTTCTTTTTAGTTTTTGAAAATGGCGTAATACCCGAAATATATGTAAAATACAGTCCCCACAGAAATGTCGCATCACCCTACTTTTACGAAAATACTATATAAAATTTTAGGTTGGTTATTCAAGAGTCGCTTGGTAACTTTCAGAAGTGTAAAATAAGAAGATATCATTCAAAAGAGATGAGTTTATGATGGGAAATATCAACAATTTTCGAGTTAATGAGAAATTGAAAAATTCTACCATCTTCAAACATTCGCGAAGAGACCAATCAACTAGCATCAAATGGTTAATAATCATTTTCAAAATCGTGTGTTCCTCCCCGGGCCCCAATTACTATCAGTATACGTCTCGTATACTGGCAGTAATATATTCTTGAGTCACTGAGTTCCAAACATGTTCTATGGGGTTCAAGTCGGGATTTCTGGCTGGCCTTCTTGAAATATCAATTTCCGCATTTTGCAGAAATTCTGTAACTACTCTAGCTGCATGAGGTCGAGCATTATCATGCATGTAAACGAAGTTTTCGCCAATCAATAAGCCAAAGGGTATAACATGGGGTTCAAGGATATCTGCGATGTATCTGATCCTTGTCATTCTTCTATTATTCACTAGGACTAACTCATATCGACCATGGAAAGAAATGTCTCCCCACACCATTACTGAGTCCCTTTCAAAGTACAGGCACGCGTCTATCATTTCATACTAGACAGAACCTGAACTCGTCGGAAAAGAGAACATTCGACCATTCTGGAATACCCCAATTTGCATGTTCCCTCGCAAACAGAAGTCTTGGAACTCGATGCTCTCTGGTGAGACGCGGGCCGGTAGAAGCCACCCTTGGTCTGATGTCGTATTCTCGGAGCCTGTTACTAACATATTGCAATGAAATATGTACATTTGTGGAAAGTGCAAGTTCATTTTTTAGCATTCTAGCCGTATAGTGCCGAACTCTTAGCGCAGTTAAATGAAGCCAACGACCATCAACTGGTGTTGTTATCCGATTTCTTCTCTATCCGGCCTTTTTTCCATATTCACCTGTTTCGTGGTACCGATTAATTGCTCTTGAAATAGTGCTTTGGTTAACATTCAACAAATTTGCCACGTAACGTTGGCTTAGCCCCTTCTCTAGAAGTGTTACAATTCTTACCACTTCATGATCACTCAAATATCGTCCAGGACGTTCATCAACCATTACAATAAATTCAAAGATTCGAAAATCAACAAGAAACACAGAAAACTTGCATAAATTTAGCGTGGAAACTGAATGAAATTAATAAATACTGATAGCCAAATAAACTCGTTCTTGTTTCAGACGTGTTTGAGATCATATGGAAACAAATGTTACTACATAGATAAGATTTTCGTCCCCTCATATGTCCAAAATTATATGTTGACAAAGAAACTTCGATCGAGCTGCTTAATCGATTGTGGAATTCAGAATACCAGGTGATGCGACAATTTTTGTGGTGTGTGTGTGTATTTACGAGGCTGGTTTGAGAAGTTTCCGACCTAACAAAGATACCCAACATTTTTTCTGTTTTGTTGTTATTTTCCAATAAAGCCTGTAACTCCAGAACTCTACACACTTTTCCCAGCGATGTTCTCATCTCTGTGATATAGTAATCGTACTGGACGTTTTCTCTGCATGTTAAAGATTCACAAAGGTGATTGACTCTTCATTTGACGAAAATCTCTCTTCTTCGAGGTCAATTTTTGGATGGAGGATCGAAAAAAAGTCGCGTGGGACTAGATCTTGTGAGTGAGGTGGATGGTCAAGCAGTTCAAACCGTAATTTGGGGATTTTCACCATAGCAACTACTGAGATGCGAGACAACGTACTGAATTTTGTTTCCATGTGAATGTGGCTGTATTTCTGCAAGTTCTTCTTTTATCTTGTCAAGTTATAATAAATAGTATGCTCTTGAGATGACTTTATGCTTTTTGATGATAATGAATCGAAATAACTCCATGACTATCCCAGAAAACAGTCATCACTTTCCAGCAATTTTTTTTGGAAATGGTTCCACCATTGCAGTCCACTGTCTGGATTGTATTTTGTTTTTGGCGTATAGTGGTGTATCCAATTTTCATCTACAGTAATTAATCGGCGCCAAACCTTGGATTTATTGCTTCCAAACGGAGGCAACAGCGTTGGGAATTCGAAAATGTTTCTGGTCTAATGTGAGCCAACGCGGCACCCAACACGTGGACTGCTGTCTAACGTCTAAATGTTTGCTCTCCAAATTTTTCTATTTTTGCGTACGTCAATCACCATTTAGTGATCTTTGCCGTTGTTATTGTCTCCCAAGGCCTTACGGCCACGTTTCAATTAACCTGCACTAAATTTCGTTGTTTTGAATGATGGTACTCATAGGCAGAGTCCAACCCATCTTCAATTTGTATAGGCAGATTTCTTTTCAAGATCAAATAGTTCATATCAGCTCGATAGTCGATTTGTGGCATTCTCACAAAAATATTCACATCAACTCCCTCAAACCACTGTTTCATAACAACTGCGCGTCAGAAATGGCTGAAACTTTGATGAGTAAGTATCAACTGATAAAAAATGAAAATTCACTAGGTTTTACTCACAAGTGCTGTCATTCTCTCGTAGAGGTCGGAAGCTTTTCAGACCATCCTCGTAATTATGCATCATATTTTGAGCAACTTAAGGTTGGTGTTTTTTCTTCAATTATTCAAACATTTATATTTGCCTGAGTTTTTTAGCATATGTGTATTAAGTATCCCGAAAAATCTTGAACTCCATCAATCGCTACAGATTTCATATGGCTTTCATATCCAATAATTAAATCTTCAAGAATCAGCGAACCGAATCAACCATAAATCAATTTCTCAAGGTGTAAAGATCGATTTGATTTATAACAGTTCTTCACATTTGTTCTACACGAATGCGCATTTTGCACATGCAAACAATTATAATAATTTAAATATCAAGGAAATATTCTAGGCGCACTGTATCAAACACAGAAAAGAATTCCTGACACGTTAGTTTTGCGAGGAATAGTTCAAGTATATGTTATTAAATCGTTTTTCACATCGCTGTTTTGTCGACTGTATTTCCAATATTTAATGAGAACATTTCATTTTGTTTCTTGTCGGTTTCAATTCCACTTCGGAAAATGCGCTGGGGTAGTCTTGTGTAACTTTCTGCACCGCTTGAACCTTTTGCACGTGGTAATGATAAAGTAACTGTTCGCATGTAACTATGTAAATCGTGATTCCAAGAAATTCTTCTTGTGATACATGTTTTGAAGACAAGAAATTATCCCCAAAATTTGTTCATTAACCTCGTAATGCTAAATTCCTTTGTTACCTTATTTATACATTTGCGTAGCTTAGCTTTTAAGTAGCTTCTGATAAGACATCCCTCTGGACAATATATTGCGTAATTTAGTTGTTATGGTGATTTTGGCGAGTGCATATCTCTGCCTTGCAAAACAAAAACCAAGTAAGTCAACATACTTGGTTTTCGAGATTTTCACAACACAGGATTCCTCGTAAATAGGTCTGCAAGATGCTTCTTTCAGATTTGAAATATATCAATCCGTTGAGAATTTATTAAACATATTAACAATATTATTAAACAGTTACTTTTTAGGAGTCAATGCATTTTTGATTATGAATTATAAAATATCAATCGAAAAACCGAGTGACTTTTTTCATTTAAGAGTTAAAATATATCAATATTACATACTTCTCAGAATATCTTGATATTTCCAAATATAGAACCTAGTATGTCTACTTACACTAAATGAACAGGATGACTCTGATGTAGGTAGATACCCGCGAATGAGATATTCAATAACTACAAAACAAAAACTCAGTAAGTCAACTTACTGGAAATGAATAGACAAATCCTCCAAGAAATTATAACGTCTTACCCTCTGAATTGAATAACCAACACCAATCAGAATACAGCGTAAATCACATAATTTCTGATTTCGCGTACTTGAATCAGATTAGTGTGGTGGTTCTGCAGTATGTCTTTTGACTACGATACGGAGCAGATGTATTCAAGCTCTTTTTCAGTGCTGCAATAATGATTTCGCGGTGCGAAATGGTACTTGAAACAGCGTTATGTCGAACTTCATCTAGTCTGTCCACTGTTTCGTCTATGGATGATTCGGATGCGGACCTAAATTATAGTCCACCAAACGGAAGACGAAAGAGAAGACTTGTTGATTCATTAGCAGTTCCTCCTGAAACAAATACCGAAAGCCGCAAAAGAAAGCAGTTTGTAATTTAAATGATAGTGATATTTGGTGGAAACCAACAGAATTTGAACACAGCTCATTTCTAAAAAGAATAAAAAATTAAACACTACATCAGCTGAAAGAAAGTTTGGAATGCCGTGATTCACTAGAAAAGACTGATGGGGACATGATTATATTATAATAAGAATTAACTGTACAGAGCAAACAGAACCTAATATTTCAGGAAAGATAATGAAAATCGAAGTTGAAGCAGAGCAGTTACCAGCAGAATATTTACCTGAATCTGTACCAGAAATAGAAATCAGAGGTGGAGAAGATCAAGTAGAGACAGAAAATGTACAAACTAACACTGTAACCGAGATAGAGTTACCTTGGACTAAACAAAAGAAAAATCGAACTAAAACAAAGATTTTACTTCCACCATGTCCAGACAGTTGTAGAAAAAACTGCTCCCGAAATATCTTAGAAGAACAAAGAAGAATTATTTTCAGTTACTTCAACTCACTCAACTTTGGAGAGAAAAGACTCGTTATTGGAAAATCCTCAAGAAAATTCCTGTCAAGATCAATAAAAGATACGCCGTTGACCACAAGCAGTGCTCTGTAGTTTATACTTTACCTTTAAAACCAATCACAGCAGAACAGAATGATATTATACTGAAAGACACCGAGGAGCAGGAACACACAAAGCATAATGAAGTTTTTTGAAGCTGGCCATTCATTTATGAAGGCTGACTCGGTACGTGGGCTGATCGGAAAGAAGTGGAATAAGTCGAAGGAGATATTAGATTTCGATGATTTAGTCAATTTAATCAGTAGAAGCAGTAAGTACTAACAAACTGTTTTCGTTTCGAAAACGGTTGCCAAACCCGTACAAAAGGAGCAGTAAGCAATGGTAACACTGCTGTACCTTTTCTCCGTTACCTGAAGGTGTGTCAATTCAGAAAAAATTCGAGATCACTCTACTTCAAAACCGAAATAGATAGTCTGGAGTTTCAGAAGTCGAATTTTTTAAAACCAAAATTCAAACTTCAGTTGCCAGTTATTAAATTATCATGCCGGGCTCTGAACAAGGAAAAAAAAAGAAAAATTTTGAATGAACTAACTGCTCTTATGCCCGCTAAGAAACAGTTGTTCTGGAAATCTCTCCTGCCAGTATCTGACATGGACGACTTGGCCCACTGTGGAAAAAAAACATAAATTGAAGAGGGCGATTTATAGTTACAAAATTTTTATAATATTTTCACCTATTTCTGTATTTATTTGAAATATCATTCGTTGTTCAATATTTGTTACTTTTGTGTTCTGTTGGATAACTGAAAAATTAATTCTTTGTTACGTTTTTCTGCAATAAAATCAAATGTAAATTGACTCATTTGAATTTTGTCTTGAATTTTTCGACCTACTTGTTTTATGTTTTGTGCGAATGTGATTATCCGAAATCCAGGATCTGAAAGTGAGCGTCCATTTTGTATTTGGCGCGAAGAATTTCTAATCTAGTACGCTCAGTGATTTTAAATAATTGAGAAGTAGTAAATGTTCAAGTTTGAAGGTTCTAATTGGAACACTTTTTGAGTAAGCGTAATCTCTCTTATTTGCATCATAAAAATAACTCTGCTGAGAAGTTGGAAATTCAGAGTTACTTGGTTTCTGCTTTGTAGGGCAGATCTAACCTCACATAACCTTTTTTCTTCACATTCTTTTGGTAGGTTGATTTTGAGTGTAGGGAGTGTTTTATATTCAGATTAGCAGTAATTTTATTTAGTTATATGGCTTTATAGTTCTACGAAAACCAACAAAAACGACTTTTGAAACTTCAGAATGAATTAAATGAACAACAAGGTTTCATTGAGTGCGGAGGCAATCTTGAGACGATATTGATCAGGCTGAAGGGCAAATCCAAATAAGCAACGGGGCATTAGTAGGTGAAAAAGTAGGGGTTTACGAAGACAGTGATGTGGAGATAAGAAGCCTAGAAGAATAGAATGAAATGAGTAGAGCTAACGTGAACCCAGGTAATGACAAAATTAACGGAATATATTTCAAAGGAAAGGATTGCACAAAATAGCTGAAAGATTGATGTTATACTAGAATTCGAACAAGGGCTGAAAATATCATAAAGCATTCACCTGGATTCGAGCAAAGTGCACGCGATTTCAAAGCCGCTTTTCATTGCTGTTCAGTGTTTATTGATTACCAGATTATATCAGATGTAATAATCAACTAAAACGAAAAAGACTCAATAACATCTAAACAATTCGTTTCTGGACAAAACACTTTTTGTCTGACGGGGGATATTTTTAAACACACGGTGATTTTATTCTACATCAACCCCTAAGCAGGGATGAACAAATTTAATTTTTTTTAAAAGAATATAGGTCGAGTGTTTTTTTGTTCTGGAACGAATATTTCAACAGTTATTGAGCCTTTTTCGTTTTAGTTGCCCCACCACAATAAAATTAGAGAAGAAGCTGAATAGTAAAAAGAGAAATACTTTTCTCAGGATACGATGAGGTTTGAATAAAAGCCGTGTTTGGTTTACTTTATCTTGCTGGTGTATACGAGGAAATTTGAAAGATTTTTCGAAAGTTGCTGGAACAGGAACGGAAAATTTTCTGGCAACAATGTCTGTCAAAAGATTGATAATTTTATTGACCTGTTTGAGATTTGATAAAATTGAAAACAGAGTAGATGAACAAAAAATCGACAAGTTTGTGCCTATAAAAGCTGTTTTTGAAAACTTTGTGAATAATCATCAATCTGTTCATACCCCTAGAGAAGTAGTAATTTTAGAAGAAAAATTGAAATCGTTTCGAGCCGGTATGCGTTTCGACAAATATGCCATCAAAATACGGCATAAAAATACAGGATTTGGTTGACTCTACGACTTTTTATACAATAAACACGAAAATATTTGCAGGAGAACAGCCAGAGCAACCTCATCATTTGAGCAATACCGCTAAAGAATCTTCGAATGATAGAACTAATTTCAGGAACCAAATGAAATGTCACGTTCAATAATTGGTTCACTAATAATAGACTAATCGAAGAACTCTACGCAAAACACAAACCAACTAGAGTGAGTACCCTTCGTAAGAATAAAAAACAAATTCCACCTGAGCTGCTTTCAACTAAGGGCCGTCCTGAAAAATTAAGTCTCTTTGTTGGCATTCATTGCCAAAAAGAACAAAAACTTGTCACTTCATTTATTACTTCATCATAACTATCTCATCGACAGCACTGGCGTCGAGAGACTTCTCGAACTTATTAACTTTCATTTTTCATAATCAACTAAGAGAAGAGTTCATGTAACAGATGAATTAACAGCTTCTCATATTGTTGCTCAAAACAGCAGACAATGACCTCTTATGGTGTTTTTGGTAGTTGAAATACAGCAGATATCAACTCACAAGGTGGTTATGAATATAATGATTATAAAACAAAAACGCGGGACTATTTAAAAAAAATTATGACGAGCATGAGTTAAACAGCAAATGCTGTCCCTGACCCTGACCCCAATAGCATGCGCGAAAAAATCGAAAATTCAACTGATGAGCAGTCTGACGAATATCCAAAAAAAACAACCTACAGTTGGTGATTTCTAAATGTTTGTCCCTAGTAAAACTCACAGAAAAACAAAGCATTCTTGCCGTTCTTGCTATACAATGTTTCTTCATAACATTTTGCTGTGCAATATATACCTTATGCCAATAATGAAACCGATAATTCTGAATAGTCTAGGTGAAAAAAGTTGGAATAAAACTTTTTTTCATTACCAATAAGTAGAAATATGTTGGAGTTTGTGAAAATAATTAGTTGTTACCCTTTTCTATGATTTAGAGATTGTGATACGCTCATTAATGAAGTATCATCAGACAATATCATGAAGTTCATTTCTCAAAAAATAATTAAAATATCGACAAAAACCTACAACTAAAACTTCAATTTGTTTAGGTGTCTATCAGTCCCTACTTGACCAAAAATATAACTTTTAAACACATGTTCGTTGCTGCGTTAGATACAGATTCTGAAATGAGGAACATAATGTTAATCATGTATTATTTCAGTAACAAGAACTAATTTGGAAGACATTCATTTAGGAAACGATGTTCAACCTCTCATAAATGATGAATATTTCTCCCTGAATGAGCTTGTTCTATCTCATGTTATGAATAGTATTGATAGACTGAAGTTTTGGTTTCGTTTGTGCTCGACACTATGGAACAACCATTTACCATACCAGGCCAGACTGCCTCTGTCTCATCTCAATGGAGCTCATGAAGTACATGTAGTGGCTATCCACCAACTGACATTGCAACTACCAGCACCAACGGGAAATGATGAAAATAAAGGGTTGATTAAACAGAAAACTTCAAGAAGCCAAAGTGGTTACGGCAAGTAGGGCAATTTCTTGAAGTTTTCTGCTTGTTCTACTCTTTGTTATTTTTAATGCTAAATTCCATTGTTACCTTATTTATACATTTGCGTAGCTTAGCTTTTAAGTAGCTTCTGATAAGACATCCCTCTGGACAATATATTGCGTAATTTAGTTCATATGGTGATTTTGGCGAGTGCATATCTCTGCGTTGCAAAACAAAAACCAAGTAAGTCAACATACTTGGTTTTCGAGATTTTCACAACACTGGATTCCTCGTAAAAAGGTCTGCAAGATGCTTCTTTCAAATTTGAAATATATCAATCCGTTGAGAATTTATAAACAGTTACTTTTTAGGAGGAAATGCATTTCTGATTATGAATTATAAAATATCAATCGAAAAACCAAGTGACTTTTTCATTTCAGAGTTAAAATATATCAATATTACATACTTCTCAGAATATCTTGATATTTCCAAATATAGAACCTAGTATGTCTACATACACTAAATGAACAGGATGACTCTGGTGTAGGTAGATACCTGCGTGTGAGATATTCAATAACTACAAAACAAAAACTCAGTAAGTCAACTTACTGGCAATGAATAGACAAATCCTCTAAGAAAGTATAACGTCATACCCTCTGAATTGAATAACCAACACCAATCAGAATGCAGAGTAAAATCACATGATTTCTGATTTCGCGTACTTGAATCAGATTAGTATGGTGGTTCTGCAGTATGTCTTTTGACTACGATACGGAGCAGATAGCATGCGCGAAAAAATCGAAAATTTAACTGATGAGCAGTCTGACGAACATCCAAAAAAAACAACCTACAGTTAGTGATTTCTAAATTTTTGTCCCTAGAAAAATTCACAGAAAAACAAAACATTCTTGCCGTTCTTGCTAACATCAGTTTTTTCAGAACATTTTGCTGTGCAATACATACCTTGTGCCAATAATGAAACCGATAATTCTGAATAGTCTAGGTGAAAATAGTTGGAATAAAACTTTTTCATTACCAATAAGTAGAAATATGTTGGAGTTTGTGAAAATAATTAGTTGTTACCCTTTTCTATGATTTAGAGATTGTGATACGCTCATTAATGAAGTATCATTAGACAATATCATGAAGTTTATTTCCCAAAAAATAATTAAAATATCGACAAAACCAACAACAAAGACTTCGATCTGTTTAGGGTCTATCAGACCCTACTTGACCAAAAATATAACTTTTAAACACATGTTCGTTGCTGCGTTAGATACAGATTCTGAAATGAGGAACATAATGTTAATTATGTATTATTTCAGCAACAAGAACTAATTTGGAAGACATTCGTTTAGGAAACGATGTTCAACCTCTCATAAATGATGAATATTTCTCCCTGAATGAGCTTGTTCTACGAACCACCCTCTGTAATCATCGTCAACGAGGGCCACATTGGAGAAGTACACTTCTATCTCATGTTATGAATAGTATTGATAGACTGAAGTTTTGGTTTCGTTTGTGCTCGACACTATGGAACAACCATTTACCATACCAGGCCAGACTGCATCTGTCTCATCTCAATGGAGCTCATGAAGTACATGTAGTGGCTCTCCACCAACTGACATTGCAACTACCAGCACCAACGGGAAATGATGAAAAGAAAGGGTTGATTAAACAGAAAACTTCAAGAAGCCAAAGTGGTTACGGCAAGTAGGGCAATTTCTTGAAGTTTTCTTCTCGTTCTACTCTTTGTTATTTTTAATATTAGAATACCGGAACATAAACGCAGTTTTTCAAATTAAAAATCAGATTAAAATTACGCGAATCATCTCCTAGAAAATAGTCACTCTTTCGACTCACAGTTTGAAACTTTGCATACAGATAATAAATATTGGACAGTAGATCTTTAGGAACTTTTAGAAATCAACAAACACAAACGCTCGGGTAGACTCATCAATGAACGAGTTGATTTAAGCCACTCACCTCTATTGAATCTCTTCAGGGAGCATTCTATTTCTCAATTTTATTGGATATACCTGTCGTCAATAACCACCTAAGAAGGAGCAACCCAATAAGCTTTTAGTTACTCAAGAACATTTGTATTTATATTCTCATTCTTATTTTCTGTATTTTCATTCGTCTGAAGAAGCTACGGTATAGTAAAACGCGTTACGAATCACAATTGTTAAGTTAAATTCCTGAAAAAACATTACTTGTTCTTTATTATTGAAACCTTAAAGAAGTAGCAACCGCAAAATTTGTAAAAGGTCAACAAATACCACAGGAGAGTAGCACAGAGGAGGATATTTTAAAATGAAAGGCAAAAAGGACGTCTTAGTTTTGAGCACCACTCACACTGACAACAGAAAAACGAAGAAGAGAAGTCAGGGATAATAGTAAATTACAAAAATTTGAATGCATTCATAGATCTATCAGATCAAATGAAGTCTCACTCAACAGTTCTAGGAAGAGGAGTCAAGTGTTTTCGATAATTGGCCGTGGATCTGATAGCTGGAGGATATTCATTGGTAAATGCCCATATCTTATATAAAATACTTTCTGGGAATAAAATAAAAATCACAAGTTTCAAAGAAGAACTTTCTCTAAAGCTTCTGCAAATTGAAGTCACAGAAACAGTCAGGAATCCATCTAGCGCAGTAGGACAGTGTAGTCTTCAGAATATGAATCCAATTTGACGTAGATGTGTAAAATGTTATAAAACTTTAAAAAAATTAACATAATTGTTTATATACAATACAAAAATGTAAGCAAACAACCTATTAGTGGGAAACTTGTAGTGCTTTTTTCTGTATTGACTGATATTTTCATGAAAATGTTGCAACTGTTTTTAATTTTTTTATTATTCATAATATTAGTTTGTTTTCAATAAAACAGTTTACTTTGACCAATAAATATTTCAATTTAAATTTGATTACGTTTTCTACTATGTAAATCAAGTCTAAATAACTTTAAATAGGAAGTGTATAAATCTCAAAATTGTTAATACATATTTTCTCAGCGCATCCACCATTTTTTGAACTAAATACATCCAAAAGTTTCCCGACGCCTCTGCTAACTAATTGCCCATAAGACAATATCGTCCGTGAGACATCGTCCATTCACGAGGCATAGAAATCAAATAAAGCTTGTGAGTTATATGTAACTCACATGGCGCTCTGGACAAACGCCACGTGTGTCATATGTAACTCACGTGACAGTCAACGTGTTGAAGGAAATTAATCTGTATGAAAGCTGTGAAAAAACCATATCGAAAAGATTGATAGTTCAGTAGTTTATGGTGATCCACACTGTATAAGAATATCTGAAAGACACATGCACGGATATAAGGAGAAAATAATCCTACTACAAGCTCCTTGATGTTTCTTTTCCTTCTCCTTGTAGGAACACATTTGGAGTTATAAAACTACTCGCTACTACGCCCCGACCCCAATAACAAAGAAATCGGCAGAACCTAAATTTCCTCAGTTATTTCACAACATGTGATATTGTGACTATAAAAACTTCCTCATTTCGAGGCCTCGTAAATTCGATACTCTGCAACTTTTCCATTCTGATCATTTATCGACAAACATTGAGGATATTGGGATTCGCGGATGGGATGAAACTAAATTAACGTTAGCCATATTTTGGTATAGTTTTCAAGTTCTTTGAAAAGTGAAAGTAGTATGACATCTACGCTCATAGACCAAGAACTGTTTAGCTAAGCCAAAAATACAATTAGATCAAGCGATCGGTCAACAGTTTATGTTAAATTTACAAAAATTCCTACACTAGAATATAAAATAGGGTTATGAAGAGAGCAACAATATTTAAGTTCTGTTCTACCCAAGTCGAGATTAATTGGCGAAGTTGCCGAAAGAAGTTTGCTAAAATCTTTAATTTAATTATAAGTATAACTCAAATCAGAAAAGTCAAAAGGAAAAGTGTAGATCAGGAGTGCTCAAACTTGAACTACTGGCGATCTACCTCAATATTTTAAGACTACTCACGATCGATACAGGGAGGCTACAAGTATGTGTGATGCAGAGTTGTCGAACATACACGATACACTCTACCTACCAACCTACCTAGTTAGGGTGCACCGTAGCTTATATAGATATCAGCTTTCCGCACAATATACATAATTTTGGTTAGGGTTAGTTTCAGTCATGTTCTTCTCTATAATATCAATGAAAAAACTCATAGTTATTCAATATGGTGTTAAACCTAACTAAGGAGTGACTTTGGATGTTGAAGCGTGGCACTGCATGTCCTCAGCATACTTTTCATAAAATGGTACGTAACCACTGAGTGCTAATCACAAGCATGATGACAAATGACCGTCAGTTAGTCGATTGCAATATTCTGACTCAATTATCTTCATTTCAGAAAATGCAGCCTCTCTCAAGTAAGTTGACCCAAACACTGCCGTCAGTTGATAGGCGATTTGCCTTAGATTCGAATATTTATCTTCAGATATAACACTCCAGAAATTTGTATCAGATACTTAAGCTTAGAGAGGTATATATGACTTGCTATTTCAGTTACTACACTCGGAGGCAAAATTAGCGGAACACTCGAAAATTTAACCAAATTCGAAGTCCGATATTTTTCCTAATTCTCAACCGATTTAGATGATTTTTTCGGTAAAATATAGATCAACTCTTCTGCTTTGTAGAAATTATAAGAAAAAACAAAAGAATTTGAAAAAAATTATACGGGGGCAAAACAAAAAGTGTTTTTTTTTGTCAAAAATTCGTAACACCCTGTGGTATTTCGTGATCCGAGTTGAAACGTACAATATCATGGTCTGTCAAGACACATCTTTCTACAGTAACGCCCTTCTTGTTTTATGCATTATCTCTATTTTTACAAGAAATATCCAATTTGAAGCGAATAGTCACAAATTTCAAGAATTTATTTTAATCTTGCGTAGGTGCATAACATCGGAGGTTAGCCAAAAAATAAAATCAAAATTAGAGAAGCGGAAATCTAACGAAATGAAAATTTCGAGATTCACTGGCCAATTTCACGCTCCTGGAGAACTCGAAGTACACTGGAAAAATCGTTGATTTTGCACATTTATGTTCGAATTTTTTTGTGTGACACTCTATAATAATTATCATTCCTGTCCAAAATTGAGAGCAGGTGTGTATCCTGGCGATACACTCGTGAAATGAAATGAACATGTTGAGAAAAATGTTTATGATGACCCACGAAAAAGAAACATTTGATTATAGTAGCGAGTATGACCCCCCCGAGCTCATATTACAGCGCGCATACGATTTCGCATACTCCCAATGATGTTGTCTATCATCTGTTGAGGTATGTTGTCCCACTCTTCCACCAAAGCCAATATCAGCTATTCAACGTTGCCTGGATTCCGTTGTCAAACCCTTCTTCCAAGAATGTCCCAAACGTGTTCGATCGGGTTTAAATCCGGTGACCGCGACGGCCAGTCAATTCGTGTGATCCCAACTTCATTGAGATATTCTATCACAATGCTCTCAGTATGAGGGCGCGCGTTATCGTGCATAAAAAGAAAATTTTCCCCTATGTAAGGAGCAGAAGCCACAACATGGGGCTCAAAGATTTCTGTTATATACCGATGGGCATTAAGTGATCCATTGCCAATAATCTCCAGTTCTGTTCGTAATCCCAAGCATATGCCACCCCATATCATAACCCTCCAACGTATTGCTCAGTTCCTGCGAAGTTCGCTTGATTGTACCGTTCCCCTCGATGTCTCCATATTCTATCTCTACCATCCACGAAATTCACACAATATCGGCTCTCATCACTAAATGAAACTCGTCTCCACTGATCGATTGTCCATGCTACATGCTCCCTAGCAAACGCCAATCTTGCTACCCGATGGGCTCTATCGAGTCTTGGTGCTCTTGCTTGCGCGTATGATCTTAGACCAACTTCATTTAATCGTCTGCTGACTGTCCTCACACTGACGTTAATGTTATCCACTACTTGTAAAAGGTTACGTGCCTGAACAGCAGTAAGACGAGGATTTCTTATGGTTTGATTGACGATGAAACGGTCATGTATAGCGCGGGTTGCCCGATTTCTTCCTTATCCTCGCCTCCTCACGTATAATTCAGTTTCCCTGTAATGTCGGTAGATTCGATGGATAACCGACGTCGAGACACCCAACATGGTACCGACTGAGCGGTAGGTGCGCCCTTCCTCGATCAATGTCCCTTGCTACTGAGGTTGGTGGTGAATCTCTCATTCTGAATGAAAAATACCGTTTCGAATCGTAAACAGTAAAAGAATCACAAAACACCGCAACCGATCGAATTTGTATCAAATCAAAGAATGGAAATCTCTCATTCTTTGAACAAGTGCAAATGTGGTCATATACAAAAAAACGTGTGTTGTATTTCATATTTGATAAAAAAAGTGTGCACATGTGTAAATGAAAAGTTTCATCAATGGTCCCAGAATTCGGTTGTGTATTTTAATACCTACCGACTGTTATCTCCTATGAATTCCTAATTTTCACCAAATTAACCAAATTGTCATCAATAACTTATGCAATTCGAATATAAAAATCGCAAACGACAATTTCGACACGCCTGAGTGATAATAAGAAAATTCCAAATTGATAGACGAATTTTAATGACAATTTCTTGATTCAATGGAATTTCTCCAAAATGGTAATTTTCCACTTGAAAGTAAATATAGTTTGCAAAAATAGAGATAAACGCATGAAACAAGAAGGGCGTTACTGTAGGAAGATGTGTCTTGACAGACCATGATATTGTACGTTTCAACTCGGACCACGAAATTCCACAGGGTGTTACGAATTTTTGACAAAAAAAACACTTTTAGTTTTGGCCCCGTATAAAATTTTTTTCAAATTTTTTTGTTTTCTTTTATAATTTCTACAAAGCAGAAGAGTTGATCTATAACTTGCCGAACAAATCATCTAAATCGGTTGAGAATCACGAAAAATATCGAACTTCGAATTTGGTTAAATTTTCGAGTGTTCCGCTAATTTTGCCTCCGAGTGTAATTCCTCAATATTCTCATATGAAGAAGTATAACTCATGAATGATGCTATATTTGCCAATATACTGCAATCATAAAAGAGCGTTTCGAATTGTCCCAAAATATTTGATAATTCAGCCTCATACGTATCATAATTCAATAGAAGCATTCTTGCTCTCAAAGACGAAAAAGGTTTCACATCCTTTCTCTTCAGTTGATCTGTCATAAGTTGCAATTTACTTTTGAATGTGTTCACTGCGCTTATCATATCAATAATAGATTTTCTTTACCTGGAAGCTCCAAGTTAATGGTGTTTGAGTGCATTGTGATGTCATTCAAAAATGCCAAATCAGTCAGCCATTTTTCGTTTTTCAATATTCGAGTGTCATCGTCTCTTTCGTCTAGAACAGCTGTTATTTCGGGCAATAAATCCGTTTTTGTTTCCTATCATTGCTGGTGCTCCATTGGTTGAAGTGCACACTAATTTTTATATTGGTCGCTTGGAGATTTTTTCTCAAAGTTGAAGAAAACGTCATATATATATTCGCCACGCGTCTTCCCCTACAGATGAATGATTGTCAAAAATTCTTCCTCAGCCAACATGTCATTGAATAGCATCCAAATAAAAATACATAGCTAGGCAGTGTCGGTCATATCGGTGGATTGGTTAAAATGTAAAGAAAAGTATGCACATTTCATGATATCATGGTTTAGCTCATCTGCCTGACTCATTACGTCAATACGCCTTGTGACAGCCGGACGAGATATTTGAGGTCCTCTAATAGCAGACATGATTTCTGTTTTATTTTTAAAATCTCTAAATAAAGTCTCAACTGCTTCTATGAATGCTTTCATCACAACCGATCCATCTTCGAATGGTTTCTTGTGTTTCGCCAATATATGAGATATTTTAAATAACGCCATCGTAGCAGCTTTTGATTGTTTGGCTGGTCTTGTGAACAAGGTTTGTTCTTTCTTCAAACGATATCAAATCACGTACTTTTCGTTTTCCCAATCCACTCTGTGGCGCAAAATCCTTTTCATAGTTTTTATGAACCGTCTTATGATGCCTCTCTAAGTTACCACGCTTAGGTATTGCAACTGACGCACGACAAATGATACAAATGCTCTTATACCTCACCATACAAAAAAAAATTCTTTTTCCCAATCGTTACTAAAATGGTACGTTTCAGATTTCCTCGCTGCACTCATTTTGTACTATTTAATGTTTTCGTCAACGCGCCACCAGAAATTTCTAGAAAAGCGGCAAGAAATGAAAACGCGGCTTTTCTCAGACAAGTACCGCGCGTTCCTTTGATAAAGCCGCCTTTTGCCCTTAGCAGAGTGATATTTCAATACGTAATAAATTTTTGTAGTTTAGTTACCTACTTCTCAAATTTTTTTTTCTTCTCGTGATCTACTGAAACAGCACTCGCGATCCACCCTTAGAGCACCCCTGGTGTAGATGATTGAAGTTTTGATTTTGATACAGCCGAGTCTTCATCATAAGACATGAGAAAATGCTGATAAATATAGTACCAAAAATCCTCGAGATACAGGCTGTTGAATTTCAGATTGATTTTCATTTTTCTGATTGTAACTTCTACAGTTTTTGAGGAATATTGCTCCAATATGCAGAAAATGAATTTCTACTCAGTTCAGTAGATTTGGTTAGTAGTTGCTAATATTTGATCAGGGTCATGCCAGCTTTGACCCCAACAAAATCATAGTCTAGTGCGTCACTTGTATTTCAGAAACATTTATTTAAAACGTCTTTCATTGTTAAATGTATTGTCATGTCTTGAAATTTTATGTAAGTCGCAGTCATTTTTGAGTCAAAGAATGATTTATATGGGAAGACATGCGTCTTTTTGAATGAAGTGAAGATTTCCGATCTCTAGCTCATAATAGGAACTATAGATCGGAACTGTCCTTATGATTTCCACAAATGGTTTGAATACCAGAGTGTTCATTTTATTCAGGGGAAACTTAAATGACGTATTACTTCTTGCGCAGACATATTAATTTTACTTTTCAGTTAAACCTAATCTTGGAGGTATTCTAAGTAACATATAAGAGTCACAATTTGAGTTGATTTTTGTCTAAAATACATGGTTTCGTATTTTTAAAAGTTAGAATGGTGTCCATCTCTCAAGAATTGACTGATTTTCATCTATCATGGCAATGCAGAGTCCGAAGACTGTATCTTGCTTTTTTTCCTAACTGAAATATTCTTTCAGAGAAACATTTTTAATTTTCATTAATCGTTCGTAACATGAACCCCGCCAGCTTCGACAAGCCAAGGAAAATTCTGAAGCTGAAAGTTATCTCAGGTCACCGATACGCCAAGATTTTATTTCGGATGAGATTTAATAAAAACAGAACTCGAAAGCTTTCTTTACAGGTTGGCATATCACATTCGACTATTTGCAGAGTTTTGCATGAACAACTGTTATTTGTGTCCTCAAAGCTGAAGATACACCCAGAAGACTCGAATTTTGCCAATGGTTGAAAGTGCTGGTTGTAGGAATAATTTGGTTATAAAGCAGGATTCACTCAAGGGGGTATGATTGCCTAAACAATCGCTTGTGGCCAGAACCAAATCCCCAAGACACCCATTGAGCATAGTTACCAAGAAAATTTTTCTATCAGTGTTTGGACCGGTTGGTATGATGGCAGATTGATAAGGCAATTATTTCTACCTAACAGATCTAGAATACTTTGATCTCCTGTAGATCAGTTTGGCTCATTTTTTCGATGATATGCATCAAACGAATTGAAATAAAATATGCTTTATGTATGACGGTGCTCCCCCGTATTTTGGACATCTAATGGGGGACAGATTTAAATCTAGCATACTAATAATAAGATTGATAGAGGCGGTCCTGTAGCTGGGCCTCTACGATCCCCCGATCTGAATCCCAAAGCCTGTTTCGTCTGGGGAAATTTGAAAAGCCTGGTATAGTCACAACCTGTTGCTGTCAAACAAGAATTGCATGCACGCCTATTGAATGTATGTGGGAGAGTAAGCCAGGCAATAAGGGTCGGGTGTAGGCTTCACTATATCGCCGCCTAACACTATATGTAGGTAATTTTGAACACTTACTGCAGTTCATCAATTTAACGAAGCCGCTTTCTTTGTTTGTTGCTTCCATTTTCGTTAAATGACGAATGTAATCAACATTTAGCTTGCCAGACGCTTCAGAGAAAAAATTGTCTAAGTAGAAAAACTATTTGTAAACGTTGTTTGAGTATTATTCCGAGACCTATTGTGAATAGCAAGAAAAAGTTTTCGAAACTAAAAATATTGGAAAACATCCTTTTCCTAATCGAAACCAATAAATTTTCACATCTAAAATATTAGTAGAATTATGATGAGTTACAGAGTGAACCACAATTGTTCTATGAAAAATTGAAACAATCCTTTATTTAAATATTCATTTCCAAAAATGAAAGCAATTGATGAAGTTATTATTCAACAAATAACTACAATAGCAAACTCTAATAAATATCCTATTAGTACTTTGTAATAAATGTTATGTGAATCATAGAGACCGCATGCTGATATTTATCGACAGTTATCTGCTATACCACAGTTCAATGTAATCATTTACATTAGTTACCGTAACTGTATCGCATATAGCTATCAACAATGCAAAACAACACCATTTATATTATAGATCAGAACATCAATAAAATCATTCACCTAATGGATAGAAAACAAAATTTTTTCAGACAGAAGCATTTACGTTATAGTGAAAACACATGGGTTTTACACGAAAAATAATGTTTTGGGAAGAGAAATGCAGTACACAATATACGTTATTTATTTATTTATTCCTTTGAAATGGGGAGTTACCTGCAGTGAACTACGCGATTATCTTAGGTCAAATTTTGATGTGATGATATAGACACACCACAAAAATTGTCGCATCACCTGGTATTCTGAATTCCACAATCTATTTAGCAGCTCGATTGCAGTTTCTTTATCAACATATGTTTTTGAACATATGAGGGGAAAAAATTTTATCTTTCTAGTAACATTTGTTTCCATATGATCTTAAACACGTCTGAAACAAGAATGAGTTTATTTGACTATCAGTATTCATTCAACTTCTTTTCAGTTATCACGCTAAATTTATGCAAGTTTTCTGTGTTTCTTGTTGATTTTCGAATCTTTGAATTTATTGTAATGGCTGCTGAACGTCCTGGATGCTATTTGAGTGATCATGAAGTGAATTGTAACACTTCTAGATGAGGAGCGAAGCCTACGTTACGTGGCTAACTTGTTGAATGTTAACCAAAGCACTATTTCAAGAGCAATTAATCGGTACCACGAAACAGGGGAATATGAAGAAAGGGCCTGACAGGGAAGCAATCGGATAACAACATCAGTTGATGATCGTTGGCTTCGTTTAACTGCGCTAAGAATTCGGCAATCTACGGCTAAAATGCTACAAAATGAACTTGAACTTTCCAGGAATGTGCATAATTCATTGCGAACTGTTAGGAACAGGCTCAGACCAAGGGTGGCTTCTACCGGCCCAAGTCTCACCAGACAGCATCGTTTTTCAAGACTTCAGTTTGCGAGGGAACATGCAAATTGGGGTATTCCAGAATTGTCGAATGTTCTCTTTTTCGACGAGTCCAGGTTCTGTCTAGTATCAAATAATAGACGCATGCCTGTATACGGACGACTTGGGGAACGGTATCAACAATGCAATATCCGGCAAACCGAAAACTTCGGAGGGGGCTCAGTAATGGTGTGAGGAGGCATTTCTTTCCATGGTCAAACTGAGTTAGTCCTAGTGAATAATGGAAGAATGACAGCGGCCAGATACATCGCAGATATCCTTGAATCCCATGTTGTACCCTTTGACCCATTGATTGACAAAAACTTCATTTATATGCATGATAATGCTCGGCCTCATGCAGCTAGAGTAGTTACAGAATTTATGCAAAATGCCGAAATTGACATTTCAAGATGCTCAGACAGAAGTCCCGACTTGAATCCCATAGAACATGTTTGGGACAACATGGAGTGGCAAATTCAGCGAAGTAGGATGCCCTGTAGAACACTCCAACAACTAGAAAATCTGCTTCTTGAAATTTGGAACTCAATGTCTCAAGAGTACATCAAAAATTTGTTTGAGGGGCTTCCGAGACGTATACTGGCAGTATTTAGGGCCCGGGGAGGAAACACTCGATTTTGAAAATGATTAGTAACCATTCGATGCTAGTTGATTGGTATTTTCGCGAATGTTTGCAGATGGCAGAATTTTTTAATTTTTCATTAACTCGAAGATTGTTAATATTTCCCATCAAAAACTTACCTCTTTTGAATGATATCTTCTTATTTGACACTTTTGAATGTTACTAAGCGACTCTTGAATGACCAACCCAAAAGTTCATATAGTATTGTCGTAAAAGTAGGGTGATGCGACAATTTTTGTGGGGAGTGTATTATTCAAATGGTCCCTCACGATCACCCCTAAAGTGTAAGCTCATGATATATGAAACACACGGAAGGAGTATACGTAATCTTTTATTTGACTCATGAGAACAAGAGAAAAGACCGTCGCACCTTTCACTGATACATCACTGGTAGCTAGTTATTGTTGGTATTGTGACGGTAGAGCATAAGCTAATGGTTCCACTTTTAATTCCATTTACGTAATTCAATCAAAAATTGAATATTAAATAAGAATAAATTTGATTCACACTTATTTAGTTCATTTCTAACGCGTTTCGACGACATAGCGCCTTCATCACAAAGATATATAAAACTGAAGCAAGTTGAAACGATTTTATATGATCTAGACAATTGGCGGAACTATTATATGAATGACTCAGCCAAAACGAAGTTAAGTAAAAGGAAATATTGTCAAAATCTGATTCTTCATTCATAATATGTAGGAAATTTTATATCTCTCGATTTCAAGTGATTCTCAGACATTGAAATCGAGCTTTTTTCCATGAATATAAGATTATAAAATATTGGACTGAATTATGATTTTCTTCATAAACGGTTTGCGAAATTAGAATCCGTTTTTTTCTAATGAAACTACGAAAATGTTCATTGACTCTAATAAGGAAAATTCTACCAATAATATATCTTACTACAACTACCGCAGCTATGCTTGTTAATACATGATTTCTTTCCTTTATTTATTTAAATCCTATTATTTTTGATGTGTTTGGGTAGATTGGTATCGGTTCGGTTGAGATGAGATACGTAACTTTAAGTTTTCCATTAAATCTTTTTGATTGTGATCAACTTTCCAAACGTATGTGGGGCTACTAAATTTGTGATTGTGATCTCCAAATTTTGCGTACACCAATTCTTTTGCCTTAAATTTTTGTTTTCTGTTGAGTAGCTCAATTATAATATCTAGATTGTAACCATAATCAAGAGCTATTTGTTTTATATTACAGAGTTCTTTATCGAAATTATGTAAAGATAAAGGAATATTTCATGATCTGTGAATCATTCTGAGGAATTGTATGGAGCTGGTGCTTCTCAATTTCTTGTTCTGTAGTAGTTTCCATCGGAAGATGTAGTATTACTGACAGGGACTATTAGAAGAAAACTACTACTGATGAAGAGGCTTGGCCAGATAGCATATAAATGGATATATAAAAAAGTTGGTTAACCGTTGTTCTGTTCAGTTTTTCCAATTGTATCATAACAGAATGTACATTCGGTTAATCGAGTGAATCAGAATTAATACCAATACATTGAATTAACCGACATTGTGGGTAGATTCAAAGTTAAGTTAAAAATTTTCTGATTTACTTTTTCATCATCCAGCTCTCAGTTTTACTGGTATTTACCTTTTTAATTTGCTATAAATCAAGTCCAGAAAATAGAAATATAAGGTGACTTTTAAAACGAACTATGCCTTGCAATTATTTAACTTTGAATCAAAATGTCATATTAATTAATTTATCTCCCGAATAAATCATCGTTCATGCAAAAATGTATTTGTGTGTTTATTTTCAAGACTCATAGATTCCGAGATTATCAAGATCAAAGGCGAGTGGATTCGGTTTATTTCTTCAGAGGGATTTTGACCCAAAAATCAATCAAAGATACCATTATACCACCTAATTACAAACTCATTTTTTTCGATGTTAAGAATCTATTTCCCAACATTCCTCCGAAAGATAGGTACTACTTAGTTGAAGAATTATTAGAAAAGAATCATGTCAATACGATCATTATATCAGATTCTTTCACTATTACAAATTGGTTTAGATCAAAATTATTTCCATTTCAATAACAAATATTACACTATTGAAGGCGGCTTGATTATGGGCAATCCGTTAAGTCCTTTGTTAGCAGAAATATTCATGAATAATTTGAAGGAATTAATTTATAATCATCCACATAGTAAATATTGTGTATACTGGTATCGCTATGTAGACGATATCATTATTTGCTTCACAGGAACAAAAAGACAGTTAAAAATTGCGAAAACATGTTGCAGTAATTTCTACATAGCTTTCCAATCTAATAGTAGTTTAGGCAAATATATGAGAAATAATAAAACCGAATCAGGTTGAAACAATAAATCAGGAGTTTATAAGTTGCATTGCAATGACTGTGATAATTTCTACATTGGTAGAACACAATTTTAATATTAGAATATCGGAACATAAACCCAGTTTTTCAAATAAAAAATCAGATTGAAATTACGCAAATAATCTCCGGAAAATAATCACTCTTTCGACACATAGTTTGAAATTTTGCATACAGATAGTAAATATTGGAAGGTAGATCTTCGCGAAACTTTAGAAATCAACAAATACAAACACTCGGTAGACTCATTAATGAACAAGTCGATTTAAGCCCTTCACCTCTATTGA
The DNA here is from genome assembly GCA_013387265.2 of Cryptolaemus montrouzieri. Classification (NCBI taxonomy): domain Eukaryota; kingdom Metazoa; phylum Arthropoda; class Insecta; order Coleoptera; family Coccinellidae; genus Cryptolaemus; species Cryptolaemus montrouzieri. Next base: position 35,832,254 of record JABFTP020000165.1, read on the forward strand.
ATGTCTTCGGGGAGCAATCTTTTCCTCAATTTTATTGGATATATCTGTCATAAATAACCACTTAAGAAGAATCAACACAATAAGCTTTCAATTACTTAAGAACATTTATATTTATATTGTCATTCTTATTTTCTGTACATTCATTCGTCTGAAGAAGCTATGGTGTAGTGAAACGCGTTACGAATCATAATCATTGAGTTAAATTCCAAAAAACACATTACTTGTTTTTATTATTGATGATTGAATTTTATCAAGTAAAAGCTTCCCAAATTCAAACGAAAAATGCAATGGACTCATAATTTTATGCGCCAAGTATACAAAAGTTAATTATCCTTGTGAGATGCGCTGGAGTTTCGAAAAAACTTCACAATTTGGATCGCTTGTATACAAGTTCGAAATCGTTCATTCGTTTCTCTTGGATGTTGCCGATATTCTATTTTTGGTAAATCACAATATCGTAATGGTTGATGAATTCTTGTTATAATTTCTCTTCAAGGAGGAAACCTCTGATTGACATTATTTGCTAATATTAAAGTTCCATCACACACACACACACACACACACACACACACACACATGAAAACGAATGAGGTACTTTTGAGTTATTTCATTCAACAATTTGTAAGATAAATCAACAATATTTTGAAAACTGGAAGTGTGGATTCAGTGATCTTCAGTCCAACAAATATCTAAAGGGATGGACAAAATGTTTTAGATACATCAAATGCAATACCACAAACCATACCACTGACTGAAGTAAAGTTCAGAGTGCGTATGGTAAGGCACGTTCTTAAACAGCAAAACTGTAAAAAAGCAGTAGGATTTGATTGAATACCACCAACTCTTTTGAAAGAAGTGCTTCAGAGTTTTCACTTGTACTCAATCCTCTGTTTCAGGTTTCGTATAAGTTGTGAGAGTGCTACCGTTAATAAAGAAGGGGAACAAATGCCTACTCAAAAATTACCTTGCAATCGCATTGTTGTTTATTATGACGAAAATCATGGAAAGTGTGATAAACGATGAGTTCATAAAATATTCCGAGATGCAGGGTATCATCAGTGATCGACAATACGGTTTCGGTAGACAACGATCACTTTGTAACTTCCTTGCGTATGTTACGCAATTGTGGACAAAAGCGTTGATGAATATATATCGCTTATGGACTCTCGAAAATATTGCCTGGTTGAATTAGTAGCCTTTTCTTCAAGATATCGATTCAGGTGCCGATTGATGGTGCCACTAATGAATCTTTTCAGGTTGATGCAGGAATACCACAAGGGTCCATACACGCGCCTACTATTTCTATGTTGCAGATTAATGATCTGCCCCATTTTACTGAAAACAGAATGTTTGGGTTAATATTTGACAAATGACTCAAACAAGAAGACGCTCTGTCAGCTACACTGTTCAACCTAGCACTAGAGCATGTATTAAGAAATATAAGTAAAAGTAATCTGAGGACGGGGGAAAAACAAATTATAGCATACACAGACGACGTTGGTTGAATAACACAGAAAATAGATCAAGTGTAGGCTATGATGGAGATACTGGACAAAGGGTGAAAATTGGGTCTAGAAATGAACGAGAACAAGACGAAAATACTAAAATTTGTGAAGAATGGAGGAATCCTGAAAACTAAAGTTAAAATATGGGAATATAAATTTGAAGGAGTTGAATGTTTGAAATACTTGGGCGTCATGATAACTAACGATGGTAGAAGATCAACTGAGATCAAAGGTAGGATAATTGGAGTCAACAAAGCGTACCATGCCAATTAAAACATTCTGGAAAGCAAAATACTTATACGAAACACCAAGCTAAACATTCATAAAACATTGATTAGTCTAAGCATGATGTATGCCGAAGAAACTATGGCAATGACAAAAAAGGATGAAGAAGAAATAAGAATTGCTGAAAGAATATTGCGTTCAATTCTAGGGCCAGTGAAACTAGGCAGCAACGGATACAGAATATATACAAACGAAGAAATCAACCAAACTATGGAGAACGAAGATAATAATAATAATATAATAATAATAAATTTATTTTGGAAATTGATTTAATTTCACATACACCTTTTGTAAAAATTGGATTATTACATTGTAATATTCGAATGATTCGAAAATGATAGGTCGAATAAACTAACGAAACTCGAAGGTATAACTATAGATCTATTGATACCTTGTATGTGGAGGGTTTTGAATGACAAAATTCCAAAAGTATAGTAGCATACTAACATAAACCATAATAGTTTTTGAACAAATTAATGAATGAAGCTACAGTAAAATGTTAACTCCTCAAAACAAATATGGCGAGTGTCTGATTTAGTAGGCATACATACCGCTCAATGTATGAACATACGAGTTTTTTATATCAATAACTTGATGTACCAATGATCAAGGTAGTTCTAAGAGCTATGCTTCAAGTTGTCGCCAAAATCTGTCTGGATTCCTAGAGGCTTTTATATTTTGGGGTAAGTGGTTGAAGACTTTGGGGGCATCTATTTCTACCCAATCATTATATGGGTATATGAAACCATAACTAAATTACATCTACACCTCGTGTTGTAAGCATGATTATTATACCTCGCTTCATTTCGACTACGTCTCTGATTCCTAACCAGAACTTAAAAAAATAGTTACCTAATGTCGAATAACTTCGATACTCTGAAAAGATTGTGGGAAGGATAACAATGAAGTTTTTTCCAAATTAATCTCAGCAGTCCCTTATGCGCAACTTCTAACTTTTCAATATAATAATTAGTAACTCCACCCCATGATAGAGTTCCATAGGTCAAGTGAGGTAAGACCAACGCATATGAACAGAAAGTAAAGAATCTCCTGAATTTAGGAATCAACTTTCTTAGTCTCTTAGTTTTACACACCATATGAGCATTCCATCTGTAGCCTCCATCAATGTAGATACCCAGGTACTTTACTCTTATCAGATGGTCTTATTGAGAACGAGCTAGTACCATCCCTAACTTAAAGAGAAGGATATCCAGGAAGGTGAGATGCATGGTAAGAAAACGCTATGAACTTAGTATTGTTAGTGTTTATCGTTAATAGCTTGGTAATGAAGAAACCCACAATAAGGTGGAAGTCCTTTTCGACTTACTCCCTTAGGACGGCCCAAAAGTTACACTTATAAAATACCACAATATAATTCGCGAAACTGAGGTGGTCACCCCCTTGTAGGGAGAGAAAAAAGCACGTTTAAATACATTAGGAACAATTAAGGGTCCAGAACAGTCCCCTGAGGAACACAATAGAGCACCTGTACTTCAGTACTCACATTTTCTCCTATTTTGATACACTGCATTGGCCCGCTGATATGATGTGAAAAAAATCAAAGAGCAGAGAGTAAAATGGTTAGGGCATGTGAAGGTGAAACAATATATGCAACGCTGCAGTGGGACCTGGGACTAAGGAGAAGACGAGGCCGACCAAGATCAAAATGGCTGCACACAAATGAAGAGGACATTATCAGGGCAGGAGCCACAACATGGAAGGAAAAAACAGCGTATAGGAAATTATAGAGACAAATAAGTGAACTGATGTAACTAGAGGTAGAGGGGAGTGATTCACCTCTATAAAGAATGAATCTAGAGAGCGTGCGTTGCAATTAATTATACAGGGTGCTTCAACGAAAACTAAACAGAGGCTATATCTACCAAGAAATTCATTTCTGATCACAACTCGAAAACAGTTCAATTTTTGTTTCAATGGAACATTTTTGGGGTACGCAACTTGCCTCAAATATCAAGCCCCTAATCGGGGGTTGCAATCCTTGAACAATTTGAATAGGCAACATGGGTCGAATGATAGCTCAAAAGAAATGTGGTATCTTTGTCTACATTGCCTTGAACGAGTTTTCATTTTTAATTGAAAACTGTAAAAGATACAGGGTGAGCAACTGAAAGATAGGAAAGACTATTTCCCTGATACTATTCAAAATTCAGTGAGATGAAATGGAACAGATCCATGCTGATCAATGGCAGTTATCATCAAGTACCATCCTCATCTCGAATTTCAACCCCTGGAGCAGGGGTGACAACCCTTGAAAATTTGGAAGAGGGTAGATGGGTCAAGTGAACTCAAAAGAAAGGTATTATCTTTGTCTGCATTTCCGTGAAAGAATTTTAATTTTTGATTGAAAACTTTAGAAGATACAGAGTGAGCCACTGAAAAATAGAGAAGACTATCGCCCCAAGACTATTGAAATATTAGTGCGAGAAACTGGAATAGATTCATTTTAGATCAGAAGCTGTCATCTTGACAAATCACACTCATCTCGAATTTCAATCCCTAGAGCAGGGGTAATATTTCGATCCAGTGATACCTCAGAGCGATAGATAGTCTCCTCTATTTTTCAGTAGCTCGCTCTGTATCTTCTACAGTTTTCAATCAAAAATAAAAATTCCTTAACAGGGATGCAGACAAAGTTAATACCTTTCTTTCGAAGTATCACTCGACCCATCTACCCTCTTCCAAATTTTCAAGGGTTGTCGCGCCTGCTTCAGGGGTTGAAATTCGAGATGAGAATGGTCCTTGATGATGACTGCCATTGATCAGCATGTATCTGTTCCATTTTACCTCACTGAAACTTGAATAGTCTCAGGGAAAAAGTCTTCCCTATCTTTTAATTGCTCACCCTGTATCTTTTACAGTTTTCAATTAAAAATGGAAAATCGTTCAGAACAATGTAGACGAAGATACCACCTTTCTTTTGAGTCATCACTCGACCCATCTTCTCCATTCAAAATGTTCAAGGATTGCAACCCCTGTTTAGGGGGTTGATATTTCAGGCAAGTTTTGTACCCCAAAAGATGTCCCCCTTGAAACAAAAATTGACCTGTTTTGGGTTCTAGTCAGAAACCTTGGTAGATATAGCCTCTGTTTTAGTTTTCGTTGTATAGCTTGTTCGTTCAACCAATCATGAAATAAGTAATTTTTAGAAACATTTGGAAACGCTTTTGGAATGAGTTCAACTTTTGATTGAGTGAAAGTGCTCGGAAAATATGATGAAGCCAGTCAGCACGTCTATAGGAAATTTACCATTACCAATAGAGTTGCTTGAAGAACATGTTTTCAGATTGATCAATTTGCAATACGACATGCATTTTCTTGCTTAAATGTAATATCTTCACATGTTTTCACAAATTGGACTTTAAACATGCATTAAGTTCATCAGCTAGCGTGAAACGTGAAATCACTGCCAATATTTGCCGAAAATCTCTTGAAATAAACTCATTGCGCCAGCAATTTGGTTTTGGTTGTTCCGTAGATATTTTAAGGTTCTATCTAAAGCCTATAAAGATTTCTCATGCGACATCGTGCATTCATTGCCCACTATGAGATAGCATTGCTGTAAAATCTTTGACATTGCAGAGTTCTTGAAAATATTGCAGGTTGGAGTTTCATTTTTTTTTTTAGAGCTGAATGGGCTATTCGATCGCCCTCAAGCAAAGTTTCTCAATATCTGAGAAGCAAGAGCAAGAGCCATTTCAGATTTATTAATATTAAAGATGCTCTTCAAATAGGCGTTTACATTTCAAGTGACATTTTATCAAAGACAAATTGTGTTTGACTGATGTTAGATTAGGTTAGATATAGAGAAGTGTTATTTTTAGACTTCTTACGCAATTTGTCAAGACTTTCGCTGTGTAATAATCATGCGTGTATTTCAAGGAATATTTAAAAGAAACAATTATCGAAAACGGTTCAGCTGTTCTTGAGATTTGCGCAGAACACATTCAGCCATTAATTTTTATATTACAGATTTTTGTGCTAGAGCTGGTTTATATTTACTATAGAAAGCGCATACTGGCACTATCAAGCTCCCTCTTCTTCAGTATTAGAGTGGAATTTCTTTAGTGTTAAACTCGTTGTCAAGAAATTGGTTGGAAATTTGTTCTCGTGAATTCGATTCGAGTGAATAAATTATTGCAACACTTTCGTGGCACAGTTGTAAACTGACGGAAACAGTTTGCAGATAAATAACTCCTAATTCTCGAGTTCAATCTGTAACTCACTAAGTCATTCCCTCCTCTGAGTATCATAAATTTGGGGTGGGTTATCCTTGAGCAATATCTCAAGAAGTTACAGGAATTCGCTATAAGCTGGGTGAATAATAAAAGCATTCCAGGTAACTTTGAACAGTAATTCCTCAGGAAAACATTGGCTGTAATATCCGCAGAGCTTTGCCAAAGATAAACAAATCACTCGGATTGATAAATAAATAATGAAACAGTTGAAGCAGCCCAGCGATCTAATCCATTCTCTGGATCTCGGCAAATACTTAATTAGATGATAAATACATAGTTTCCTCGATGTTTTAGTGGCTTCTGAATTTGGAGTACTAAAGATAATAAATGGGTGTATTTGGAATACATAAATACATACATTGCAAAAATGCGTTATTCGAATATTGGCATCACCTGATGATAAAATTAAAATGAACGATGAATAAAAATATATTATGAATAAATCAGCTAAAATAACTTATACTACATACTCCTTGCTGCAAAAAAAAATTATTATTATTTAATAATGCCACTCCATATTTTTATTAGGGTACCTAACTACTAAAATTTGGAAAAGAATGAATGTATCCTTTGGGTGTAAGAAAATTTCGAAGATACTGAATTTCATACCGACATATCGGGTATTCCGTGAAAAAAACCCTAAGCTATAGCTGATGGATTTCAGTGGAACAAAAACCTAATTACATCTTGCATAATATTCTAACAGCCTGAAACATATTCTTTGGTCTGTTACTTCCGGAAATACTTGAAGTTTACCTTTATTTGCACTTTCAAAATGAAAACACCATATTGTCATTGTGTATTTCGATTACTTATTCCATTTTGGGTACCTTTTGGAGAAAAAATATCACTTACTATAAAAGAAATTATCGACAAATTTCTGAGGAAACTCATATTTCCAATTCATCGATGTAATTCATGGAATGGGCGACTGTTTGTGATGAAATTTTTCTGTCCTAGATAGTCTTTTGGTGACTGTTTCAGTTCGGATAACTAACAATATTTCTTATTTTGGGTAAAAAGAGACTGAAACCGACACAGAAAATTCGAATGGATCGTGAAGTAAGCTCTATAGCGGAATACCATTGAAAATCACAGAGCAATCATTCGCAATAATGTACGAAAAGATACCTGTCAATTCTTGTTATTTTTTCATTTCGAATCTTTTTCAAAGAGAATTAATAAGTGTGTAAGGCGAAAACTAAGCGACTATATACACCATGCATGTTTAATTTCAATATTTTTACACCCAACAAGACATTTTCCTTCAGAAATCTGCTTCTTTAAATGAATCATATTAGCGTAAGTTCTTTTCGAGTATGATAAACCAGCGCTTTGGTTCATCATGATCTGGAAATCGTTTCCGATAGAGTAAACATACCTTAACGTTGTTTTTGTTACATTGAAAATGTACTTTCAACCTCTGTGTATTCACTTGATTTTCTTCATCCATACCTATTACTACTGCGTGAAAAAGACTCAAAACAAAAACTAATCTGTTATAATTTCTTGTCAATACTTGATCTGTGATTTTCTATGGAATTCAGTCACAAACCGCACGATTCACTAAAATCTGTTGAAATTTGAGCCTTTTTTCACACAAAGTGCAAAGTAAAGAGAGTTTTCCGAAATAAAATAATGACCTAAACACTTTTCATTCTATTAGGAACTCAAAAAGTCGCCCATTCTACGAATTACTTTCGACGACAGTATAAAGGACTTCCGGAATATATCAGGGATCTGTAATATAGAAAAGCTGGTCAAAATAATAAAGGGCTGAGGAAAAATTTTAGACATTGTCTTGTTTCGGTTACAAATGTATGAATTTCGAATGCTTGTCGAAGTATCCTCAGTCGTTGTGAATTATGCATGCAAAATAAAGGCAATATATTTGAACACATACATTGATTATTTCCATTAGATAGATTTCATTGCATATAATAGAATATCTCCTTGTTTTCATGGTTTGAAATGACGATTCCATGGTACTTCTAAAAATTTTGGTACGTCATGGTGGCTTCGTTATTATTAGTGATATTATATAGACACAATTGTTGCAACTTGATGAAAAATTATTGATAAACTTATCTGAATGATCATGGCAATGATTGATTCTCGAATTATCATATTGTTTGCACATAACAAACTTAATCTACGAGGGTGGTCTGAAAAGTTTCGAAACTAACGAAGATACAAGAAGTTTTCCCTGAATATTTTTTTAATTTTCAACATTCTTTTCTTGTATTTCTACAAACTTTTTCGAGCGATGTTCCTATCGCAGTGACCTGTCCGAATAATAATCGGTGTTGTTTTCTGCAAAATAGTGGTTCACGAAGGTGATTGCAAATTCATTTGCGCAATATCTCTATTCATCGAGCGTAATTCCTAGATGAGGAAACAAAAAGAAGTGGCTTGAGGATAGATCTGATGAGTAAGTCGCTATGGCAACCGCTGACGTGTGAGGCGGTGCGTTATTTTGGTGAAACAGGATTCTCTTCCTCTGTCAATGTGGCCGCTATTCCACGGATTCTGCTGTTAGCTTGCCAAGTAATGATGCGTCGTATGCTCCTATGAAGGTTTTTCCTCTTAGAAGATAGTCCTTAACTATTCCGAAAAACATCCACCATCACTTTTTCAGCCAAAAAAATTGTTATTGCTTTTTCTGGAACCGGTTAAACCTCTGCAGTGCATTGTTTGGACTAAATTTGTGTGTCTGCCGAATTATGGCATATCCAAGTGCGGGCAGCTACCTCATGAGTAAACGTTTATTTAATATGTGAGAAACACGTTCATTTGACATGTTCATAATTTCTACTATCCCTCTCAATATAATGTGGCGGTCGTCCAACACCATTTGGTGAATTTTGGCGATGTTATCGGCGGTTGTTGAAGTTTTGGACGTACCAAACATTCATCATTCCCCAATCTGTCACCGCCACATTTAAATACTCGTGACCAAAATTTCACTGTAGTAAATATTGATACAGAGTCCTCGTAGAGGAAATCTTACTCATTTTTAATTTGCATAGGCGTATTCCTCTTTGAAATCAAATATTTGATCACATCTCGTTACTTGATTTCATATTTTTTTTTTCAAATCGACTGCCAACATTTTTTCACAAATTTTTCTGTAAATTAAACAAGAACCACGAAGAAGAGGGGAGATGTCAACCCAAATTATTGGATTCATAATGATTCTAGAACATCTATAGATCATAATTGGCATCACTTAGAAGACCGAACCTAGCCATCGGGACTCTCTCGGTCAAACAGAGAGGAAATTGTTTTGTTCTGTTTGAATATTGAAGGGTTTCGCGATTATACTTCAAAATTGGCAAGCAAGAACAAGTAAGTGATCATGTTTCTGGAGACTCACACTGCGACGGAAGAACATCTCCGCGAAAGAGGAAATATCGCAGGTTAAGTACTTTTTGATAATCTTCTTAGTCCTTTTTATGGCCTTGCTTGCTATGTGAGATATTTTCTCAAATTCAAGCGTGTTTAGACATATAAGAGCAAGGTATGATTGTTGAAATATTTGTCTGCTGGTTTTCCTTTTCTTACAGATTCCTGTCCCAAACCCCCTTCTTTTCACCCTCGTCTTCGTCTGGAAATCATGGAGTGCAAGATGAGAATTGAAGCTGCTAAGCAGAAAAATCTTTGGTACTCTTTATGTACACAATACACTAATACAACATAAACATAGCTATTTCTAGTGCAATAGTGACAGGGAAACGAGTTTCTTCCTCAGGTTTTTTCAGTCGTTTATTGAATCATACGCAAGATAGTATAGTTCCCCTGTTACATTTTCCTGAGCTCACCCTTGTGTTTTTTCTTTTTTCTGACAAACACCAAAATTATAGATATAAGCATTTATTGTAAATCCAATCATTCGAATTTTAGTAAATCTTCTCTTTTTCAAAATTCACTAGCGTTTATTCACGAGTGCTGCCATCTTCATGTGGAGGGCGGAAAATTTTCAGACCACCCTCGTATCTCAATCATTCCTTGTAAGTTCTGTCAATGGACATAGACTAACTAGATAAAATAAGGGAACAGTTATACAATTTGCGATTTTCAATGACAAGACTTCCTGAATAAAAATATTGAGTGCACATGTGATATGCTTTTGAAAAAGAAAAAAAAAATTATTCAACAAAATCAAAGTTGCGTCATGATGATACTCAAGTAACGTTATTCTACATAATAAGTCAAAAATCATTGAACAGAAAACAAAGATCAACTTAGGAAAACATACAAGGACCAGTATACAGAATAGAGAACTGGCTCCCCATTACGGGCTTAAGAATATGCCCAGATAGAACCAAGTGTATCATTTTCTCTACAAAAAAAAACACCGAAACCATCTTTGAAACTACAGGGTCATGATATCCAAGTAGTAGGGAGGATTAAATATTTGGGAATGATTATGGACAGAAGGTTGAACTGGAAAACACCTGGAACATCTCAAAGTGTAATGCATTGTCGGCTGAACCTCCTCCGCGTACTCTCTAATTCCTAATGGAGATCTGATAGCCACACCCTTTCATTGATATAGAGAGGTCTGATCAGATCTAAATTCGACTATGGTTCTATTATATATGCATCAGCTACTAAATCCGTTTTGAAAATCGTTGAAGCGATCCAAAACAATGCCTTGAGGCTGGCCCTCGAGGCATATAGAGCGACACTCACTGAGAGCTTATACAGTGAAGCAGGCGAACTACAAGTAGTGAAGTACAGATGACAGTACTTGAGCCTCTCCTATGTATCCTCCGTTTCATGTGATAGGATCCATTCAGTGTACAATAACACTACATTACCAAATAAATTTAGTGACTTGTATGGAACCTGAAAAAGAGTAGCATAACCTTTCTACCAACGAATCAACACTTATTTATCTCACCTGAACATGTCTCTTCCTAAAACTCTTTCCATCAAAAATCTTCAAAGTCCTTCATAGCTTATCAAATGGGCCCATAGCAACCTCAGCCTTTCCAATTTCTACAAATCTGAATCACCTTCTGTCCTTCTACAAAGCCATTTTGTCTCATCGCTTGAAGCTTACCCTGAGTTCACTCATATATTCACGGATGCCTCGAGAACGAACGAAGGGGTTTCATCTGCTTTTCTGTGAGAAGACTCATCATTAAACGGTCTCCTCTCTGTAGTATCTTTAGCGTAGAGCTGCTAACAATTCTCCAGACGATCAATTTCAACCTGACAGAAGGCATTCAGAAAACCCTGATAATAACTATTTCACTCAGCTTTTCACAGGGTCTGCAGCAGGTCTATTTAGATCATCCATTGGTCACACGAATTAAGTAGCGTGCAAAAGGAAGTATCACACTTAGATCTCGAAAACTTCGTGAAGACTGTTGTCCTGAATTCGTGAGAGGCCAAATGGCGGACATCAAGAACTAAACTCAAAGAAATCAAGAACTTTATCACACCTTGGAAAACAACGCCACAAACAAGTCAACATCAGGTTATCTTAACCCGCCTATTCACCGGCCATACAAGGTACACTCATGAACACCTTGTGAGTATATATATGCAGAGTGTCAATGTCTGTTAAAAAATTTTCAGTGGAGTGTCCATTGTTTATAGAGCAATGTCTAAAATATGATTTTGGCGATGATCTGAAATCAGTGCTCGAGGAAAATTGATCTTTTGAAAACATTCTTAGTTATATCACAGAAATTATAATACCACAAACTGTGGTATTATAATTGACAAACCCTTATAGTCCATATTGCTCTGTAAAGTATCTCCACATAATTTCTGACTTGTAGCTTTCTGCACAGATGCTAATGATCATAGTAATTGGAGAAACGTATTCATGATTAAGAATAAAAGATCCTCACGTAGTTCGCTTCTACGTAAAGAAGTTCCTAGAATGTCGAAACCATTTTCACATAACATGAAAACAACAGAGATATTGGCACTTAAGTTAATTCCAAAATGTACAAAAATTTTTGAATGACTCGAAATTAAAAAAAGCTACCTCTTATCTATTTGCGGCAATGAATATTCCTCTAAATACGGTAAGTGGAGTCAGTTCCTCAATTCATAATATTTCTCATAGCTGCAGTACTAAAATATCAAAATCTATCCAGTCCGTCACTCTATTTCATGCATAAGAAAACTGATGCACTATTGCATAAACATAACGAACATTTATTAATATTAAGTAAATTTTGTGAAATATTTGAAAAGCTAACCAAATGCATGAATCATATCAACGTACATTGCAAAAAGCATCATTTCTAATAAGCTTTCGATATTGGAAATCATAGCTTGAGAAAGTACCACATCATAATCTTTGTCGTTACGTTAAATTTAGTTGATGCCGATCGAAATTTGGTTTTTTCAATTTTTGAGAATTCATGTTCGGCCAAAAATATATTGGCTAGATTAATGAACAAATGAAATGTTCACCCGAACAATCACGAAATTTCAGTTGAGAGCAAAGCTTCTTTAGATTGAAAACAATCTCTTAAAAGCAAGCTATAATATTCCGATCACGAACCTGAAGGGAGAACATAGATGTCGTGCAAGGTGTATGAAGTTTCTCAGTGATTTTCCAGAATTATTTGATATGAGAAACGCTGAATCTGAACCAATTAGAAAATAAATATAATTTTGTCTATTTCGAATAAGGAATAATTGTGCACCTACCATTTTCAACATATGTCTGTTCTGATCAATGTTCTGAAGACTGCAGCATCCTTACCTGCAACAAAAAGTAATGTTATGTGGAATCGTTTACCATCTTCAATAAATGATTGGATATTCATTCATATACGCTCAAGCGCGCATTAGAAGTTTTATCGATCAATTTCAAATTTTATGATTGTTCTATGAATTACGGTCTCAGTTTGTTGTAATAAAAATGTTTGAAAATAGCAATAACAATAATTTTGTTCTTGATGAAATTTCTTGAATAGTTCTTAAATAAATTGGCAAATAAATATGCACACGACGATATTATGAATTTATTTAGTATTCATGGTAAATGTCTTTCGATGCTTGACGCGTACAATTCGCCAAAGCAACATGTAATCGGGGAGAATATGAAACACGTTTACTAGTTTTTGGCCAGGAATTTCGAATCAAATGTAGTTTACAAGACCAAATATTCCACACCATTTAAATTTTCTTCATTTATCTAATATCGACATTGATTTTTGTACATTAAAGTGAATACATTAAAGTCTAAACGATGTTGGAAATTTCACTCCCGTGTTTGATGTGAATTTTGGACGGTTTCTGATATTAAAATTACATCGACTAGAAATACCTGCTGTCATAAATTTGTTCTCATCATTCCATATAATGTGTTGAGCAATGCTAACTCAAGCTCTCTAAATTACAGAGAACAGCTTGCATGATGATTACAAGAGCCTTTCGCTCTACACCTATTGCGGCCATGGAACTGATATGGGGCCTTGCCCCTCTTCATCTTGTGATAGGAGGAGTGGCTAGAATGGCTTTCTACAGATTCCATCATCTTTCCCGTAATGTAGCAGGTAACTTCGGCTTTGTGCCTGGCGCCCTACGGTCTGAAATTGAGGACAATGAGGTGCTGAGTATGAGTATGAGTTCAGACATAGCAACACCTAAAACCAACATGGAGATGCCATTCCAGATCATCATTCCTGATAGACAGGAATGGATCAGCTCCAAGGACCGTCTACTTAAGGATCCCTGTTGGTACACGGATGGCTCAAAGACTGCGAAAGGTGTTGGAGCTGGTGTCTACGGTCTAGGTGCCACCAAGGAACAGTCGATCTGTCTTGGTGGGCATGCGACTGTCTTTCAAGCAGAAATATTCGCCATTAACCACTGTGCTAACCTCTTGCTTGTGGGGGTATTAAAAAATAGGTCAATCAAATTCCTCACCGATATCCCAGCTGCACTGAAAGCATTGGCATCCGATACCTGTGCTTCACTTATGGTGCAGGAATGTCGCTCTACCCTTGCTAAACTAGGAGAGCGGAGCAGGCTCTGTCTAATATGGGTTCCTGGCCACTCAGGCATAGAGGGGAATGAGAAAGCGGACTCATTGGCCACTCGAGGAACTAACCTGGAGTTCATAGGACCGGAGCCTATGCTCGGAATTCCCCTGGAAACTGCAATAATGGAAAACAACCGATGGCTGGACTTTAGGGTACGTGAGCATTGGATGAGCCTCCCAGAACTCAGACACACTCGACGTGCAGTGGACCTACAAAACTACACTACAAAAGCTAAGACTTGGCTTAAACTCTCTAGGTTGGAACTGAGAGTTTTAAATGCCATATAATGGGGCACTGTCGCCTCAGGAAACACCTAAATAGATTAGGATTGGTTGATGATTCTGCATGTAGGCTATGTGAAGAAGATACAGAATCAATGAATCATGTTATGTGCGAGTGCCCAGCAGGGGACAGGGTCAGGATGGAAGAACTTGGATCTTGCAAACTGAAGCTGACTGAGCTTATTAAGGTCTCACCCACGAAACTCGTATCCTTCACAAGAAGTATGGATCTCGTGGATGAAATTTAGGAGAGAGTGTGCCACAATAGACCACTGGGACTCAGTGGCCGGACTGCTAGCCAGCCTTCACTCAAAGATAATATCTATCTATGTATCTATCTTATGTACTGATTTTCTTGAATGCAAATCATCACCATTTCGGAGATGATATTTTTGAAGTTTTGAAAGCGTAGAAATTATTTTCGTCAAAATTCCACTTACCAATATACGTACTATTCCCAAATCTGCCACATAAGCACTTGCAGAGGTATAGATATTGGCATTAAAATAACCCGAGACGGTAACTGCAATGTCTTCATCGTTGGAAATAAAACTAACTCTACCACATTTCGCTGTCTTATTTTCAATCAAAATTTGATTGAAATTTTTCATTTGCAGATATTTGCTTTTTATTTGACAGAAAATCTATGCACAAACAAAATTAGTGTTATTCTTATTTTTAAATAATTGACTCTGACTTGAGTTAGATTTTTTCTTTAGATTAACAAAATAAATGTTATTTTTGGAGGCAACGTACTTTTCGATGCGGTTTTATGTAAATGGTGCTGAAAAATTACTTGTCAATTCAATAAAATGGAATAGTCCATGCAACTTCTTTTTCAAATACAATTGCCTATTTCTACTCTTTTTTACTTTGAAAGAACAACTTTGTATTAATATGGAAGGTAGGTTTTCCCTTACCTAAAATAACTCGTTTTCATTGAATTTACTATTTTATCGAAACCTGCATTTCCTTGGGTAAATCGAATCATTAGGCCATGGAATATAGAAACAGACATAATAAATTCAATGTAGATGCCTTTTTGCACAATGTTCTATGTAAGGTACTATGTATTTCGGCCTCAGTTTGACGTTTGGAAATTATTTAAAAATAATAATAACACTAATTTTGTTTGTGCATAGGTTTTCTGTTGAATAAAAAGCAAATATCTGCAAATAAAGTTTAGAAATTTCAATCAAATTTTGTTGTCACTTATATAAATAAGACAGCGGAATGAGGTAGAGTTAGTTTCATTTCCAACGATGAAGACATTGCAGTTACCGTCTCGGGTTATTTTAACGCCAATATCTATACCTCTGTAAGTGCTTATGTGGCAGATTTGAGGATAGTACGTATATTGGTTAGCGAAATTTTGACCAAAATAATTTCTACACCTTCGAAACCCCAAAAATATCATCAATAAATTTGGTAGACGCGGCGGTATGGGGATA
Source organism: Cryptolaemus montrouzieri (assembly GCA_013387265.2). NCBI lineage: Eukaryota > Metazoa > Arthropoda > Insecta > Coleoptera > Coccinellidae > Cryptolaemus > Cryptolaemus montrouzieri. The sequence continues at coordinate 35,848,053 of JABFTP020000165.1, forward strand.
GAGCATATATCGTTTAGTGAAATTTTGTCAAAAATAATTTCCACACCTTCGAAACCTCAAGAGTATCATCAATAAATCCAGGAGACTCAGCAGTAGGAACTAGTTTCTCCGAAATGTTGATGATTCACATTCAAGAAAACCAACACATCATTTGGAACGATGAGACCAAATTTATGACAGCAGGTTTTTCTAGTCTGCATATTTTTCATATCTGAACCGTCCAAAATTCACATCAAACAAACACGGTAGCGAAATTCCAACATCGTTTAAGCTTTAATTTATTCAGTTTAATGTACACAAATCTATGTCAATATTTAATTCATGCAGAAAATTCAAATTATGTGGAATATTTGGCGTTGTAAACTTTAATATATTCGGAATTCCTGGACAAAACTAGTTAAATAAACGTGTTTCATATTTGCACCAATTGTGAGCTCTGGCCAGTATCAAAATACTCAACCAGCTTGTTTGACTACAGATGGATGAGAGGACGAGGTCCATGTAATTGACGTGCAAGATCTGCGGATCTTACCTATCCAGATTTTCATTTTTGGGTGTACATAAAGAACAAAGTTTACAATGGACTGATAAATTCTCAAAAGGATCCCAAATTGAAAATGAAACGTTTACCTAAAAAAGCTCGTTTTCATTGAATTTATTATTTCATCAAAACCTGCAGTTCCTTCGGTAAATTAAATCATTAGGCCGTGGAACATAGAAACAGACAGAAAAGTGTCAATGTAGATGCCATTTTCTATGTTGCACAATGTTCTATGTAAGGTACTATGAATTTCGGCCTCAGTTTGACGTTTGAAAATTATTTAAAAATAAGAATAACACTAATTTTGTTTGTGCAAAGGTTTTCTATTAAATAAAAGGGGAAATATCTGCAAGAAAAAATTTAGAAAATTTCAATAAAATTCTGGTGTCACTTTTATAATAATGACAGTGGAATGAGGTAGAGTAATTTTGAATTTATTTGCTAACCCTTTCTTCGAAAATAAACAATTGTTTTTACTAGAGATTCGGGGTTAAGAGAACGGAAATTGTTTAAGGTTAGAAACCTATAATTTGTTAAGTGTTTTTACGCGTTTCGGCACAGGGCCATCATCAGAAAACATTCAACTCTGCACAATTATCATCTTATACATTCTCTCTTGACATCATTATCATCACTGGTTAAACACTGTTTTATCAGTGGTTGAATATTAAGTTGAGAGAAATCACTTATGATAGAAATCTTGGATACCATAAACATCGTGATATACTACAGATGAATTTTTTCAATTAAATTTATGTTGGATACTATTTAAACATAAATGGTTCGAGGAAATCTAAAAACTGTTCAAAGTTATTATATTTCGGGTTGGCAAAGCAATAAATCTTACGGCCCTGTAGGACCCCACTTATGATTCTTATCTCAAAGGGGTCGAATTTATGCAAATTAGAACACTGAGTAGAATTCACAGTGAACTACATTTCATGCAAACTCGTGAACCTATCACTGAAATAGACTTATTGGTTTTCTTAGTAGATCCTGAAACCTAATGTCCCTGTTCTACATTATTAATTTCAATTTTCTTCGAAGCGATCGCAGTTTGCCGAATATTTCTCGCGAAATATCAAATCTGCATAGCTCCGTAGCCATTTGTCTGAGCAATATGCCCTTTTTGAGAAATATTGAGCTATAAATGTACGGAACCGCTGACTTTGGTGAAGTTTCGCGTGTTTTTCCGATTTATAGATTAAAATTGATAGACTCTCAGGGATACTTATACAAAATATGAGGAAAGCCGAACAAAAAGTTAGAAATTGCGATTTTATAGTTTTTTGTTTCAAGACATAAAATTTTGAAATATACTTTAATCAATATAAAGTGTGTAACTTCTGAAAATTTTTGAGTTGTATGGAGTTCATAAAAATAAATTTGTAATGATTCAGATACACCTCATCCTAACCGGCTCGGTGCGAAGAGGATACGATGCTCGTCTCCTGCGCAGAGTTACCTGGGTTCAATCCCCACAAAGTCGGTGCAATTTTTCGGATTCTGGGAATCGCTTGAGCATCCATCTTTAGGAGGAGATGTAAAGCCGTCGGTCCTGTCTAACAGAGATGTGTTGGACATTAAAGATCCCTTCCTTCGATGCGAGAGGAGTTCAGCAAAATTCCCGGGTTAGTGAGGTGACAGAATTTCCCGGCGTGTCACTGGCCGAAAGGCGGAAATAGAGCACGTTAAAGGAAAAACAAACAAACACCTCATCCTATTTTCATTTTGATATTACACATTGGAACGATTGTCCAGCGTTTTCTACGAATGTTTTCAGAAATAAAAGTGATTCACAGAAAAGGTAACGCATCGAAATAATAATAGTATTATCAATTTGATTGAGGAGGTCGTTACTTGATGAAAATCGATATACATATTTTCAATGAAATAAAACTATGGTATCTAGATTTTCACTATATTAACAAAACTATGATCGGTTTCACCACACTGTGGTTTTACCAGATAGATACAAACTAATGAACAGAGTTATTCCTTTTATATTAGTCTTATTTCCTACTTAATATTACATTAGATATAAGTACAATGGGTATGTTGGAAAACCCATCGGAGTTGCTTACTGTATGTTTTGAAAAGATAGAGTATAGGGAAGGATTTAGATCTAATTGACTATTAAGTAACCTACCTGAATTCTTTTCTTTGTTGATCTCTAAAATTTCCTATACATTGAGTTTTTGTCTATTATTTTCATTTTATAATATTTTGAAATTATCATTAAAATTATGGCTTTCTTTGAGTAAGTGATTAGAATAATGGTAGTCTGATTTATGATAATAAAATCCACGCTTGTGCTCGAATAATCTAATTTTCAAATTTCTGAAAGATCTACCAATATAAACTTCATCACAATCCCCGCAAGACAGTTTATAAACACTGGATTTATTATCTTTATCAATTTTAGATTTTCAGTTTTTGGTATGTCGTCCAAAAGAATCACCAGTTCGGAATGCTATATTGAAATTATAATACGAGAGGAATAATTATATTTTCAGAGTAGGATTACCAATATAAGTTAAGCTGTTGTATTTTGTATTTGAACTTATTATGTTTCGAAACATACTGCTCAAAATGGTCTAGGGAACAACAAGATTATTTGAATAATTTTAATGAATACCACTCTGATATCTTTGTAATTGCAGATTTTGCACCTGGTGAATTTACGTAGTTAATCAAAACAGCCGTGGATGTCAATTCAAGCAGATCAACACATATTTTCATAAAAAGACACAGATAGAGATACAGACAGAGATACCGTAAAATGCGATATTTATTATCCTTCAAAAATTCAGTTCATTTCGTTATTTTCTTTGAGTGATACTGAATTTTTGTGGTTTAGGGTATTGGATAATAATGCAACGTCGACATTTAACGCGAGATGAAAAATTACATGCAGTGGGTATGATTGAAGGTGGTAGTTCTCAGAGCCGAGATGCGGGTGAATTTTCGGTGTCAAAAGTATGATAAGTCAGTTATGGAGACGGTATCTGAAAGACACACAGGTCCTAGAAAAAACTCAACCTGCCCAAGATAGAATTAGTGTGCTTCAAGGCAGACGGAATGCTGCAATCACAGCCCGTGAAATTTATAGAAACTTTCAAGATACACATGAAGTAGCCATTTCTGACCAAACTGTCAGAAATCGTCTTCATGAAGCTGATCCCTCATCGACCAAACAGAGTCCCTTCTTGGACCTTAGACCTATCAATGTTTGGATGAACCAGAATGGATCAACGTTCTATTCACCGATGAGTTTCGGTTCGGGTTTCACCCGGATAGTAAAAGAGTAAGGGTATGGCGTCAAAAGGGTCCATTTGAAAGGCTCAGGCACTTTAAGGAAGTACACAAATACAAGGCGGATCTGTATTGTTACGGAGTGGAATCGCATTGCATGATAAAACAGACCTCATTTGTCTTCAACGGAATAGCAATCATCAAATCTACATTGACAATGTTCTCCAACCTGTAGTTTCACCATTTCGAAACACGGCTAGATCAAATTTCTTATATATGCATGAACACGCTCTTCCACATACTGCAAACCCAGTACGAGAATGGTTTCAAAGGGAGAATATCAATATTTTGCAATGGCCACCATAGTCTACCGACCTGAACCCCATAGAGCATGTTTGAGACATGCTTCAGCAGAGGCTTTATCATCTTATGGCGAATATTCAAGGTCGTCCAGCCTTTTAAAATGCTTCTATGGAACAATGGAATCTACTTCCTCAGAATGCAATTTATAATTGCATTTTGAGCATGCTGTTATTAATGCTCGTAGTGGTCATCCAAGATATTAGTTTGAGTTTACTTAGAAAAAAATTTCGAGAAACCTTTTTTTCATTTTAATTGAGAAATTCTTATTTGGTAAACGATAGTTTATTTTCTTAAATTCACGAAATCAATATTCGTTTTTACTGTATTCCGAATTTTTCAGTGACTAGAAAGATGTATTAATTATACCATGTGAAAATTTGAAGTAGTCAATGAGGATTGTATGACTTACGCTTAATATTTTTACTGTTTCTTAGACTATTTTGAGTAGTGTTTTTCCTGGATTGCTTTTTGAAAAATTTTGCGTGACATCATGTTCTCGATCATACTAGGAACGTAACCGTTATTCACTGCTAGTTGTTTAATTATATCTGCTCTTTTATAAAATTAATTTGTGACATTGGGATATTAATACTATGTAGCAGCTAATTAATGTGGATAAGGATTTGTAGATGAGCTGTGAATAGTAATATCTGTATGCGATGCATTATGAAAAGTAAAAAAATCATGTTTGCCGTTAATTTTAGCAAATGTGAAATCCAAAATGTTAATGGGGTTTTCTGTTTCTATCTCTAACTTGAATTCAATATTATCGTGAATTTTTTTTGATAAATGTTTTGAATAACTCTGATTGTCTGTTTGTGCCAGTGAAACAACAAACGATATCGTCGACATATCTGAACCAATAAATGAAGTATTTGAATAACGGATGTTCTTGGATAGTTTTTTCAATATTATCCATGAAAATTTCAGCGAGTAGTGCCGAAATTTTACACAATGAAAATAATAGACAATAACTCAAGCTATGGAAAATTTCAGAGATTAACAAAAAAAGAATTGAGGGAGGTTACTAAATAAACATTTAGGTCTAAATCCTTCTCCTTTACTCAATCTTTTCAATTCATAAAGTGGGCAACTTCGATGGGTTTTCCAACATACCCCTTGTACTTGTACCTAATGTAATATTTAGTAGGAAATAAGAATAATATATAAGGAATGACTCTGTTTATTAGTTTGTATCTATCAGATGAAGCCACAGTGTGGTGAAACCGCTCATAGTTTTATTGATATAGTGAAAACTAAATACCATTGTTTCATTTCATCGAAAATATATAAAAATATTATGCTTTTTCTGATCCAAGTAAATACTGACAATTGTATTTTAATTAAGACAGATATAAAAATAATTTTAATGTATGTCATTCGAATCTTTTGCTCAACGAATAATGAAATAAATAAATATTATGGAGACAGAATATTGAAAATATAACTTCCATTTCATAGTAAGCTAGTATTTATGTCAAAGAAACTCGAAAATATTCGCTAATAATTTGAGAAGTATTATAAATAAGCGAAAAGGCAATCAAAATTAGTGTAGATTTCAATAATGGAGGTTGTATCTCTTTCTTTAACCTAAGTTATACAGAGTGTCTCTGAACTGATCACAGAAATCAATCTAAAGCCAACATGTTCAAATGAAGATTAGATTTTTGTGATTGAACCGCTTATCATATCAAAATTTTTAAACAAAAAAGTTTGATAATTAGCCTAGCTACTCATTGTCTAAAACGGTTTTGCTCAAACGCAGTTGAAAAATTATGGTTGATTAAAAACACGTCGAGTTTTTAGAGACACTTGTAAATAGTCACTGTCATTGAGAGGATCACTAAAAAACGTGAATAACGAACACGATTACGCTTACCAAATATGTTTGTTTGTTTTTCCTTCAACGTGCTCTATTTCGGCATTTCGGCTAATGACACGCCGGGGAATTCTGTCACCTCACTCACCCGGGAATTTTGCCGAACCCCTCTCGTGTCGAGGAAGCGATCTTTAATGTCCAACACATCTCTGTTAGATAGGACCGACAGCTTTACATCTCCTCCGAAATATGGACAATCAAGCGATTCCCAAAATCCGAAAAATCGCACCGACTTTGTAGAGGATTGAACCCATGTAACTCTGCGTAGGAGACGAGCATCATATCCCATACGCCACCGAGCCGGCATTATACCAAATATAGTTTCTATTAATATCGTTTGAAATGATGATGAACGAGGGAGATTTTCGGTTTTTTTTTCGAGAAACAACAATTTCTACGGGAATAACTATTTTCGAACGTAATATACTCAGAATGTCAGATTCAATTTTATCGGTGATTTGTTCTTTTCATCGCCGTAACGTCTTAGCTCTCAAAGCAACATAACAGGCAGTATTTTCTTATACACAACAGGTCATATTGTTGGATTGCATAATTCATTTGCTCGGTTGTTAGATTTTTCTCAACCAACGAAATGAACATCACAAATTCCCGGATTTACCCCATCGTGCCATGGGTTTCCATCGCTTCTTCATTTGAAGATTTCAATATTCAGGATAAATACTCATCTAAGCTTTATTTTGTTCAACAAAAAATAAATATAATGATTTCATAATGATGTAATAATCATTTTCGTGCAGTGATGATACAACCTGAAATTAAAAAAATATATGTGAACACAATCTTTAATAATAGACATTTTTCATTAAAATATGTGTTGAAATAGGTTTTCCCAAGAAACAATGAGAATGTTTAATTTTAGTATTAAATGATGACTTATAATAGTTCAAAAATAGTTGCTCACTCGTGAGGAGAATTGCTACATTCCATTTCATAAATATGTCGGGACAAACAGTAGAACTCCAAATCTCGATTTTTTCATGGTGTACTTTTCTCCATTCTATTTATGAATTATTTTCGATTAAAGTTCACGGTACGACATGACATTCCTCTTCTATCGAAACCAGATTTAAAAAAATTGGCCACGAGGTAGTGTAAAGGTATTCGCCAAAAATACTTCACTAGAATACACAACCGGACCTATATCTTGTGCATTGAGTAAGTTAAAAACTTTCGTTGAATAAACATCAACAAAAATTCTTTCCATTATTTTAATCTTCTACCATCCGTTGCAAGAGGATCGTGAATTCGCCATAACAATCTTGCTGGTTCTTCAAGTGTCGAAGAAAGCAGAAAGTGGCAGAGCAGTGCAACAAGTTCAGTAAGGATCAAATTCCAAATCATCAATTTATAAGTAATTTGAATTATCCAAACTTTGATTGATTTCTTTAGATTCTAAATACAGCGAATGTGAATTGGCTTTTATTCTATGTTTTCTGATATACATTTTACAAGAAGCAAGAAACTGTCAGATGTTGACGTTTCAAAATTCAAATGACAGAATATTAATACGCTTTGAAACGAAGATTTGACATGGATGCAGCGAAGATTGAAAAGAATATTGGAACTACCAACCTTTCATCAGCAGAAAATAGAAAGACATATAGATTTTCAAAATACTTGGTACCTGCAATGGTTTGCTTTTCGTTTCTGTCAGCGGCTTTTTTAATAGCAATAACCTTCAGCCGACTAAGGTTCAACAAGAGCATCTGCATTTGTAAATGTCCTGAAACGACGATTGGTAACATGAACAACACAACGACGTAAGCCAGCCATAATCTTCGTTTTACATTGTATATGAAGAATATGTTATGTAAGCATAAGTCTTAAAATAAATCGCATAACTGTTTCCATCTAAATCAATGTATTTAAAGAATTTCTCTATAATTAACAAATTAGTTTAGTGATGTTATTGATTGTTATGAAAAATGTGCCGACAAATTTTTGGAGGACTTAAAGAGACTTTTAATGAAAATTCGAAACATTCTTGGATTCCCTTATAGCAGGAGTGCTCGAACTTCAATTACTGGCGATCTACCTCTATATTTTCAAACTACTTGCGATCGACTATGAGAGGCTGCAAGTAGCACATATAGATATTAGCTTTCCGCACAACATACATTATTTTTGTCAAGGTTTGGGTTAGGTTTAGTTAGATTCTTCTCCATAATATCAATGAAGAAACCCATAGTTATTCTGAGTTACCAGTTTATTAATTGTTACAAAACAAGAGAGTTACATATGGTGTTAAACTTAACTAAGGATTGACTTTGGATGTTGAAGCGTGGCACTGGATGTCCTCAGCATACTTTTCATTAGATGGTAAGTAACCACTGAGTGCTAGTCACAAGCGTGATGAAATATGATCGTCAGTTTGCGATATTTTGGCTCAATTATCTTCATTCCAGAAAATGCAGATTCGCACAAGTTGACCCAAACATTGCCGTCAGTTGAAGAACGATTTGCCTTAGATTCGAATATTTTTCTTGATATAAAACACCAGAAATTTGTATCAGATGCTATAGCTTTGAGATATATATATATATATATATATATATATATATATATATATATATATATATATATATATATATATATATATATATATATATATATATATTCGAATTATCTCTTATTTTGCCAATTTACTGCAATCATAAAATTTCGAATTATCCCAAAATATTTGATAATTCAGTATCATAATTCAACTGAGGAATCCTTGTTTGCAAAAACGGAAAATGTTTCAGATCCTTTCCTTTCAGTTGATCTATCAAAAGTTGCAATTTACTTTTGAATGCGTTTACTGCGCTTATCATCTCAATAATAGTTATCTCTTCAACATCTGAGTGTCATCACTTCTCTCGTCTAGACAAGCTATCATTTTGGGAAATAATTCTTAAAAACTTTATAGGGATTTTCCGCGACTCAACCATCTGAGTTCCGTGTGAAGAACTAAACCAATGTGTTCAGCTGACTCCCTATCTTCCAACTGCACCTTTAAGAGCCGCCGTTGCAAGCTACTTGCACGGATAGAATTCAAAATATTTGTTGCAATGCCCATAATTTCCTCCGTGTTTAAAACTTTTGAACACAAAACTTGTTGATGTATAATGCAATGGAATGAAAAAATAAAGGGAGATCTTGATTAGCTCGACACGATGCCACAAAATACTTCTTGTTCCCAGTCATTGCTGGTGCTCCATCGATTGTAATGCATACTAATTTTTATATTGGCAGCTTGTATTTCGTATAAAATTGAAGAAAACGTCATATATATCTTCGGCACGGGTCTTCCCCTTCAGAGGAATGATTGTCAAGAATTCTTCTTCAGCCAACATGTCATTTAATACCATTTGAAAAGAAAATACACAGCTGGGCAGTGTCTGTCATAATGGTGGATTCGTCGAACTGTAGAGAAAAGTAAGTACATTTCATTTTATCATGTTTAAGTTTATCTGGCTTGTCCTGACCCATGACTTCAATACGCCATGTGACAGACGGACGAGGTAACTGAAGTTCTCTAATAACAGACATGATTTCTGTTTTATTTTCATAATCTCCAAATAAAGTCTCCCCCGCTTCAATGAATGCTTCCTTTACAACCGATCCATCTTCGAATGGTTTCTTGTGTTTCGCCAATGTATGAGATATTTTAAATGACGCGATCGTAGCAGCTTTTGATTGTTTGGCTGGTCTTGTGGTTTGTTCTTTTTTTAAACAAAATATTAAATCACGTAATTTTCGTGTTTTTGATTCACTCTGTGGCGGAAAATTCTGTTCATAGTTTTTATGAACCGTTTTATGATGCCTCTCTAAGTTACCACGCTTAGGTATTGCAACTGACGAATGAGACAAATGCACTCATTCTTCACCATACAAGAGAAAACTTCTTCCTCCCAATCGTACTTAGAATAATACGTTTTAGATTTGTTCGCTGCACTCATTTTCTACTATTTAATAATGAACTTCGTAGTATTGCCTTCGAGTTACAATTCAGAATGATTCCAATTCCTGCAGGCGCGACATTTATATCTTGAATGTTCCCGTCAAACGCACCGCTCAAAATTTCTAGAAAAGCGTCAAGAATAAAAAACGCGGCTTTTCTTGGACCAGTTCCGCGCGTTCGTTTGATAAACCCGCCTTTCGCTGCTAGCAGAGTGTTATTTCATTACGTGATAAATTTCTGTATTTTAGTTTCCAACTCAGTAAAAATTTTTTTCTTCTCGAGATCTACTCAAAAAGCCCTCGCGATCGTCCGTTCCAGCCCCCCTGCCCTAGAGCTTAGAATGTTTCATATACAGTCTGTTTCAATGAGAACGAACCACTCTGTATTACTGGGCTGGATTGATTTTTCTGTGAATTGTGTAATAAATGCCCAACTGTAGAACAAACAGGTCGAAATTTTGGATCAACATTCAAGGAACATCTCTTCTTAGAGAATATATTAAATCTACAAATTACATAATTATATCAGATAATTTTAAGTTCTTCATAAATAACAATGAATTTGTTAGAAAGTTTGGCAATTAACAAAATCGTAAACTTCTTACACTCAAACTTTCAGTAGCCAACTAGAATTGAATCACTATTCACTACTCAACATTTAAAATAGATATAGTTTGCACATTCTTCCTCCTAACGGTTAGTTCTAAACACGTGTGAAAAATAATTGTGTGAATGATACAGAAAAGTTTGGTTTTATTTATATTAAAATTAATTTTTATAGAACAAACCCATCAACAATATCATTATTTATCAAGCGTGTTGTCGTGCCCACTTAACCTAAAAAATTGTCCTTCCATTTTAATACCCTCATAAGTATCTCTGTCGATCTGTATAGCATAATATCCCACAAAATAAACAATACTTATCTTGACAATGGTTCATATAACTGATATTTCAACAAATGATATCGATTCTTAACTTATAACCTTCAGCTTGACAAAATATTCGGAGTCAGGAAAACCTCATCCCAACTTTACTAGGAATAGTTGTTTAATCAGAACAAATGTGAGAAGACGAGTTGTTATTGTTCAGCTCCAATTCTACAGTCGACAGAACTATTCACAATTCAAGAGACGTCATCATAAACACGGAAACGACCATTGGATAAGCCAAATTCGTTTTTAACGATTATCGTAAAGGGGAACAAGGGCTTTATCGCCCAAAGTTGACGGCGTCTTAGTAAGTTGGGACGGTAGTGTCACTAAAATTGATTTGGCGACCGTCGTTTCAGTTCGTAAAACGAAGAATCTTTCGCTCCATCGCACGAAGCGTTACTAATCAAAAAAATATATTGTCGAAGATATACTTGATCATAACATTAACTTGTGATTCGAAATTCATAACATTACCTCAATTGTACTCAGATTAAAACGTTATATGGCACTGATTGGCGCTCAAGAGGAATAAAAATGTATCCCGCAGCATACCTCTATGAGGATCGAATAGTGAATCCAACTCTTCTTGAGTTGGTTAGGTAATACCATCCGTTCTAGTTTTTATTGCATTTAGCGCTGACCCAACACCTTTTCCAGTGCTGAAAGCTGTGCTAGAACTCGCTGTTTTGTATAGTCGTCCATTGTAATATTTGTTTCAATCAGTTGTTTTTCATCAAATAAACACTTTTTAGCGACACTTTTAACCTCGGAAACAGTCCCTGGGAATTATCTGTGCACTAGTTTCGATGAATTTATTGGTGCGCTAGCGTGATGAAGCACCTAAACACCACTGCCCAAATCTATGGCCATTTTGTTTTCATTGCGTCAGACAATCTTATTTCAATTTCAGCATATTCCTCATTGATTGCTTGACTTTAAGGAGCATACTCATTATAGAACAATATAATTCAAGATCTAGTTTTTCAGTTGGGAGAATCAATTTAGTAAAACTATTTCGACATTTGTATTTAACTTTTGTGGTCAACACAAGAAGAAGAAACAAAACTTTACATGCAAATATGTTTCATATCAATATGAAATTCGAATAGTGGTATATTCGTTATTGACAGAGATATTGCGATTTGAAAATGTTTAACTCCTCCATCGGATTTTGGAAGTTGAGGACTGTATCGAAAACTTTTTCCTACAGCATTTTTGACAATTGCACACCAAAGACTAATATGAAAACGAAAACCACATAGGCTTATCTTAGTTGTTACTAGAAATATGGTGATATAAAAATTTCAACTCCTATCTACTTCATTTCGGAAGTTCGTCAAGAAATTAATTGAACAAAAGTCTTCGATCTTAATGTTCCCAAGAATAATATGAAAACTTTATAGACGAATCTTGGCTATTAGCGGAGATATAGCGATTTGAAGGTTTCAAACCCCCTTTCCCGAATTTGGAGTCAAGCGTCTCAAGAAAAAATTTTTCGGAAATAAGACGCCCAAGGATAACATGAGACCTGTATAACTTATCTAAGTTATAAGCGGAGATATACTGATCTGAAAAATTTCAAATACTTCTCGATTCCGCAGTTAAAGATTGTCGAACAGAAACTCTTTGATAATAAGATGCCTAAAGTTTATTTCAAAACGTCGTAGATATATCTTGGTTATTAGCATTTGAATTTGGGAGGCTTTCACTTGGTAAAATTCCATTATCAATAATAAAAAACTAGTACTGTGTTTTAAGGAATTTTACTTAATAATTGCGATTCGTAACGCGTTTCACTACACCGTAGCTTCTTCAGACGAATGATTATGCAGAAAAATGTAAATAAGAATATAACTATAAATGTTCTTGAGTAATTAAAAGCTTATTGGTCGCCTCCTCCTAAGTGGTTATTTATGACAGGTATATCCAATAAAATTAAGGAATAGATTGCTCCCCGAAAAGATTCAATAGATGTGAAGGGCTTAAATCGACTTGTTCATTGATGAGTCTACCTGAGTGTTTGTATTTATTTATTTCTAAAGTTTCCCAAAGATCTACCTTCCAATATTTATTATCTGTATGCAAAATTTCAAACTGTGGGTCGAAAGAATGATTATTTTCTAAGAGATGATTCGCGTAATTTGAATCTGATTTTTATTTGAAAAACTGCGTTTATGTTCCGATATTCTAATAATAAAATTTCTATGTGTTCTACCAATGTAGAAATTATCACAGTCATTGCAATTCAATCTATAAACACCTGATTTATTGTTTTTACTTGGTTTGGTTTTATTATTTTTATATATATTTGCCTAAATTATTATTAGTTTGGAAAGCTATGTTGAAATTATTGCTACTTAAGAATGATTTCAGTTTCTCACTTGTAATGCCAACGTAGGTTAAGGTGTTGAATTTTGTTTCAATTTATCGACAGGGTAAACTTCATTCAATGCGATTCTACTTTGTTTTTTATTTAAAATATTATTTATTAGTTTGGGATTGTAACCATTATTTTTGGCTATTTGTTTAATCAAATTTAGTTCTTTGTTGAAATTTTCTGGTGATGGCGGGATGTTAATCAAATTATGAATAAAACTATTGAATGCTGACATTTTATGTTGATATGGATGACACGACGAGTTATGTATTATAATATCTGTATGTGACGGCTTATGGTAAATTCGAAAACATGTTTTCCATTTTCATTCGAAATTGTTACGTCTAAGAAATTTATCGAATTATTGCTTTCTATTTCGGTTGTGAATGCAATTTTTGGATGTAATGAATTTATATGATTTTCGAAAATTTTCAACTGTCTATCTGTTCCTGTGAAGCAAATAATGATATCGTCTACATAGCGATACCAGTATAAACAATATTTACTGAGTGGATGATTATGAATTAATTTCTAAGTTATTCATGAAAATTTCTGCTAACAAAGGACTCAACGGATTGCCCATAATCAAGCCGTCTTCAATAGTATAATATTTGTAATTGAAATGGAAATAATTTTGATCTGAACAAATTTTTAATAATGAAAGAATATCTGATTTAATGATAGTATTGACATGATTCCTTTCTAATATTCTTCATTCTTAAGTAGCAATAATTTCAACATAGCTTTCCAAACTAATAATAATTTAGGCAAATATATAAAAATAATAAAACCAAACCAAGTAAAAACAATAAATCAGGTGTTTATAGATTGAATTGCAATGACTGTGATAATTTCTACATTGGTAGAACACATAGAAATTTTAATATTAGAATATCGGAACATAAACGCAGTTTTTCAAATAAAAAATCAGATTCAAATTACGCGAATCATCTCTTAGAAAATAATCATTCTTTCGACCCACAGTTTGAAATTTTGCATACAGATAATAAATTTTGGAAGGTAGATCTTTGGGAAACTTTAGAAATAAATAAATACAAACACTCAGGTAGACTCATCAATGAACAAGTCGATTTAAGCCCTTCACCTCTATTGAATCTTTTCGGGGAGCAATCTATTCCTTAATTTTATTGGATATACCTGTCATAAATAACCACTTAGGAGGAGGCGACCAATAAGCTTTTGATTACTCAAGAACATTTATAGTTATATTCTCATTTACATTTTTCTGCATAATCATTCGTCTGAAGAAGCTACGGTGTAGTGAAACGCGTTACGAATCGCAATTATTAAGTAAAATTCCTTAAAACACAGTACTAGTTTTTTATTGGTTATTAGCAGAAATGTTTAGATTCACAAAATTTCGACCCTCCTTCCCGATTTCCGATTGATAATAGGAAAACCATATAGGTTGCACTAGGTTATTACCGAAGAGTTGATGATTTGAAAAATTGTCAACCCTTCGTATTTCTACCCGTTTGGGTCAATTATGCCCAATAGCAAATCACGGCGAGGTGTTCCGATGCTAGGAAAAACGAAATACTGCTACTTTAACTACTAAGAACCAAACAGCAGTCTGTTGCTTCGGTTTTGGGCTTGAATAGTAATTGCATTATTGTGGTTCTTGATGGTGATGTATATGGTGGTAAATTTGAGAAGCAGCTGTTGTCATTGACCTAAGGATAATAAGATAATTCTTCCTTTGTCGTGAAGGCATTTGATATATATACAACCAAATTTAAATGGAATCACCAGATATTTTAAATATTACCACACGGATTTTGAAAATTTCGAAGGACTGTTAGAATTAATCCTACTTTTGAAGATATTTCAATAAGAAAATGAAATAAGTTAAGGTTCATTTAAAGAAAACAACAAATAAAAGAAAATGAGAGACTCTTTCCGCATGTAATAAAGAAATTTAAAATTGTTTTCTCACGGAGTAGGTGTTTTTTCTCGACCTCAGTAGCATGTATTACCTCTTCTTGCCCTGATACATGCCTGAATCTGTCCAGGTATGATTTGGATTAGGTTTTCGACCTCCTCTGGGGTTATATTCTGCCACTAGCGGCTTGGATGAGCTGTTGTGGGGTTCTTTGATTATCCTGGCGCGATCTTATTTTCATTTCAAGATTATCTCATGAATGTTCAATGGGATTGAGGAATGGAGAGCAAACTGGCCAGTCCAAAATAGTGATTCCCTCTATTTCATGATAATGTCACGCGAGTTTGATAGTATGCGGTGGAGCATTATCTTGCATGAAAGTGAAATTCTCACTGTGGGCACCTTGCCAGAGTCTCACTATGGGCTCCAACACTAATTTGTTGACGTAATTTCTAACCGTTACACTTGCAGGAAACGAAATGAAATATTTTTTGCTTCCCAGAATAATGCTACCCCAAAAAATCACACTGCCCTCTTGGTACTTTGAAATTTGTCTTGCTGTTCGGAGGCTAGCTTGTCTTCCACGACCCCTTTATCCCCGAATCCGGCACCAATCACCAATTCTGGGCTTATCCGAAAAAAGCATATTTAGCCAACTCTCAATATTCCAATTTTGGTGCTGGATATACCAATTAACTCTGTTAAGTTTTTCGTTGTCAGGTTAGCTCTGGAACTCTTAACGGCCTTCTGCTGTATGAACCCCTTGAACGAATTCCTTGAAGTATAGTTTCCACTGATACACTGATGCCTGTTGCTTTCAAAAATTGCCTTTGGAGTATGAGGTGCGACGCACTAGAGTCTCTTCTTGCAATTCGTCACAAAAAGCGGTTTGTTCTTTAGACCTTCCTACGACTTCTTCTAGGCCTATTCTGCAAAGATTGTAGCTCCACGTATGGGGTTTGTAGGTTTTTGAAATCACCCTCTGTGAAACCGCCTTGTGGACGCTATATCTATCTGTGTCACCCCTTCTTCAACGAGAGCAATTATTCGACCCCTCTGCACATCTGACAATCCAACGTAAGGAATTTTCAATTATGATTATGGGCTTTTTTCAATTTTGAAATTCACAGTTTCGAATCTCAGTGACGACCATATCCCGAACATGTGGTGACAATTCAACATTTCTTATCATACTATCCAGTTTATTTACAAACAAAAACTTCATTTTCACAAGTAGTTAAAGATCCATGGTTGAAAACAATAAAAAATGTAAAATACCGAGTGATTCCATATAAATTTGGTTATGTATATCTTTCCTAACAAGAGAACTAGAGGTTGTCAGGAAGAATTATTTATAGATCTACGGATTTTTGAATAATTCTTATTGTCTCAAGTTCACATCAATAGACTAAACTCAAAGGATATCGCAAAAGGTATTTGTTTCATCAAATATCAACCGACAGGAGGTTTTGCAAGTGACGTTGAGTTCTAAAGCACCGAAGCAATCGAGACTATTTCGCTTATTTGAATCGTGATGTGATTCGCGGACCGGCGAAAGATAGTCTAAGAGTTTTGGAATTCTTCCGTTTTCACATCTGTTTATTATCGTTTGTTGCTTTTCTCGAAGTGTGGTAGCGGGTTCACCGTTTCGATCCATAGAGGGCGACTCTCGTTTATATGTATAGGATGCGTTTTCTGATGTGGTTGGTTAGGATGCTGACAAGCATTATGCGACACTGATGAATTCCATAAAAAGACAAAACCTCAAAACTTTATATTTCTACAATTGAAAACGTATTTCTCCAGTAATGAGGAATATGCAGATATGATCAATCTTTATGGTTAATGCGATGGAAAAGCACTATACTATCGAAAATTTCCTCAAAGACATCCTCTTGTTCGTATAGTTTTGTATTACTTATCATCACAGAATCGCTTTTGAATCTTGTCATTCTTTAGCCACTGTCGTGCATTTCAATCGCAGGAACTATACACATAAATCATATCTGCATATTCTTCGTTAACGAAGGAAGGCATTTGCAATGCAAAAAATTTAGTGTTTCAAAAAAATAAATATCTATCGAAAAAGACATTCTGATAGTTTTCTATTAAAAGTAACATAACATTCTTGATAATCTTTTTACTATGGCCACCTTTAGACATCTAGTATATAAACCTTTGAAACGAATATGGTTTCCGGATCTGGGGATCTTCATTGGTGGAGAAAACACGAGATCCACCGGTTATTCGTCCACGAGGACGGTTGCAGTTGCTAGTATTTCTTACGAGATCTGTCTAAGGCTTACATTATAGGAAAATAATAATAATAAAAAACCAGTTAATATTGACTTGACGTTACCCAGTTTTGACGTGCATTTAAAGTCGTGGTTCTAATGGAAGTTTTGAAAAGACTGATATTTGTCTTCGGGATCAAAACCATAAATCTCCGTTTTAGATTTTCAGTTAATTTTTTCTGTGAGAAAGGCATTCGGTTTTTGGTATAGGTCCTATTTCATACATATTAAAGCTAAATTTATTGTTTACAGTTATTTTGTCGTCACTCAATATCAGTATTTGAGTAATGGACCAGAAAATCCTAAGATTTTTCTATGTGTGAAATGTCGTAAGATTTTGACTATATACCGAGTGTCCACGCGAGATTTGCCTTCAAAAGTATATGGAAAAAGAAATGACCGATTGGATAAATTTTTAATTTGTTGTCTTGAATGTTATTCGAACTATGTTCCGAAAATATTTTCAATGCTGTGGCACTTCCGGTTATACTAGAAATTGATACGATCTTTGGTATTTCAAATAGTTTAATGTATGTTTCTATTTTTATATTGTAGAAAATTGAATTCTGAACAATTTTCTACCATATCTTCGACACTTAAAATCAACCGAATGGAAGATATGAATTCTTCAATCGGAATTTTACGATTTTTGTTTATCTCTTAGACGGCATCATGAAAGTATTTGTTGCAATCAAGAATACCTACTAGAAAAGAAGAAGAACGAAAAGTCAGATTCAATCCACTTCAATAGTATTTGGTTTCGCACTTTTTCTCTCGGAATTTCGACCCGAATTACTTTGATACAGATTTTGAGATGGGTTTCTTATCGAGAGATCGAAAAGCATTATTTAAAAGATTTCCGGTCATATAATCTGCGAATTTCAGGGTCCGCGAGCGAAAAATCGTAATTTTTGAGATAAAATCGCGAATAACTTGGAAACGATGCATTTCAGATATGTGGAAATCTGTAACAGATCAATGCCTATTAATATTACGATTTAACTGGTGTGTGCAAAAATAGGTAGTCTAATTTGAAAGAACGGAATTTAGTACTTTTGAATGTACTACGATTTTCCACATGTTTTGGAAACACCCTGTATAACGTGAAGCCTCTAAACGCATTTAATTCTGCTGTATAAACCTTTTTACTCATATCGAGCTAGGAATAATCGATATTGAATGATCCTTAGTATTTTTATGTTGCCTTCTAACAGAAAACCAAAAATCACGAAATTCCGATTGAAAATCTTACTTCCGGTTGATTTCAGGTAGCAATCATATAAAAAACTTGTTCAGAATTGAATTTAGTTATTTTAAATAACTAAGATGGTGTCAACTTCTGGTGTAACTGGTTGCTAGTATTTCTTACGAGATCTATCTAAGGATTACATTATAAGAAAGTGATAATAATGAAAAATTAGTTAATATTGACTTCACTTTTCCCGGTTTTGACGTGCATTTAAGGTCGTGGTTCGAATGGAAGATGGTGTCAACTTCCGGTGTAACCGAAGTGCCACAGCATTGAAAATATTTTCGGAACTTAGAATAACATTCAAAGCAACAACAAAAATATCGGTGATTCCTTGCTCTATATACTTATATTATTCTATCTCGCTTGGACACCCGGTATACTCGGGTCATTTTAAATTGTATTCATACATATATGAAAATTCCTGTTTCAATTGTAGCTTTCAATTATACTCAAACAAATATCATTTCAAAATTTCTCTAGATCTTATAAATGGTATTTTTGAATTTGCTTGAATAAAATTGAAGGCTGTCGATGTAGTGAGATTCTAAATTTCCGCTTTCCGCGTTTACTTTATAATCACTAAAAGAACTCTTCTCATATATTTCAGTTTAGATATTTTTCAAATACACTCGGAGGCAAAATTAGCAGAACACTCGAAAATTTAACCAAATTCGAAGTTCGATATATTTCCTAATACTCAACCGATTTAGATGATTTGTTCGGCAAGTTATAGATCAATTCTTCTGCTTTGTAGAAATTATAAGAGAAAACAAAAAAAAATTGAAAAAAATTTTATACGGGGGCAAAACTAAAAGTGTTTTTTTTGTCAAAAATTCGTAACACCCTGTGGAATTTCGTGGTCCGAGTTGAAACGTACAATATCATGGTCTGTCAAAACACATCTTCCTACAGTAACGCCCTTCTTGTTTCATGCGTTTATCTCTCTTTTTGCAAAATATATTTAATTTCAAGTGGAAAATCACCATTTTGGAGAAATTCCATTGAATCAAGAAATTGTCATTTAAATTCGTCTATCAATTTGGAATTTTCTTATTATCACTCAGGTTTGTCGAAATTGTAGTTTGCGATTTTTATGTTCGAATTGCATTAGTTATTGATGACAATTTGGTTAATTTGGTGAAAATTAGGAATTCATAGGAGATAACAGTCGGTAGGTATTGAAATACACAACCGAATTCTGGGACCATTGATAAAACTTTTCATTTACACATGTGCACACCTTTTTTTATCAAATATGAAATACAACACACGTTTTTTTCTATAGGACCACATTTGCACTTGTTTAAAGAATGAGAGTTTTCCATTCTTTGATTTGATACAAATTCGATCGGTTGCGGTGTTTTGTGATTCTTTTACTGCTTACGATTCGAAACGGCATTTTTCATTCAGAATGAGAGATTTACCACCAACCTCAGTAGCAAGGGTAGTTACATTGATCGAGGAAGGGCGCACCTACCGCTCAGTAGGTACCATGTTGGGTGTGTCGACGTCGGTTATCCATCGAATCTACCGATGTTACAGGGAAACTGGATTGTACGTGAGGAGGCGAGGACAAGGAAGAAATCGAGCAACCCGCGCTATACATGACCGTTTCATCGTCAATCAAACCATAAGAAATCCTCGTCTTACTGCTGTTCAGGCACGTAACCTTTTACAAGCAGTGGATAACATTAACGTCAGTGTGAGGACAGTCAGAACACGATTAAATGAAGTTGGTTTGAGATCATACGCGCAAGCAAGAGCACCAAGACTTGATAGAGCCCATCGGGCGTTTGCTAGGGAGCATGTAGCATGGACAATCAATCAGTGAAGACGAGTTTTATTTAGTGATGAGAGCCGATATTGTGTGAATTTCGTGGATGGTAGAGATAGAATATGGAGGCATCGAGGGGAACGGTACAATCAAGCGAACTTCGCAGGAACTGAGCAATACGGTGGAGAGTAAGTTACGATTTGGGGTGGCATATGCTTGGGAGTACGAAGAGAACTGGAGATTATTAGCAATGGATCACTTAATGCCCATCGGTATATAACAGAAATCTTGGAGCCCCATGTTGTGCCTTTTGCTCCTTACATAGGGGAAAATTTCCTTTTTATGCACGATAACGCGCGCCCTCATACTGCATGCATAGTGATAGAATATCTCAATGAAGTTGGGATCACACGAATGGACTGGCCGTCGCGGTCACCGGATTTAAACCCGATCGAACACGTTTGGGACATTCCTGGAAGAAGGGCTCGACAACGGAATCCAGGCAACGTTGAAGAGCTGACATTGGCTTTGGTGGAAGAGTGGGACAACATACCTCAACAGATGATAGACAACATCATTGGGAGTATGCGAAATCGTATGCGCGCTGTAATAAGAGCTCGGGGGGTCATACTCGCTACTAAAATCAAATGGTTTTTTTTTTGTGGGTCATCATGAACATTTTTCTCAACATGTCCATTTCATTTCATGAGTGTATCGCCAGGATACACACCTGCTCTCAATTTTGGACAGGAATGATAATTATTATAGAGTGTCACACAAAAAGATTAAAAAATAAATGTGCAAAATCAACGATTTTTCCAGTGTACTTCGAGTTCTCCTGGAGCGTGAAATTGGCCAGTGAATTCCAAAAATTTTCATTTCGTTAGATTTCCACTTCTCTAATTTTGATTTTATTTTTTGGCTTACCTCTGATGTTATGCACCTACACACTATTAAAAATAAATTCTTGAAATTTGTGACTTTTCGCTTCAAATTGGATATCTCTTGTAAAAATAGAGATAAATGCATAAAACAAGAAGGGCGTTACTGTAGGAAGATGTGTCTTGACAGGCCATGATATTGTATGTTTCAACTCGGACCACGAAATTCCACAAAGTGTTACGAATTTTTGACAAAAAAAACACTCTTAATTTTGCCCCCGTATAAAATTTTTTTCAAATTTTTTTTGTTCTGTCCTATAATTTCTACGAAACAGAAAAGTTGATCTATAACTTGCCGAAAAAATCATCTAAATCGGTTGAGAATTAGGAAAAATATCGGACTTTGAATTTGGTTAAATTTTCGAGTGTTCCGCTAATTTTGCCTCCGAGTGTAGAAATAATTGTTTAAAATTAGCTGCTGTCATACACTTGAATGTTATCTGAATTTCTTTGAATCAAAAATAGAAATGTTACGCTGTGTTGTTCCCAAGTTTGTTTTCTCGATCATTTGAAGCCCGAAGATACAAAAAAAAATGCCATCCGAGTATCATAGTTTATACGTAAATAAGAAAAAAGTGTATTGCTAAATCATATTTGTAGACTTCCTACTTGATACTAGCAGCTTTGATTTGATTGTGTACCTTGAGAAAAAAAGGAAATTGCACTTTATGCTCATTGGAATTACATTTAACAGCAAACGTACAACGGAATGAGTTAGCAAAGAGAGTTTTTATGTTGGCCATTATTAGAAGTATCACATTTTATGAAATAACCCAATTTGAATTTTATCTGATCATGAACTATAAACATAATATATTGAAAATTGGTATTGAGGGAAGCTAGCTTAACAAAATGGAAGTTATTGATTTCTAATTAAGGTGGATGCAGGAACAAGAAACTGATTCTTCAGACTTTTATAACAAGATAAAATCCTGAAGATGAAAAGTACCCATTATCTAACAACAAGAAAATTCGGAAAATCCACCCATCTATAAATGTCATTTAAAAGTGGGTTATGCAAGATTCAAGCAGGCGAAAGTTATTGAATGATGGGGCTACCCTTCATCAATATTTAGGGTGAAAGTCGGCCCGACGTTACCCCGTCCAAGTTTATGGGCCCATAACTCGAGAAATCTCCGACGTCGAGGATTTTCCCGATATCCGTTTTTTACCCATGAATGTGAGATTCTGTTTGTGCATTTTCCAACATCAATCTGCTCCAGAACGTCTTTAACGTTCCCGGTCTTCGTTTCTGTCGAGTAGGTCATGAATTGTATCACATTTAATATGACATATAGAAAATACTGAGTGAGTTAAAAGAATTATACAAAGTGTGGATATAGGGCGTAGAATTGTAAATTTGAGCTGTACAAATAGTAAATAATTGAAAATTTGATTCAAATTTATGAAATAATTCCCATTTCAATGTAATAAAGTTTTCATATTACCATTGTAAAAGCTGAGTCTATTCCATTCAACATTTCGAAACCTTTGTTTCACCAATAGGAATGAATTTTCCTCCAGTTCGTCGATAAATTCGGTGCACCTATTTAGAGATTTGAGGCAAAAAAAACCTGGAATCGTTACAGAACAGACGTTTTTCAATTCTTCTTTAATTCTTGACCCTTTGCTGGTCTTTTGGCATGAAGAACAATTTCTCCCAAACGCCTCCTTACTGTTGCTTCACTTACTGATACTTGCTTTGTCGATCGTTATGCTGCTCGAGCATTGTCACCCTCTAAAAGACCCTTAGTTGAAAATCTTCAAAAATTGATGTTAACATTTACTAATTTGTTTGAATATACCAGTTTTTGTCAATATGACATAAGAATAGTTTTTACATCCAGTCGTAGTTTCCATAGCACCTTCATTTGGAAATTAATGATGTACTCCCTATGTTGGAAATTTATTGGTTTTGTGTGAATTCTAGTATATTTTCTAAAAATAATATGATAGCGCCATGAACGAATGTAACTTTGTGAGGAAATGTATTTCAATGAAAAAATTTAGCACAGAAGGTCTACATGGCGATTCGATATTTGTGAAGAAATCATTTTTAGTTTATCCTCGTATATCGCTATTTATAATGCATTTTTACACATAATCAATATCAATTGTCAAACTGCGTTGAAAAATTTGTAACATATCCAAATTCCAGGAAATTGAACGACAGTCAGTTGTGGAGTCTCAAATGGAAGGTAGAAGACGGTCCCACTTCCGCCACCCGGTGTAATACCACCATATCATGCTATAAGCAATTGGTCTTTTGTAACAAAGTTTTGGATGTTGAATCTGCTGTTGGAGCTGGCTCATGATGGTAATACAACTAACAACGGTCCTCTGGTGGAAGCACAGAGTCCCCAGAACCCGATGAGAGGAGCCAGTTCGAAAAATAAGAGGCCTAGAACACACCATCATGAATATAAAAGCAGTACTCTAGCACATACAAGATATACAACGTCATGTCGTACCTCCAACGTAAACTCAACTAATGCCTACCACATACCTAACCTACCTTTGCTTCTATGGCCAAAAATTGCACTCTTGGCTTCGGTTTCAGAGAGGGCAATGTATTTTTGCTACTTCGCACCTCGCATTCCAAAAAATAGATACATTGGAGGATAACGCTTTCGATCTGGCTTGGCTCAAAATCTGTTTATATAACAAATTCATCTTCAGCCGGAGAACAGGCTGGGTTTCGAGCAGACAGATCAACAGTAGACCACATATTTTGCATTACACAGATGATAGAAAAGAAGATAGGAGTTGACCAGGAAAACACCTCCTATATGTAGGCCTCAAGAAAGCATATGATATTATTCCACATAAAATATTATGAAAAGCCATGCAGGAAACTAACGTCAACACAAACTTTATATATATATGGGAATTCTACTTGAAAATAACAGCTTATACAAACTTTGCTGTGTAGATAATCAAGTGGTCACAGTGCAAGACCATGACGACCTATAATAAAAGACAAGGAAGCTGATCGAGGAATATTCAAAATGTGGTTCGGAGTTAAACATTGATAAAACGCAATACATGAACATTGGCGGAAGAAAACAGAACATCTCGTTAGAAGACGGACAGCAGATTAAAGACTGCGACAAATACACCAATTTAGAAGTTTAACTCACAGATGATGGTAAATTGAACAATGCTCTCAAGAACAGGAATATCCAAGGGAGAGGATTCATCGCGCAACTTAATGGTGTGTTATGGGATCAGCAAATTTCCGAGACCAACAAGCATAGAATATACAATACGATAATGAAAAGTATTGTTATGTATATCGGTGAAATATAGCCACTCAAAAAGACTACCGAGAATTCACTACTGGTCACTGTAATGGATTATTGGAGACGGGCTCCGGGGAAGTCGAGAAGAGAACGAGTTTCAAACACCAGAATAAGAGAAATCATGAAAACCAAACACACACTCGTTGATGAAATACGAACAAAGCAGTTGATATGGTAGGACATGTACAAAGAATGAAAGGACAAAGACTACCCAAACAAATTTGCACTGGAAACGCGGAGACTTTTACGATTAGCTGCAACTACATGATGAGCCAACAATTACTCCTGCCAATATAACTGATTTTCCCAATCGCCTTGATCTCTTTCATCTTTCAGATCCAGATGATTTCCGTTTACAGGTCTCAGCATCCTTGGGCAACTCCGACCACAACCTCGTTTCAGTAATTGGTAACTTCGTACAGCTATGCAGAAATATTCAACGCCTTCCATTACAATTGGAGCTGCGATTTTCTCGTATTTTCCTTAAATGACTTCTAGTTTTCAGATCCTATCATTAATGAGTAAAGTCACTGAAGTTACTCTCTACATTCTACACTCCACGAACTAAACCGCCCAAAACATTGGTTCACTGAAAACTGTCGAGAAGCTGACACTGGAAGATGAATCAGACGGATGAAACTGAAGCTGAATATGTACGTTTCAGGAACACTTGCAACTGAACAATTTACGAAGGGAAAACCTACTTCAATGAAAGAGTTAAGAATAGAGTCTTGGAGCACACCAGTGGAAATCTTCAGTTCTGGTCTATGGCGAAATAAGTCTTCAAAAACTTCTACAATTCATCCTTTCCTCCTTTAATTAGACATGATGGTCTTATCATACATCGCCTGAAACGAAGGCCGACCTCTATGCGAAAATAGTTTGACAAAATGTTTTCAGTGCCACCAATCATCCAAATAATCAATTGGATACGTCTCGAGTAAAGTTCAGAGTGGTAAGGCGTGTTCTTCACCAACTGATATAATAGAAAAGTGAGGGTCTTGATGAAATACAACCAACTGTTAAGAAAAAATGTGCTCGAGAGCACCTGTTTCTAATCGTCTATCTTAGATTTTGTGTGAGAACCAGATGTTTCCAGAGTGTTTGAAAGTTGCGGAAGGATAATCTATTCTAGATAAAGAGAAGAAATGCCTACTCTAAAACTACCGTCCTATTGTATTATTGCCTATTATGTCGGAAGTCATAGAAAGAGTGATAAACGATGTGCTCATAAAATATATCGAGGTGCAGAGTATTATCAGTGATCGACAACGTCATAGATAACGATCAACTGGTGACCTCCTTGCATACGCTAAGCATTTGTAGCCATCAACAACTAAAAAGCCTGGCGAATCAAGAGCCATTGCGCTCTATATCTTAAAGACTTCCAACAGAGTTTGACACGCAGCCTTGATGAATAAACTAATTTCATATAGCTTCCAAATATTGCGTGGTTCGATAAGCAGTATATCGATTTAGGTGGTGGTTGATATTGTAACGCGTGAATCTTTTCAGGTTAATGCAGGAGTACCACAGGGCTCCATATTGTCATCAACTCTTTTTATGTAGCACATTAATGATCTCCATTCCACCGAAAACAGAATTTTTGGGTATGCGGACGAGAGTACCCTGATGACTTCATTTTCTAGTCAGTATTCTGTTACTGTTGAGGAGATATACCGACAAGAATACCAACAGACCTTATCACCGAATTTTGACTTTGAGAAGATATCAGAGTGGAGCCGATATAACTTGGTTAATTTTGACAAGAAAAAGTCGCAATCAACAATGTTATCTAGATCCCCTTTGCTGAGAATCCTCCTTAACATCGAAGTTTTTTGGGATGACCATGTTTCAGCCATTGCCAAATGTGCTTCTAGTAGACTTAGTTTTCTTTTCAGGAATAAGCTTCACGTAACACCACTACAGCTGATGCATTTATGCAAGGCACAGACGCGACCGGGTCTGGAATACTGTTCCCATGTGGGTGGTTCCGCACCCAAACATCCATTACATCTATTGGATGAAATCCAAAAGAGAGCAGTTTGCCTCATGGACAACACGAAGTTAACGCGTGATCTCCAACCTCTCTTTCAAAGGCTGATTATTCTCTTTCTTTCAGATACTTCCTCGGTAAATGATCTGAAGAACTGAAAGGCTTGGTCTCAGAAATAAGTCTGTTCCAGAGAAGAATTAGGTTTGCGAGAAACTCTCATCAGCTAAGGCCCAACTAGTAGAGCCATGTTCCTCTATTTATAAAAATTCCTTTGCACATAGGGGTGTATGCTGTGGAAGTTGCTTCCATGGAACATCTTTCCGATAACTTACTTTTATCTTCAAAGGGTGAGTGAAAACACACATTAAATCATCTTCAGCGGTCATAGCTGTGATATGATAGGCATAGCCTTCTGCCAAGAATTGGGAATAATATTAAAATGAAAACTAGAGGATACTTTCTGCTTTATCCAATTTTTGTCAGTTAGTATATGATTTCTTATTGGTATGTTCATGTGATATACTCATGAACAGTATCAACTTTATAACTGTAAATGTTTAAGAACTTTGAATCAGTCGTAATTTCGTTATTTTATTTTAATTTTAAGGTTAAGTAAGTAAGTAAGTGAGTGAGTTCATTAATTTCCATAGGTACAACCCCTAATCATACAAATTATACAGAAAAAATTATATTACTAATAATATTACATGTAGCGAACACACCGCATTATTTGATATTATCAGCAAAGATTATGAACAATATATTCCAACCATTTAAAGAACAAAGAGCTTCCTCAAAATTCAATTACATAATATATTCAAATTACATTATTTGCAATCTACATTTCTCTTTGATATACACACCCAATCTACTCCTAAATTGGTAAACTTTCTCCTATAAATAAGGGAAAAGCATTGTAATATCTCAGACCATCAAATATCAAACACTTTTTGGACTAAGTGAGATTGCACCTCTCCTCATGAAACTATTCTGGATTCTTTTTCTCGTATGCACTTTATGAATTTGCGCCGTTCTCATGATGAATTGATTTAAGTATGCAGACATTTCTCTTTCAACTGACTTGAATATAAATAGCATCCCCATCTGAAAAATTCTTGCGGCAATGAGAGACCACTGCAGACAATCAAGCATAAAAGTGATTCTCGTATAACTGCTACATCTAAGTATGATGCACATAGCTGTATTCTGAAGGCTCTGTAAAGCAATCTCGTTACTCATATGAAGAGAAAACGTCATACTTAAGCAGTAATCCAAGTGTGGTTGTATAATTGAGATAAAAATCGTAATTCTCGAGTACATAGTCAAACTAGATGATATTCTTCTAAAATAACACCATTTTTTTCTGAAAGTTTCTTCCTGATATTATTGAAGTGAGAACTTAGTGACAAGCAGTTATCTAACATGAAACCCGAATATTTAAACTCCTGCACAAAGTCAATCGTTATACTTTCAAATAATACATTATAGCTTTTCAGATCCACCCTCGTTAGTCTACACTTAGTTGACATTATCATTGCCTTCGTTCTGCTAACATTGAGGAAAAGTCTATTGATATTTGAATAGCTTTATATCTTCTCAAGTGATTGATTCATTCTATCATCAGCTTTCTCAAGAGATGTGTCATGAACAGACAAAATAGTGTCGTCGTCAAATAGGTTAATAAAAGAGAGAAAGCAACAGTTAATTATCTGATATTTCCAGTCACAGCAAATTTGTGAAGATTTATTTTCACTTTATAAGATGATTTTGATACTTTTTATGCCTTTTCCGCAAACCTATGCTTTGTTTTGCTACATGGTGATGAAGATTTCTTTACTAGTTGGTGAGGAAGATGAATACTTGTAATGTCAGCTTCATGTTGGCACAATTCTCTAATGATAATTCTTCGATCTTTAAATACATATTGCATTGCCTTTCGTTGAAAATAAGAGCTCTTATTCTGATTAGTTGTAATATTTTCTATTCAAACCCATTATAAAACGGCTTCCAAATTCACCAATTGTTCTTAGCCTGTTTTTCTTTTTTTATGAAAGCATATTTGTTTCTAACTTCGATAATTTCGAATTTATGATGGGGGTGAATACTATTACCTTTTACATAAACCTAAGATTTAATGCTGAGAATAACATTGATATATGTGATAAGCGAGGGGTGTGTAAAATATATAGAATTACCAAAAAGGGAATGATTCACATGCATCTGTCGTTTTATTCAAAGAAGCAGACGCAACTGCTTTGATGGTGGAAATCTGGGAAAGTTCGTTGAATTTATTTCAAGAGAAGTAATCTACTTCTTTAGCTTTAGTCTTTCGTCTTGAGTTTTTGTCTTGTATATTTCGAAGAAATAGAAATTTTCCAAGTCGAACGAAGTCAAGAGTAAACTTTGAATTTAGCGGTACCAACCTTCTGTGAGATGAAATCCTGTAATTTTTGTATGTGGACAAACATTAAGAGAGGCATGACGAAAATCAATTTCAAAATCAGTCACTGTTTCTGCTAGGCATAATACGATATTTGAGTATAAACTTTTATTGGTATAGTACATATGTATCAACAGTAAATTATAAAATTTGATATAGTATGAGGATGTGCTGTTCATATAAATAATTTTGGAATCACACGAAAAAATTACCAAATTCTCTGGTCAATCTGATGGTTCTCAGAATGAATTCATCCAATATTTTATGAACTTCTTGGAAACATCTTGGTAAATCTGGTAACAGTTTAACGACATGCATAATGACATTTTTCCTTACGCATAGTCATCAATCTTCTTCTTCTTCTTCTTTAAATAGGACGATGTCCTGTTTTTCTGTTACAGCCCCTGCTGCGAACCGGAGCTCCAGCACTCATGCCATCGCTTTTTCGGCCTTCCTATGGGTCTTCTAGTGTTTGGGTTTTTGTGTTTTTGCCCACTTCGCCATACGTTCGGGGCCCATTCTGTCTACGTGATCTCTCCATAGGCGTCGACGTGCTCTTGTCCACCTCACTGCATCCTGGACACCTAACTCCCTTAGCGTATCCTCATTTCTTATTCTATCTCTGCGTGTAATACCTCTTATAGCTCTAAGTGTTTCCATCTCTGTTGTCCTCATTAGTTGTTTTGTTTTTGTTATCTCAGCTCTTGTCTCAACCGCATATGTCATCACGGGTCTCACACAGGTTTTAAAGATTCGGACTTTGCTTTCTGTGCTCATGTACTTATTCCGCCAGATAACATCTCTCAAGAAGCCAAATATTCTCGATGCTTTCATTGTCTGCTGTTTTACCTCTTGTAATAGTTGCCTACCGCTCGATACTTCTACTCCTAGGTATTTAAAGTGTGAAACTTGCTCTATTATATGGTCGTTCACTACTAGTTTGCATCTAATTGGATCTTTCGTTATTACTATCGATTGGGTTTTCTGTGTAGATATTACCATGTTATATTTTTCTTCTGTTACTTTGAACTTTTGTAGTAGGCGTTGTAGGTCGTCCTCATTCTCGGCAATTAGTAAAGCATCATCTGTGTAGCACAGTATTCTCATAGTTTTGTTACCCATCCTATAGCCTTGGTTCATTTGGATAACACCTGCTTTTATTTCATCCATGATTAAATTAAATAGACATGGGCTGAGGCTGTCACCTTGTCCAATGCCTGCGTTAATTTTGATCTAGCTTGTAAGTCCCTGTGTAGTTTTTACTTTGGTCTTATTAGAGTTATTTAGTTCTTTGATTATGTTTATGTATTTATTGATTAAGTTTTTATTTCTAAGGATAGTGATCACATCGTTCATTCGAATTCTGTCGAATGCCTTTTCCAAATCTATAAAACATATAAACATCGGTTTGTCAAACTCTATGGACTTCTCCTCCAGTTGCCGCAATATAAAAATTGCATCCGTTGTTGATCTATTTGGTCGGAATCCCTGTTGTTCTTCAGACACACCTACTTTGTCATATATCTTTTGCAATAGAATTTTAGTGGGTAGTTTCGATGCAGAGTCAAGGAGTGTGATGCCTCTATAATTTGCTGGGTTTGTCTTCACGCCTCTTTTGTATATGGGTATTGTTATGCTCTCTCTCCATTCTTCTGGTATCTCCTTGTTGTTTTCAATTTTTTGGAATAGTTTTGTTATTTCTTTTTTTATTTCTACTCCCCCATATTTAATTAGTTCGTTATTTATGTTGTCCGGACCGGGTGATTTCTATTTTTTAATTTATGGATTACTTGTTGTACTTCTTCTAGGCTGATAATGTCATTTTCTGTTTCTTCGTAGAGTGTGTTTTGTTGTTCGATTTCTCGTTCCTCATTGTTACCGTTATCATTATCTCCCAGGTATAAGTTCTGGAAATATTTCACCCACTCTTCTGGTTTTATTACATTGATCTGCAGTTCTTCGGTGATTGGTTTTTTCCTGTTTCTCAACATGTTCCATACCTTTTTCTGTGCTCCTCGTAAGTCGTGTTCCATGTCATTTGTAAATCTTTCCCAATATATTTTTTTAATTCTTTAATTTTGTTCGTTGTTCTCTTTCTTTCTGTTTTATATATTTTGTGCTCTTCTGGTGTTCTGTGATTGACATATCTGATATATGCGTTCTTCTTTTCTTTTGCTGAATCTTTGATTTCCTGTGTGAACCATGGTTTATCTTTTCTATTACTGTTTATATTGATTCTTCGTACCCCAATGGCTTCTTTTGCGCTGTTAATTATGTTGTTTTCAATCTCAGCTTCAATTTGTCACATTCCTTTTCTGATGACTTTCAACAGTTTTTCACATATAACTTGCTCTGCCTTTCGTTTAACAGACGAGCTTATATTTTTTCGTTGCAGCATTAGTAATTTTTTAATTGGTAGCTATGGTTTTCATTCAAATTTGTTGAAAGACGGCTCCTAGTCTAGTAAAATAATGATTGGGGTTGTGAAAGATTATCCCTTACCTTCTATTCATGGAGCTCTAGGCTGAGATGGGTATTTTCCAAGCGCCACTGAAAATGGTTAGGTGCCGAGAATGTCATTTTGGGATTGAGATGGGTACAACACAAAGGCGAATTATTCTTTCAAATGTACAACTCTGACATATAAACATTAATAGAATTCAAATAATTGTATTTACAATAAATGCTTATAGCTATAATTTTGGTGTATGTCAGAAAAACACAATCATAAAAAACAAGCGAAGAAATTGAATACCAGCAGAAAAAAGAGACAATGCCCGTTCCTTAATCAGGCATCTAAACTCGCATGATGCCTCCTACGACTGCCCCTAAAGTGTGAGCACAGGAAATGTAA
Organism: Cryptolaemus montrouzieri; assembly: GCA_013387265.2. Lineage (NCBI taxonomy): Eukaryota > Metazoa > Arthropoda > Insecta > Coleoptera > Coccinellidae > Cryptolaemus > Cryptolaemus montrouzieri. The sequence continues at coordinate 35,880,122 of JABFTP020000165.1, forward strand.
CAGAGGAACCATACTTCTTGCGTATGATTCAGTAAACGAGTGAAGCAACCTGTGGAAAAAGCTCGTTTCCCTGTCGCTATTGCACTAGCAATAGCTTGTCTGTGTATAGTGTGTTAATGTCGTGTGTACGAAAAGAGTACCAAAATTTTTTTTGCTTATTAGCTTCATTCACTCATTGACATCTTGCACTCCATGATTTTCAGGACTTCTTCACGAATACAAGGGTGAAGAGGAAAGGGGATTGGGACAGAAAAAATCTGTTACAATGGAGAAAGAAGAACAGCTGAAAAATATTTCATCAAAACGTACTTAACTCTTATATGTCTAAATTCACTTGAATCTAAGAACTCAACCAATGCTCCTCTGTTTTTTAACACGAAACATCTCATACACCTTTTGGGAATGAAGCCCTACATGGGTATAGCCGTTGCCTTATCAACATACACCATGGAAAAAAACACTAAAGGGGAGAAAAAACTAATCTCTAAATAGACTTAAAGTTCTCTACCCAGTTAATGAAATTATCTGAAATGGAATGAATTTCTTGAAAACCACCCGTAAAATGGACAATCGAGGACTAAATGACTTATTGTTTCTTCAGCTGCGCCACATTCACATGTCGGATTATCTACAGTAGTCCATTTGAACAACATACTATTATTACGACCATGTCCTATCCTGAGACGATTTAATATACACCAATTTTTCCTGTTTATATCGAAACCTGCAACCCTTTTGGAAGGATCCTGTATGAGAACTTTATTAAAAACATCAACTTTCTGCCATTCAGTTTTCCAAAGATCAACAGCCTTCACCCGTTTACGCGAAAAGTCAATCGACCAAATAGGTTTTCTAGAATTCAATCTCAGGTTAGGTGGATTTTGAAGATTGTGAATTATCGGAAAAACTTCTGGAAATGAGTGAAACTTATCTCAAGACGATTTAAGGGCTAATTTCCTGCGAATATGGGAAGGAACTATATTACAAATAACCGGAAGCCATGAGGTAGCAGTTGAACTGATACATCCACTTATTAGTCTCATAGAACAGTTCAACTGAGAATCAATCTTTTTGACATGAGCACTATTCAACCACACCTGACAGCAATATTCTGCTGCTGAAAATACTAAAGCTAAAGCAGTAGTTCACAAAGTAGAGACTCCGGTGCCCCAATTAGATCCAGCTAGTTTATGTTGTATATTGTTTCTTGTTTTCAACTTCTGATATAATTTATCAATATGAAATTTGAAAGTCAAAGAGCGATCAAGCTTTACACCAAGAAATGTTGTAGTGAAATTATGAGTTAATAGTGATTGATTGAAGAATACCTTCAGTTGCCTATCCTTCTCATGATTATTCAGATGAAAACAAGAAACCTCAGTTTTCGAAGGATTTGGACATAAACGCCAATTTTTGGAGAAAATGTTCTGAATTTCTAAATCAGAAGTCAGTGTTTGCTGAAGCCACGTTTGAGAAACTCGTCAGAATTTTGTGGATATAGTGGGAATTTGAAAATCTTTGTTTCATGTTTTCTTCAATTAATAATTAAATGAAAAAATATACAATTCCCTAGTTTCACAATTAATCGTTTTCGAAGATAGAAGCAATAGTTCCATGCAGGATTTGTGTACGTACTACTGTAGAAAACTCCGCAATAGTCCTTAACCACAAGGATGAACCTTTGATATGAATATCGCTAGTTAAAGGTACGCTTAGGATTCTATGTAATATAAATAAGAATATATAAGCCCAATCCAGTGAAGAAAAATGCTTTATTAATGATAAAGTACTCGAAGCCCAATTGAGGGGAATAAACAATAGATCCTTTTATCCAATGCATAGGCCAACGACTGTTGGAGAGAATAACTAAAACTGAAAGACATTTTTGTTAACTGATTCAAAAACCAAACTCTTCTTCGTTGCGTGACTAAATATTTACATTATTAAATTCTCAGAATCGGGAGAAATAAAAACAATAACAAACCTGTTGCATAAAACTAAAGCACCATTCCAACCACGATATAAAGATTCGATTTATACCAATCGCTTAGATTTATTACAATTGGAATTAAAAATTACTCGGTCAGAAGTCATAACCTCAACTTTATAGCTTCCCCTATATGTAATAGCTCTCGAAATTAAAGTCAAATAATTTTTACGTATACGTCCGTTAGAAATGTACGACATAAAACATATTTTTACACGATGAAGCCGATGAGAATATCGTTTGCCCAAATCGTCAATTAAATTCACGTAACAATAACTAAAAACGGCGTTCGTAAATTTTTAATGAATCCTCAACGAACGTTTAGAATTGCCGGATATCTGTCAAATATCTCAACCTTTATTATACCCTGTTTTTAATGAAAGGATTAAAATCTTTATTGCTCCTGTTACAGGCACTTTATGCAATTTTTATTTCGGTAATAATCAAATAAGTGATTCAAATATGATTTTGTGTGATGAATTTATAGATAAGTAAGGTATTTCTAAAATCAATTTTCATTTTCTTCTAATACATAAAATTAATAAAGAATTCAAGAAAACAAACTACGCTCAATCACATCATTGTGAATAAAACTAAAATACATATCAATATTAAGTAGAATTTTTTCAAGAAAACCTCTGTTTTCGAAAACCTCTAAAGTGGTAATGAAGGCACTTCGTTCAATCTTAAGGGTAGCAGAATTATTGTATGCAAAGTACTAAACTTTCAAAATTAAACCAGAGGAGAATACTTCACAGCTTTTGTTCTAATGATGAGCTTCGGCAGAAACAAGATTTCAAGATACATTGTTCTCATATTGTAAGCGCCTTCGACAGGGCTTGGCTTGCATTCTTGATGAATAAACTAATCGCTTATGGGCTGTAGAGTGCTAAATAACCACTATAGCTAAATTTTATCACCTTTGAATTCACACTGTACAATCCTTCTTTCCACTACTGGAACTCCATATCTGACAAATTCAGATGCGTGAGAAGTCACTTCCTCACGGTCTCATTTCCATCTGCATCTCTGAAGTAATAAGCCTAACACTCTTCTTCTTCTTCTTATGACGCCGTCTCCAAACGAAGGTTGGCGATCCAATTGGCAATAATTGTTTTCGACACTGCAGCTCTAAAAATTTCAGTGGACGTTCTTCCAAACCACCTCCGTAGATCTTTCAGCCATGAGTTCTGGCGTCGTCCAACTGATCTTTTTCCTTGGACATTTCCCTTAATAATCAGGCGAAGGATCTCATATTTTTTGCCGCGCATGATGTGCCCGATGTACTGGAGTTTTCTTTCTTTGATGGTTCTCATCAACTCTCGTGATTTTCCCATTGTATTTAGGACGTCGATGTATGTCCGTCTTTCCATCCAAGAGACACGCAATATTCTACGGTATAGATACATTTTGAAAGCGTCTATGCGTCTCTCCATTTCTGGATTAAAAGTCCAACTTTCACATCCATAAGTTAGGACAGGAAAAACATAACAACGAAGTAGTCACATACGAAGCCGAAGATTAAGTCCGCGGTTGACGAAAAGGTCTCTCATGCCAACGAAAGTTTTACGGGCTTGTTCGATTCGAGATTTGATCTCTATGTTCAGGTCACTCTGGTCGTTCACCGTGGCTCCTAAATACCGAAACGAATGCACTTGTTCCACAGGTTGGTTGCTGATGCGTATTATAGCCTCCACTGCTTGCTTAGAAAACACCATACTTTTAGTTTTGTTAACGTTAACAGATAGTCCAAAGCGTTGGCTATGCTCTACAATAAGGTTCATGGCTCTCTGCAAGTTTTGAAGGTTGTTAGCTAGTACCACGGTGTCGTCTGCGTAGCGGATATTACTATGTAGTTTTCCATTTATTATAATGCCTGTGTTTATGTTTTCAAGTGCTTCTTTGGATATTGCTTCTGAGTAGATGTTAAACAATAGAAGCGACAGCACACAGCCTTGACGTACACCTTTCCGTATTGCTACCTGTTCAGATGTTAGCCCATTAACTCTCACTTGTGCAGTTTGGTGCCAATAAAGGTTTGTAATAATGCATAAGTCTTCTGCATCAACTCCGGTATTTTTTAGAATTCCCGCCATTTTTTATGTGAAACGCAGTCAAAAGCCTTCCCATAGTCAACAAAGCAGGCGTAAACATCGACATTCATGTCTCTACATCTTTGGGTGAGTACATTAAGATGAAAGAGAGCCTCACGCGTTCCTAGGCCATTTCTGAAACCGAACTGAACTGGATCGATTTCTCGCTCGCATTTGGTGTAGATTCGAGTATGTATAATTCGTAGAAAGGTTTTCAGAATATGCGACATTAGGCTAATCATTCTGTAGTCATCACAATTTGTCGCATTGGTCTTTTTGGGCAGGGTGACAAACACAGATTTGAGCCAGTTTACTGGGATTTTACCGGCTCTATAGAAGTTATTAAACAGTGCTGTTAAGAGCTTAAGGCCAGCCCCTTCTTGCTGTGTCATTAGCTTAAGCGTCTCTGCACAGATTCCGTCGGGGCCAATAGCTTTACCATTTTTTTTGAAGCTTCATTGCTCGTATAACTTCTTCCGATGTAATGCAAGGACTAGTTTCATTAAATTCTTCAGGTTGTGGGCTTTCCGTTTGATCTTCCCCAAAAAGTTCTAACATATTGTTAATAATTTAATGGGAACCCCTAAATAGATATGTCTATTTGGGGGTTCCTTTCGTGTTCTCGTCGCTATTTCGGGAAATGGCGGAAAGTTCTTTGGTTAAGGCAAAACAGGATTTCGGTTCGGTGATCTCTGTTCTGTCTGAGCTGAAATCGACAGATTGTAGCATGAAAGCTCAGCTTTTTGATTCTCTTGTGCGTAACATTCTACTTTAAGCAGCTCCGGTATGGAGCTTACGGTACATCGATATTCTGAAAAAGCTCACACCTAGTTCTATAAGAAACTACTACATTTACCGTCTAACGTCCCGGATTATTTAGTGCGTCTGGAATGTGGTGCGATAAAGGTCCGCAGTACTATATTTGCTCACACTCTAGAATTTTTAATTAAACTCCATGGAATGGAAAGCTTTAGACTCCCAAAGCTCTGCTTTCAGCGAATGCTTCACCTCTCGAGTGATATTAAGGTCGAAGCAAGGTATAATTGGTGTGTGTGCAGGTTAGTAAAAGAGCTTTTTGAGGCCATGGATTGTTTGCATATATTCGAAAATGTGAACGACAGAACACTGGCATCTTCTAAAAGTTTCCTCATTGAGAAATGCAGTAATTTATGTTTTGATGAAGACATTTTGTGAGCCACTAGCTCAGGTTTTCCACTGATGGCAAATCGTTTCAGTTATACGATTTCGTCAAAAGTTTGAATCTATCTGTTCCTTTTGATTACACGCGGATGGTTTCCCAAATCCGTTTGTGTGACAGAAAATGTTTGAGAATATATTTCAGGGGAGTATATTATGAAATTTTGTTCGGTGAAATATGCACGGTATGTAACATGAACAGGACTCTAATTATGTGTTTTTTCGAATGTTATTGAGGGGAATATTCCTAGGTTTTTGTGACGCGAATAATGTTTCTAAGGTGGTTCGATTTTTGGAAGGTCTTTCGGAGGCCTGTCAAGTCCGGAGATTTTGTGAGCTCGTACTCACTCTGTTCAAAACTAGATCTTTTACAATATATGAATGAGCCTTGTTGGGGAGTTGATGAAATTGTCATTTTCGAATACTTTGATTATTGATATTTTTCAAATGCATAAATTGGACAATATTTATGTTTTTTCAGGTTTTGCCACATGTAATAATAATATCATTACATGATGTTTTGTACACTTCACATAAGCGGGCTTCTCTTGGAGACTGAGTGTGTTTTTTTATTTGCAACTATTTTTTATGAAAATATAGAATTCCGGCAAACAATAAATTGAATTGAATTGAATTTAATACATTTATGCAGGGAAGTGTTCTATAGTATCAAAGGCTAAGTAGTAATCCTTTTCATCCGCTTTATTTCTAGATTTAATTCTACTTTTGAATAAACATTGAATTGATGCAGAGATTCTACGCATATCTATATAGTTTTTTCAATTTCTATGTTTAATTCAATATTTCCACCATGTACGAGCATTTATGGGTGTTAAGTTCATCATTTATGATATTGACGTTAGACGCTTTTAGATATTTTCCAATTTTTGATAATTTTCTTTTCAGCATGTATCTCAAATAATGTTTTACTTTACTATCTTTCGTCTTTCATCATATATGTATCTATACTTCACTTGTTTTTTCTACTTATTTAACATTTTTTGCGCATTAGTATCCTATTTTCTGCTTATTTGAATGTCCTTGCCTTTTTCATTAATTTTTCTTATATTTATATTTCTGAGTCTGGTAGATTCATCCAACATTTTGTTCCTTCTTTTTACATAGAAGAAATCTAGTCTGTTTCATACTGTATAATCATGATTGTAAATTCATAACGATAGCAGAGAAGAGAATTCATTTTGAACTTATCGACAGCACATGGTGATTTATAGTATTTTACAGTTCTTGGAAAGGAGAAAATTCTTCCAAAATTCGCTTTTACTTCTTGGAAATGGACCAATTCCTCCAATATGCACGAGAAAGAACTGAGAAACACCTCACAGCACATCTCTTTGAGCGTCCAACCAACCGAAGAAAGCAGCGCTCTCACAATGCAACCATATCCAGCATAAATTCTTATTCCTCTGCTATTGATGAACGCTTAAATAATTTTCATTCTTCGATCTTTTCCACTTTTGAAACTTTTCATTCTCAAATTATTTTCACTTGTAAATCATTCTTAATCTTGAAATACTTTCATTCTTGAATTATTTTATTTCTGCATAAATTTTGTTTGTAAAGTCGAGATTTCTTTAAACGAACTCATCCAACTTTACTGTGTTCACTTTATTGGGAAAGGAACACCTTTTCCTCTTTCACTTGAAGCAAGATAAATCCACGACCCATTTGAACCGACTGAGCTTGGTGAATCACAACATATTACAATGTTATAATAATAATAATAATATCTCTATTGAGATCAAGCAGATGTGGCACCTCGATAAAATAGATATTGTTCCTGTCATCGTATCCTCGACTGGTTTAATACCCAAAACTTTGCATGATAGCCTTAAGAAATTAGAATTGCATAAGAATACCTATATAGAAATGCAAAAAGCTGTAATTCTTAATACATGTAGGATAGTTAGGAAATTTATGTCAAGTATATTGTAATCGAGCCTATTCCTTTTGATTGCTAAATCTGGGAAAGGTAAATTATATCCAGCTACTAGCTGAGATAGTGCATAAGGACACGATAATAATAATAATGAGCACCGAACACACACCGAACAGATGAAAAATCTCAGAGAATTCTTCTCAGCTAAAGCTCTCACTTCTGAGCTCCATAGAGTGGAATGGTTGGCTGATAAGGGATATACACCTCTAAATGTTGCTACCAGAGATGACCTGCTGAATCTACCGTTCCTTTTAGATACTGAAAAACAAGAAGAATGGTCAAGAAAGGAATTGCATGGACGACATCACCATAAGATCAATCAACCACACATCGACAAAGAATTGGAGGCTTCTTTGGAGTATGGCTCTCATTTGTGTAGGTGAAGTTTGGATTAGTCCTACCTATGTGTAGAACGACACACTTCTTCAAATTTAGTGGAAGTTACCATTCACGTGATGTTCTATTTTAGACAAATCCTCCTGTAGAGTGCGTGGATTTGATAGAGGGAAATTGTAGAGCTTAGTATTATCGGCAAAGAGTGCGCATATTGACCTGATCAAGAAAGACAGATCGAAGGTATTTAGAAGAAAAAGTATGGGCACAGAACAGAACTTTGGGGAATACCACTAACAACAGACCACTCCTTGGAGGAAAACATACCACCGACTTCCACACGGAAGGATCTATTTGACATGAACGAACTAATCCATGAGATTAAATCACCCCCAATTCCCAGATGCTCATGTCCATGCAGCAAACGGCGATGTGGTACATGATCAAACGCTTTTGCAAAGTCAAGGTATATCACATCTATAAGTTTTCCAGCATCCCAAGCTTTCATCTAGTCGTTGATTGAAAGAATTAAGATCAACCAGGAAGAAACCGTGCTGTTGATCAAGGATAATATTGTTGCCTTGCCAACCGAAGATACGAGGCTTATAGGGCGATAAGTAATGGCAGAAAGTTTATCATCATTCTTGAAAATCGGTGTGATTGAAGCAGTACGCCAGTGACTGTGAGAAGATCATGAAGACAGGCTTGGAGAGCGCATTTACGCAACGTTGCAAAAAATATTGTGAAACGTTATCAGGTCCAGGAGCAGTGTTGGTTTTAAGCTTGGTTAAATATTCTCTGGCTGTTTCCTCCGTTTTTCTTTACAATCAAGCCTTATCAACCCACGCAGTGTTTGGGGTACAGGAATGGGGCCACCAGGTTCTGTAGTGTAAGACAAAGAGAATGCTTGAGCAAGAATGTCTGCGGATTCAGTTGCGTTGTTACAGATTTGGCCTGAGTTATCCCTAACCAAGAGGACAGTATGTCAACTATTCAAAGTCGTTCGTAAATATTCATAAAACTTCTTTTTGTTCTTGGACTTGGCCAACTTGCTTTTAAAACTTTCCTTCGCATGTCGAATACTTGAGGTACTTGTTACAAATCCTTTTGATTAGTCAATGTATTCGCTCCCTACATTGCTACATAAAGTTACACGGGCCAATAGGTTGTCAAACGACTTCTCTATCTTCTTTCTTGCAATGATTTTTGTCACGTCGGTCACCGCGCTTTCAATGGCATCAATCTAATCGTGCAGCATTCTTTTCATCATCAAACGCAGCTTAGAGAATAGATAGTACTCGCACTGAACCATATCAGGTCATTAAGTCGAATGCTGAAATGCAATAATGTAATTTTTGATGAAAAATTCAGTTTTCTCAATGTTCTGTCCAAATACGACGAATTCTTGCCAGAAATTGCTATCTGACGCCCAAATAATAGTCTTATGTGACTGTCTGGCCACGTGGAATAAATTCTTTGTGGATTATTGCTTTGCAGTCGTTAAAATAAATCAGCATAACTTTCATTTTTGACAACTTTGAACAACTTTTTCTGGGTTTTCCTTCATTCAACGCTCAACATTCAGCACTTTTCTGCTTTTTTCGGGCCCATATTGAAAACATCAAGTCTCGTCACCAGTCACAATCGTTTTCAAGAAGTTTGGGTTTTTCCGAGCTCTTTTAATGATGTCTTTGCTATGCTCTTTTCCATCGAATTTTTGGTCGTTGGTGAGTTTGTGTGGTATAAACTTCAAATTAACCTTCGTAAGGCCCCACACGTAAAAATGATGTATACAGTAGTTTGAGGAATGCCTTATTCCATTTCAATAAAAATCACCGATGATTTCTTCATGAGTTTTGTTTAAGTTAAGCAACTTTCTCTATGTTTTCTTCAGATAATCCAGGTCTGGGATGGCCTGGTGTTTCTTCATCATTCAGATCTTTCTACCCGATTATAATCGCTCGAATCACTCGTCTACGGGATAGAGAGTCATAAGCATATGTAGTTTGTAGCATTTGGTGCGTTTTGGTGAAATGTTTACCAAGTTGAACATAAAACTCAATTGCAGCTCTTTGTTTATTTTCCGACCAATGTATCAAACGCACTTACAAACATGAAGCAATAACTCAAGTTTTTTTGCATACAAATTTCATGAAATTTAATGAAATATGAAGTTATCGACAGGTATAGTAGTACTACTGTTAGCATTAGTAGCACTGTTTTTTTTAAACAGTTGGTTTCTTCTGGAATGGAGGTGTAGTTGGAATTCAACCTAGGACCGAAGCAAAAATGGAATCATCCCGAAATTATTTTCATTATGTGGATACGTTAATGTCAATAGTTTCTGGATTTTTTGCTCTGATTAAACTTCTTTAGAATGTATAGTGTCAACAAAATACGTCCTTTGTGCCCCATACACATACTTTACTACGACCATCAAATCCCGCATTTTATCACAGTAAGCTAATTGATTGTTCACATTCTTTATTTAACTTATATCTGAATAATTGCAAGTGTAGTCGTGTTGATTAAAGGTTACCATACACTTCTGTGTTTATCCGATCCAATTGTGATTCTAAGCAGGTCAACTTGGTTCACATATTTAATATAGGACTTACTCATAAATAAGCTAATATATAACAAGTGCTATATTAAACGCACTACTCTATACCTGAGAGTATCCTCCTCATGTATACCTCTTGTATAACACCTTCATCATCCGTGGCCCCCCTTCTGTTTTATGCCCTCTGTCTTATAGTCCCAAAAGAGTAAATCGTGATCAATTTTCTAATACCTCCTCTTGAAATACTGTCGTATCAACTTTGCTGCAAATCAATTTCATCTACTCAACAAATTTTTAATATCGATTGCCTCAAACCATTGTCTGTAAAATCCAAAACTACTCATGATGATTTTGGAAGACGGATCTACCATTACTGCAGCAAGAAAGGGTCCGTGTACTCCGTAGCCACACTTCTGGAGGAAATGACATAAATGCAGAAGCTTCCTAACCAGTAACATAACTAAACGCAACCATATATCTCTAGTTATTTCGGTTATTCAAACAACCCAGGAATCTCCCAAAGCAGAAATGGCTGGTTGCAGATGGATTGTGGAAAATGATTCTCCCACTATAGGTGAACACTTAGCTATCCTGTTGGTCCATTCTGATATCCTTGAGCAACAAAACAAGAAAATTTCCTCATTACAGCCCAACATTGAAACTATCCAAGATGTTTAGCAAAGTTTATATCTGACCTACAACACTCGGGTATTAGAATCAACATCGAAAAAGTAGCCCACGTACTAGATGAACAAAATTTGGCATCTAGTTCATTGGTATCTGGCTCTACTGAAGGCCTTGATCTTCTTAAACGCTCACAAAATACCATAATTTGGGATATTCCAGAGAAGGACGATGTTGCTGATTCCAATATAGTTTCTCAACTCATCAACACCGTGGATCTATTGGCTCATCCTCATTGTTTCATCATAAGTAGAATCGAAAAGACTAAGTTACGTTCTCAGCTACTTAAAGTTACATTCTTCAACCCAATTATTGAAAAACAAATCTTGAGGAATAAGTAACATCCAACAATCAACAACCTGCCTGGAAAAACATTGAATGGAAGTGACGACAAATATTTACTTGCCAGTGATTTCAAGCTACCTGATATGCAGTGGTCCATTACAACTGTTAGAAAGTGCTATCCTCCTTCGGTTCCTTCCGTGCAAATGTTCAGGGATACAAACTATATCCAACTAGTAGATGCTCCTACTCGATTCAAGGATCAACAAGTCCCGTCGTTCCTAGATCTTATTCTGTTAAACCAGCCTAACCTCGGTCGTGATGTGTCAAATCATTTGGCAAGTCAGACAATACTGTTCTGTTATTAAGCCTTCAACTTACAAAACTATTAAATCCTTCAATTATCAAACGCTAGAGAATGAGCTTACCGAAATCAACTTGAACTATTCATTACAGAGCTGTTCTATCGTAGAAGGTGGTGGTCCAAAGTTTTCCAGACTCTTCAAGGCCAGATCGATATTTGCTTTATTTCACTCACTGTTGCGGTTCCTTCTAAGCCAATATTCTCAAAATGATCCAATTACAAAAGTCGATGTGGTAGAGATATAATCGACAATGTGGTAGAGATGGATATCTTTCTGATCGACAGTACGCCAACTTCTTATCAAACCTCCTTGAGGCTGCTAAAGGAAGGTCCTAATCTTGCCTCTTACGCGGTTTGAATTTTTTTTTTAAATACTTGAGGTTACATCTGAATTCGGAAGCAACGATGCCCTGGGTTAAGAACAAACAAGATCACCTGTGCATTACTTCGCTTGTCACTGCAAATGGTTCGCAGCTTTCTTCACAGACGAACCAGATATTCTCCAAAACCAAACCTAACCACCACCAGATCAATTTATTCTTTGAGTATTATCCAATTTTCTACCAGTGACGGTCTAGGTTGCGATGGTATTTTTACCGCAATCTTGAATATCCTTGTTTCGTTACCGGCTATAACTTTGTTCCTAATTTTTTTTCCAAATCCTTCTCATCCCATTTTTTGCCCTCTGTGTTGGTGACACAAATTTTCGAAGAAAAAAATGAGTTGTATGCCGACAACTACTCTCCAATCAGTTTGGTCCCGATCGTGGCTGAGATACATGAAGAAGTTATTGAAGAGCGAGTTCCCGACTTTGCACTGATGAAAAAAATATCATACTAGACTGCACAAAAGACTCTTACTGAAACTGAAATATCTGGGTTTGAGAGGCGAGTTGTTGATACGGTTAGTAAAAATTTCTTATATTGGTATCGATATGTCGATGACATTATTGTGTGTTTCACAGGAACAAACAGTTCATTGTATTCGAAAATTCCATCAGAAACCTGCACCGAAAAATAAAATTTATTTCTGAAATAGAACAGAAAAATTCGATCAATTTCCTAGACCAAACAATAACGAGGTCAAATAATAAACACCAGTTTTCAACTCATCATAAGCCTTCTCATAGAGATATCACAATTAATTTTACATCGGCACATCCTTACCAACATAAAGTTGCAGCATTTAATAGCTTCATACATAGACTTTTAAGTAAATGTATGTTTAATGATAATTATTTGAAAGAATTTAATTTGATAAACAAGATTGTAATAAATAATGGTTATGATGGAAATTTAGTTAGCAGCATATTATATAAGAAAATCCACCAAGACAAGAAATTCAATATTTTAACATATATAAGCAATATAAGCAACAATGTGAAATCTCTTCCTAAAAATTAAAATTTAAATATAAACATCAACAAATTTAGGTTCATTTTTTAGAAATTATTAGTCTCCAATTAACAACGAAAATAAATCAGGTGTTCAAAGATTGAATTGTGCAGATTGCAATTGTTTTTATAAAGGTAGACAGAAAGAAATTTTAATGTTAGAATCTCAGAACATAAACGCAGTTTCATCAATGGAAAACCGATTCAAATTATTCAAACCATTTTAGGGAGAATAGTTATTCTTTCAGTTCTGAATACAAAATCGTCCATTCTGAGAATAGAAGTATAAGACTCAACCATCTTGAAGTACTTGGCATTAACAGATTTAGGTATTCACCGGAAATTCTTAATGATCATTTAGACAGGAATAGCTCACTCTTATTAAACTTGTTTCCTAAACACTAGTTCAAATACATATAGCTCTGAGTGGAGTGCCTCTTTATAAGTATCATCAGTATCACTAAAATCATCGTTTACTTGTATTTATAATAAATGAAACATATATTGTCAGATTACCTGAATCTTGCAATAAACAAAAAGCCATTTCAATATTTTATCTGCTTGAATTCATCTAATAATCCTACAGTCCATATTTCACACGAATGATTCCGAGAATAATAATGAAAATTCAGAGACATACATACGACAACAGAAGGATAAAGGCAGACGATGATCCTGTAAAATGAGTATTAATTTTATAACTCAGGTAACATATTTTATAGGGGTTGAAGCAATATCAATATCGTGTCAAGAATTGAAATGCGTCACATACCCACGGTCCACCGCACGGAGACAATGGTCAAGTAGGCATGTGTAAAGGCTATTTTGTGGGAGTAAACGAAATGTAATGGAGCGGAAACTTCGTAATCGTCGCTTTAAAGGCCACTCACACATACCTGTAAAGCCATAATGGAGAGTTGAACAATATGTATCCCGGTCGTCATATGAAATTGCTATAATCTTCGTTTTCAATCAGCATCGCCCCGAAATTGTGTGAGACATGCTGAATAACTCTAGATTCAGTGTTTGGTATTGAAAGAAAGTTCTATTGAGAAATTCAAATGCATGCTTCCTATATAAATTCAATATAACCGCAACTATTTTAGTATTCCTTGTGGGTTACGATCTTATATGGAGAATGAGAATTGTTTTTCAGAACCAGACTAAAAATAATTGGATTGTTTCAGAGATTTAATTTGAGAAAAGTGCAACTATTTATTCTCACCGCCATAGTTTCATTCATCAAAAAAAATTACTCCGAAATTATTTCTTCAAGACTCACTCTATTGAATTTGACAACTCCTTTTAGGAGAACAACTTCTCTTCGTAAAATTGATATAATTCAGAAATTTTTCAGAACGTTTAAAATTGAAAAACAAACGTAGTTAATCAAACAAAAAACAAATAACGAAGCGCTTATTTGCAAGAAACACAGTAGAGTCGATATTCATCCGATCGATATGATATAAAGTTCAATTGATAAATCTTTTTATCATCTACAGCTTGATAATTTTCTCTATCCTCAGCAATATAAATAGATATTTTATGACATATAATGCTAGCATTCCCAAAATATTTTCTTCTTGAATAGTGAGCTTCTGGAAATTATTCATTTTACGTCACTTTACTCACATACTACATATACCTATTTTTCAATTAAATGTATATGAGGAAACTGCTTGTACATTGTTTATCTGTTATATTCGTAAAATGATTAGAAGATATTACGAAACTCAGACGTACAAAGTATTCTGGAATATTATGTTTGTAGAGAAGACGGAAGTATAGCATCACCTTCGAAAGAGAAAGCCGATCTCTTTGCTCTCTTTTTCTCGAAGAATTCTGTGCTAGATTCATCTCACGCAATACCACTGAACATCCCACCTAAAAATTCTTCCATGGCAAAAATCAATTTCAGAGTCCGCACTGTGGGACGGGCTCTCGAGCAGCTGAACTAGAGCAGTTGGTCTAGACGAAATAACGCCAATCGTCCTGAGAAAGTGTGCTCCCGAACTTGCACCCATTCTTTACCGTCTGTTTCAGATTTCTTATGGAAGCCAGACTCACGCAAGCTGCGGGAAAATAGCGAGAGTTCAACCGATCCAAAAGAAAGGAAAAAAGTCCTCACCGATGAACTCATCAAATATCTTGAGTTGCAGGCAATTATTAACGACCGTCAGTATGGTTTTCGTAGGCAAAGATCGACAGGAGATCTGCTCGCCTACGTCACTCATGTTTGTACTTCAACTATGAAAAAGCATGGGGAATCTAAAGCTACAGCCCTAGACATCCGTAAAGTCTTCGATAGGTGTTGACATGAAGCCTTGTTGAATAAACTTGCAGCATATGGGCTTCTCGAAGAATTGCGGGGCTGGATAAGTAGCTTTCTTTCAAATAGATCAATACAGGTTCTGGTCGACGGTATAACATCTGGTTGTTTCCGGTTGCAAGCAGGAATACCTCAGGGATCCATTCTTTTGTCATCCTTGTTTATGTTGCAGATTAACGATCTACTGTCATCAACAGAGAACAAGATCTTCGGTTTTGAAGGCGATTGTACCCTGGTTTCGTTTTTCAGTAGTATGTGGCCGATTATAGCTGCAGAATCTCAGCGTCAGACATGTCAATAACTTAATGATTTAAACTCTGACTTACAGAGAATATCTGAGGGTTAGTTGAACCTGGTGAGCCTCAACTTGAGCAAAACACAAGCAACTACGTTTTCTAGAAAGGTCCCCGCTAGAGAACATCCTCTTATGATGCAAGGCAAACAAATTGCATCAGCTAAACTTAGTTTTCTTTTCAGAGCCAAGCGATACTTCACGTCATCTCAGCTGTTGCTTTTATATAAGGCGCAGATTCGACCTGTTCTGGAATTTTGTTCCCAAGTATGGGGATCTGCGCCCAAATATTCGTTGCGGATGTTGGATAGTGTGCAAAAACGGTATGTGCGCCTCATCGATCACCCGGAGATCACCCGCGATCTCCAACCGCTGGCTCTCAGAAGGCAAGTTGCTGACCTTTCTCTCTTTTACAGATACTTCCACAGAAGATGCACCAAGAATCTGAAAGACCTTGTTCCGGGAGAACTCATGTTTTGCCGCAACACTAGGCTGGCAAGGTGTTCTCATCATATGGCGGTACATTTAACGACCGCTCGAACCTATCTCTATAAGAATTTCTTCGTTTACAGGGCCGATAAGCTGTGGAACTCGCTTTCGTCCAACAGATTCCCAACATCCTACAATTTGGCTATCTTCAAGAAGCGAGTAAACAGACACCTCAATTCTTTCCAGGCGCCCACTCTTGTGGTGTAACAGGTTCGACTATTCCTGGGAAGCGCGAATAAAAAAAAATCGAAAATATTCGATTCATTTTATGACTGAGATTTATAATAAAATGACGCCCCCAAAAGCTTAGTTATACATCTACAGGGTGTTCAAACTTTAACTTTTGGAAGAAGCACATTTGGAACTGTCAACAGAATATAAAACAGAAAACCGTTTTCCTATATTATTCAGAAACTTTTGGTCTTCAATAGTTATTCTTATAGATGAATAACCTCTGAGCATAGGTCCGCATGCTTATGATACACTTTATATTTGTGAATGAGGTTAGATGCAATTCGCTTTTCGGGTAACAACTAGATAGCACTATCGTGTTGAATGATGTTATCGGGGAAAGAAGTAATGAAAACGCATCTATATACTTCGTAGGGAACTTAATTGAAGCAGACGCTTTGAATGAAATTTCTTTGCAAAATGGCGAATGCGCCAGTACCAGTATCAATGATAATTATCATTCATATGTACTCAGCACCACAGATTCACTCTTGAATCTTCAATGGTATTTTCTAGCATCTCATATCGGCATATATTAATGAAGGAATACATCTAAAGAAAATCTAAAACGTTCAAAACAATGATTCTCAATCGAACAGAATATTTGTGCAGCTGGTTAGCTGTTGCAAGACGTTTTGCGAGGGAACATGCAAATTGGGCTATTCCAGAATGTTCGATTGTTCTCTTTTCCGACGAGTCCAGGTTCTGTCAAGTATAAAATTATAGACGCATGCCTGTATACAGACGACCAGAGGCAAACTTCGGA
Organism: Cryptolaemus montrouzieri; assembly: GCA_013387265.2. Classification (NCBI taxonomy): domain Eukaryota; kingdom Metazoa; phylum Arthropoda; class Insecta; order Coleoptera; family Coccinellidae; genus Cryptolaemus; species Cryptolaemus montrouzieri. The sequence goes on from JABFTP020000165.1 coordinate 35,897,082, forward strand.
GGGGGCTCAGTAATGGTGTGGGGAGGCATTTCTTTTCATGGTTGAACTAAGTAAGTCCCAGTGAACAATGGAAGAATGACAGCGGCAATGTACATCGCAGATATACCTAAACCCCATGTTGTACCCTTTGGCCCATTGATTTGCGAAAACTTATTCTATATGCATGATAATACTCGGCCTCATGCAGCTATAGTCGTTATAGTATTTCTGCAAAATGCCGAAATTGATATTTAGAGATGGCCAGCCAGAAGTCCCGACTTTAATCCGATAAAACATGTTTGCGAAAACATGGGGTGGCAAATTCAGCAACTTAAGATGCCTTGTAGAACACTCCAGCAACGAGAAAATCTGCTTCCTGAAATTTGGAACTCAGTGACTCAAGAGTACATCCAAAATTGACCAACATAAAAGTTTATATAGTATTGTCGTAAAAGTAGGGTGATGCGACAATTTTTGTGGGGAGTGTATTAAGAGTAGTTCAATTTGTTGCATATTACCAAGTTATACTTGTCGTGTAAATTTATTATTCTAGAAATTCCTGAACAAATTAGTAGAGGAGTATTACAAGGTAACTAGGTCCTATAATTTTTCACGATATTATAACAATCAACCAGGATTCTAAGTTGTCTTGGTTCAATAGAGTTCAAAAAGGTGTGTTTGGAACGAAATTTTGTGAGTTCAATAAATTTCTGATCTAACAACTTTGCTAATATACCTGAAGGTGTACTTATATATGACTCACTTGCGTACCAGATTTATCTTCGTTGTGCAGTTACATTAGTTCGTATAACTTTAGAGATTGAGGATTCAATGGAATCAGTTTTCATGTTTTCGTATTCTGTATATGCTAGGTAATCTGTATATTACAGCAAAAATAGAAATTAATAACTCAATGAGTTTTTATACCTCACAGAAACAAAATCAACTGACAATTTCATTGTTAACATCTACATAAAAGAAACCTTCATAAACTCAACTATTCCCATGTACTCATGAAATCACTTAAATCACGAAACAGCAGCTTATAATTAACTGATCCATTCCACTGTCACCGACAAATTTCTAAATTGAAATAAATACTATCAGAAAAATTGCCTTGAATAACAAATTTCCTATGGATCTATACACTAAAAATTCTTCATAGTAGGAAAAACATCAAATAACGCAATTATTGTATTCCATTGAAGATACTTGCTTGAAAACATAAGCTAGTTTCAACTACGATGTTTCCTTCTCCAATAACATAAGCAACTATTTCCCAAATTTGAAATAACGACCTCTTTCTCAAGTGCTCTCAACTTTCTATTTAATTATTAATTTAATTAAACAAAAACAGACAAATTCAAAATATCAGGAGTTTACAAAATTGTTTAATGAGAGTACGGTAGCTAATGTTGGAAAGACTGTTAGGCATTTTAAAACACGATAAGAAGAACCCTTATCCTCTGATGATAATTCTTCCATATGTGAACATATAAAAACCACAAAATTTCAATAACATTAAATAATCCCAAAATTCTTCATCCCGACAAAGGAAAGAAAATGACTCATTTGGAACGTTTAGAAATTAATGAACTTTGTAAAAACCCTAGTGAAATCACCCTTAATAGCCAGCTAAACATTAATACCTCTCCAGTACTCAATACTTAATTAGGCTAGAATCTATTTAAATAAGTTCATTTCTTGAAGTTGATCTCCGTGTTGGTAGCAGCATATCCTGCCCAAGAATTATCACAGCCGGTGTTCCTCAAGGGTCTGTGCTGTCACCTACTTTATTCAATATATTTTCGTCGGACATACCATCTGACCCAAACATCCTCACAGCCCTGTATGCAGACGATATGGCACTTATTTCATCTAGCAAACAAATCGTACACGGAAATTCACGAATTCAAAAACATCTGCCGATTCTTCTCGAATGGTACTCTAAATGGCGTTTGCAGATCAACAAATCAAAGTCCGAAGCTACTTTCTTCTCCTCAAGAATGAGGAGCCTAAAAATCTCATAGTTCACGACGCTATTATTCCATGGAAACGTTCAATAAAGTATCTGGGTATCCATCTTGACAAACATCTCTCTTGGAATAAGCAAATTTCCGCTGTACAAAACAAAGCTCGCGCCGCTTTTGTGCAACTTCAACCTTTCTTTAGGAATCCGAAAGTGTACCCTAAGACTAAACTCCTCGCTTTTAATGCAATCATCCGTAGTATAATCACTTATGCAATTCCAATCTACGGCACCGCTCCAAAAAAGCGCTTTCAAAAACTGGGATCCACATATTCCAAACTTTTACGAGCCTCGCTCTCCATTCCATGGTACGTTCGGAACTCCGACATACTTAAAGACTCCGGTATGCCAGCACTTACCGAATTATAGCTTAAAATGGCACGCAACCTCCGTGAAAACATAACCGTTCACGAGAATCCTACAGTGTCTGAATTAGCCAACTGTAAGCCAAAACGGTACGACATCTTCTTGCGTCCGTGTTCCCTAGTAAATGAATAAATGATTAGGACCCTCCGTTTCGCGAAAGCGATGTTTTTGACCTAGGTCAATTTACTTTTTCTCCTGCTATCCAAACTCTATAAGTGGAGACTATAGCCTACGGGCTGGAACTCCAAGAGGAGGTTTTTAGTCGGTAGAAATCCGACATTGGCCCCGTTCCCGGGGTGCATCTTTTCGAAGATTTTCCTCCTGTTTGTCTAAAAAAAAAAAAAATTGAAGTTGATCATTTGTAAATGACTTTACGGTCGAAATCGGTCACGTTTATTAAAATAAAATTGTGTAAGGTATAAAATATATTTTACATCATCTTCGGTGAAAATAAATTTCTATAAATCAAAAGAAGCATCATTAATACTGAATTTATATATGATCAACAACAATGGAATAAAATTGATTAAAACGAACTTAAGTATTGTCAGAATAATTAACTGAATAACTCAGCCGGAAACAAACATTTCTTGATTTATTGGAATGTCGCTCCGACATAAGCCATCAGGTTAGATTTCATGTATAGTTCATTTCTATGGACAAGTACTACACCCATGTCTTATTTAGCACTCGAACCTAGACTTTCTGCGCGAGAGCCAATCTCTCAAATGAATTATCCATGGAGACGACTGGAAACGAATGGGTAAGGGGAATTATTGCCACAATCTAGCTTTTTATTCAATTATATTTCAGACAATTTATATCTATCAATTTCAAGGGATTTCCATAAATTAATATCAAGTTCTCCATAAGATAAATGTAAGATTTCATAATTTAGATTGAAATTACGATATTCTTCAGTTGAATGGTTGGCGTAATTAGAATTTGTCTCCTCCTTGATGAAACTACGACAATGTTCATTGACGCTAATATTGAATTCTCTGTAGGTTCTTCCAATAAACATCTAACAACCACTTCCGCAGCTAAGTTTGTATCCAGCAGATTTCTTTCCTTTATCTATTTGTTTTCATTATTTGGATGTATTTGGATAGATCATCATTGGTTCGGAATGAGAAGTGAAGCTGAAAATTCTATAATGAATGATTTAGATTATGGTAAACTTTCAAATATATGATACACAATTCTATTGCCCATATTTTTCGTTTTTTGCTCAGTAATTGTAGAGTTATACAATTGGTGTACTCAAAATCTAGAGCAAAAATAGTAATCACTAGCATCAAGTGGCTTCTTCGATGTATCCGAAGTTTTAATTAAAAGTTTTAACTTTTTCTGGTGCTTTTCAAATCGGAGAACCATATTGAAGCATGAACCACAAACTACACTCGGAGGAAAAATTAGCGGAACACTCGAAAATTTAACCGAATTCGAAGTTCGATATTTTTCCTAATTCTCAACCGATTTAGACGATTTGTTCGGCAAGTTATAGATCAACTCTTCTGTTTTGTAAAAATTATAAGAAAAAACAAAAAAAATTTGAAAAAAATTTCCTACGGGGGCAAAACTAAAAGTGTTTCTTTTGTCAAAAATTCGTAACACCCTGTGGAATTTCGTGGTCCGAGTTGAAACGTACAATATCATGGTCTGTCAAGACACATCTTCCTACAGTAACGCCCTTCTTGTTTCATGCGTTTATCTCTATTTTTGCAAAATATATTTAATTTCGAGTGGAAAATCACAATTTTGGAGAAATTCCATTGAATCAAGAAATTGTCATTAAAATTCGTCTATCAATTTGGAATTTTCTTATTATCACTCAGGCGTGTCGAAATTGTCGTTTGCGATTTTATTGTTCGAATTGCATTAGAGAATGATGACAATTTGGTTAATTTGGTGAAAATTAGGAATCCATAGGAGATAACAGTCGGTAGGTATTAAAATACACAACCGAATTCTGGGACCATTGATAAAACTTTTCATTTACACATGTGCACACCTTTTTTTCATCAAATATGAAATACAACACACGTTTTTTTGTATATGACCACATTTGCACTTGTTTAAAGAATGAGAGTTTTCCATTCTTTGATTTGATACAAATTCGATCGGTTGCGGTGTTTTGTGATTATTTTACTGTTTACGATTCGAAACAGTTTCTTTCATTCAGAATGAGAGATTTACCACCAACCTCAGTAGCAAGGGCAGTTACATTGATCGAGGAAGGGCGCACCTACCGCTCAGTCGGTACCATGTTGGGTGTCTCGACGTCGGTTATCCATCGAATCTACCGACGTTACAGGGAAACTGGATTGTACGTGAGGAGGCGAGGACAAGGAAGAAATCGGGCAACCCGCGCTATACATGACCGTTTCATCGTCAATTAAACCGTAAGAAATCCTCGTATTACTGCTGTTCAGGCACGTAACCATTTACAAGCAGTGGATAACATTAACGTCAGTGTGAGGACAGTCAGAAGACGATTAAATGAAGTTGGTCTGAGATCATACTCGCAAGCAAGAGCACCAAGACTCGATAGAGCCCATCGGGTAGCAAGATTGGCGTTTGCTAGGGAGCATGTAGCATGGACAATCGATCAGTGGAGACGAGTTTTATTTAGTGATGAGAGCCGATATTGTGTGAATTTTGTGGATGATAGAGATAGAATATGGAGGCATCGAGGGGAACGGTACAATCAAGCGAACTTCGCAGGAACTGAGCAATACGGTGGAGGGTCAGTTATGATATGGGGTGGCATATGCTTGGGAGTACGAATAGAACTGGAGATTATTGGCAATGGATCACTTAATGCCCATCGGTATATAACAGAAATCTTGGAGCCCCATGTTGTGCCTCTTGCTCCTTACATAGGGGAAAATTTCCTTTTTATGCACGATGACGCGCGCCCTCATACTGCGCGCATAGTGATAGAATATCTCAATGAAGTTGGGATCACACGAATGGACTGGCCGTCGCGGTCACCGGATTTAAACCCGATCGAACACGTTTGGGACATTCTTGGAAGAAGGGTTCGACAACGGAATCCAGGCAACGTTGAAGAGCTGACATTGGCTTTGGTGGAAGAGTGGGACAACATACCTCAACAGATGATAGACAACATCATTGGGAGTATGCGAAATCGTGTGCGCGCTGTAATAAGAGCTCGAGGGGTCATACTCGCTACTAAAATCAAATGTTTCTTTTTTGTGGGTCATCATGAATATTTTTCTCAACATGTTCATTTCATTTCACGAGTGTATCACCAGGATACACACCTGCTCTCAATTTTGGACAGGAATGATAATTATTATAGAGTGTCACACAAAAAAATTCAAAAATAAATGTGCAAAATCAACGATTTTTCCAGTGTACTTCGAGCTCTCCCGGAGCGTGAAATTGGCAAGTGAATTTCGAAAATTTTCATTTCGTTAGATTTCCGCTTCTCTAATTTTGATTCTATTTTTTGGCTAACCTCCGATGTTATGCACCTACGCCAGATTGAAAATAAATTCTTGAAATTTGAGACTTTTCGCTTCAAATTGGATATCTCTTGTAAAAATAGGGATAAATGCAAAAAACAAGAAGGGCGTTACTGTAGGAAGATGTGTCTTGACAGACCATGATATTGTACGTTTCAACTCGGACCACGAAATTCCACAGGGTGTTACGAATTTTTGACAAAAAAAACACTCTTAGTTTTGCTCCTGTATAAAATTTTTTTCAAATATTTTTTTATTATCTCTTATAATTTCTACAAAGCAGAGGAGTTGATCTATAACTTGCCGAACAAATCATCTAAATCGGTTGAGAATTAGGAAAAATATCGAACTTCGAATTTGGTTAAATTTTCGAGTGTTCCGCTAATTTTGCCTCCGAGTGTATATTAGGTATCCAAGTTTTAAAATCAATAAAAAATTCTATAAGAAAACACTACTTATGCAAAGTCACAAATCGATCTGAAAGTTTTTTTTGTTTTTATTTTTCCAATGTGTGTTACACAAATGAAGCAAATGAAATTGGAAGTAGAAGAAGCATTACAATCCACTGAAATAAATAAACTCCGCACGCTAGAATACCTGGAATGATCGCAGGTGAGTCAGCTACTTTAGAGGTGATAACTCTCATGCCCCCAGGCCTAAGAATCAGGACTTTTCGACGTTGACGAGGACGATGTCAACTTGTCGTCAAACACATTAGATCATTCTCATATTCGAGCGCTTCCCTGCAAAACAGGGCACCTTCACTGTCTTCGATACGACGAAATAGTGACTAGCGAATCATTCTACACATCTTCTTAAGGGCAGTGATCACCGTAGTCTAGATACCCTGTGGTAACAGGTTTCTGCCGGTAGATGTACCAATTCGATGTCTTGCTGTTTTATAATTCACCAAAGATATAGTTTATCCTGTAAAACTTCAATGGGACACCACATCAAAAAAATGTACTTGCTGATTACGGATAAATACTACAGCAAGAAATGATCAGCAACTATAAATTAATATCATACTGAAGAAACTGTTAAATCATGATTTTTATCAGTATTTTGGGATTTTCTCTGTAGTATGCAGTATAGCCGCTAATTATTACTTCAAATTGCTGTTCAGCTATGAAAAATACTTAGGAAAATCTTCATCCGATACCAAGGACAGACCACTTTTTTTGTGGACCTGTGTAATGATAACAAAAAACAAATCTCCGATGTGTAGCGTAGTTCAAGGAAGACCGATCAAGACGCTTCAGTTATGAAGCACAGAAAATCAACTTTCTACTAAACTTCATTAGGAATGAGATCGCAACTAAGAAATCAAAGTATTTTGAACCAGCTACGACTATTCCTTATCGTCATTAGAAATACTCATTTATTTGAATCTTCTTTATAATTATTGCTTACAAATCCTATCAGTAGCATTATTGCATAATTACTGTTGATAATAAAACGAGTAATGTGATGATTTTACTTAGTAATTGTGATTCGTAACGCGTTTCACTACACTGTAGCTTCTTCAGACGAATGAATGTGCAGAAAATAAGAATGAGAATATAAATACAAATATTCTTAAGTAATTAAAAGCTTATTGGGTTGCTCCTTCTTAAGTGGTCATTGATGACAGATATATCCAATAAAATTAAGGAAAATATTGCTCCTGATTAGATTCAATAGAGGTGAACGGCTTAAATCGACTTGTTCATTGATGAGTTTACTTGAGTATTTGTTTGTTGATTTTAAAATTTCCCAAAGATCTACCTCCCAATATTTATTATCTGTATGTAAATTTTCAAACTATGGGTCGAAAGAGTGGCTATTTTCAAGGAGATGATTCGCGTAATTTGAATCAAATTTTTATTTGAAAAACTGCGTTTATGTTCCGATATTCTAGAACTAAAATTTTTATGTGTTCTACCAATGTAGAAATTATCACAGTCATTGCAATTCAATCTATAAAACGTGATTTATTGTTTTTATCTGATTTGGTTTTATTATTTTTATATATTTGCCTACACTATTATTAATTTGGAAAGCTATGTTGAAATTATTGCTATCCAAGAATGATTTCAGTTTGTCAATTGTAATGCCAACGTAGGTTAAGGTGTTGAGTTTTTGTTTCAATTTATTGACAGGGTAGACTTCATTCAACGCGATTCTATTTTGTTTTCTATTTAAAATCTTATTTATTGGTTTGGGATTGTAACCATTATTTTTAGTTATTTGTTTAATCAAAATTAATTCTCTGTTGAAATTTTTGGTGATAACAGGATGTTAATCAATCTATGAATAAAACTGTTGAATGCTGACATTTTATGTTGATACGGATGAAACGACGAGTTATGTATTATAATATCTGCATGTGACGGCTTATAGCAAATTGCGAAAAGATGTTTTCCATTTTCATTCGAAATTGTTACGTCTAAGAAATTTATTGAGTTATTGTTTTATATTTCGGTTGTGAATCCAATTTTTGGATGTAATGAATTTATATGATTTTCAAAACATTTTAGCTGTCTATCTGTTCCTGTGAAACAAATAATGATATCGTCTACATAGCGATACCAGTATGAACAATATTTACTGAGTGGATGATTATAAATTTATCTGAATTATAAATGATTATTTCTGCTAACAAAGGACTTAACAGATTGCCCATAATCAAGCCGTCTTCACAAGTATAATATTTGTTATTGAAAACGAAATAATATTGATCGAAACAAATTTGTAATAATGAAAGAATACCTGATTCAATGATCGTATTGGCATGATTCTTTTCTAATAATTCTTCAACTAAGTAGTACGTATCTTTCGGAAGAATGTTGGGAAATAGATTCTTAACATCGAAAGAAATGAGTTTGGAATTACCATTATAATGATATCTTTGATATTGGCAACTAGTTCGTATGAATTTTTGACCGAAAATTTAGATTTGAAATTGCAATGTTTTATTAGCAAGTCGTTGTGGAATTTTGAAAGTTTGAAAGTAGGTGCCGCTACATAAAAAACTACAGGTCTGATAGGGTAATTAGGTTTATGAAGTTTTATCAACGAGTATAATTCGGGGGATTGTGGAATGGTGTTAATGAATTTATACTTTTCGTGGTCTGCAATTAATGATTTTGCTGTCGAAATTACTTTTTCAACCTCATTCTAAAATTTAGTTTGAGAATTATTAGAATAGTATCATGTCAATACGATCATTAAATCAGATATTCTTTCATTATTACAAATTTGTTCAGATCAAAATTATTTCCATTTCAAGAACAAATATTATACTAGTGAAGACGGCTTGATTATGGGCAGTCCGTTAAGTGCTCTGTTAGCATAAAAATTCATGATTAATTCAGAAAATCAATTCATAATTATCCACTTAGTAAATATAGATTCTACTGGTGCTATGTAGACGATATCATTATTTGCTTCACAGGAACAGATAGACAGTTAAAATTTTTCGAAAATCATATAAATTCATTACATCCAAATATTGGATTCACAACCGAAATAGAGAGCAATAATTCAATGAATTTCAGATGTAACAATTTCGATTCAAAATGGAAAACATATTTTCGCAATTTACCATAAGCCTTCACATATAGATATTATAATATACAACTCGTCGTGTCATCTGTATCAACATAAAATGTCAGCATTCAACAGTTTTATTCATAGATTAATTAACATCCCGTTATCACCAGAAAATTTCAACAGAGAATTAAATTTGATTAAACAAATAGCCAAAACTAATGGTTACAATCCCAAACTAATGAATAATATTTTGAATGAAAAACAAAGTGGAATCGCATTGAATGAAGTTTACCCTGTCGATAAATTGAAACAAAAATTCAACACCTTAACCTACATTGACATTACAAGGGACAAACTGAAATCATTCTTGAGTAGCAATAATTTCAACGAAGATTTTCAAACTAATAATAGTTTAGGCAAATATATTAAAAATAATAAAACCAAATCAGATAAAACAATAAATCAGGTGTTTATAGATTGAATTGCAATGACTCTGATAATTTCTACATTGGTAGAAGACATGGAAATTTTAATATTAGCATATCGGAATATAAACGCAGTTTTTCAAATGAAAAATTAGATTCAAATTACGCGAATCTTCTACTAGAAAAGAGACACTTTTTCGACCCACAGTTTGAGATTTTGCATACAGATAATAAATATTGGTAGATCCTTGGGAAACTTTAGAAAACAACAAACACAAACACTCAGGTAATCTCATCAATGAACAAGTCGATTTAAGTACTTCACCTCTATTGAATCCCTTCAGGGAGCAATCTATTCCTTAATTTTATTGGATATACCTGTCATCAATAACCACTTTAATTTTAATTACTCAATAACATTTGTATTTAGATTCTCATTCTTATTTTCTGTACATTCATTCGTATGAAGAAGCTACATTGTAGTGAAACGCGTTACGAATCACAATTATTAAGTAAAATTCCTACAAACAAATTACTTGTTTCTATTATTGTTAATGGAATTTTACCAAGTAAAAGAACACCAATCTTATTTTGATGCGAATATCTGATACATAACTTATTTGTAACCGTGTATTTTCTGAGAAGACAAAGACATAGTTAAACTTAAAACTATCCATTTCCTAAATACAAGAATTGCTCGTTTAGATGTAGCTAAAGATAAGATAAATATAAACTCCATAAAATACAGATGAATTATTGATAGCAAAATAATAGGAACCAATTCATTCTTACTCGAACCGTATCAAAGCCTTTTGCGTAACAAGAATGTATTTATTTTCCTCGATCCTCTCAACATAATCGCCTTCCCTGTGGAAAACCTCCGACGCGAGTGTCAAGTTTCATTTTCCAATAAAGTCATAACTCTATAACCCAACGAAAATAAATAAGGCACGTATGTTCAGGGCGAAAAATCGAATCTGGCTATGTCGGTTCAGATACATTTCTGCCGGAGCGCGAAAATTTTGATGGCGATGAATTTAAGACGCCGAGAAATATGAGACTTTGGATATCAACAAATTTTCATATTGGCAAGCTGCTGACGCTTAGGCGTATACGATTTCATACAGCAGAGACTTTATTTGGCTTCTGTATTGGTATAAAAACGTTACTCGATTAGTTTTTTCGGCAATCACTTCTTAGTTTGGATTAAATGTCATTGGAAATTATTGTTTGGTCTGCACATAAACAGAGTGTTTGCGCCAAAGGGCCCATAAGATGAATGGTGGAAATTGTTTTATCGATTAATTTCTAATTTTGAGTTTAGAGTGAATGGAAATCTACAATTAGCAATTGTTTTCAGATCGCTTACGCTTCCAGTTATACCGGAATACAACTTTGATATTTCAAATAGCAAGATGTACTTTCTTGTGTAATTTTCTTTACTAAAGGTCTTTCTTTCAAGGCTGTCCTGTTAAGATTTGCCCTATCTGAAATTAACCACAATCAAGCTAAGATTTTTTTCCTAAATATTTCGGAATAATAGTGTTATCTTCTTTGCTCATAAAAATTGACTTAGATTCGAGTAAGATTATGACATTCTCCGAGTTTAACGAGAATTCGTTGATTGCAACTGAATTTTCTAAAATGATATTGAGTCAGCCGATACTAAGTGATATTTGATCATCATACGGTTATATAATATGACATTTGTCATATTTTTCGAACGACTGTCAAAATTTGTTCGCAAATTTTTCTTTTATTAAACAAGTTCCACGAAGAAATAATATATGGGCGTTGTCAACCCAGATTATTGGGTCCATAATGATTCTCAAACATCTATAGATCTTAATCGGCATCACTTGGAAAACTGAACCTGGCCATCAGGGCTCTCTCGGTCAAACAGAGATGGAATTTGAGGAAATATCGCAGGTTATTAATTTTATTATCTCCTTAGTCCCTTTCATGACCTTGCTTGATATGTGAAATCTTTTCTTAGATTTGTTTAGACATATAAGAAGTTTGATTGTTTAAATATTTTTCTGCTGGTTTTCTTTTTCCATTGTTACAGATTCCTGCCCCAAACACCCTTCCTTTCATCCTTGTTTTTGGAAATCATGGAATGCAAGAGAGAATGAAGCGGCTAAGCAGAAAAATCTTTGGTACTCTTCATGTAAACACGACACTAACACATCATAAACAAACAAGCTATTGCTAGTGCAATAGCGACAGGGAAACAAGTTTTTTCCTCAGGTTTTTTTTTCCACTCGTTTATTGAATTATAAACAAAATAGTATGATTACCCTCTTACATTTCCTGAGCTCACCCTTGTGTTTTTCTGAGACACACCAAAATTATAGATATAAGCACTTATTGTAAATACAATTATTCAAATTTTGTGAATCCTCTCTTTTCAAAAAAAAATATATATATATATATATATATATATATATATATATATATATATATATATATATATATATATATATATATATATATATATATATATATATATATATATATATATATATATATATATATATATATATATATATATATATATATATATATATATATATATATATATATATATATATATATATCTTTCTATTGAAAAGGAAAGATCACCTCTGATTATATAAAGATTTCCAATATCGAAATCGAGCCAATGCATCAAGGAGATACATATAAATATCTTGGATTTTGTCAAGAGAAGACAATTAACCATAGCAGCACTAAAGAAATTATTAGAAGTTCATATTACAAAAGACTAAGAATTATCATCAAGAGTTATTTAACTAGTAAAAACCTTTTCAGAGCTATCAACTCCTATGCTGTTCCTATTCTTACATCTTCTTTTGGAATTATTAAATGGTCTAAAACTGATCTAAATGAATTACAATGTCAAATGAGGAAAATGCTCTGTAAATATCATAAGCACCACCCAAAGTCAGCTGTTCAGAGAGTTACACTACCTAGACATCTTGGAGGTCGTGGATTAATTGATTTGAATAATCTTCATAGTAAACAGATTTTTCATCTACGTTCCCATTTTCATGATAAACAGAGAACGTCTAAATTACATGATATTGTTGTTGCTTCAGATTATAATCTTACACCTCTGAACTTGACAATGCAAAAGGTAGATTTTGATATATTTGATGATAATTCTAAAAGAGAAAGTTGGATGCAGAAGGAATTACACGGAAAGCACCCTAAAGAATTGAAAATGATTATATTGATGAAACTGCATCGAATAAATGGTTAATATCTGGAGAATTGTTTGCTGAAACAGAAGGCTTGGCAATTGCGATCCAGGACCAGGTTGTTTTTACAAGGAATTATAGAAAACATATCATCAAACAAAATATAGATGATTCTTGCCGTAGATGTTTCTGTTCTTCAGAAACAGTTTTTCATATATTATCATCTTGCTCAGTCCTTGCTTCAACAGATTATTTAGAAAGACATAATGCTGTCGCTAATATTATTCACTTCAATCTAGGAATTAAACATGACCTAATTCCCAAAAGTAAAAAATTTCAAAAATATGAACCTGAGATTATTTGTGAAAATGACAAATATAAACTTTATTTTGATAAAACAATTCTGTGCAACAGAGCTGTAAAACACAATAGACCAGATATCGTTCTTAATGATAAACAGAATCAAATAACATATATAATTGATATTGCTATACCCGACACGCATAATATACAAAATAAATACAATGAAAAAATTTCAAAATATATGATGCTTGGCGACGAGATTAAAAAATGTGGAAAATGAAGAAAATATTTATTCTACCGATTATTATTTCTACAACAGGCGTTATTCCTAGAAATCTTCACAAAAGTATTGAGATTTTGGGTCTGAAGAAAATTTGTTTGAACAGTTACAAAAGATAACAGTCATCAAATCTTGTAATATTCTTCGTAGGTTTCTTTCCGAAAATAATAATGAGGTAGAGTCATAGGTTTTCTCTTTAGTTTATACTGCTCAGAATCTCATTTCATATTTTATTTATTTGTTTATATAAATGTAATATAATTAACTGACAATTTTGTCATATTTATATTCAGAGCAGTATTCTATTCGATCGTTCACCACTTCACACAAAGGAAACTATTAATGAGTAACATTCAGTGTTACTTGACTAAGGTCCGTACACTGGATTTTTCCGGGAGAAAGCCTCTGACACTACTCGTTGGTACATTGATATCATTGTCTGATGATGCTATAGTATGTATATATTCTGGTAGATTGATATATTCTCATAACATTTAACGTTATCCTAATATATAATTACTCCAGGATATGTTTTAATTATAATCATTGCCTGGCAATGGTATTAATTACCGGGTGGTGGATTTATATTTTTCATGAAATTAGTTTGATTGCATGAACAGATATATGGGCAACTCGTCGGGGTAAAACCCATATATATATATATATATATATATATATATATATATATATATATATATATATATATATATATATATATATATATATATATTAGTTTTGGTTTACTTTCTAAAGAATATCACAAAATAGTTGGAAAATATTTAATTAACGAATGTGATAGCTATTTCGATATTTCCTTCATCATCCGACGTTCACAAATTGTGTGTTCAAACTAATGTACAGTCTCAAATATGGAAAACCAGGTAATAATTATACTGAGTGATTCACTAGTGGCGCGGTGCTCTGTAGCTCGTACACTCTTGAAGATTTCATTTTTGTTCGAACGGTATTGTATTAAGAAAGTAAGTATCTACTTCAGCAATTTATTTTGAAGTGAACAGGGTGTCCCAATTTTCAATAATAAAATCTTTGGAGGTTTTTTTCAGATTGGGAGAGCACTTTTTTGTTGAAGATTCAAGAGCGTTCTAAACTCTGCTGTAATGTCTTTGAGTAATAAGTTATTTCGGTGAGTAGTTTTGTCACAATATTTTTTTTCCGTGGAAATTCATGAGAATAGACTCTCACATCATCGTATGCTTCTTCGGCCAGAGAGGATGAATACTTTTTTCCTTTCGTTTTTCCATTGCGCTAGAATAGCTTCATTGATGAATTGAAATAGATTATCTACATTTTATACAGGAGTTACTCAAAAAATCATTGAATATTGTAGTTCTAAACATATCATATCTCGATTTTTCAAATTGAACATCCTATATTTTATTATTCATGTCTGCGCATAAAATATTGTGCCATATTTTTGCAGAAGTAACCTTATCTTTATCTTCGACCATTTTCAGAATGAAAAAAAAACTAAAATAATGAAATCAGAGGTTGCGAAAGAAGAGTTTATTAGTACATATCATTATATTTGATCAGAAAAATGGAGATATTTTAAGGTAGTCGTGCAAGAAATACGTAAGAGATTGGTTTTTGGTGAGATGATCTACAAAGTGTTCGAAATGTTGCCCGTTTCTTTGTAGACACAACTCAATTCTTCTGAGGAAAGACCGTTGAACCTCGACATCATTTGCGGTTTATTTGACTGAAAGGCGTAGACTATTTTCTGTCTCATATCCAACTGTTTTGTGGAAAGAATCTTGTAAACGATGACCTTATTATAACCTCACAAAAAAAAATCTAGACCTGTAAGGTCCGAAAACCTTGCTGGCCATCTAAGAGGACCACCACATCCTATCCATTTGTTTGGATCCACATGATTCAAATATTCCCGAACATGATGTGAGTAATGTGCCGGTGCTCCATCCTGTTGAAGTCACACATCTTGTCTTATATGCTCTGGTACATCGTCCAATAACATTGGTAGATGATCTCGCAGAAATTTCATTTCACTATTGAGGTGCCCGTCGAAAAAGTGCGGCCAAATTAGATATCCATCTACTATAGCGGCCCATACATTCTAGGACGAACGATGCTAGTGATCTATTTGTCTCATGAGGTGTGGATTTTCCGTGGCGTATTAGTGGAAGTTGTGCCTGTTAACAAGCCCAATCATGTGAAAAGTTGCCTCGTCCGAGAAAAGAACTCTGCTGAACATATTTGGATTTTCCGCTACTTTGTCACTTTCCCAATTGCAAAAATTGATTCGATTTTCATAGTCTTGATTGTTCAGTTCCTGGTGCAGCTGTACATGATATGCATGAAATTCATTCACTTTCAAGATTTTCTGGACGGAAGTTTGACTTATATCTGTTAACTGAGAAATCTCTCTTTGGCTTTTATATGGGTCCTCTGTTACTGTCAACAGAACTGATAACTGGTTGTCTTCAGCTGTAGCAGTTTTTGGTTTTCAAGTTTTTGTAAGCGATATTATCGTTTCGATAAATCTAATTAGAAGTTTTTCAAAACATCTTGCATCAGGATGCCTCTTATCAGGAAATCTTTGTGCATAAGCTCTACTTGCCAACAAACAATTCCAATCACACTCACCCAGAATAAAAATTATATCAACCATTTCTTCTTTGCAGAACTTCATGGCAGTCAATTGAGGAAGTTGGGCTCACACCTCACTTTAACAATGATTAATAACGAAACACTGATAAGTTCATCATGTTAAATGCAGAATATGATATGTCTGGACACCTGACAGAAGGCACAAATAGAAAAAATTGTCCACGCTTACCTCGGTTTACGTTTTAATCATCTTGATTTTATCATTCGTTAAAAGAATTATCTTGTTGAGGTTTCATTTTTTACTACTTGAATCATTACAGAAAAAAAACTTCTGTGCGAATAATGATTCATGTTGATGAGTTTGATACGGTTTGAAGAATTTTCATCAAAAATTTTCACAAATAATCAAATATTTCGAAAATATTCGAAGATGAAGGTATGGTTACTTTTGCAAAAATATAGCACAATGCGTTGGAATGGATAATAAAATACAGGGTGTTCCATTTGAAAAAATCAAGAAATGATATTTTTAATATTGCAATAATCAATAATTTTTTTGAGTCACTCCTGTATAGAACGAGGATAATCTAGTTCAATTCATCAATAAAGCTATCTTTGGGCAATAAGGAAACGAAAGGAAAGAAGTATTCATCCTCTCTGGCCGAAGTAGCATGCGATGATGTGAGAGCCTATTTTCTCGAAGTTTTGCGGAAAAAAAATATTGTGACGAAACTACTCACCAAAAAAACTTATTACTTAAAGACATTATAGCAGATCCTGAATCTTGAAGAGTGTACGTGCTACAGAGCACCGTGCCGCTGGTGAATCACCCAGTAGAGAGAGGGAAAAAACAACAAGTTTCTACTATTGCATTATAGATAAGTGTGCGAAGGAATATTCATAATTATTTGAAAATCCAAAATATCGGGGAATAACATAGGTCTGTATAGTCGTTAAGAAGGGTAAGAGAAAAGAGAAATCTGCTGTTTTTCTTCCGATTTGGAGTTACACAGGATTTCAGGTTCTTTCGGGGTTTTGGCGATTGCCAATATCTCGGTTGATATCAAAGGTAGGTGAAGTCAATTTCAGCATTCTGAACTATTCTGACGATCTGTTGACATTTGTTTGGGAAGAATCGAGTGGCGTATTAAAAAATTTTTTCGTTGAACACTTGTCGAATTCTAATATACACTTGTTTTGTTTTATATAAACCATTGGTGAATTTAGATTTTTGAGATTTTTTCCTCTTTTTAAGCATATAACATGCGGAATCAATCTGCTCAAAAGTGTGACTTTTTCCAGAAATGGAAATTCTCGAAATGGTCTGTGGTTTCATCAGGAGGTGGTTCGAATTTAGACAGAACATCTCGAATGTTTTCAATTATATACTATCAATAATATATATATATATATATATATATATATATATATATATATATATATATATATATATATATATATATATTATTTTCAGTCTATATTTGTTATTTTTGCTATTCCAACATTTTAGTGCTTCCTTGTATTTTCAATTACATTTAGGAATTTATTCTTTATTATCTTCATTTATGTAACCATGTTATTAATTTAATTTTCAAATCGGCTTCATACAAATTCTTCGCCCATATTACAATGTTATAATTATAATATTAACATTGAACATTGTTAAATGATAAGCCGAAAAATTTTGATTGAGCGTTGTTTGATAAATTAGGAAACTTCGAAAATGTCAACATCTAAGTATTCTACATTCGAAATATAATGATTCTGATGCAGCTATAGAAGATTATCCTGTTCGTTTTCCTGAAAAATGAATCAACCTCATAAGCGCTCATTTCAAATACTTAAAAAGAAAGTTCTGATATTCTGCGAATACCTCAATTGTATGTAGGCAACTTGAAGCAGAGAGTGCAACACCAAAATCTTAGGTTTCACAACTCCCCGCAAAACCAGAATTTCAACCACAAGAGATGAGGAAATCTTAGAGAGGAAAATAAGTATTCAATTTCGAAATGAATATCAATGTTTCAATTTCAATTTCCATCGGGAAGGGAATGCTCAATAGCAGAGGAGATTCTGTCGTAATGTTTGATGCGCATAAATGAACCACCGTGTCTTTGTGTACAGCATTTTGACTTAAATCTTCAAGGGAAACTTACGATACTATTACAATATAATTAATAAGAACATAGTCAAGGCTTTTTGGATGAAATTCCTCTAGTTCAAAGAAGGTTAGTATATTTCGTCTCCGAACCATTCAAGAAAGTTTCAGAACTTTTAAACTAGTCGTTCGGTGTTAACTGAATGGGAATGTCAGAACACCATTAGATATAAGCTTAGAGTTGAAATTAAACTTTAGAGATTGTTAAGCCACAATGACTAATACTCAAATCAAAAATGCATGCAGAAATGTTTCTGGACGTTGCAATTCTTGCATTTGTAATAATAGAAAAACGTCATATCACTTTGGATAATTTCAATTCTTTTTGTAAGTAATAATTTTGATATTTCTTCACTAATGAGTTCTAATTAATTTTCGTTCGTTCTTATTAAAAGTAGAAATTATTACTGTGAGCTATAATTGAGAATATTTGCATTCCGTAAATTCGCACCTGCGTACTAGATGAAACTGAAGAATTAAAAGAATTTTCATTTTTGGAAAAATTCTCTTTCAACTTTATCCAAGTTAACCTAACATAAACACTAATAATTCAAAGTTACAAAATTGAATACGTTCCTGCGTTCTACTCAAAAAGTGCACGTAAGATTTCAACATAGGCCTCAACTAACTTTGATAGCAATTGAGATGTAGGCATATGCCGAAATCCTGGAAAATTGAGATATCAGGAAAAGCTTGAAAACAAAAAAGATAGCTGTGATATGTTTCCACCAATTCATTTTCCTCGAAAATCGAGGGGCGAAAAAAGAAGATCTTTGTTCCCTATTGGCGATATACCACATAGCTGCTTCAGTAAAACATCGAAAACAGGACACATTGTACATCATAAAATAGCATTTCCTGGTGAATGCTTTCGCCGTCAGATAATTGATTTCGAAATTAAGATTAAGTTTAGTATTTAGATAGTTGAAATAATATGACTTTTGATTATGAACGAAATCTTTTAGATAGAATTGGGCTTTGTCATTGAATATTATTTGGTGCCAAGTGGTCTTTCATCAGTTAGCTTGCTTCAAACAGAGTGTTGAGTATAAAACTTTGAATTCTTGTCCCATTTTAGTAATTTCCGTACGATGTTTATATCATGAAAAACTGTAAGTGGAATAATTTGAATACATATTCGTAATTACTAGTTTCCTTGCATACGTATCAGCTCTGATTATGAGTTAGATCAACTTGAATTACCCATATCATACCTACTGTGAATACTTAGAGCTTGTAATTTTGCAACCAATTTACAAATCACATGAATCAATTTATTTCTTCTTCCTGTTTCATTTAGATGAAAGTTTCAAACTAATTAGTGAAGGTGTTATCGCAGATGTTATTATAGGCAAATTACTCTTTAATTATTATAGATTTACATGTGACGGAAAATGCGATAGTTTAAACAA